>JAFFJZ010000003.1:47200000-48400000 GCA_018340375.1 Gonatopus flavifemur | reverse complement strand
ATGGATTTTTTTTGGTCTTTGGAAGAGGCGCGTATGTGAGGCGACCCCCCACCCTCAAGAGTCCTCGAGAGGATACAAATGGAGTAAGATGCTTGACGACGCCTTGGGGTTGCCGCCCGTGATTTAAATCCTCAAACGTCTCCTGGAAATGACTCCGCTGAGTGGTATATACTAGAAGTTCTAAAGAATCCTGTAATTCCGAGTGTGACAGAGGTCCATGTTTTTGATTTTCTCCCCCGTGCTGTAGGTTATGGATGAAGCGTCGTACGTAGGCTTGGACTCTTTGAACGCGAGATAGCGATGAATGATTTGTTAATAATTCGGTGACTATATCGGTTGTGGGTTCATGTGGGTTGTCTGACCTCAAAAGAGCGTGGGTGTGAGATTTCCGCTCTAGTATCTCATCTATAGATGGATAAGAACTGCTTGGCCAATTGGAGATTGGCGTTTTAATGAAAGACGGTCCTTCCCACCAAAGCGTATTCTCTACGAGTGCCTGGGGGAAAAGGCCGCGAGAAGCTGCATCCGCCGGGTTTCTGATGCCGTCCACATGCTGCCAATTGTCAGCTGGGATGGTTTCGATGATTCGGGCGACTCTGTTCGCCACAAATGTTTTGAGCTGATAGGGTGGAGTGCGTAACCACGCCAACACTACCGAGCTATCACTGAAACAGAGAATAGATGCGGATGGGATTTGCGAGACTAAACTCTGAATGGACTGGAGAAGAGAAGAAAGCAGGACAGCTCCTTCCAGTTCGAGACGTGGTATCGTAAGTGGTTTAAGTGGTGCCACTTTGCTTTTGGCCTTCAGAAGGTGGGTTTGAATTTCCGCCTCGGAGATTTGAATTCTAAGATATACGCAAGCTGCGTATCCCTTCTCGCTCGCATCACTGAATCCCAGAATCGAATAATCGGCTGGGCGAGAAATATTAAGTGGCCGAGTAATCCGAATATTGGCCAAGACGGGTAGTTCCCTGTGGAAGTCTTGCCACGATTTGGATAATTCTGGCGGTAGAGTGTCGTCCCATCCGATTCCTAACGCCCACAAGCGTTGGATTAGATGTTTTATCCAGAAAGTTACAGGTGCTAGGTAGCCCATAATATCGAATATTCTCGCCACTTGAGATAGTATTCCTCGTTTTGTCGGAATGGAGGGATCTGCTCGTACGTCGTAGCAGAAAGAATCGGAAGTGGGATCCCATTTCATCATCATCATCATCATGAAGTAGTCAGTCTTACGACTGGTTTGATGAAACCCTCCACCCCTGTCTATTATCCGCCAAACGTTTAATTTCTACATATCTACTACATCCCTTGTCTTGTACGATTTGCTTCATATAACTTGCTCTAGGTCTACCTTTACCAGTTTTACCATTCATTTTCCCTTCCAATATTGTTTTCAATAAACTCTCATGCCGTAATGTGTGTCCTATAAGATTGCTTCTCCTTTTCACGATGTGTTTCAAAAGATTTCTTTCTTCATTCATCTGCTCGAGTACTTCTTCATTTTTGACTTTGTCTATCCATTTTATTCTGAGCATCCTCCTATAACACCACATTTCAAAAGCTTCAAGTCTTCGTTGATCAGTTTTCCCCATTGTCCAAGTTCCGCAACCATATAATGCTGTGCTCCAAACGTAACTTTTCAAGAATTTCTTCCTTACTTCCAAGCTTATATTTTTTGAGCATAATAACTGTCTCTTTTGATAAAAAGCCTGTTTCCCTTGTGCTATTCTTGCTCTTATATCTCTTTCGCTTTTGCCGTTCTCTGTAATTATGCTTCCTAGATATTTGAATTCTTTCACCTGTTCAATTGTCTCGGTATCTATTTTGATTCTCGTTCTTCTAGCTGTTTTCGCTGCTGTACACATCATGAATTTTGTTTTGTCTTTATTTATATTCATACAATAGTTTTCCAATAATATTGTTCTCATGGTGTTGAGAATATTTTCTAACTCAGTACTACTCGTGGCCAATATAGTTATATCATCCGCGAATCTCAACATACTTATATTTTCTCCCTGAATCTGTAATTTCGATTGAATTCCCTCCTTCACTTCGTTCATTGCTTCTTCTATATATAAATTGAACATCAGTGGCGATAATGAGCGTCCTTGTCTCACCCCTCTTCTTATTTGTGCTTCACCTTCCTGACCCTCTATGTCTATTATGGGATCCCATTTGAGACCCAATAACTTTACGAACTCTGAGTGATCAAAGGACACCAAGGTCCCACGTTTAGAAGAGGGAATTTGGGTTAGTAATTCGACGCTGTTACTTGAGATTTTGTGCATAGCAAATCCTCCTGAAGTGGGCAATTGGTCGAGCTGGGAATATAACTGACGGGCGGTTTTGACGTCAGTAACTGATCGTGCGATATCATCCACGTATATGTGATTATTCAATGTCTTTGCGGCTAATGGGTAGTTGTCACCGTCTTCAGTGACTAACTGTTGAATGGTTCGTTGCGCCAAGTAAGGGCTACAACGTAACCCGAATGGAAGTGTCGTTATTTCCCATTCATGAATTGGGTCGGTATTCTTAGAACGCCAAAAACTGTGAGTGAATCGAGCGTCATCCAAATTGAGTCGGATACAACGAAACATTTTTGATAGATCGGCCGTGACAGCGATTTCGTGGAATCGGAATTTTAACAAAATGTCTGCGATATCCTCAACGACCCGACAAAGACCATCAGATATCTCAATGGTGTACCGAAAATTGTTCCTCTACACAAAACCCGGAATCCATCATCGCAAGAAAACCTGTGACTCGCCCTTTAGTGTACTACCAAAACGTACGTGGCCTTCGTACCAAACTCGATGCACTTCGTTGTGCTGCGGCGGCTTCTGTCGATCATTACGACATTATCATCTTCTCTGAAACCTGGTTGACTGATGGAATCTCATCCTCTGAAATCGGCTTGGATGGTTATACTATATATAGGAAGGACAGATCTTCACTTACTAGTCATTGTGAGAGAGGGGGTGGAGTTTTGATAGCGGTGAAGAATGTCATTCCTAGTTTTGAGCTGTTGTCTGTACATACAAACGTTGAGCATCTGTTCATTAAGGCAAGATTGGGAATCTAGGATGTGATTTTTGGAGCCGTCTATATCCCGCCATCATCACCTGCGCATCTCTACGAAGATCACTGTAAGAGTGTGGAAGTTATTCTGAGTGCCCATCAGGATCTTTCGTTTTACCTTTACGGTGACTATAATTTACCGCATGCTTCCTGGCGTATGTCTTGCGCTGAATTATCGTGTGACTTACGTCCTGGAGCATCTTGTAATGAAGTGCAATCAGTTCAGTTCATTTGTGAATATTTTAATTTTTCTAATTCATTCTTAAAAAGTGATATTTGTAATGCTTTCGGGGTCATGCTTGACCTGCTGTTCACAAATGATATTTCTCTAGTTACGAGGTTATCTACTGAATCTCTTCTAGCTTGTGATATTTATCATCCTCCTATTGTTCCTACGCTGAGTATGGATGTAGTTAAGTTTCTTCCTAGTAACAGTGTTTCTCGTTATAATTTCCGTTTAGGTGATTATACTGCTATTTGTAATTATTTTAATCAAATTCCTTGGGACTCACTACTTGAAGGTTTGTCTGTTGATGATGCGACTGAGTGCCTATATGAACATATGTACCATGCTATTGATTTGTATGTTCCTAAGTGTTATTATCGCGGATCTAATTATCCTAGGTGGTTTTCACCCCAGTTGATTGATCTAATACGAGCAAAGAAAGTGGCGCATCGTACGTATAAAATCTCTAATTTGTTGCAAGATTACATTATTTTCTCCGATTTGCGTTCTCAATGTAAAAATCTAGTATATAAATGTTACAATGACTACGTTAGGTCAACTGAATTGCAGATCGCTGATAATGTAAAAGGCTTTTGGAACTTTGTCAACTCACACCGATCCGATAATGCTATTCCTAACAACATGTTTCTAGATGGCGTTTCAGTTAGTTCTGGGCGTGAAATTTCAGATCTGTTTGCTACTCACTTTGAATCTGTTCATGTTTCTCCCAACGATCTGTTGCCTGATTTCGTATCTAATTTTCAATTGGATATTTCCGATCTTCATATTAACATTGGGGAAATATTTCTTGGGATCAATTCTCTAAGCATCAATAAAGGACCTGGGGATGACGGTATTCCTCCTTTATTACTAAAATCTTGCAGCTATATATTATCACGACCCTTATGGCTCAACTTCAATGCTTCCTTATCTTCAGGTCATTTTCCATCTCGCTGGAAAAATAGTCTGATTATACCGATTTTCAAGGCTGGCAGCAGATCTGATGTGAGAAACTATAGACCAATATCAATTATAAGCGTGATTCCGAAATTATTTGGATCTTTAGTAACTGATAAATTATCTCCTCTATGTTCTAGCATCATCTCTGACATGCAACATGGCTTTGTGCCTGGTCGCTCAACAGGCACCAATTTGTCTATTTATTGTAATTATGTTTCGAGGGTTCTGGATGATAACAGTCAAGTTGATACTGTTTATACGGATTTCACCAAAGCCTTCGACACTGTTGATCATAACGTTCTTTTATCTAAATTAAATCATCTTGGTTTCCGTGGTAATATTCTTATTTGGATAAGAAGCTATTTGATGAATCGAACCCAAACTGTCAAAATTAAAAACTTTACCTCAAGGACTATCAATGTTTGCTCAGGCGTTCCGCAAGGGTCGCATTTGGGACCACTGCTTTTCACACTTTTTATTAATGATATTGGCAACAACTTCAAATTTGCGAAGCATTTAATTTTTGCGGATGATTTGAAATTGTTCATGAAAATTTCCTCATACGCTGATGCCATTGCTCTTCTACAAAATCAATTCAATTACTAAAAGATATTTTTTCAATTCATGGCTTTCCAAGAGTAATAGTTTCCGACAATGCGCGATATTCACAAGCGAGGAATTCAAACAGTTTTGTCAACACAGTGGCATTTTTCAGAAGTTTATTGCACCCGGACACCCAGCAACCAATGGATTAGCTGAAAGAAATGTTCAAACACTGAAGCACCGATTAAAATCCATGTCAGGGGATTCTATACCGCTACCAGACAAAGTTCGAGAAATATTGCTCCAGTATAGGGCAATACCGTTAGCGAATGGAAAAAGCCCGGCAGAAATGTACCTTCATCGACCAATTCGAATTTGCTTGGACGCAATTTTTCCGTATCAAGATCCAGGAAATAAAAGTGTAATTCCAAAAACTTGCAGTTTAAGCGTGAGAGAACGCATTCAAGCCAGATTTTATGAAAATAATAAACCAACATGGAAAACTGGCATTATACTTGAAAAATTGGGAGAAATCCATTATCAAGTGAAACTCGATAACGGATATGAATTGAAACGTCATATCAATCAACTTCGGAAATCAAGGATTAAACCAAATGGAATATCAATTGCTCCAGATTGCAGAACCAGTGATTCGATGGCCAAGATGTCAGAACGGGAACTGGGATACTTTGAACCTAGATTTCCAGAACAATCTCAAGAAACTATTCAGCGACAACCGGAGGAAAGGATACAATAAAGACCTCCAATAGAAGCGGCACAAGAACGTTTAAGACGATCAGTTCGTTTTCGTTTACCTCCATCTTATTTACGAGATTACGTTCGATAATAGATTACTTGATGACATTATATGATTTTTAATTTATTACATTCAATTTTGCGTGGGAGAATTGTTATGTTCACTCTTCAATTACGTTAGAGGGCGCAAGAGCGCCACGTAGCTAGAGAACGTGCGAGCGTATTGGTAGTTCAGTTGCATCATGGCAGACCATGCTCGTGGACTGTATTTTTATTCGTCAAATATATTACTTATCATAGTACATCGAAAGTCTGCATTCTATTGAAGCAACCTTTCCTCAAGTTACTTTTCCACAACAATACAGCAGCATGATAATTCTGATGATTCTATGCTCATTATAATACCTCTATTGTCTTGGATATCGATTAAAGTGTATACTTAATGGGCTCTGTAAAATTATTACATTGATTGATTTCATGTGTATTCTCTCTATAATCATTGATCTTTGTAACAGGTTCATTCTTGAAATATTGGAAGTGAGTGAATGTTGAATACTCCTTGAAAAGGCAAAAAAATATTCAAGATACTCACATGAACCATCTTCACGTTTGGGACCAAGATCGTTCAACCGTGCAAATAAAGGAAAGTATATAACCGAAAAGGTAACATCTCTAAGTGCAGTTGCACCTGTTCCTTGATAAAGTCCTAATATTCCTCGTTTTTTTAGTAGATCCTTCGTCAGAGATAATGCTGATATTTTTGGCACTGTTTTACCTTCTGTAAAAATTAGAAAATAGTCGTTAATATTGTAAAACATATCAAACAGTACATTAGAATTTACCTGCTTTAGCAGCTGCAGCCACTCTACCAGCATCTTGCATTTGAATTTTCAATAATTCCATAGGAGTTGTAACTATTATTTGACAAGCACCCGCCGAACCACCAGCAATCATTTCACGGGCCAGTGGTAAAGGTTCGCTAAAAGTAACAAAATTATTTCTTCCAGCTCGTCATTCAATTCTCATGTTTAATTGCTCTGGAAAATCTTGGATAAACTCAAGCCAAAACATTTGTAATACCACAAATTTACCCGGGTCCAGTAGAAAGATAATGTCTGAATGTATCGTTGGCAGTGAGTTTGATAGCTTTTTCAGGAGTGATCAATAAAATATTTACACCAGAACCCTTATACATTCCAAAATACCCTTCCGCTTTGTAAGTTTTTTTGAAGCAATCGAACCTAGAACAGAACGTTTATATAAAAGACAGTCTGTTGTTTATAACCTGGTCAGTAACTTCATAGCAGTTATCGTAGTGTTCATTAAACATCGACGATAATAACATCGACTGACATCTATGTTTTACATCGTTTAACAATCTACCATCAACCTGGTTGATGCACCATCGATGTTTAGGGAACAGTAAGTCATCGATTCTGAATCATGGAATAGATAAATATTTTGAATTCGTTTCCGGAAATGGTATTCCACGGCATTCAATAATTATGGATCAAATAAGAGGGGACTGGAAATCTGGCAGGCTGAATTATTCATAACCTGTAATAGAGGCCAAATACCTGACTTTTCATTGAAAAATCAATACGTGATTTCAAATCATTGAGTCATATTTTTGTCTTGTTTTGTTTATATTTGTTGAATGCCATGGGATACCACTTTCGGAAACAAACCAAAAATATCCTTATGCTCGACAGATTGGCCGAGCTTCTGGAATTTGGATATTCAAAATCTCCAAATTTGAATGAAGTGCCTCTCATCCTTTCATCGTCGAATTACGACAAGACGCGAATTGGAGAACAAATTTCACTCGAATTTTGGAAAAGTCTAGAAAACATCCTAACTTTCAAGCCTTGGGAATAATTTTGTATGTCGAAAACTTTTCCAGATATGGGTATTTGAAAGAAAATGGATTGGTTGAAACTAGAAACTTTGGCCCGATTGTATAAATCGGAAATCACAATAAGGGGGAAAAAATAATACGTATCTCTCATTTTTTAACGAAGAATTCGAAAATAATTATTTCAAACATATTCAGGAACTCAATGTTAATCTTATGTGAAATGATCCATATATTTTATACCAAATTCTGGACAAAAGCAGGTTTCATTGCAGACTTTGGTGTAGGATGATTTTTTTAACTTTTATAACTCATCAAATATTGTAATTTTTACGAAATCTCTGATTTTTCCACACTCGTTGTACTTACATCGAATTATACATTCGCTCTCCATTCGAACCAATTACTTGATTCTGTAATCGTGTTTTAACTAAATCAAGTGGGAATACTACTGAGACGCCTATTATTCCTGCAATTCCTCCATTTATAATTTTCGGTAAAAGTCTGAAATAATAAAATAAAGTTAGTACAGAACATCTGAAGAACTTTGCTGACATCTACTCAATGAGTTTATTTTACAACAATTTCAAAGTACTACAGTTACTGTTCATGAATCGTCCCAAGTAACACTAGTATGCGTAAAATATTCTCCGAATGTTCTTAGAATATTTTAACCCATGTAAAAAAATTAGACATAGCTTGGTCAAAACAAGGCACATATTCTGCATGAAAATGGGCATAGAAAACTATACATGTTTGAATAACTTATCTATTGCTCCTTTCTTCAAATAACATTGATAGTTTTTGCATGCCTATTTCCGTACACAATTGATGTCTAACTGAGACCTTGTTGGTCTGATTTTTTTACATGGGAACATCCTGTAAACATTCTCAGAAAGTCTAACTAACGTTTCGTGCTACTAGGAGTCATCTGTAATTGGAACAGAAAATAGATGCATATGGTTAAAAAACAAAAACCAAACAAACTGCAGAAGAAAAATAATGGTATAATTAATTTACACAAATAATTTCACGCATTCAAACATTCAGGTCTAAGGTGAGAGTTATAGGATTGACAATCAAGTAATTGCAAATTTTATTGATGGATTTTTTTGGTAAACTCGCAGGAGTACGAATGTTGGAAAAAAACGCGCTCTTCCAACTTTTTTCGCAAAAATGTGTTGGAATAGATTGTAGAATAATATTCAAAGGCTACATGACTAAACATCTCATACTCAAAAATATTTCAGACAAAATATCCCGGACAAGATATACTACACGAAGAAAAAGGAATTCGCTGTGGCAGCGAAATCTACTTTTGCTGCGCTCCTTTTGCCAGAGCAGCAGATTTTTTGCTGTGGCAACAAACTATTTGCTGTTTCAGCAATCTTGTTAGCTGCGACAGCGAATTTTTAGCTGTGACAGCAAAAAATGTTTGCTATCCCAGCAAAATTGGTTTGCTATTCTATATATAATACTGAAAATTTGCTGGCGGAGCAAACATTTTTTGCTGCCACAGCTAAAAAATTGTTGTCGTAGCTAACACGATTGCTGTTATAGCAAATTTTTAGCTAGGTCAGCAAAAAATTTTGCTATTCTATAAGTAATACCTCGATTTGCTGCGTCAGCAAATTTTTTCTCTCCGTGTAGGAAATAAATAAAGAGTAAACAATAACTTCATTCAATAAAATTTTGATTATCATGTTTTGGTAGTCGGGGGAGGGGCCTCCTACCTCACGACCCCGTCCCGGCGAGGAACCCCGCTCTTGGAACCCTACAGTGGCGGTACCCCTGCGCCGCCTCCCCTACTACTATAAAGCGTTATACTATAAACCGGGCTCACGAGTGAACCTACCGAACTGTCACTCACCGATTTCGATGAAACTTGGCAAATTTGTAGACCTATGGAAAAGAATCGACACGTATTTTTTTATATCAGCAATGGTGCAGGTTTAAGGGTAGAAACTACTCCTCGTACCTGAGGGGTGGTTTTCGCGTGACGAACGCAATGAGGCGAATCATACAAGAGGTGAAGTGCTTATAGGGGGTTTTCGATGTTGCTGAATCCAAATCTGAGGTCGAAATAATGAAATTCGTAATGGCGAAACCAACATGGCGTCTATTTTTTTTAGATATGAGAGATTGTAGTCCCTGTTTGGGCTAGAATATATCTCTGGATATCGCGATAGGCCTCCAAGGAGATGCCAACGTTAATATCGGAGAACGTTGGGTAGAAAAGAACACGCCTATACGATAGAAAGAGAAGTCCGGACAATCGCTGGTGTCCCCTTAGATGCAATGAATATAAGCAGAAGTCCACGGTAAAAAAAATCTGATCTCAACTTCCAAATAATATTATGCAGTTTTTTACATAAACAATTTATTAAATTTCATGATAAAATATTCAATTCAATAATATGTATAATTCATAAGATTAAGTATTCTCTTCTCAATAATGAATTCGCTTCCACTATTCGCAGTAACGATTGCAGATGTGGTAATCGTTGAAGAATTGTTCCATGCATATCGATTTTGTACACCATGCACACCTTATCACAGCAGCTGCGTTGCACAAGTCACATATTGGCGCAGAATTCTTGAAGCAGTAATCGACGGGATTTACAAATTCGGATGGTCTTTCTCGTGTATAGCCACTTTTGAACCATGCGTACTCACAGCTGGGTAATATTTGAAATGGTTCCATTTGAAATAGGCATTTTAAATGGAAATGGCATTTTCTATTCATCATTTTCAATGCTTTTTCACAAAAGCATTTCCATTTTATATTTAAATAAAAAAACGTATGCATTTATCATTTATCAAATGGTTGAAATGGTTTTTTTCGTCTCGAAGAAATTTGGAATAGGTCTTTGTTTTCTAGACGCAAGCGCAACAATGACATTGGTACTTACTGCACTGGGGCGAACTCGGGATATCTCTGTCTCTTTTTGATGACCGATGGTAACAAAGGACAGAGATATCCCGAGTTTGCCCCAGTGCAGTTAGCCGAATTCGCCATTACTGTACTGTATTGTGAACGCGGGGACGCCGGAATGCCGGCAACGTGCAACTGACAGTTCACGAGCGGTTAACCTATTCTCTCACGTGCTCTAACACTTGTGATTTTATTTTCTCGCTTTCTAACAGTGTATTGAAAATAGTGTTAAAATCGTTCAGTTATGGAATAGAACTATAAAATATGGAAGAAGAATGTGACCTTGAAAGCGAAAATGTAGAAAATGAGCGTTCAATCCCGTTGATACTGGATGGGAAATTTTTCAAAATCGTCCAACAAGACAAGGAAAATGTGCAGGCCGAATGTCCTCAATGCAAGAAGAAAATAAGAGGAAGAATCGGTGTCACGACGAACTTCCTAAATCATTTGAAGGTACGTCGACATTTTTTAGCTCATCTATAAATTATAGTACATATTATTCGTTCGCTTCATATGGATATGATGAATTCAAATAACACAAATGAGATTATCAATTTCGAAGCGAAAATATGGATCTGTACGTATGTGTTAGTAGTCGCTATGTGAAAGGTACACATGCATTGATTGTTTTCATCGATGGATGAAAATATCTTCGCTTTGTAATTGACACTCTCATTTGTATTATCTATAAATTATTCGGACACTAAATATTTGTATTGATTATCTAACCATTGTTTTGTTCGTGTAATTATTACACGAACAAACTATTAACTCTGTTGAAACTACCAAATCTACAAACGATTTTTTCATTTTCAGATAAAAGGTCATTCAATCAAAGGATTTGTAGATTATAAACAACAAACGAATACTCCGAATAATCGACGGAAATGAAAACTGGAAAAAAGTGATTCCACTGCTGTGTGTCCATCAAAAAAACGATCTACGTTGAATCATGGATTTTCTCGGACACACCAACAAACTGCTGACTCATTGATTACTACTTTCATTATTGAAACAATGTCTCCCTTCGTAATCGTTGAGAATGCAGCATTCACAAACTTAATCAATGGTAAGTCGATAAAATATTAGTGTAGTGACATCTCTAATTACTAACTTTTTCATTCAGGTATTACTAAAATACAAACCCCAATTAATGTGATGACCAGGAAGACCTTAAGGACAAAAACTGAAGCGATGTTTTTACAAATGCAAACAAATTTGCTCTCAAAATTGAATTTGATCGAATATGTTTGTACGACTGCAGAAATATGGACTTCATCGAAGAGAAGTTTTCTTGGAGTCAGTGTACATTGAGTAAAATATCATTATTGAAAATAGTACGAAAATTTGAATCTCCTCTATTAATGTATTCGTAGTAATTAGATTTTCATTAATATGTCTACAATGATTGATGATTCGCCACAGATAAATAAGGACTTGCAGAGGGAAAGCGCGGCTTTGGCTTGTCGAAGGTTTAAAGGAAGCCACATATATGATAAAATCACTGAACTAATTCACGAGATTCACAGTGATTTTGAATTGTACCAGAAGAAAGTTTTGAACAGCAGGACTGACAACGCGTCTGATATGGTGAATGCTTTTAACATATTCAGTGAACCTGAAATCTTGGATACTCCAAATGATAATGAAGACGACGACGAAGAAGAGTCCATCATAACAGGAATTGTGAAGGACGATTCTGATTCTGAAGGGCTCTTACCTGAACATCAACGTTGTGCAAGCCAATACCCTTAATCTGGTAGCTTCTGTTGACATAAAAGCTGTGTTCGCAGAACGCTCTGTCAACAGCGGAATTAATTATAATCGAATTCATCATCCTGCATTTGGAAAATGTTCGGCCATATGGAATTTGACCTCAACGTCTCCCAAAGAAGCAGATATGTATTTGGACATCACAGGAAAAGCACCTCGTTTTCCTTGCCCGACACGCTGGAATTCAACCTACGACTGCTTGTTAAATTTGATGAAAGTAAAAAATTCTCTCGGTGATGTTTGCAAAGCGTTGGAACTTCCTAAGTACGAAGAAACGGATTGAGAATTTCTGGAGGAATTTATCGAGTGCGTCAGTCCAATTGCCATATTTTTAGACAGACTACAGGGTGACAAGAATTGCTTTTACGGCGAGTTGCTCCCAATTTTGATGCAAATGAGGAGGACTTTTCAGAAATTGAAACTCTGCCACTTGAAATATTGTTCATCGTTGGTAACAATACTTTTGTCAAACCTTGAAAGATGATTTTATGATTATTATTCATTTTCACCACAAAAGGACGATGCTATCTTAACATCTGTTAGTCATCCCTTCTTCAAATTACGGTGGGTGGCTAAGGAGAAAAGAAATTATATAAAGGATCTTTTTTTTAATGAAGCTGAATCATTATATTCTCGTAATACTTCGAAAGAAAACGAATCGTGTCAATACACAAAGAGCAGTGAAAGTTTTTTTACGTTCCAGGAAGGAACATCTTCCGATGAGAGCACTTCTAATGTTTCCACAAAGAATGCCGTGCAATTAGAGTGTTTGCAATATCTCCAAAATAGTGATGACTCGTTGGAATCTTTAAAAAAATTCCCAGTGATTGAAAAATTATTTATGGAATATGATACGCCGTTGCCGTCATCTGCGCCAGTAGAACAATTGTTTTCTTACGGCTCCATGATTATGCGACCCAAGAGAAGAAGGATGAATGATGATATTTTTGAAAAACAGTTGCTCCTCAAAGCGAATATTAAATACAGTCACTGAATTGAATAGAATTCTGTAATTGAGTTATGAAAAAAAAACCATTTTGCATTTGATGAACCATTTTAAATACCTATTTTCCATTTTCCATTTTGGATGCTTTTAGAGAAACCATTTTCATTTGGCCATTTAAATTATTTTTTGGAACCATTTCCCATTTTCTATTTTGAATGGATTTTTAAAAGCATTTTTTACCCAGCTGTGTGCGTATCTCATCAGATTCGTAAATCGAGGGGAACAGAACTGGTTATGAATCAATGATTGGAGCTTGATGATGTTATTGCGATGGTGTAAATTTAAGCCATGGTGATAAAAGACAACGATGTCAGAGAAGTTCCTAATAAAATTTTTCCAAGGCCTGAAAAAGAAGACATCAAGGGGTTGAATCATTCCTGTCGTTCCTGCAGGAATGCACAGTGGGCCAGAAATCTAGTTGCGTGGCCAAAAACGATTCTTTCTCAAATTGATTGAAATTAAATATAAACATCATAATTTGTTTCCATATACTTTGACACACTGAATCACAAAATATTGTTACTTTTGGTAGCTTAGGTCCCTCATAAAGGACATTTTTATTTCAAATTTATGTTGAAAAATGAATGCATTGTCATTGAGTTTATACATGCTCCGAACTCAATATCATTTCTCTAGACATTGCAGCAGTGCATATTCATCTTGTAATTGCATAATTCTAATGATATTTGTAAAGAAATAACATTTTCCATGCTATATTTTTAGTCTAATCATTTCAGTTTGTCTCATTTCATTAGGTTTTACTGCACTTCTGTACCTTTGAATTGAACCTTCCCCGAGCTTCCACTTCCAAATGGACAGAATGATATACCAAACTTTTCGTGAAAGAGTTCTCAACACTGTGGATATGCCCCTTTTTGCCCGTTTTCATTCAGAAGTAAGAAAAATCGTATTTAATGTGAATGAAAACTCGTTACGTCAATGGGACAAATATTTGAACAAGTGGTAAAAATTGAAAATTTCATCAGAACCGTCTGGATTCTGGTGTACAGAGGTTTTTAGGGTTGCTGATTATGAATCTGAGGTCAGATTTTGCAAATTCAAGATGGCGGATCCAATATGGCGGAATAAAATTTGAAAATTCATCAAATTTTCTTAACCCCATAAACACCAATTGTTGCCGTTTTAATGGACCATCGATGGTCCAACGATGCTGATAGCGGCCCTTTAATGGTCCTTTGAAACGCCAGTATTTGTGTGTGTTGGGAAGGTTCTTCGCTAGTGTTGCCGCGAGCCGCAAAACGAGCCGTAACGAGCTTTAGATTTCAACTGGATTCAAATAGGACTATGAGACGTGAAAATTGTCTGAATACTTGGTTGGATGGTCCTATAGTCTCATTCAAAAGTTCATATAAACTCGTGGTTCTGTAATTTGAATTTGCAACCGATTTCTACATCCAACAGCATAGGTCCAGCTCGAGTATAGATTGATTTAAAACTTTTTTCAATAAAGATATATCACAATTTGAACCTTCAAATTCAGTTGAAGGTCTGATAAATTGGATTTTGGGGCAATTTCGTTGACTAAAGAGCAAGTCACTTTGGATTCAGATAATTTAAAACCTGGAATTTGTTACGGCTTATTTTGCGGCTCGCGGCAACATTACTCTTCGCTTATGATTCTGATGCGTTATATGCTATACAAAGATTATCGGAGAAGTTCGGTTAATGGCACTTAGTTTATCACATGAACCTCATCTTTCAGGATAAAGTGAGCATTTCATCAATATTCAGTCTTTTTCATTTTTGTAAGAGTCGATTCAATTTATAGCAGCTGGTGAATGTGAAAGTTTCGTTTCATGTGCATAAAATGAAATTCACCAAAAGGGAAATTCTTGAGTTGCTTTCAAATTCACCAAAAAAAGATTCAGTTGTTACATACATATTAAATAAGCTCAATGAAAACGTAAGTGATTTTGATGAAAAAAATATAGATTGTCTTAAGCTTGCATTATCAACTATCAAAAGAAAACGGGATATAAAATTTGAGGCTGCAAATAGAATGACTGATAGATTTCTTTTGAAAAATAAAAAATGGCTTGATTCTGAATTTGTTTTACCTGATTTTATATTCAGATCCTCAGTGGCAGGTCCTGGTAGAAAATCTCTTGATTACACGGAGAAGTCTGATAGATCAAAAAGACGATATGTTTCAGCTATTAGTGCTGCCAATGCTAATGATCCACAAAGACTTCTATCGGCTGCACGTCATGCAGCTAATGTATCTGGACAAAATGATGTGAAGGTAATACTAAATGAAATAACAGAAAGTCCCTCTCGTGCTTCTAAGGTGATGAAATTAATGAATATGGCACCGTCTTCAATTATAAAGAAAACTCCTTTAGAAGCTCTAGTTTTTCTATTAGATCAATCTTTATCAAAGGAGACATACAATGCTATACGTCAAGAATCTAAGAATTGCGGAGCTGACATATGGCCAGCTTACAATAACTTAAGAGAAACTAAAAATATTTTGAGACCACCAAAAGATGACATTCTGATAAATGAACATATAGCACAGGTTTCCGTTCAATCACTATTGAACCATACAAGTAAACGAATAGTCGAAATGCAAGAAGAAGTTTTACTGAGAGTGATGGATACATATGCATTAACAGAATCAGAATTTGTTTTAACATGTTCTTAGGGATACGATGGTAGCAGTGGTCATTCAAGGTATAAGCAACGTTTTAATATTGGTTCAGATAATGTCGGCTCAAATGATGAAAATATTTTTGCAACCACACTGATTCCTTTACAATTAACATGCCAAAATGGAGAGGTAATTTGGTACAATAATGCTTCACAATCTCCAAGATTTTGTCGTTCTATTAAATTAGAATTCATCAAAGAATCAGCGGAAGTGATTCTGTCCCAAAAATTGGAAATTCAAAATCAGATTGATCAATTAAATACCTTGAGTATCGTGATGAGCAGTGGCCATGAAATAAGAATCCATTTTTCTATGCATTTAACTTTGATTGATGGAAAGGTATTGCAAATCTTAACAAACACCAAATCCTCACAGAGCTGCCCTATTTGCGAATCTACTCCAAAACAATTTAATATTATAGAGAATATTCTTGGGCAAACAAACACTTTTCTTCCTGATCAGAACTCACTTCAGTATGGTGTTAGTCCGTTACATGCATGGATTAGATTGTTCGAATGTTGTTTGCACATAGCCTATCGAATGAATATTAAAAAGTGGCAGGTCAGAACTTATGAGCAGAAAAAGCTGTTTGCAGAACAAAAAGCTCAAATACAAAAATCCTTACATGATAAATTAGGTCTAATAGTCGATAAACCAAAATCAGGTGGTAGTGGTAGTACTAACGATGGAAACACGGCGCGTAGAGCATTCCAAGATGCAGATGTTTTCGCTGACTGCTTGAACATTGATTATCAGTTGGTGCATAACTTTAAAATTATTCTCATTTCTCTTTCTTGCCAACTCCCTGTCAACGTAAAAAAATTCCAAGAGTTCTGTATGGATACAGCGAAATTATATATTTCCCTTTATCCATGGTACCCTATGCCATCCACAGTTTATAAGATATTAGTTCATGCTGGAGACATAATGAAATACTGTGTTCTACCAGTAGGTATGTTTGGAGAAGAGGCATCTGAATCTCGTAATAAAGACTATAAAAGTTTTAGACTCAACCATAGTAGACATTGTAGCAGGGAAGCGAATTTGGAAGATTTGTTTTATCGCATAATGGATTCCTCTGATCCAATTGTATCCAACATGAGTATCATATCTCGAATTCGCAGAAGAAAACGATTGCCATTACCAGTGGAAGTCAGACAGCTACTTTCGATAGATGACAGAGATAGTGATGATGATGATAATGATGAGTGCAAAACAGGAGATGTGGAACAGACTGAATTTAATTCTTTCAATGAATTGTTAGATGGGGTAGAATTATCTGATGAAGAAATCAGTGATAATGATTGAATAGATATTAATTATAAATGATTGAAAAATGTTAACAAAACCACAAAAAAAACAAAAAAAA
Source organism: Gonatopus flavifemur (assembly GCA_018340375.1). Lineage (NCBI taxonomy): Eukaryota > Metazoa > Arthropoda > Insecta > Hymenoptera > Dryinidae > Gonatopus > Gonatopus flavifemur. The sequence continues at coordinate 48,382,819 of JAFFJZ010000003.1, read as the reverse complement.
AGACAAAAATGAAAAAAAGACAAAAAAATACAAAAATAAGTGATAGAAAAATACAAAAAAGTGAATAAAAAAATTCGGGATGTAAATTCGGACTAGGAGCCTCCTTGTGGCACATCCTGGGTGCATAACTGCAGCGAATCTTAGCCGTGAATCAAGTTGTATAACTGAATTGTCGTTGCTTCAAAAAAGTAAAGTGTGTGTATTTGGAAGGTATCTTATAGAATTTTTTCTGTAAGAAAAAGACAACTTTCGACAAAAAATTCATTAAAAATTCGTAATTAGCAGCCTAAAAAACTCTAAATAACATTGTTCTCGCACACTTCATGAATTTCAATAATTTTGGATATCATATCGATTCCATCATCTTGAATTTCAAATTTTGTACCTAATGTGTAGAATTAACAACCTTGGCCACCACCAAACACAGGATTTTATTTCAAATCTTCGGAAATCATGTAGGTCTCACCATTTTAAATGAGGAATTTTGACATCGAATTCGAAACCAGCGATCCCAAAAACCTCTTAGTGACACAGTAAAAAATTTTTCGTCATTGTGTAAAGTGTTAAAATTTGTGTGTCAAATATTCCACATTTGCGAGTGTTGATTCAACACAATCATTGTGTTAACACAAATGGATTCAACACTCTAGAATGTTAAATATTCAACACACAAATTTTAACACTTTACACAATGACGAAAAATTTTTTACTGTGGAAGAGCCAAAGGGAATTCAATGGATTTGAAAATGAAAATCCGTCGTGTTGGAACCGCTATATGGAATTTTACAAATCTGAATACAGATTTGAAATCAGTGACCTTGAAAACCCCTCAGGAAAAAATTTTCAGGAAATTCGGTGAATTTGAGCATTTAAACTCGCCATATCAAATCCGTCATGTTGAATTCCCGAAATCTGGCAACAGATCCGTGATCAGCGACCCTGGAAACCCCTGGAAAAGAATTTTCAAGGAATTCGGAGAATTTCAACATTTGAGCCCGCCATATTGGATTCGCCATGTTGAATTTTCCCAATCTGACTGTAGATTCGGAATCAGCGACCTCAAAAACTCTTATATGCCAGGTTTAGAACAATTCCGACGACATTTTTAATTTTGGCCACTTTTCCAGCTACCTGGCCCACTGTGGAATGGTTTGAATTTTCAGAAATTCTCTGGATTCCACTATTGGTTTGAATGTTTTTTCGTTCTGACCACTCCATGGATCCATCAAAAGGACGCTCCTTTCGCTGGATGATGGCAGAAATACTTTTTCAAACCATGTTTTAACCAGGTCAGATGTTAGCTTACCCGATTTTGATGCTGAACCAAAGACATTGTCCGATTTGAACAAATTTTGTTGCACTCGAGGTCCGAATTTCCCATCTTTTTCTTGTAAAACCATCAACAAAGGTGATAGCAAAACACGACTCGCGGGAATCAGCGGTTGTATGGTGTAGCTATTGGTCATCGAATTTATTGACTGTGCCAAAGCTTCAACTCTTTCTTGTCCTTTTAACGCCAAAGTACGCCCTGTGTGCATCTCAAGATTGAAACCTGATTGATCAGAATTGGAAACATTTTCTTCCCCAACTAACGAAATATCATGTCGCACTTTTTCTACAAATTCATTGGCATCTCTTTGCAGTTTTTGTTTGTCGATAATTGACATTTGTGTCACGAACTTGTTAATTTTTCTAGAAACTATTCTATGTCTGCGTTTGAACTGGTAAACCCATTCTTCAGAAGCTTTAAATAAGTTTGACGCCAACGGAACTTCATCCCGAGCTTTTGTAGTCCATCTGCGAATGTCAAGATCATGGACAGTCATTGATTTTTGTACGGCTTCTTGGAACTCATTCAATGTTAGTTCAGATATTTTCTGCGATTTTTCAGATCGAGATCCATCATTTGCAATTCGTTGTTCCCAACGATATAATTGTCGTTTCTAATCCAATCGCCTGAATGTCGCTTTAACTGTTTCGAATTTCAATTCGTCTTTTTTCCCTGACTTCCAAAACTGGACCGCTGTCTTCTTATATTCAATATCAATTCCGGCATCTTCCGATGAGTGCAAATCTAAATTCGTCTCGATCTCGAACGAATCATCATCCAAATCATCTTGAATTGAAACTGGATCTGGGATCACATTTTCATTTCCAAAATGCAGAGTGTTATAAGTTTCAACAAACAATGAATCATCGATAGAATCTTTTATCAGCACTTCTAGTTGTGAAGAAAAAGCTTCCTCATTACTATTTATAAATTATTCAGAATCGTATTGAGGCTGATCGAAAGCCTTCGTTAAAAGCTCCAAGATATTTTTAGGATTTATAATCATAGTGAATAAGGTTATGAACTGATGAAGAAAAGATACGGGAGATTAGTTGAGAAAACAATTGAGTAAATGTGAGAGAACAAATGCCTACCGATACCGCGAATTATAAAGTGATAAATCATGAACGATTCAAGCGATTGAATTCAAAACGATAATTAAATCGTTGGGAACAACAAATTGCAAATGATGGATCTAGATCTGAAAAATTGCAGAAAATATCTGAACCAACATTGAATAAGTTCCAAGAAGCCGCACAAAAATCAATGACTATCTATGATCTTGACATTCGCAGTTGGGCTATAAAAGCTCGGGATGAAGTTTCGTTGTCACCAAACTTATTTAAAGCTTCCATAAAATGGGTCTACAAGTTCGAACGAAGACGTAGAATTGTTTCCATAATAATTAACAAGTTCATGACACAAAAATCAATTATCGATAGACAAAAACTGGAAAGAGATAGGGGAGAGTCACCGGGTGTGGGACAGTCAATTTTTTTTGACATGTCGTAACAAAACTCAAGATGTTTGAAGCGTGAAATTTTTCTTACATCATAAACAAGTTTTTAACATGAAACTGAAGTCCATCAACGCACGCGTACACCTTTGTACGAATAGCGCATCAGAATCAAGGAGAAGAAAACAAGTTCAAATATTCAAAAGAGGGCTTTTATTTCAAGTGGATGGAGCAATGACAGAGAGTTCAATATACATAAATGTAGTGTTTTCATCACACGTTCAAGTACCATAGGCAATGGCACGAAAATTTTTTATTCCTACGTTTTTTATGCGTCATTGGCGATTGAGTGTCATTCCCGGTTGTGGGACAAAAAAGTTCCCGGTTATGGGACAAAAAAGTTCCCGGTTATGGGACAGCCAATTTTTTATGTTTGAAGCGTATGTATGACATAATCATGATCGAAAATCGATTTTTCTTTGAAAAACAAGTCTTGATCCAGGTTTGTGTGAATTTTTCAGATCATTGATAACATTTTTCATGGAATTTCTTGTGTTTTGAACTCAATCGATTGTGAGCATCATTTTTCCTCTGGTGCTAACGTGTTCAAATGGATGATGATGATATTTTTAGGCAGAAAACATGAAAAATTTGAGTATTCGTCTCCTTTTTCTCCATAAAATGCACAGTCGGGCATGATTCATTTCGCCTGGCTGGGAAGGAAATTTTTCAAAGTTAATTGGCTGTCTTCGCTACTTTCTCAACTTTAAAAAAGTTTGAGTGCACATTTGAAAAGGTATTTGATGAATTTTGAGATTCGAATCCGCCATAATGGATCCACCATTTTGAATTTGCAAAATCTGACCCTGGATTCGTAATCAGCGACCCAAAAAAACCCCAAATACAGGGTTTCATATAAATCAGCAAACGCTTCACAACGCTTGAGAATTTTGGCCACAATTTGTGAATTTTGGCCCATTGTGAAATGATCACGGACCAAGTGAATATTGATAATTATTGAATTCTCGATGGTTTTGCTTCATATTTCCCCATTAGCAGCTGGTTTTGTACCGATATACGTTGATTTTCGTGGGTGTCCCATAACCAGCGACGTTTTTCTTTTCGCGAAAATTCAACATTTTACAAGAACGCTTGTAAAATTTTCCTTATCAGCGAGTTCAAAGCAAGTCTTTTGGGGAAAGTTTGGGTATAAATCCACCTTCAGGTGGGATATTATTGGGCAGATTATATCGCTTCGAAAAAAAGTGATGGCTGTTCAATCACTTTATTGAGATTAATGGACTTGCATCCAACTCTTACAATACATTACTTAACACAAATTTAGAGAATACAATTGAGGTATAGAAGATATACAAATGACAAAATTATCATATATCACAAGTATATAGTTGGTGTTAAGTTATGTTGGCAGACAGTACTGCCGTCTATGATGAATTCGGTGGGTTACATTGGCGGTAAGTTCAAATATCAGAAATAAAGGTTGGCATTTACAAAGAATCTGAATAAGGCATCTAATACATTAAGCTTTTCGCTTTTTGATAAACCAACAATATTGCTTGTAGATATTGAAAAGCGTGATGGGATCACCTCCCCACCATGTTTTCGTCAGATATCTTAATATATTGATACGGGATTCTGATATATCACATATATATTTAATATGATAATTATACGTTGAATGACAGTCCAAATAAAGGCCTAGAAACTTGACTACATCATTTGAGGTTTTCAAGATATTTTTTAAAGATATCGAGTCTTTACAGCTAACGCATCCGTACTGAGAACTAATTTTCTTATGAAAATTGATATAGAAAGATTTTTCAATAGAAAGTTCCAAATCTCAATTTTTCAAGGAATTGTAGACCGCATGAAAAGCTCTTATTAGGAATATTTTATTGAGTGTTGAGTTTGAAAGTAATTTAGGGACCAACATACAGTCATCAGCGTATTCGATCAAGTTGATTCCCTCAGGAATATTTTCTGCTATTTCTCTAATATAAAAGTTAAAAAGAATTGGGCTGAGAACACCTCCCTGGGGTACTCCTTTAGTAACAGTTTGTTTGCAGGGTTCTTCATGTTTCCTTAGAAAAATGTTTGTTCTTTTTAGAACCCACTTTTGTATGAACACGGTCATTTTCGACGGGCAGTTTCTGTTAATCATATTATCTATTAATTTACTAGGATTTATATTATCAAATGCACCTTTTATATCAAGAAAAAGAGTTGGTAATTCTTTTCCTTCTAACATGAAAGTTTCTATTCTAGAAGTAAGAAGAGCCAAGTTATCTATACAAGGAAAACCTTTCCGAAAGCCGAATTGTAATTCATAATTTAGTTTTTCTTTTCCAGTCCAGTGGTTGAATCTTAAGGGTATTGATTTTTCAAAAACTTTACAAACAGAAGAAGATATAGAAATTGGTCTTAAGCCCTTACCATTACCTTTTTCAATAAAAAAAGTAAGGTATTCATTCCATGAGTTTGGATATGACTCTTGCTCATGGAATGCATTAAAGATATCCAGAAGAGCTGAATGAAAGTCCATCGGTAAATTTCTAAGTATTACGTTATCGAATCTATCAAGACCTGGAATTTTTTTAGCTTTCAAAGTGGTAATTATTGATAAATATTCATTTGAGTCAAATGGTTTGTTATACATTGAATTTTTACTTTCTGTGCTATAATTTGAGATTGACTCTTCATTAGATTCCTTTGATATATTATCGATCAGCACCCTCTCCATGTCGGATCTTACTTTGTGGTCAAATGACTGATCACTGAGAGACGAAAAGGCATTTGCCTTATTTTTAAAATATTTTATTATTTTCCAAACAACAGATATATTTGAAAATCTGTTAAGTCTTTCGGTGTATTTCACGAAGGCTTCTTTCTTTTTAGCTTTAAGTGTTTTCTTTGTCAAAGCAACCAACCTCCTCCATTCACACCAATTTTCAGGTGAAAAGTTACATAAAGCTGTTCTCAATGCTTTTTCTCTTTCTTTTATAAGTGAAGTGCAATCATCATCCCACCAGGAGGCAAAAGTTTTTTTGTATGCTTGAAAATAATTATTGCCATTATAAGTATTCTTTTGATTTTTTTTGGTCGACTTCTTTTTTGAGTTTTGCGAATTGGCATATTCTAAAGCATCAAATATTATACCCCCAAAAAGATCATATTTTCCTAAACAGTTCAAATTAAAGTACGCTGGAAAGTAGAAAGTATCTTTGATAGAGAACAGATATTGATAAAATAGAGACCAATTGGTTTTCTTATTGTGGAGAGACTGGTTAAGTTTTATAAATTTCGAGGAGCTTCTACTGAAAAGTCTAACTTCAAAAAAAACTGGAAAGTGATCTGAACCCCAAGAATCAGAGCATGTTTCATATGAAATTAAATCTAAAACCTTGTTATTTCCTATAATTAGGTCCAAATTAGAAGTGGAGTTATCCGAAAAGCGAGTTATAGTATCATGATTCAAGACGAATAGATCTTCGGATGATATGGCATTTGATCATTGTATTTCATTATTGTTTGTATCCAAACAATTCCATTGTCTGTGATGAGAATTAAAATCCCCAACAAAAATATTATGCTCACTCGGATCAAAAATATTGAAAATCCTTTGCCATTCATCTATATTATTGTTAAGACCTGGAGATCTATAAATTGCGAAGAAATTGACAACAGGGTTCGTGTTGAGAACAGAAAAACATACATATTCAATGTTATATTTGATGTTTCGAATGATCAAATTGTCCTCAGTACGGATTGACAAATTTGTTTTGAAATATATAACAATTCCACCTCCCTGACGACCTATTATAGGCCTATTGATATAATTATAACCATTAATAGTAGGAACATAAGTATCATCAAACCAAGATTCAGTCACTATCATAATGTCGAAACGATTCCGCGCATGAAACTTAAATTCTTCGAATTTCAAACGAAGAGATCTAGCATTCCACAAAACAATTTTTAGTTTAGATGGTTGAGACATAGTATAAAGAAATATTCGAAATTTAAGATGTTGATATGTATTGAGAATAAGGAAAGGTGAAAATAGTTAGTTAGGTTAACAAATACTAAATACTACCAGAAAATTAAGTTTAAGAATTTACTTCCTTGTCTTCTTCTGGATAACGATGAAATAAGGATGTAGCATTGCAAAGAGCGCTGCAAAATTCATTTCTCAGTTCTCCAGCAGCCATTAGAGTAAGTCCTTCATAGTGTCTGCTTTTCAAGATATTACAAAGTTTCTTCAAAGCTTCGTCCGTGTAAAGTGGTGAAGGTTTGCGTCCTTTTCGAGTTTTGAAGTTCGATAAGTCGATGAGATGATCCGTGAACTCTTCAAACTCTCTTATAAGAGAAACAGCTTTTTCTTCAGGTAATGTGCGATGTATATTTAAAATTACATGTTGAGGATCAACAAATTCGCTTCCTCTGATTAGTGGAAGCGAATTATTTTTCTGTTCTTCAATTATCACTTGGTTTGTGACGATAGGTGCTATTTTAGATGATGACGATGATGAAGGTTCTTCACTTGCATTTATTTTCGTTTCTTGAGACAAGATTTTATTATTGCTTTTGTTTACGTTGACTATACTTGAAGATGATGTTGTATTTAGTTTTTTAATTGCAGGAAAGTTTTTGTTGTAGTTCAGATTCAGACTATCCGATCCATTTGCATTTTTTGGAACATTCGTATATCTTGCGCAATCTTGAAATAATTCAAACTGTTTTTTAGCTTCATAAGGTGAAATATTATGAATTGCACTTTTTCCCATCACTAATTTATTTGCTTTGTATTTTACGCAATTGAAAGAAGTAGGAATATGTTTATCCCCACAGTTAACGCATTTTGTTTCTTTACGGCATCGTTCTCTGGGGGCTTTGGGATCTACGTTATTTCCAAGATGGTATCTTTCCCCACAATTTATACAAAGTGTTCCCTTGTTACAAAATTTCTTGGAGTGACCAAAATTGTAACATTTGAAACAGATTTTGACATTTTGTACATATTCTTTGACCTTATAAGGCGTGAGACCAAACAAGAACACATCTTCTGGGATAAATTGACCTTCAAAAGTAATTACGACGCTTTGAGTTGGTATTTTAACCCAACCATTCTCAGCTTTATCAGATCTAATGAATTTATGTAATCTGTAAGCATCTAATATTTTGAAGTCACTGGTTTTCTTGTATTTGAAGAGATTTAATAAATTGAAGCTCGTTAAGACTCCATGGATAATTCCTTTTCTACTCAAGTTTCGATATGGTATATATGCAGTCAGACCTTCTGTTTTCAAATTTGGGTTTGCAATAAGCTCATTAGCTTTTTTAAAGTCATTGAAATCTATACCTATCTTCTTGAAGCCTAGATCCACAATTTTACAGTCTCTAAGACCCATTTCCGCGAGTTTACAGCATATTTCCATATGGTTTTGTTTTTTCAACTTTTTTGTCCTATTGTTATCTAAAACAACTTCCACTCTGTGTCAGCTGTTCTTGTACTGATATTTATAAAGATTTACGCTTTTTCTGTCCTCCATTTTATTTTTTTCAGGTTCTTCAACTTCAATCTTATTTTCAGGTTTTCTTTTGTTTTCATTTTCTATATTACTGATTCCCTTGGCATTATGAAAAGTTTCATCCATTAAATAGTTTAAACCGGAGTATATCATTTCTTTATTTAAATTTTCGGTCATATCCATGTTGTCGTCTCCTTGAATCGCATGTTCTCCGCTTATATTATTAGAATCATTTCTTGTCTCCACTTTCGACACTAACCTCTAAGAGGTTATGTCTTAAAATACTTAAGTATTTTTAAGCAAGTAGAGATTGATCTTACACTATTTTAAATTGAACAGTTTGCAAATTTTTAGGAGATTATATCTATTAACTTTTTATATTATTGGCAGTTTATATCAAAAAAATCAATTGAAAAATGACGCTTGATTTTTTTCACGTGTTTCCTCCTTTCCTTCTAACACAGAACTCGGAAGTTATGGCTGTGAAACAAAACGTGTCCCACACCCGGCGACTCTCCCCTACCAATGAATTTGTACAAGAAAAGTAACATGATATTTCGTTGGTTAGGGAAGAGAATATTTTCAACTCTGATCACTCAGGTTTCAATCTTGAAATTCACATAGGGTGTACTTTGGCATTGAGTGAATACGAGCACATAGGTTTGTGAAGACCTAGATTAACTTTCGGAGATTCATCCCTGGAAATTTCAGACTTTTCTATGCGTTCAGTATCGAGTATTTTTGTCTGAAAAACAATGCCATCAGATGGAGCTACCTATGCGCTTGTATCTACTTCAAAGGACGAAGAAGAGTTGAAGCATTGGCACAGTCAATAAATTCTTTGACCCACACTGTTAGAAATTTGGCAGCAAAATTCAATCACAGGTAATGGAAGCGATTTCCACTTAAGTAATTCAAACATTTCAGTTACATATGAATGAAAATTCAGTTACTAAACTATACTATTATGGATAATATAATGGAGCAGAAATTGAAAATTCAATTTAACGTAATTGAATTCCTAATTCAATCACCATGAATTTAAAATTTCATTTACAAGTGTGCTTGAAAAATGAATGAAGTTTCAAGAAATTTTCAACAATGCATAGTTACACTACACAGCCACTGATTTCCGCCAGCGGTGTTTTGCTATCACCTTTGTTGATCGTTTTACAAGAAAAACATGCAAAAGGTGTGCATGGTGTACAAAATCTATATGCATGGAACGATTCTTCAACGATTACCACATCTGCAATCGTTACTGCGAATAGTGGAAGCGAATTCATCATTGAGAGGGAAATACTTGATCTTATGAATCATACATATTATTGAATTTGATATTTTATCATGAAATTTAATAAATTGTTTATGTAAAAAGCTGCATAATATTATTTGGAAGTTGAGATCAGATTTTTTTTACCGTGGAATTCTGCTGTTATATTCATTGCATTTGAGGGGACACTAGCGATTGTTCGGACCTCTCTTTCTATCGTATAGGCGTGTTCTTTTCTACTCAACGTGCTCCGATATTAACGTTGGCATCTGCTTGGAGGCCTATCGCGATATCCAGAGATATATTCTAGTCCAGACAAGGACACAATCTCTCATGTCTAAAAAAAATAGACGCCATGTTGGTTCCGCCATTATGGATTTCAATATTTCGACCTCAGATTTAGATTCGGCAACATCGAAAACCCCCTATAAGCACTTCACCTCTTGAATGATTCGCCTCATTGCGTTCGTCACGCGAAAACCACCCCTCAGGTACGAGGGGTAGTTTCTGCCCTTAAACCTGCACCATTGCCGATATGAAAAAATACGTGTCGATTATTTTTTATAGTTCTACAAATTCGCCGAGTTTCATCGAAATCGGTGAGTGACAGTTCGGTAAGTTTACTTGTCAGCCCGCTGACGAAAACCCACTTTTGATCATCAGTAACATTCTATTCTGATACCCGAAACTCTTCAACCGCATATTCTATCAATCAGTTGTTTTCAATGAAGCTTCCGCACATCTGAAATCATATATTATAAAATTTGTCGAGCAACAATTTTCGTACGCTCCACAGAATTGAACATGTATATACAGGGTGGTCCATTGGAAGTGATATAGTCAAATATCTCGGAAACCAGTGGAGATGGAGAAAAATGTTCCGCATAAAAAGTTTAGGGTTCCGGGGGGGGAAATATGATGCTGACCTTGAAAAATCCCTCAGAGGTCATTTTGAAGGTCATTTAGGGGTCAAGATGGGTTTTTTGAATGGGACTCCCATTTTTTCATCATGGCATGGGAAAGCTGGTTTCAAACTCTTTACGAAACACTGTATGGGGTGCAAGGTATGGACCGTCGAAGTTATTGATGAACTACTCCTAGCGCTAGCCAGAAACAATGACGTGGACGTGGTAGTTCTCTATTCCCTCCGAAGTGCTTGATTATCGTGAGTCCCCTTGCCTCTCACATGAGGGACGCTTGATGCTGTTACAATAATTGCTCCAAGTTACCCCCCCCCCCTGCTTGGATACATAATCCTGGTATGTTGGCACAAACAGTGCGGATGCGATCGATCATGTCCTCCCTCATTTACAAAAAACTCCCAAATTTTTTTGGTAGATCTACAAAGAAATTTTTCACAGTGTAACTCTCTTTGGTGAATTCTCTGGAAGCTCGAAGGATTTTTGTATTCGTTCAAATGTGCATCCTCATCGACGTTATGTGGTATGGTCAATACTCCCAATGTTTCCAGCAACCTTTCAACAATTTCTGGGAGTCGATACTCATTTATAACCCTAATCGAATCAAATGAAATAATTTATTCAATTTGAAACGCAATAATCGTAATAAATCGTAGACATTACTACCAACCACAATAAGCAGAGACTTAGTGTTCCCGTTTGTTTATGTTGACGTTTTTTTCCGAAGAAATTAACTCTAATCTGCATTGAAATCCGTCCCGATCTTCGGAGAAAAGCGATGAACAAGAATACATAAACAAACAGAAACATCGAATTTCTGTTTATTATGGTTGGTTATGTGGATGATAACGGAAATACGCGATGATTTAAACACTGTTCTGAACTGAGACCATCACAATCGTTTTTCTCCTTTGCATATTCAATCATCTACATTTATCAATTTATTCCATTCGATTCAATCGAAGAAATGAATCACTATCCACCCTCTGAAATTATCGATATGATGCTTGTGCTTGGCTGATGTCACAATAATTACAATGAAGCCGCAAGAGTTTACCAGGATCGGTATCCCGATCGCCGCATCGCACACCCCACGACCATCCGTCGACTCGAATTAAGGGTTCGACGAGGAGTATTGCAGCAAAATCTAAGACATCACCGGTACGATGAGAATGATATCCGTGCACTCACCATATCGGGACTTACCCACTTAGACCCTCATGTTAGTAGCAGATCGTTGGCACGAATAACTGGTATACCCCGGACTACTGTTTTGAGAATCTTGAAGCATGTCAAATATCAACCATACTATATTACGTTAACTTAAGCTCTCACTCTAAACGACATGAGACTTCGAATTGGATTCTGCAACTGGGCACAAGCAAGGCTGGTTGACGATCCTCAATTCTTCGACTATGTAATGTTCTCCGACGAAGCATCTTTTCAGAGCACTGGGCAGTTGAATAGGCACAACTCTCATTACTGGTCGGATGTTAATCCGCATTGGTATCGAGCAATCGACAACCAACATCGTTGGGGCGTGAATGTGTGGTGTGGGATCGTCAATGGCTATTTAGTCGGTCCACATGTTTTCAACGGCACTTTGAACGGCCCCATGTTTCTGGAATTTCTGGCGGATCATTGACCAGGCTTGCTTGAGAATCTGGATTTACAAACAAGGCAGAGGATGTGGGTCCAACTAGATGGAGCACCATCCCATTACGCATTGATCGTGAGAGAATACCTTGATCATCATTTCCCAGGAAGGTGGATTGGACGAGGTGGGCCAGTTGCGTGGCCTCACGCTCACCCGACTTGACATCTCCCGACTTTTTCTTGTGGGGATTTCTGAAAGACGAAGTATTCAAGGCCCAACCAACAACGAGGGAGGACATGATCGATCGCATCCGCACTGTTCGTGCCAACATACCACGATCAATGTTTCTGGAGACGGTTACAAATTTTCGGTGGAGACTGGAATCATGTATCCAGGCAGAGGGGGGTAACTTCGAGCAATTATTGCAACAGCATCAAGCACCCCTCATGTGAGAGGCAAGGGGACTCACAATAATCAAGCACCCCACATGTGAGAGGCAAGGGGAATCACAATAATATAGCACTCCGGAGGGAACAGAGAACTACCACGTCCACGTCGTTGTTCCTGGGTAGCGCTAAGAGGAGTTCATCAATAACTTCGACGGTCCATACCTTGCACCCCAATAGGCGGAAAGGGGTCCATGACCAGTGTTTCGCAAAGGGTTTGAAACCAGCTTTCCCATGCCATGATAAAAAAATGGGAGTCCCATTCAAAAAAACCATCTTGACCCCTAAATGACCTTCAAAATGATCTCTGAGAGATTTTTCAAGGTCAGCATCATACTTCCCCTCCGGAACCCTAAACTTTTTATATGGAACATTTTTCTCCATCTTCACTAGTTTCCGAGATATTTGACTATATCACTTCAAATGGACCGCCTTGTATAATCCCCCAAAATTCTCTCCAACATAGCATCCATTCTAACACGGAAAGACAACAAATTTATGAATGACCCCTCCCCCGCTCCTTGTTCCCAATTTCCACATCCAATGATCGATTTGTTGGGGATGTTCTGCCTAACATATTGTTGAGTATGGAATATTTATGTACCGGAATCAATTCAATAGGGATGTTTTGTCCAGGAATATTCAGTTCTGTCACCTATTCGAATGGAGTGAGATACAAGAAGTCCCATAGGGACACGATCATGACCTCATGGAACATTCGAATATCAGTATTTCAGAATTAAGGGAGAACCTCGTGCGAACCGCACTTTTTTCATTACAAAAAAGTGGGAGTACTTAGTAGATTCAAATGAAATAAATCATGATATTGTGAGAGGTAAAATGAGAGTGAGGCCCTAATGTAAAAAAAGAAATGGACGAGCCTTTACGGTGGCGCTAGTGTGGCGACGAAAGAGATAGAGTAGATCGCGAAACGGGAAGTCCCGGTGGTCTCCCGGTTGTCATATAAGGAACAAGTTCGATGTACGTATAGTCCCACATGAGGGAAAATGGCATCGCTTCGATGTCGTAATTAACGTGATGCGCATCAGGCGCGTGTGCCTTCATCAGAGAGGATGTAATTATAGAATAATAGAATCATTGATCGAGTGGTACCAAAAGATAGTATAATCGTATTATCTTTTGCCCCAGGCGATATATTGGTGAGAACGTGAGTGTGTTATTTTTTCGGGTGACATGGTGTACACGCGGTCGGTATAGATACAACGATTGTGAAGTTTATTTGAATAAATGACGTCGCGCCATCCATGTTGCTATTAATTTTATTGTTGTGTAACATGTTTTCACTGAAAGGCGTGCAGAGTATTCATGTGTATAAATTTTTATTAAAGTTCCCCGCCTCATTATCCATCCTAGACAAAAAACCTCACAACTATTTTTCAGAAGTGGGATATTTCCCACTCCTGTACGCTTGTGATTTATCGGAGTTTCGCGGGTTGGGGGCTGAATCAACGAAAGGACGAATCAACGAAACCATTGGTTGAAAAGGAAGAGATGTATAATGTATGATGTCTTATTCTTTCCAACTAACGGTTTCGTTGATTTGGCTCCCATCCGTTTCGCGTGTGTAGTGGAAGTGAGAGAAGAGAATTTGGTCGCGAAATGGATCGTGACATGTTGGAGAAACGTTCTTTCCAACAAATGCGGAAAGAAGCCACTGACCCCAATTTACCAGCAACGGGCTCCAGAGTGCAACTTTTGGAAAGGATCATCAGCCACTATGCGAGGGAATCTGCTCGCTACGCAGACAGTAATTCGAGTCCGTCGAGAAATGACAACGAACCAACTGTACAACAAATAGTGACGGCGCAAGTACATCCCAGATTGCCAGGAGTAGAAAACAACCAACTCTTGATCGACGTGCCGATTCTCAATCGGAATTTGAATAACGAGGACTTATATGAGTTAACCCTTAGCTGCCACACTTCGCCAGTGTAACATAGCTGCCACACTGGGGTCGATGATGACCTCAACTGTAAATGTATACCAAAGCCAAGCTATGCGTACATGAGCCTTGGAAAAATTTTAGAGAGTACTAAAACTATTCCCATTTCCAGTCAAATAATTTACCTAAAGGAAAATTGATTTCGAAGTTGTGCAAAAATTATGTGTGCAGCACACATGGCATCGCTTCTTTTCATCGATCAATGGGTATATTCTCGGTTCTAGATGAAATTATCACTGTATCATGGAAAAAAATTATATGAAACATGGATAATCATGTCACGCTAGGGTGGAGTGAGGTGAAGAAACTCTAAAGTGGCACCAGATTGCGCGAAGAGTTCGAATTATTGAGTTTCTTGATGGTAATTCAAGATTGAATCATGTTGGGGTCAGTCTGACCCCAGTGTGGCAGCTAAGGGTTAAGGGTCGACAACAATCACAATGGAATTCCAGAGGTAACCGTCGAAAGAGAAGCTTCACCACTCCAGTTAACCGATCAGTTTTCTGACACGTTAACAAATAAGTCTTCCAGGAATTCTGCACCTAACCCGTACGCTTTGCTTCAACTACAATTGGAGATGCAACGAAAGTTTCAGGAGGACATTATATCCATGTCATTGAGTCGCTGTGTGGAAGTTTTCAATCTCCAAATTCGCAGGGTAACCTTGGGAGGTCCCCGTCAAGTACTGAGTCGAGCTCTATTCCAGGAGCGGTTAACCCTACGAGACAACCAATGGCTACAAACATCAATCAGGCTGTACGTGCCAGCGAAGTCCAAGTAAATGAGCATACGAGGACTGCGCCAGAGGCTCATGCAAGAATAGGAAGTTCGAATATGCCAAATCGTAGTGTATCTGCGGCGTCTTTACCTACTGGAAATGATTCGCGCCTCCTCAGTACTCAGTTTACTGAGTATGGGAGTAAACCAACAGAAAACCTGGAACGGTGGTTCCAGCGAGTATCCTGGGTCGCTGAACTTTGCAATGCATCGGATACGTTGACTCTTCTGGCTGCCTCGAGCAAGTTGATAGGCGAGGCAAGGAGGTGATACGATCAACAACCACCTGAGACTCTACAATCCTGGTCTACGGTGAAACAATCACTTAAGCAGTATTTTGAGTTTAAAGTGCAATTCGCAGTGGCCATGCAGAAGATCGAGACACGCACTTGGAACTCTTCTAAGGAACCCTTTAATAATTACTTATGGGACAAGTTGGATCTTTTGTCTTGCGTCGATTTGACAGAAGAAAACCAAATCCACTTGATAATCAAGGGTATAAACGACCAAGGGATTAAATCTGCCGCCTTGCCTGTTCGAAACGAGTCTCTACCCCAATTCGTGGCTCGTATGAGGTGGATAGTGGATATTATGACTCCAACATCTACGTGGAGCGATTCGTCGAGTGCGTCGTCAAATAGAGCACAGGTTCAACCACCTAACCACAATTCCGACCGTGCAACCAAATGTCAAAAATGTGGACGTCATAACCACATCACGAGAGACTGTCGGGCAGGAGTGCAGTGTGATTACTACAAGCGTTCCGGACATTTGAGATTAGACTGTCCGGGATTAAGAAATGGACCATCGTCGGGCAGATATCAACAGCAGTACAATCGCCCTCATGCAGGGAACCAAAGGTTCCTCTCATGGTGGATCATCGTCATCAGCAACGGCGCCGACAAGCAACATAGTAGCAGCTGTCTTCAGAGACGAGCTGGTGCACCGAACTCTTAAAGTGAGTAGTCCTTACGTAACTGTCGACGAAATTAATGGAAAAGACTGTCTCTGTATCTTGTTGTATTAATTGATACAGGCAGTCCCATTAATATCAACAAATCTTTGATTTTTGATGAATTTTTCGTTTCGAAACAAATTTTACGTCCAACTAATGTCAATTATACGTATGCAAATGAATGTAAAGTAAATATATTAGGAATCGTGGAGTCGGACCTAAGAATTAAAGAGTTTGAAGATAAAAAAATAACGGTTCGGTTTCATGTACACTAAGAAAAATGAAATGTGAAAATAACCTCTATTTCATATATTTTTCACCCGTCAAATGATGAAAACTGAAGCCAGCCTTTTAAAAGTGGAAAGTACCTTTTCAGTGTTGAATTTCACCGTACATTCGGTTTGATTTACCAAAAAGATGGTATTTATCACCTAGCTCATGGTAATAATAACTAGAAAGGTAGTATTCATCACCGAACTCATGGTAATAATAACCAAAATAATGTATTTTTCACCGTCAAATACATTACTATATTGAAACATGATTTTTACAATGCAGATTTTTCTCAGTGTAGTAGACGACGAGTCGTTAACCACAAAAATGATTTTGGGACGCAATTCTATGAATGATGCTGAATTGAATTCCGTATATGAACCAAAACATGTAAAACTTGTACAGAATGGGAATAACGATGAAGAAGAGCTTAGTATGTTTAGAATAAATATAGACGAATGCAACAACGATAAAAAATTTTATGTTAACGAAATAGAAATTGATTTTGACAAAAAAAACGAAAGAAAGCTTATGTGCAATATTCGAAGGAGTTGAGAGAACCCATGTGGATCCGATAAACGACGATTATGCCGTTAGGGTTTATCTCAAGGATGAGACACCTTTTTCCTTCAGGTGTAGAAAATTTGCATATGCGGAATGACTACAACTCCGCGAAATCACCGACGACTTATTCAAAAGGGGGGTTGAAAAGCCTAGTACATCCCCATATTGTTTGAGGGTTGTAACGGTCAGGAAAAAGAATGGAAAACTACACCTTTGCGTAGATTTGCGAGCATTAAATCATAGAGTCGTCCGACAACATTATCCATTCCCGTTAATTGAAGAATTTCTGACTCGATTAGCCGGTAGTGAAGTCTTTACGCTCTTGGATTTGAAAGACGGATTCCACCAAATAAAAGTTCATCCCGATGACACGAAGTACTTCGCGTTCGCAACACCGGACGGACGATTCAAATATGCGTGTTTGCCCTTCGGGTTTTCTGAATCGCCTGCCGAGTTTCGAAAAAGGATTCTGAAGATTCTAGAACCTTCACATCGAAACGACAAAGTATTAGTATATATTGACGATATACTGATACCTTCATGTACGGTCAAAGAAAATTTGGAAACCCTGAAGGTGATTCTCTTATTGTTCAAGGAATACAAATTCGAGTTAAATCTTGCTAAGTGTACCTTCTTGAAAAGGGAGATTGAATACTTAAGGTACGTCGTATCTAATCGGGGCATGACTTTGAATCCAAGACATACCGAATCAATTCGCAACTTTCCTGAGCCGAAGAATGTAAAACAAGTCCAAAGTTTTCTGGGCCTTACGAATTATTTTAGAAAATTGATGGATTATTCCATTAGAGCAAACCCTCAGATTCAACGTTAATTATGATGACATATTCTCTAAGCCCATATAGCACACAAATTCAGAGAGAGTTCATAAAGAATTAAATTGAAGCTTGAGAAATTCAATATGTGTTCTCAATGTTTCTTTTCGAACTCCTGTGCTGTGTGGGACATAACAGGTTGGTTATCAACTTCCTAATCCAAATTTATGGAACAAATCAAACGCTTCTCTCAAAGATTGTCATCTCACCCTATTTCTCACCCTATTACATTCAATTTTAACCCTTCAAGTACACACAGGTGCAAATTCGTACCAACCATTTCAAGTCTCTTCGTTTTTCGTCAAAAATTGATTCTATTCTCGTGTTTTTTTCACTGATCAAATGAAATATTTGTGAATTTTCTTCTATACCAGGTTAATCTACACGGTTTTCCCTTCAAATTGAAAAAGAGTGAGGTCAAATTGATCGAACAGGAACCGAGTTATTAATCGCGTAGAGTTGCATGGTGTGAATTTGCACCTGTGTGTACTCCGAATGTGTGAAAGGATGTGTATACTTGGAGGGTTAATATGACGCTAACTTATGGATTTTTAAATGGGTTTTATGAACATTTAATGTGTTAGATCAATCATTAGGGTTCCGTTTGTTGAAATATTGACATGAAACAGTGTTCACCATTAAACCAGAGGCCTCCACCCCCTGACTGCTTTCAAAATTCGCTTCGTTCATTTTGAATACATCGTAGCCCACATATGCTCGCTTCACTCGCATTTTGAACAATTCAGATATCCGGGGATATATGGAAAGGCACTCATTGGTTTTTCCCATAATTGAGAAACTTTGTGAATGTCATGTTCAGAAAGCCTGGAACTTATTGCCTACCATCCTTTATACCATCCCCAAATGATTCAGAAACATGTACCTGGAGAACTGTAGAATTTGAACTGTCCTGGTAGGAAACAAGAACGTTTACAGTGGACTGAAGCTGGTTGTTTAGCTCCAAAGCAGGTGAAGTCACAACGATCAGCAAAGAAGGTTATGGCATCAGTTTTTTGGGATGCAAAAGGAATTTTGTTCATTGATTATCTTCAGAAAGGTAAAACAATCAACTCCGAATATTACTGCAGCCTTTTGGATTAGCTGGATGAAAAAATTCGTGAGAAAAGACCTGGTTCAAAGAAGAAAAAAATCATTTTTCATCAAGATAATGCACCTGCTCACAAAAGTGTTTTGACGATGGCTAAATTCAAAGAACTCAAGTACGAATTGCTTGAACATCCACCGTATTCGCCAGATTTGGCTCCTAGCGACTACTATCTCTTCAGAAATCTCAAACAATTTCTTCGTGGAAAGCATTTTTCGTCGAATGAAGAGGCCATAGCAGCCGTAGACGGTTATTTTGCAGAGCTTCTGGAAAACCATTATAAGGATGGGATAAAATTATTGGAAGATCATTGGAACAAGTGTATTGAGCTTCTAGGAGATTATATTGAATAAAAAAATATATTTCCTAACAAAAACAGTATTCTTTCATTTCGAGCGCAGAAACTTTTCAACCAACCTGTACAAAGCGATCTGGCATACGTATAACCACACCGAGAGAAAAAGCATACTGCAGAAGTATGGCGCACTAAAGTATCTAACGCATTTGTCATAACGTGCTTCCAACGCTCGGTACCCATGCTTAGGAAGCATGTGACACCCAAAAAGCATGGTCTCGTGCGTTAACTGCATGAGTCCCGAGCATTGAAAGTACGTTGTAACAAATGCGTTAGAAGCATTGAAGTGTGTCATGCTTCTAAAGCATGCTTTTTCTCTCGGTGCACAAAATGATTCACCGATATGTGTCTAATTGAACGTACCGAGTACTCACTTGAGTGTTGAGGACAGAGTTACTTTTGAGTAAACAATGTCTACGCGCGAGAATGCGATACATATACACAGCGACCTGGCATACGTATAATCACTGAATTATTCACCGATTGTGTTTAATCGAACGCACCGAGTATTCACTTGAGTGTTGAGGATAAAGTTACTTTTGAGTAAACAATGTCTGAACGAACATAAACGAGACAAGAGTGATGCGTTCACGTTCTACTGCCAAGCGAGCGCGAACAAACACGAGCGAATACGAACGAGATATGTATGAATAAGAACGATGCACACGACAAAATTACTCATGTATTAACCATTTTACGTCTAAAATAGTTACGTGTATTTGTTCCTATAATCTGAGATAGTTTTACCGTGTACTAACTAATCTCATAATGTTAGTTTTCTTTTCACTGTTCTTAGAGTCCACACCACACAGCACCGAACAACGCATCGTATTCACCGAACGAACATCGAATCACTTTTTCCCGGTAGCACGAACTCATTCTAATCCGCTACGAAGGACCAATTTATGATGGGGCATATTAAGACTGACTCCACTTTTGGTTTGGTTACGTGAATTTATTGATGAAGATTCGATGCTAATCACACTGCCTATTTATTCGCGTGGGGAGCGGACAAACGCCTCGCACGATCTCTCTCGTCCGCCATGATCCTGATCCGTCTCTCTCGATGCGCCCTCTATTCCTTCCTGTGCGTATTGGCGCGAACACTGATTGTTGATCCCATTAGTATTAATACAATCAGTATTGAGTTGACTGTTTCATTTGCATATCCAACCATACAATTATATCCAAAGTAACTCACTCTTCACTCACTTTTCTCCACTAGCAACTCACTGTTCTCACTTATTTGAAACCATTGAACCGTTAGCATGCTTGGAAATGTTGTTACTAAAATTGTGTTGACAGTACATATTCAAGAATATACCTACATATTAGAGAATGGGATTTTTCTGAATGATTGCTCATAAGTTATCAGGTTATAGCCTCATGGTCTGTCTACATAGACAGAAAAAACGGAGAACGTAAACGTAAGCGACTGCGCACAACTCATATACTGTTTCTGTGCATCCGTTCTTACGTTTACGTTGGTTGTGTAGACAGACCATTACAATTTATGTACGTTATGTACGTTATAACGTGTATGTACTCGCTTCGCTCATTTTGATCAGATCGTAGCCCACATATGCTGGCTCCGCTCGCATCCTCCACAACTCAGATATCTGGGGATATATAAAAAAGCACTCAACTGAAAAAATTTTCAAATGTCATATTCAGAAAGCCTCAAACTAATGGCATTCTTTGTACCAGGTTCAAATGATTTTGAAACATGTTTCTAAATCACTGTAGAACTCGGACAACCGTCCTGGTGAAAATGAAGCGTGGAAGCGCGACGAAAGCTTGAGCTAAGAGTCATGTAAGCGTAACGTGGAGTCATCTTGGCGTTATTTGAGAATGAATTGGAACATTTTCACGCTTAATTTGTTTCAATAACTACTCCCTTCTCTTTTAGATTCTCACTAGTGTGCAGTTGCCATAACGTCAGCCAGCTTTTGATTAGTATTCAGGTGCAATAAAGCTTACACGAGAAAATCGAAATTCTTCTTTTTTCAACATTTGATCCCAGATTTGGATTTAGCACCCTCGAAAACCCCGACAACACGTGTTTCATATTAATCTGTCCATTAAGGCCAGAATGATCATATTCACGTCCTCCATGTTGGATCCGTCGTTTCAAATTCATTTTTGACGTCAGATTCGGATTGAGCATCTTCGGAAACCCTCAAAGCCTATATCTCATATGCATCTGTGCATAAATGCAAAAATGACCAAATTCACATCCGCAATCTTGAATTCGATTTTTGACTTTAGCATCGGATTAAGCACCCTTGAAAATCCCTACAACCCATGTTTCATATGAATCTGTACAGACATACGAAAATGATTGAACCACGTTCGCCATCTTAGATCCGCCATCTTGAATTCGGGTTTTGACTCTAGATTCGGATTCAACACCACCGAAAACCCACGAACCCGATATCTCATGAAAATCCATTCATGCAAGTCAAAGTAATGAATATTCAAACAATGCGGAGAAATTAAGTGACATATACAGCGGAGAACATTTTCTCCGAGATCTCTTATTTTTACGGAGAAGAAATTATGGAAAAATAGAAGAATTTGTCCGATTGCGATGAAAATCGAATGGGCCCTAGGGAAGGGTTCGAAGAAGACCCCCTATGAATTTCAGCCGATTCGGTCCAGTGGGTCACGAGCCACCCTCAATACAAACAGACACACAGACAGCCTCACGGATTATCAATCAGTATTGCATGAAATGAAAAACGATCCAACTCTCAATCGGATTACTTAAAATATTTATATTCCAAAAGATACGATCACAGGACGCGACAGCGGGTGCAGTAGGCCCTCCATGCTGGGTATACTACTCAGATACCATTTTGAAGCTCCCCTCTAGGTTTGCATGCAATATGCGTGCAGAAGCTTATCCATGTGCGTCGCTTCGTGAAAGCATGTTATCTGGGTACGTATACCGATGAGTGCCTGAAAAAACATTCATTGAATGCAATGAAATGGGAATCAATGAAATGTATTCCATCAGTTCAAAGAATTATTTTTCTCAGTGCGAAGTTCGGGCACGTTACGATCTCCAATTCCAAGGAAGGAATCAAGCATGGCACCATCCCATGGTACGAAAATGAAGAAAACCGAACGGAATCTGCGGAATAAGCGATTCTACTGGTTTCTTCTCCCTAACGCCACATGAACGGAAAAAGTAGCGGAACGCGGAATCAATATCACATCAAATATGCAGAGTTTCATCTAGTTTCATCCAATAGTGAGTTCAACAGTCAAAATTCTGGAAACTTATGAATTTCGCGCCCTGTTTCCTGCTATTTTTACTTCCCATGGAACAGTAGTGTAACGCCCTCGGATAAATTTTTGATTTTCTTCATATAATATATGTATATATGGTATGTATTCATATAGACCTAATATTCATTTATACGAATATTCATGTATTCATTCAATATATCTATATATAAGGTAGACCATTTTAAGTGATGTAGTCAAATATCCCCAAAACTCGTAGAGATGGGGAAAAATGTTACTGATGAAAAGTTCAGGGTTTCAGAGGGGAAGTATGGTGCTGACCTTGAGAATTTCTTCAGAGGTCATTTTGAAGGTCATTTGGAGGTCAAGATGGTTTTTTTAAACCGGACCCCCATTTTCTTACCATGGCATATGGAAGCTGGTTTCAAACCCTTCTCGAAACACTGGTCATGAACCCCCTTCCTCTATTGGGGTGCAAGTTATGGACCGTCAAAGTCATTGACGACCGCGCGGTGAACTAGGGCTACCGAGATCGTGAGTGCGTGGATAGGCGTGATGATTCCAGTAGTGAGAAAAAGATCAGTGATGACCTTCATCTTTCGGTGAATTATCTGAAAACTGGGAGGATGTTTGTGTCTGTTCGAATGCGCATCTCAATCAACGTTATTTGGATGTGTCAACACTTTGGAAGCGGGTTTCTGACTGATTTGTTTGTGACATGTCACACTACTGTTGTAACCATCTCCAATCTCCCTATTATAAACAATACCCATTTCTATCAATGAGATGATTTGACGTGTAATCTTATTGTTATAACTTCTTCGCGGAAATCAACCGATTCTCCGTGTTGATCAACTATCCGCAGTCGAATATAATCTATAGTCTTGACAACGACTGGTAGATAAATGACGTGTGATGGAATATCTACCATCTCATATCCTGATGCAACGATAGGGAAAAAGTCATGTATAGTGTTGTGGAAACGGCAGCTTTGAACGCGGGCCATAATCGAGATTCAAAAAGTAGAGTTCGTTTAAGATGTATTACTGCGCGCTAATAGTTTCAGTGTATGAGTATGTGTGTGTAAGATTCGTGCGACCGACTCCGATTCGGAAATTAACGAAGTCAGTCGTTGCGAAGCGTTTCGAGAGTGTGACACATAGTTGCGTATGTGCTAAGTTTGCCTTTTTCTTTGTTCGTAGATGCAAGTATTCCCTCGCCTTTTTTCTTCCTGCCTTTTGTGCCCCTGCTTTGCTAAAACTGTTTGATACTAAACGTGTGCATCTATACTTGCAAGAGTGCAAATTATTCTTCCAAGTGTGAGCGAAACGTGGAGCAACGATTCGCTTTTCATTAATATATTTCAGTGATTTCGGTTCGACCGTTTGCGCGAGGAAGAAATCAAAGCTTAGTTTATGTGTGACAACTATTCTTTTGTAAAATCTTTTAACTCCGAGTAATTTATGTTATTGAATCATATCTTGAGCCGAGTTCCGGCAAAATTTAGATTCGGGAACGTTATTTGATTAGTAATGAATGTTTTGTTAAACGAGCATCTGTATTACAATTTGTTTCAACTCTTTCTCTTAACTGTTTCCGTTTCATATAGTATGCACTTCACGATTATTAATGTATGCTCCCGTCGTGATGTTACACTCAATTCTCAAGGAATTTATTTCAATTATAGGAACCGGTTGATCAGACACATGGATTTCATTAGCTTCTAATACACCGCGTTGAAAACCTATAAAGCGACCATTCGAGTTTTCAGGTTCGAAATTTATTAAGAATTCAGTCTAATAAGAATATTGATACCCTTTTCAATCAAAACGCTTTGTAGATAGTTTTGAATATGCCCTATTCCATAATCACCTGTGGGTATGAGAATTCCTCCTTCATTAACATGGAGTCCTCTCTCTCTATTGTCTCTATTTAGAATTGAATTGAAGGTTAAAAATCATACAAGCCCTCGAGTATATTTCCCATCAGATAGAAGTTCAATAGGTGGGAAATACTGCGTCTCTAGTACTGAAGAATTCCCCGATAATGTTAGAGTAAATGATGCATCATTCATCACACTTGAATGATCTGAAAATATTCAATTACTCATTTATATAAGTTGTACATACTTCGTGATTTCAATTGTCCACACAAAGATTCAAGACATAAATGTCCACATATGAATGTGTTATATGTTTGGTATATTTCATGATTATATTTTACACTATCAATATCGAGGTATTCCTAAAGATCAATAGGAGTTCGAAGGTTCCCGAAGCCATCAAAGTAAATAACTTCATTATCAATCTTCCTATAAGCCACCCAATGAGTTCTTCCAGAATCCTCATCATCTCAATTAATAACGACTGATTCATATTTATATGGACCGCCCGCTGGCAGTTCATTTCGCATGGAAACCCCACGACAATATGAGATTTTCATGAGTTGCGTACTTTGTCAAATCGAAATCAGTTGAGCCTCTGTGGGGCAGCTTGGAGATCAATTTTGTGATTATTTTTTCGAGGTTTTCTTTTCTTCTTTCAAATGGAGTCCCAAGCCTTTTTTGTATGGTTTCAGATATGAACCTTTTCCTAAAGCTATTGCTTCAATGGTTTTATTATGACGTTGACTTTCTCCGAACGCTCGCTTGGCAGCACTTGCATTTTTAACAGCCTTAATTATATCAGCCTTGGTTATACAGTAACCAGTAGTGTTGGACATCTTTGGTTTTCATAAAATGAGCCACTCGATCCGAAAATAATCTCTAATGTTTCATTCTACCGTGCAGGACAGGGAGGGAAAGACTGACTTTCTTCTGAACCTACGCGGAAAGCAACTGTTTGTCGGCTAGTTTTGGGAAGAAAATATGATTTCGGAGTTTGAATCGTTTATAAAAGCAAAATGAAAATTTCAAGCCACGAAATCCGATAACTCGACGTCATTTATCATCTCAAATTGAATCCTTGGACCTTGAAACATTTCAAAAATGTAGTACAAGTTTTTCTATCTTTCACAGCTCAATATTTAATATCAAATTAAATTTTTAATATTAAATCGTGTTATTTGTTTACCAATTCGTTTCAATAAACCTTGCAAACTTCAGTAGCATGGAGAAAATGATTATTTCTAGATGAATGTCATCAAACTGATCCGTAAGACCGTAATCAGCGGATCAAAATTTCCCTCCGACTCAGGGAGAGGCAATTTAACACTCGTCTGAAATTACGTACACTGAAAAAAGTGAATGTGGAATTTTCTTCCAAGTTCTGGCAGCAGAAATCCACCACGTGTAGTGAATTCATTCCCCCTGTATTCTGAAGGAATTTTTGCTGTCACTAAATTTGGAGGAAACTTTACTCAAACTTTCTACAGTGTAATTTCTCTACTTGGTGAACAGTATACTACACTGTAAAAAAAATTCCCGTGAATTTACCGAAGAAATTCGGGAAGCAATTAACCCGGACTTTCGGTGAAATTGCAAATTGGTATCGGGAATAATTTCAAATGTATTCGGTAATTTTACCGATTACTTTCGGGAATGATATGAACTCGAGTAACTTGAAATTACTGGAATAGGATGGTAATTTAACCGGTTATCCTCGGGAAAGATATGGGATCGAATGGCTCAAAATTGCCGAAATGGTATGGTGAAATTACCGGAATTCGTGAATTTTCTGCAGTTTTGTATCACAATATTTACATGTACTGGAAAATTATTGCTCAATAATATTCATAAAAATTTTATTACGCGAACTGATTTTGCATATTCCTTGTGATTCAAGATCACTGAGGAACTTAATCACTCATCTAGATGAAGAGAAAATCACATCTACCTGGCGGGATTCGAACCTACATCCCTACCTGCCTACCGACTGAAACCTAAGACCTAACCACTGAGCTATGGCGCGACATGCTGTATAGCCACCTTGGAAGTTCACATATGTTTCATATTTAGAATATACAAAAAGATAGACAAGGTGTGGATTTTCAGTTACATTTGGTGAATTTTCAGGACCGTGCTAACAAAATTGTCCCTGCCAGTACGTTTTTCTTCAAAACTCGAAATTTTTTCCAAGTCCTCTCATGGATTACAAGAACTTGTCCTACAAACTTCGGTAGATTTACCGGATCTCGGTGAATTTACCGTAGTTGTTTGGAGAAAATCCTCCTGGAAATTTTTCCCAAGTCCTGATTCGAAATAAAGGGAGAAGTGAAAAAAAAACTGTTTTTCCCATATGGACCATTCGATTCCAAATCTGTTGAATCGGATGAAAAACTTGTCCCTGTCAGTACGTTTTTTTTTTCAAAACTCGAAATTTTTTCTTCAAGTCCTGGTTTAAGATGAAGGGAAACATGAAAGAAAATGTTTTCCTCGTATGATCGATTTGATCCCAAATCTTCTGAAATGAGTAAAAAACCTGTCATTACGAGTAGTTTTTTTCCACCTCGAAATTTTTTCTAATTCCACATATCATGGACAAAAATTTTCCCGAATAATATCGGTAAAATAATGGTACCTGAGTTTTACCGAACTATCTTTGGTAAAACTTTTTACCGAACAAGTTTTGGACGATTCCCGAAGGAAAGTTCGGTAAATCTACCGTTTTTTTTTACAGTGTATTTTGCCCGCTGACAGTAGATGGAAAGGATACTAACCCATTCTAGTGATGCGTGAATCTGATTCGATTCTTTCAGAATCGATTTTTTCCAGTGGAAAAGAAGCGATTATTTCCTCATTGTTTTGCCCACGAATAATCGAGGAATCGATTCTTTTGTTACCTAGTTTCAAAAAGAATCGATTCTTTCATGGTTTTTCGGTGAACTTGGTTCGCGAGGAACCTAAATTAACCCAAAAGAGACTTAATTTGACAATCGCTAGTGATTTCCAATGATTACTGGGAAGTGACTACACTGAGAAAAATTCCTTTAGGTGAATCACTATGTTGGTTCGTGAGTTACGGGCATTAAAAAATTCTAACTATGAGTACTCCCGATTCTTAATAATTTTCACTATCAGTGATAGCAACGCGGTATACGATGAGACCAGCAACATCTAATAGCTTTTATTATCACTGATGGTGAAAATGATTGAGAATCGACAGTATTTATAGATGAAATTTTTTAATATCCCTGGCTTACGAACAAAACTAGTAATTTACCCAAAGAAGTTTCTCTCAGTGTAACGATTGTGAAAATACGTCTTTTCGGCGAATTCACGCCCTGCCGTTTTTCCCATCAGGATAAAAAAAATCGATTCTTGAACAATTCTTTTTTGAATTAAAAATCGATTTATTCGACCGATTTTCCGAAGAAGATCGATTCGATTCTTTCAATCGATTTTTTTTCAAACTCCCATCACTAACCCATTCTAAAATATACGAAGACTGTGGAAACTCGTTCATTTTAACTACTTTCACGGAAATGTGATAGTCTCGTTTATTTCAAGCCGAGAGAAGCTCCGACCAGCAGCACACAGCTCAAGGCGGATTTACAGAACCGTCTTCCGATGAGACAACACTGATCGTTACTGGAAGCACGCCTTGAAACCGTTCAAGAGTTGGGGGCAAAGGAGAAGTTTGGCGTTGAAATAAACAAGGTTTTACTGTATGCTGTTAACCATTCATTATACATTCTGCATGCAATTATAAAAACGATTCACTCTCTTTTTGTAGATGTGGAAGAAAATACTACATTCACCTCGAAGAGGAATGGGAAATCCGCACTTTTGTGATTTTTTCCCTCCGTTTTCAACTAGGAGAAACAAACTTCATAGTCGTCAGACATTCCTCACTTTTCCCCTTGGTGGAGAATATACTATTTTTTCAACAAAAGAAATTCTATTGACATTCATCTGTTCAAGTTTCCTTCGCACTTTTCAATAGAAGATATGAAATAAATTTTTGTTCATTTGTTAAACACAGGGGTACCGTCTCATGCATTCTCCGGTCCTGGAAGCATCATAAAGATATTCACATTATTGAAGGATTGAAAAAATTTTTCATGAACGTTTGGAAATACATCGTTGCTGACATTGTTAGAACGTATTTCCATATTCAGACAATGTCGGTATGTTATTCAGAAGAGTTTCATATCGTGCTTTGGATCATGGGAACAATGAACTTCACTGAGAGTTGCCATCATTAGAACTCACCCCAGGAACTCCTAGCTTCTAGCTTCGTCTTTCTTCACTGCATTACGAGTCTTTTTCTATTTCAATTGCTGAAGAAATGTGATACCTTTTATTATAGAACCCAACCTATCTTCATTGATGGTGAAAATTTGATTCATTCCTTGATAAATATCTCAAAAGCAAACATTTCAGAGTTGGTGACACAATCCATTTTTTTCCATTCACGATATAATTTTAGATCAATAATTTTATTATAGTTATGATGAAAAACGGTAAAATTTCCCACAGGTATTTTGTAGGGTGAGTATGTACAAGTAAATCTTGTGGGTAAGGATTACATTTCAATCATCCCTGGTGAAAAAACATATTAGGCAGTTCATTGGCCCATATCAGGGCCAGGGATACGCTTCATCTGCCTCGATAGAGCCAGGCAAGAGACGAAGGAGGGTCTAGAATGATTTCTATCGGGGATTTTGCGATCCATCTAATGTAAATTTTAAGCCAAGGAATGTGTCAAGAAGTACCCGCACGAAACAACTAACGATCCTCTATTTCAGACTTTAGTCAGGGTGGCCACAAAATGAGGCTGTCGAAATTCCCTGATAATTCTGGGTTTCCCAGGACTATTTGTCCATTTTTCCCTGATATGTTTGTACTCAGCCTTTTTTGCAAGGTATTCACCATAATCTAAATACACTCTAGTATGCTAAGCCTTTCTTGAGTTCTAGACTGGATTTAGAAAATGACTCATATCATTTCCATTTAAGGAATAATATTTTCTACTCACATAATGATAAACAGAATTGGTAATTAGCATCAATATCATATACGCATAGAAGGAGGAGGTACGCAGTAATATGTTTTACTCTCACGGCGGAAAAATGATCATTAAATTCACCACAATACCTGATAACACACGAAGAATTCTTTTTCAAAAACAAAAAATAGAACTCTTCAAGAACTCTTTCAGTCCTAGTCTTTTAGAAGTCCCCTAACCCAGACTAACTCTTTTGCTGTCTGACTCACCGCGATATATTCTGATTCTGTAGTTGGAAGTGCGATGAGCCTTTGTTTTTATGAACCCCAAGCGATCGAAGAGACTTGATTACAGCGCCGGATACGAGAAGAAGGACGATAATGACGATAATGATGATCGCGATAATGTTTGTTTTTGTGAACCCCAAGCGATCGGTGATTTTTTCGCTAACATCAATATGGAACCCGTAGTAGATTTCCTAGTATTTCCATCACCAGCAAATCACCCACATGAACTTAGCCGGTGACTTGCGGGGAAAATTTTCTTCATGCGAAAATGTAGTTCATCGCTTGTACACCAATGTACCGTAACAATTTTCGTTTGTACCCTGGAGGGAAAAAAGTTATAGGTGGTTGAGGAAAAAGTTTGCCAACGACATCCTCCGATTTCAATGATTTCGGGCTCATTGGAGAGGAGATGGAGCGTAGATGATTGTACCAATGAGGATTTTTGATTTTGCCCCCAGGGGAGAAGTGAGGCGCGATATTTCCGTTTCAAAGAGAGATGGAATAATTTTGATTGCGGAATTCGATCCCGGGGCGGGCGCCATTCAAGAATCACAGGTCATGTACTTGTTTTATCACTAAGGGAGGGAATAAGGGGGGGAGAGTTACTTGATTTCAAAGCATAATAGAGGCATCCTGAATCCACAAGACCCCGGAGAGGGCGACATTCAACAATCACAATCCACGTACCCGTTCCATCAACGAGGAGGAGAATTAGGGGGGGGGGGGGGTGATTTATTTCAATGGTTGACGAAGGCACCCTAACGCAAAACCTGAGGTCAAGGAGAACGCCATACGACGATCATGGGTCATGTGGCCAGTGGATCAAGAAGGATGGGAATTGAGGAGTGGAAGAAAGCGTTTTGAACACAGTGTTCCTGAATGAGAAAGAAGTTTACCAAAAATGTCGACAACAACTGCTTGGATATCCTCTTTCGGCATCCCCGAAATAGTCGGAAACTATGAGAATCAAAATCATTTTCGTTTTTTTTTGGTCAAAGAATATGAATTCAGTGTTTTTATTGCTTTTTATTGCGAAAGCAAAGTATTAGTGGTAGAATTTTGTGCGTATACGTGTATATATATATACAGGGTGATTCAAAATTCGCGCACTCTTTTTTGGGAGTAGATTCCTGATGAGATTCTAAAACGATTTGTCCTTTTGCACAATGCTCTCCGACGCATAATTTCCGAGATATAATTAATTAAAGTTGACTAATTATGAGGTGGATCCATCGGTCATTCAGGAGCGTCATAACAGAACAAGAGAGGAAGGTGCTTGCAGAGGGCGCTCATACGATCAGCTGATCGGTATAATCGATACGATTTACCAACATACAAATTGGTAAATTTTCTATGTTGAACGATTGAATTCGTCGACACAGTTATTAACGTTCGATAAACCCTTTATAATCATCGAATGATGTAAAAAGGGTGAATTCGAATAAATTCATCATTGTTCAATGTTGTGGTTGGGATAAGTCGAAAACACATTCTTCAGAAGAATCATTTGAAACGGCCGAGGATTGATCTAACATACATTGATTCTCGACCAATGAGAATACAGGATTCGGAATCCAATCTCTTGTGTTAAACTTACTAATCAAACCGTTCAAATTGGGTATCGGATGAATGAAAATTCTCATGTTTTCTTCTTTACATGAAAATTCTGATTGAAAACGAGTAGTTATACTTTTTTCTCCCACTTGAATCCCTGTCCCTACGAAATAACACTATTTTACATTCGTCTGCGTAATAAAAATCATTACTGAAATTACAACTTTCACCTACAGCATATCGTGATAAGAATTCATGACAATAATCAATTTTTCCACAGTGTCGACGAATTCAATCTTTCGACATAGAAAATTTACCAATTTGTATGTTGGTAAATCGTATCGATTATACCGATCAGCTGATCGTATGAGCGCCCTCTGCAAGCACCTTCCTCTCTTGTTCTGTTATGACGCTCCTGAATGACCGATGGATCCACCCC
The DNA here is from genome assembly GCA_018340375.1 of Gonatopus flavifemur. Taxonomy (NCBI): domain Eukaryota; kingdom Metazoa; phylum Arthropoda; class Insecta; order Hymenoptera; family Dryinidae; genus Gonatopus; species Gonatopus flavifemur. The sequence continues at coordinate 48,351,004 of JAFFJZ010000003.1, read as the reverse complement.
ATAATTAGTCAACTTTAATTAATTATATCTCGGAAATTATGCGTCGAAGAGCATTGTGCAAAAGGACAAATCGTTTCAGAATTTCATCAGGAATCTACTCCCAAAAAAGCGTGCGCGAATTTCGAATCACCCTGTATGTGTGTGCGGGCGTGCGTGCGTGCGTGTGTGTGTGTGTGTGTGTGTGTGTGTGGGTGGGTGGGTGAGTGGGTGGGGGGTTGAATTGAATTTCCAAATTTCACACATTGTTTAGTGGGATGAATATGTCACGTTCGAGGAAATTTTCACACGAAATTTTTCCAAAATGCTATACAATAATTTACGATACAATTATATTTCACCTTAAGTGAACGTGAACTTCATTTCAAAACAATTCGCCAACTTCACAGAATTATATTTCGTTTGGAGATTTCCTCGAACGTCGATTGTGCACCGACGAGCGACGAAGCAACTCGTAACCTTTCCCTCTTTCCCCCGTGTGTGTGCCTCGGCACGACCACACAACGGGTGCCTCTTTCTACTTTGTCACTCTTTTTCCTTTCTTCACGCCATCTTCAACCTTTTTTTTCCCTCTTACGCTTATGACTTGCACGATGGCTGTCGCCGAACCTAGCTACAATAGCTATTCACATGTATGCGGGTGCATATATGTATTCATATATGCATTTGTATGCATGTGTATGTACGTAATCGCCAGAATTCTAAATTCTTATATTCCTTTCTTTTGGACACACGGTTGATTGCTCTCCGCGAGGCCACGTGCCGTGGCTTTCCATTGTCGGGGCCAGCAAAATGCAGGCCTCAGCAGCGATAAGCCACGTACGAAGGCCCATCGGCAGGGAAATTTGACACCGGATTTCCTAGAAATTTTGGTGGCATATTGAAGTGCTGATTAGGCTGAGAACAATCAGCCTCCCACTTTTCACCATAGATTTCCTTCTTGGCCGGCGATTGCCATCGGGCAGTCAGTCTTCTCTCAACCGCGTTTAAAACCGTTCAAAAAAAGTAAGTACTCTTTCTCTCTCCCTCTCTCTGGGGCGTTGTCTCTCATGGGTGAGAATGCCGGCGCTACGAAAGCTCCACCAGGGGTTTATACTTTCCCCTGGTGAAAATCTAAGAAGTGAACGCGTATATCCACCCTTCGAGCTATGAAGGGATGAGCGAAAAAGGAAAAGCTCAGGGCCCTTCCGCTCGGAGGACGGATATACACTAGAGCCCTTTTGATGGTGTCGGTTTATTCCTCCGCACTCATGGGTGCCATCGCTCCTGCGAGGGATCGAGAAAGAGAGAGAAACTCAAGAAGTAGTTCAGTGTGTGAGTGCGTTCAGTTTCATTTTAGTTTTCACCCACGAAAAAGGAATTGGACAAGGCCTACACCCCGAACAATAAATCATCATAATCCGTAATAGAAAAAAATCCATAGCCAAAAACAATTTCCAATAAATCAAAACTAAAATAAGTGCCGAAACCAGCTCGCAGAACGGTGAGTGAGATTCTTCACTATGGCTTTTCTTCCTTTCTTTCCTCCTTATTTCGCTTTTTTTTCGATACTCAATCTTTCTCCCTTCGTCATATACATATACATAAATATATATATATATATATATATATATATGAATACATACACACTCATTTATAACGAATTTTTATTGTATTTCTTCATATAAGCAATCATCGTTGTAATCTCGACTATTTCAAAAAAAACATACCAAGTATACCAAATTTCTCAACTGAAGTGGTAAATTTTCATTTTCTTTTCTTATCTACCTCTACCAATCTAAACAGGGAGGGTGTCTCGATGCCCTTAAAGGCAGAAAACCGAGTTCTATCGGTCTTACCGCTCGGGCCGATATAATCCATCCCAGAGGCCACAGTGGACCATAGTCATACAACGATGGTCCAACGACCTCTCGTGTCGTCTCCTCCACCGTCATAACAACTACAAAAAAATAGTGGAGATATTCCATTTCATGGACCGCTTCACTACAAAGTATATACAGGAATCTTACATTTTGCGATTTACTCACAAAATAAGCAATAATTCATCCATGAAGTGAAGGAAACTCAACGACAGCCTTTCTCAATCGTTCGGCATAACTGGGATCATCGATGAAATCAATTTGATAACGGCCCCAATATTTTTTGCATTCTCGATGTACTGATTCTCCAGCTTGTTCGGACCAAATCTCAAGGCCACCACGCCCGAGATGTTCCAGGCAGTCTTCCAGATGATCGAGGAATACACATGTATCTTTAAAGTTTTTGATACTCCGGTAGCCTCAAACGTCGTCTTCAATTCTTTAAGATGCTTACGCGGTCAAGTCTAACATACCTAGTAGAAAAAGCACAGCTAACGACTTCATCCATAGCTTTGGAAGCGTTGAAGGAGGGTGTAAGTCTCAAGGGTCCGTAGCCGTAAAAAATCTCAGAATCATTCAGTTTGTTCCCTCCTTTTAGAAGTTGACGGCAAGCATTACCTTCGAAAATTTCTCCATGATAATTCTCTGGAATAGCCTTGAGCTTTTTTGGCCACAGCAGTGCCTTTTCTCGACCTAATAGAGGCACTGAACCATTCCAGAAGAGATGATTAACATATCCTTGTGAGACGTGTAATTCTGGGATAATACATTTTTTGATAATGTGAGTATTATTATCCTCTTCAGAAAGCGGCAAGTTGACAGTACTGTAACAATGTTCAGCTTCCTTTTTATTCTTACTGGCAGATTTAAATGAGCTGTAATCTCTCTCAAGGTCTCCGAAAGTTTTCAAATTCTGGGATTGATTTTCTGTGTCTTCATCAACAGATCTTCCATGGTTATCATTGTTTCTATTCACCGTGTTCATAGAATTCCGCAAACCGTGTAATGGAATGAAACAGTAGGGACATGGGTAACTTGGAGTAGCAGTCTGTTGGCCATTAATTATGAGAATCAATTTGGAATCCGCAACAAACTTGAATGGAATATCATTAATATTTGTGAGGTCAAACAATTGTTCAATGTTGTTTTACGTTCCTTTGATATTCGACACCGCACGTAACATAATTAATCTATGTACACTTCCTTATCTTGAGATTTCCCCTTTTAACAAGTCGTTTCACATAACACTCATCTTCTGAATGATTATCAGGAAGTATTGTGAAATCTTCGTATTCAATTAGGATCGTAGACAATTGCTGAAAAAGATACCGAGCTTGCTTGAGAATTATCCAAGTTTATTTGCTATTCCTTTACAGGTAGAATCATAGTGGATATACCATACCCTCGATGGACAGTCCACTGGTCTATACTATTTCCCACCTAGAATCGTGAGCGAATGATGAAACAGTTGATGTTGAGCCTGCTCAGAGAGAAGTGAATGAATGAAACATTGTCCTCCCTGCATACCCTGATCGACGATGACTACACTTGAGCTCAAGTAAAGCGACTAGACATGTTGCTTATTCTAGAATAACCGTTCCAAATCTTTTTCATCTTTCTTCAGAGAGAAAACCATGAAGAGACGTCTGGCAAGAAAAGTTACGTTGAATATAATTTCATTGTCTGTGTAGTTTTGATGGAGAGTATTATCTAATGGAACAGTCCATTGAATCTAACCAAATCTGATTGAGAATCAGACATTAACTACATTGACTACGACAACAACATGGACTACATTACACTGAATTGACTTAAACTAAAACATTGTACAAGGTTCAGTAGGTTTCTTTGATGAGGGCTGTTATCGGATTCTTGAATATAAATGAAATTGATAGTATTGGTACCTCACATACAGATCTATGTTATGTTTGCTTGATTTGATATATTCACTGCACTCTTGCCTTCGCTTCACTCGACTATGAGGTCACCGGAAGGAATTAATAGTAACAGCTATCGTCTACCCAAATAGTTGGCGTACAAATTTATGACTCGTCTGCTTCATTTCTGCTTTGTCTCCACCCACCTGTGTTTCTATCCTGCGAAACTGATGAGTCCAGTATGTCGTCTAGATCTGTGGCATATCTGCTGTGCTTTTGCCTATACAGGAATCGCTTTGTTCGATTAATAGTTTCGACTTAAAATATTTGATATACTACAATGTAACTGAAGTGTCTGGAGACCAACTTCAACCTCAAACTTTTTTCAAACTTCTTATATCTCATTGAGGTTCTGTCATGAGATTTACATTTGAAAAACTTTTTATACACTGAGAAAAAGGATTAGTGAACTAAGCGAAAACGTACACTGAGAGAAATTATTTATTATATATTACTAGACTCGCTAGTATATTGAGGATATACTTGCATTTTGAGGTTATATACTAAACGTTTCCTTCAGAAGTATCAGACTTTGTATTATAAAATGTTATTATTCTACCAATCACTCACAGAAAGTCTGGTACTTTTGAAGAGGATGTTTGGTATATAACTCCAAAATGCAAGTATATCCTCAATATACTAGCGAGTCTAGTGATGTATAATAGACTATTTTTCTCCGTGTAGTTGACTCAATTACGCCACGAGGTTAAATACGTTCGAACAACTGTGGAGGTTGCATTGCATCATTCCCCAGGTTGGCGGACTCTGTCATTTTACTGAATGTGATGGCGAAAGAAATCTTTCTGAAGATTATCCTGACTCAGAAAGTTTTGATGATGATAACATAGAATTCAATGATAATGATTTTATGTGGGCGGAAAAGGGAAAAACCCAAGATGATTCCCCGTATACTGAAACTTTCGGTCCAAATATTACAGATGATGTTACCACACCTTGAGACATATTTTTATGTCTGTTCCCCCATGAACTTTTAGATTTAATTGTTGAACAAACAAACCTGCACTTGAGACAGGAAAAAACTAAAGCTGATTCAATAACCAAAGAGGAATTACTAGTGTTTTTCGCTATAAATATAATGATGGGCGTGGAAAAATCCCCCTCTTACCGCGATTATTGGTCGACAGATCCAAAATTGAATGATCCATTTATATGCCAATTGATAAAGGTTAATAGGTTTGGATTTCTTCTGGGTCATTTACACATGGCTGATAACAGTCAAGAACCGAGAAAAGAAGATGAAAATTATGATAAATTGTATAAGCTAAGACCATTTTTAGATAAATTATCCGAAACTTTCAAGAATTGTTGGAAACCCAGCCAAAACCAATCTATTGATGAATCCATGATCAAGTTCAAAGGCCGTAGCAGTTTGGAGCAGGACATGCCGAACAAGCCCATAAAACGTGGATACAAAGTTTGAACGCGCGCAGATGCATCGCGATACGTGTGCGAGTTTCAGGTATACACAGGTCAAGCTGAAGGTGCTGAAAAGCAATTGGGTGCCCGAGTAGTGAAAGATTTGATGCGTAACTTAGTAGGAAAAAATCATCATGTATTTTTCGATAATTTTTTTACCGGTCTTGATCTTATGATAGATTTGAAAAAAGTGTTTGCTTGTGAAACTGTTCGTTCCAACAGGAAGGGTTTACCAAAAAGCATTATTTCTGATGAAAAAATGGCGCATGGGCAGTATGAATACCGTACTTGTGGTGCTGGGATTAGCTGGGTCAAGTGGATGGATGAAAAAGCTGTTTCCTTTTCATCCAACTATCATAATCCTTGTGAGGTTACTGTGGCAAATCGTACACGAAAAGATGGTTCTCTGAAACAAGTAACTTGCCCAGTTATATGCTCTGACTATCATGAAAATATGGGATATGTTGATAGATCTGATCACCTAATATCAACTTACAAAATTGATAGGAAATAAAAAAAATGGTGGCACCGCATATTTTGGCATTTTTCGGAGGTAGCCATTATAAATGCATTGATTATTTACAATACCAGAAATCCAGCACATCCAATGGCATCAAAAAAATTCAGGTTATCTTTAGTAGATCAATTGGCAAGCCATCGTTTGCCTACACCTACGGGAAGAAAATGTCAAAAAACATCTCCATCAAACGTAGTCAGAAAACCTACAGTATCTATTGAGACAAGACGATCTCAATCATGTCATATGCCCGTATGTGTAAGCGTTCCAAGACGTTATGCTTTTTCTAGTACAAAGAGTCAACCTTGCAGGACTTCATATACCTGCAGTACTTGCAATGTGCCATTGTGCATAAAACATGATGAAAATTGTTTTCGAAATTGCCATGCATGAACATTCTCGTACATAAATTGTAGAATCATAAAATCGAGAACACAAAATTGTGAAACTTCATGCTATAAAGGAAACTGTAGAAACTGAAGAGTTGAGAATGAGAAATGATTGAAAAATTTTTGATGAAAAATTGAGAAATTTGGAATAAATAAAAGAAATATGGAAATACGAAATGAAAAAAGAATACAAAATAAAAAGAAATTAAAAAATACAAAATCAAAAGAATTAGAAAAAAAATAAAAAAAAATAAAAAACAAAAAAAACACAATGAAGACAATCGCCGCTCCGGCCACGTTCGTGTCTCTGGAATCAACCGAACGCGGTGACTTTCATTGAAGCCTGAATCTATGAGAATTCATTGTCGAAAAATAAGGTTCTCTAAATGATTGATAAATAAATTCCTCTTTCTTAATTGTTCGATCTTCAAATGTTCATTTCTTTTATTTCTTGTTCATTATTCGAATGAAAAATATTGAATTCCAGGAAAAAAAAGTTGGTCTACGGTGATTGATTCAAAAACAATGAGTTTACAAGCTTTTTGCAAAATCCCAGTTTCCCAAGTTTTCTAACGCCATCCGAATTTGCTCTTTGAATTTTGGAAATTTGAAAAATTCTCCAACTACGCGTGGTGGTTAATGGCACTTTCATTTTTTTCTCAGTGTGCTGCATTGGGGTTTTAAAATTATTCCAAGTTCTGATTATATTTGATATTTGATGAATTCCACTTCCTGATTATAAGCGATGATTCAGTTATTGATTCGTTACATAATCTTCGATCATCCATTCCATGCCATTCATTATCAATTGAATCCACTTTGTGACCTGTAGTTCATCCATCCAATACAAAATTGCCCATGAAATTACCTAAATGGAATTATAGGAAGATAGTGGTGGTAGACGACGTACAGATCGAATGGTATATTCCCTTCGTTTTTGTCTCATTGGCCTGATACTTCCTTGACCATGAGTTGTTATCGAATTGCTTGAGTAGTATCACAGCCGTGTAAGAAAACACGAAAAAGAAGTAAATATACCATAGACATGTACGTCGTCTACCACCACTATCAATTTCATATAGGCGGTCTTGTAGAAATTCTGTATTGAATGGATGAAATAAGTGATTAAAGATTATGTAATGAATCAATAACTGAATCATCGCTTATAATCAGAAAGTGGAATTCATCAAAAAACCCCAATGCAATATAAAAAGTTTTTAGAAAGTGAAGTTCATGACACAACCTCGAAGAGATGTAAATAGTTTGACCAACAATAGAAGTTAAAGTTGGTCTCCAGTTACTTTAGTCACATTGAAGTATTTCAAAGCGATTTTTTCAAAGGCGAAAACGCAGTAGATATGCCACAGATTCTTACAACATGCTGAGCTCATCAGTTCCTTAGAGTAGAATCATAGGTGGCTGGAGACGAAGCAGAAATAAAGCAGACGTATCACAAATTTGTATCTTAGCTATCGTCACTATCAATCTCATCCGGTGGCCTCATAGTCGAACGAAGAGAAGGCAAAAGCGCAGTGGATATATCACAAATCTATCCAATGCTAGTATCAGATTTTGCGCGTAGTGTTCCAGGGGGATGAGAATGAAACAAAATGAAGCGAATATACCGTAGATCTGTGAGTTTGTTACCACCACTATCAATTTGTATTACAGATTACAAAGTAGATTCAATTGATGAAGAAGCCCTATATTCTTCGAGTAGAATTACAGGTGGATGAAGGAAAAACAGGCAAGATGCAGATATATCATACATCTGTATATCATGTACCAGCAGGATTAAAATCAATAGGTAGCGTCGTAAGGAAATGAAGAAAAGACAGGAGCGTAGACGATATTCAACGAATCATTGCATCAGGTATACTACTATCAGATTCCCCCAATAGAATCACTAGTAGATGAAGAAAAAGCAAGAAGGACGGAGGTGTACTATACATCTGTCACTTACCATGATGATCATTAGATAGCGTTGATTGAAAATGAAGAGAAGACAAAAGCGCTGTGGACGTAACACAAATTTTTGCCTCAGATACACTCAACTGCCAAATTGACGAATGATTAGGCAGACTGTTTAGGATCAACTCGACGAAAATTGAGCAAATACAAAAGTATTCTGATTATAGAAATTGTTGCAGAATAACTACAGGTCAACCTGACTGATATAATTGGAGATACAATTCATTCTAAATGTTTTCTCCCAAAGTTCTATCACTCCAGATGTTTCATTTCCCAGATTACATTTCTATTCTTACAAACTTTCAGTTTTATCTTTCATTATCTTCGTTTTCAAATGATTCAATTCTGAAATATCAGGAATATTGAATATTTTTATTCTCATTTATTTTGATGTTCACAGATCATTATTCTTGAATGTGTGTTACAAATGAGAATAATCTTATTCAACCACTCATTTTTCTCCTCATTTCACCATATATTCAATAATGAGGATTTGTGAGAGTGGAAATATGTTAGCATAGATATTCATGGACAGTGATATGCAGGAAAGAATTATCTGAAAATTAAGATGATTGAGAATACAGATCTCTAATGGAAAATGTTTAATCGAAAATAGAGTATTTGAGAGAAAGAATATTTCGGAGTATTATATATGTTATGAATGATATTATAATTACGGATATTGTTCTTGAATGACTGAAGATCAACCTGATTCATATAGCTGGAGATAGAATTGATTCTGAAATATTCTCTCCAAAAGCTTGAACCCTCCAGTTGTTTCATTCAAGCTGAATTGTATTTCCATTCTCACGAACTTCTAACTTTAGTTTTAATTACGTTTGCTTTCAAATAATTCTATTCTTTAATATCATCAACGTTGAATATTTTCATCTTCATATATTTTCACTTCTGCAGGTCTGTATTCCCAAATATGTGTCGAAAATGGAAGAAAATTTCATTCAATAGCTATTTTTTTCCTTTTAGCATGTACTAAAAAATGAAGACCTATTATAATAGGTCTTAATTTTTTGATATATTATATTCAACGATGAAGACCTGTTAGAATAGAAATATGTAGGAATAGATATTTATGATCACATATGATATTGAAGAGAAGAATTTTCTGAAAAAGAACAAAAATGAAAATACGAATACTTTATGAAAAAACAAGTACTTAAAAGTAAAAACATTCCAGAATATCATACATCCCGGTCAAAAATCCTCTAGGGATCCTTTATGGGAACTCATAGGAGCCCTCGTAAGATTTGATATGGGCTCCCATGAAGGATCCTATATTGGTTGATATGTTGATTTGGCATAGGATCCTAGGAGGGATTCTACAAGATATTGCATAAAAGATTCTGTTTGAAGCTCGGTAATGTATGTATTTTGTTTTGGTATAGTGATCAATGTTATCCGCGAATAATCTTTTTCTGTGATTTTCATTAGATTCTTATAATAAAAACCAGAGGGCTCCACCCCCTGACTGCTTCGCTTTGCTCAGCAGTCCGACCCCCTTCGGAATTCGCTTCGCTCATTTTGAATAAATCGTAGCCCACATATGCTTGCTTCGCTCGCATTTTGAACAATTCAGATATCCGGGGATATATGGAAAGGTTTTTCCCATAATTGAGAAATTTTGTAGATGTCATGTTCAGAAAGCCTGGAACTTATTGCCTACCATTCTTTATACCATCCTCAAATGATTCAGAAACATGTACCTGGAGAACTGTAGAATTTCAACTGTCCTGGTAGGAATGAAGCCTGGAAGCGCGAGGAAAGCGTAAGCTAAAAATAATTTAAGCGTAATAAGCGTAACAAAGGGTTATTTGGGCGTAATTTAGAATGAACCCGGATATTTTCAGGCTTCATTTGTTTCAATAGCTACTTCCTCCACTTTTGGATTCGCACTAGTGTGCAGTTGTCATAACGTCAACCAGCTCTCGAAGAGTCTTCGGATGCAGTGAAGCTTGCAGAGAAGATCGGAATTATTATTTTCTTTCAACATTGGAGCCCAGAATTGCATTCAGCATCCTGGAAAATCCCTAGAACCCGTGTTTCATATGAATCTATCCACAAATGCAAAGTTGACTAAATTTACGTCCGCCATCTTGGATCCGCTACCTTGAATTCGTTTTTCGACGTCAGATTTAGATCCCTCACCCTCCAAAACCCCTAGGACCCATGTTGCATGCGAATCTGTCCACAAACGCGAAGTTGACTAAATTCACGTCCGCCATCTCGGATCCGCTATCATGAATTCGGTGTTTGACCCCAAATTCGAATTCAGCACCCTCGGAAACCCCTGGAACCCATGTTTCATGTAAATCTGCCCACAAATGCAGACAGACAGACAGACGGACGTACAGACAATCCCACGGATTATCGATTAGTATTGCATGAAATGAAAAACTATCCAACTTCCAATTGGATTACTCAAATATCTTGGAAAATCCGGTCAGAGCGTACGATAGCGGGTGCAATAGGCACTCCGTGCTGGTATACTACGTATACCGATGAGTGCCCAAAAACGTGACAACTTGTCGAATATACAAGTTTCCAGTAATTGAAAATCCAGCGTATACCCAATGAAAAATTTTGGCTCAGTCTTCTGGCATACTGTCAAAGATATCTCCACAAGGTCTATGAGTCTATCACATCGGCGGATCTCCGAGATGACGACAACCACTTACAGAGTCTTTCTTTATACCCTGGTGAAAAAAACCGGATAAAGACCAGATAGGACCCGGACTGAGACCCGACCGGAGTGGTATCCCGGTGCATACGGGTATAATACGGGAAAGGTTGTTCGTTTCAGGTATATATTCGGGTCTATACGGGTGCAGTATCGGGACTGCGAAATGCGAATCGGACATGTATCCGGGTCCATTCGGGTCCTATCTGGGGAAATTTTCGGGAATAGATTTTGGATACGGGTGTATCCGGGTAGTGGCCGGGAACTTTGAGGGCTAAGATGGATACATATTCGGCTTCATCCGGGAATGATTCACCGAAATCCATTGATGTCTCAATCGGGATCCGTTCCGGGTCTATCCGCTTCTATCTGGGACAGTTTCAGAAAGATGGTTTTCTATACTGGTCCATTAGGGTTGTGCCCGGGAATTTTGGAGCTTGAAACGGATACTATCCGGGTTTATCCAGGAGTAATACAAAAATTCATCATCGAAATTCATTCAGAAGTTTAAATCGGCATTCATTCCAGATTTATCTAGATGCGATCTGAAAGAGTTTCCGAAAAATGGTTTCATATACAGACTTGTCCGAGCTGCTACTCGTTAACTACACCGCTTAAAGCGGATATATTGGGTGATTCAAAATTGCCGTACACTTTTCTGAGAGCAGATTCTTGACGAAATTCTGAAAAGATTTTGGTCTGGAATATTCAGCTCTGATCTTAAGATTTGGGGATATGAGCATTTTTTGATTTTTTGAAAAATCCAAATACCTCGGAAGTACCATATTTCTGACTTTTGAATCCAACACCATTCTCTAAGTCAGATCACGGGGTATCCCTAGAAAAAAATAAATCTAATTTAGCTTCCTTCTTTGTGGAGTTCTAGCGATTGAAAGTTGTTGAATTCTGATTGGCTGGAATGCAAAAAAATTCAAACCGATATAACTCCACAACGAAGGAAACTAAATGAGATTTATTTTTTTTTTTCAGGGATGCCCCTGACTTACAGAATGATGTTGGATTCGAAAGTCAGAAATATGGTACTTCCGAAGTATTTGGATTTTCCAAAAAATTGAAAAATGCTCATATCTCCGAATCTCAAGATCAGATCTGAATATTCCGGACCAAAATCTTCTCGGAATTTCATCAAGAATCTGCTCTCAAAATGTGTACGGCAATTTTGAATCACCCAGTATGTTCGGCTTTATCCGGGTTCCATCTGGAGGAGTATGTATTCTCGTATCACTCCCGGACGAACCCGGATACGTATTCGTTCTGAGCTTCAAGGTTCCCGGGCACAATCAGGAGAGACCTGTATAAAGAAACCGTATGTCTGAGACTGCCCTAGACAGAACCCGGAACGGATCCCGATTGAGACTTATAAATGAATTTCGGTGAATCATTCCCGTATCACTCCCGGATGAACCCGGATACGTATTCGTCTTGAGCTTCAAAGTTCCCGGTCACTACCCGGATACACCCGTATACAAAACCTATTCCCGAAAATTTTTCCAGATGGGACCTGAATAAACCCGGATACATGTCCGATTCCCACTTCGAAGTCCCAGTACTGCACCCGTATAGACCCGCATATATACCCGAAACGGAAAACCTTCCCCGTATAAAACCCATATGCACCCGGATACCATTCCGTTCCGGGGCTAATCCGGGTCCTATCCGGTCTTCATCCGGTTTTTTTACCAGGGTTGTGAGGTGTTTGACCCTGCAATCTTCCTTATCGCAGAAAAAACTACAAATTTCGGTTAACCCTTAATTGGTACCGCTGAGAAAAAAGTTTCAATGCCTCAAATCTTCTATCTAACTGCCCTGATAACAAAATCCGAGGGGAAACTATAGGAAACGATTGATTTTGCAAAATATTGTATCGTTTTTTATCATGCCTATCGTAGTTGATTTTGGGACCGATAGGAATGCTATCGTTTTCAATGCGAATCTATCATACTTGGGTTTAATCGTTAGAGAACGATACAAAGTTTTTCGTTTCATATCGTATTTTATGATCATACCCGTGACTTATATGACATTAACGATATGCAATTTATAGTATCTTATGTAATGTTTACAGAGCCGTTTTCTATGGCATGTAATGTAAAACTTACAATAGACATTCAATCGTTGTCGATCACAAACTTAAGCAATCGTGTTGGAGGTGGAATGAACGATGGGAAGTCTATCGTAGTTCATGTGATATTTCACATATCTGTTTGCTATCACAAGTAATGTGAAACTTACGATAGGCATTCAATCGTTGCCAATCACAAATTTATGCAATCGTGATGCATGTGGAATGAACGATAGACAGTCTATCGTAGTTCATGTGATATTTCACATATCTGTTTGCTATCACAAGTAATGTGAAACTTACGATAGGCATTCAATCGTTGTCAATCATAAACTTGAGCAGTCGTGGTGCATGTGGAATTAATGATAGATAGTCTATCGTAGTCTATGTGATATTTCACAGACCTGTTTTCTATCACAAATCATGTGAATTACTATGAACTATTGGCACGATAGATATTTATAAGGGACAGATTGTCAAAAATTACTTAGAAATAACTTCATTGAACTATGCATGTAATTATAAATAATTATATATGAACAAATTATTAGGTCCATTTGCAAGAATCAGAATTAATTGAATATTTATATTGTTGCATGTGAGGTATGGGAGTGAACGAAATTCCCTATGCTTGTAATTTGAGAGATGATCTTTCTAACGGTAAGAATCTTAAACTCCATTCATAACTACATGTATCATTCAATGGAGTTATGTACTAATATTTTTTGGAATCAAATCACAGTCAAGTATCCATCATACCAATTGTCAGAAAGAATGTACTATCACTGCCACTTTTGTAAACCTCTGATGATTTTTCAGGTGATCAAGTGGAATGAAGTGATGTCATTCCTTCGATCCACAATCTATATGAAGTGAAATGACCAGCCACTTGGTTGACATAAATTCTTTGCGAATAAGAAGTAGGTATCCACAACACTAGAGTCGATGAAGAAATTGACTTACATATTGGGAGCGCAGTGAGTTTTCTTTACTCTGACTACCATGAACCATTGGCACGATAGATACTTATAAGAGATATGGATTGTCAAAAATTACTTGAAAATAATTTCATTGAACTATACATGTATTTATAAATAATTAGATATGAACAAATTATTCAGTCAATTTGTAAGAATGAAAATCAATTGAATATTTCTCATGTCGCATGTAATTTATGGTAATGAAGGGAATTCCCTGTGCTTGTAATGTGACAGATGATTTTTTATTGCTAAAACCCTTAGGCTCCATTTATAACCACATATATGTATTGTTCAATAAAGTGATGTAGAAATACTTTTTAGAAGCAAATCACACTTAAGTATCCATCATGCCAGTAGTTCATTCTGATCAGAGTAAGAAAAATCACTGCGCTTCCAAAATATGTGTAAGATAATATCTTTACCGATTCAAGTCATACTTATTCGTAGACAATTTATTCCAACAAACTCACAGTTCATTTTATATTATGCACATTGTTTGAGTGAGGAAGTCATTCCACGTCACTTATCAAAAAACCCTCCACTTCACTTTAAGTGATCAGGGTAATTTAATCAGAAGCTCACATATATAAATGAGCAAAATGATAATGAATGCCAATGATACACGAACTTCACTTTGAAGCATTACAAAATACCGTGACTACTGCTCTTTTCTTTGATTAATTCGAATGAAATAGATTTATGTGACTCTTACATACCATAAACATGATTTCACAACATTCCTTCGGGATTTGATTTTGATAAAAAACAGGGACACTTGAAGAATCATGATGATACATTCATAACTTGTAATATTTTCTAGTTCACTTCTTACACATAACATAATGTGAATAATTTTTCAGTGGAAAGCGCAAAATAATCAATTCAAACCAAAATATAATCTTATCACAAAAATCACAATCATTTATCACTGTTATGAAGAATTTTATGTTTTATTAGATACAAAACAAAAACAAATTCCAAAAGTAGGGTTATGTCTTTATGTTAGGTTCATTGAAATCACTTTTTTAAGCACTGTCAATTTTATCACTTATATTGTACGGGAATGAATTTTGACCATTTTTCAGCGCGATGATTCCGATATGTAAAGGTACGAAGAATGTGTAGTTTAAATGTAGCGGGTCAACTTTCATGGTACAACCGCCAGGGGACTGGTGGAACTGTTTACTAGCAAATGTCTTCATCAAATAAGCTCTGAATTCCAAAGTGCGGAATAGCTACGTTGGCAAGGTGTTAGGTTTCGGTAGGTTAGGTAGGTAGGTAGAGCAGGTTCGGTTCCCCATCAGGTTACAAACTTTTCACCATCGCCAACAAAGTTATTCCAGACAATAATGATTAATGTGTGTCATTATTGCTTTTCTACCAACACATAGTGAAGCGAAGTTTGGTGTTATTTTTTTTGTATCACCTTTGAATAAATCAATAAAAGTAAATTTAGTGAAATTCCACGAAAAGATATGATAAGAATTTCATCCAAAATCTTACATACGAAACGATAGTAAATCACGATGAAAACCACGAAAAGATATGATTGAAATGGTATCCGAAATATTACATAAGAAACGATAGCCATACATCTCGGAGATGAATAAAGGAATTGATAGAGTCCGTATATGAAATTGAAGATAAAAAACAATAGTACTGAGATGGAAAAATCACGAAAGGATGACATAGAATCTCTATCGGGAATGCAGGAGAAAATCTCATACAACTACGATTCAAAGTCCATATTCAAAACAATAGAAAACTTTTCTATCGTTTTCTATCGGGTTTTGTCATCAGGGTGGATTCAAGGACATTGTGCACCCATAGATCTCAGCATGTAGTACGTCTCCATTTTTTTGAAGTGGAGATAATACTATGAAATGAACAATAACTGAACTATTGGAATTTGAAAAATATCCACAAAAATAACGATACTAATTAAAGGATAACAGAGAAAACTGTACGCATCATCCACGTGCTGTTGAGGTTAGAAATTACGGATCGTTGTGAAACCTGTAACAAATTTGAACGAATTAGTTTCTCACGGGAATACCTGAATTATTTTAAATTGCATGTTTTCAAGATTCACCTTTATTGTAGGATGAATGATGCACAAAGAAATTAAAATAGGTTAAAACTCGTATGAATTGCAGCATCGATCGCCGGCTTGACTTGGTGTCTTTTGTTCACACAAAACCGTGGACCAGTGATGCCAGCATTTGGTCGACCGAGTCGATTTACCCTCTCCATCGGACCATTTCTCGTCCCCACCATTCCAGCCGAGTGCACGTACACATTGAAACCCGTATTCATGTGATTCGGAAGCGGTCGGTTCACTTCGAGTCGGCTCGGGCAATCGAGAGAAAACCAACTATCTGTCGATCTTTGTCTTCTCAATATGTTTTACGATCGGCTAATTCCATGCAAGATCGGAAAAAGTTTAAAGCCCACGCGGTCGACTTACCGAAAAGTTTCACTGCACAGAAAAAAAAACTATCTTGTATCAAGACAATATTGTTTTCGTTATATATGAAACACGGATTGTCTCAGTTCAATGCAATTTGCTTTGAACCAAACACAGGAAAAAACTGAATTGTTGATTCAAAGCAAATTACATTGAACTGAGACAATCCGTGTTTCATATATAACGAAAACAATATTTTCTTGATACAAGATAGTTTTTTTTTCTGTGTGCTTTTTCTTTTCCGAGCGACAATTTTATTGTAATCAGTATCGAACTGACATACCCGGCACTCCGGGCAATTCTCGACCGGGGCCCTTCGATATTTTTGTTGTTTTTTTTTTTTTTTCAATTCAAGAGCCGGTTCGATACTGATTATTAAATTATCCCTTAGTCTGTAAACGGGGGTCGTTTGTGTCCACGAAAAATTTTGATTCTTTGCTACAACAGCTGTTTGGCGAATTGAACAACGGTACGGGGGAGCCTAGTAGTATCCATTACAATTTTTTACAGTGTAATCTAACCCCCTTCCCTTTTTCATTACAAAAGATATGGAAGGGACGAGTTTTTTTTGAGGACACAGATGACCCCCGTTTACAGACTAAGGGTTATCATGATGAAATGAAAATTTGATGCATCTCATCATTCAATTGAATGAAATGGGATATAAGTAAATAATTTTTCAATTATTATTTATTTTTCATAAATTTTATAAGATTATTGGTTATTTTTATGACTGATTGTGGAGCTTTCAAGAACTCCTATATGTGTTCTATAAACATTTTCTAGTAGTTACGCATTCTTAATAATTATCTTAAATCTTGATAATTGTTCAATGAATTTTATTAGAATTGTCAATTGATCGATGGTTGCAAAATTCTCAGATAGTTTGGGGATCTATGATAAATATCCTGCGGTGAATTCCATAATTTTTCCCGATCGAATAATTATTTAGAAATCACTATGATATTCCAATGAGGATAATCGTATCAACATCGATTATCAGTTGGAATATCAGAAGAATAAGACTGACTATTTAATTAATTGTGTGCAAATTATTTTCAATGAACTGAATAATTAGATTTGAGCATTCAATTTGATATTTTATCATTTCACACACTATTAGTCTCTTTCCTTCGCTGCATCACCTCATAGAGGTAATATGTGGATCCCAATACTATAAGAACCCATAGCCTAGCGGCAAAAGACATAGTTTTTGCGAAGGAACGGTCGAGTTCGATTCTGTGTGGAGACATTGCATTTTTTTTGTCATTTCTCTGGTGAATAATTCAATTCACATCCGATTATTATCTTTCATGCCATTACATCGTCATGTTATCAATATCCCTAATATTTCAAAATGCAATCGCGGATTTCACCAAGTACTGGTTCGAGTTGATTGAAAATTTCCCAAATATTTGTGCCCGTGAGATATAGACCGATCGATCCGAAATCTTCTGAGAAGAAAAATCAATATCACTTCGGAGGAACGTTTTTAAAACAGTGTACTTGCAAATTCCATCAAACCCTTTGACAAATTGATGAAAAAATTCCAAAAATTTGTCTCCGTGGCATATAGACCGATCGATTCCAAATCTACTGGAAAGAAAAATCAATATCACTTCGGAGGAACGTTTTTTAAAGAAGTGTACTTGCAAATTTCATCAAAACCTTTGGCAATTTGATGACAAAATTTCAAAAGTTCGTCTCTATGGAATAAAGGCCGAACGATTCGAAACTTTCTCTAAAGGAAAAACAATATCACTCCAGAGGAACGTTTTCAAGAAGCGTGTAAGTGACATTATGTCATTATAATATAAAACCGATGTCAAACACATCAATTCTATTGAACTTCATCCTGATTTCGATACACTGCACCCAGGGGAGATTTACATCAGTCGGCGCATATCTCACATGCACTGTTATAAAATCGACTCAACTTCTGGTAGCTCAAACTATTTTAGAAATCGTGCAAATAGGGATAAGATATACAGTTTACACCTTCTTCTTTCTTATGTGAGGTATCATTTCGATCTGAATTCAAAATCGATGGATTTGTATTTCTGGCTGGAATTGTGCTGTTCTTCTTCTCAGGGTTGGAAAAAACGCATTCGCTTGTACTCCACCTCCTGGGTGATGCGGAAAGGACTACAGAATTCGCAAACGCACTTCTCGGAAACGTTCCTCCGAAGTGATATTCATTTTTCGTTTCAGTAGATTTGGTGTGAATGAAAATATTGTTCTATAACCAATTACTCACCAATAACAATTGATTATAGTACAGTTTATGAATAATTTACACTCTCGTAAGATTTTAGTCAAATTTATGATTTTAGTTAAATATATATATATATATATATATATATATATGTACGTTAATCTTGCAATTTGTATAAAGTCAATACTAAAATAAAAAAAGTGAATGTAAATTATTGAATGTTAAATTTATGAAATTGAATACTCGATACAGTGTTAATGAAAATATTGTTCTATAACCAATCACTCGCCAATAACAATTGATTATAGTACAGCTTATGAATAATTTACACTCTCGTAAGACTCTAGTCAAATTAATGATTTTAGTTAAATATACAGGGCGTTCCATTTGAAACAGGACAGCTGAATAACTCTTCAGGGAATGGAGGGGGGAAAAAATTGTTCAGATAAAAGTTGTAGGGTTCGAAGGGGGCCATGAGATGGTGACCTTGAATTTAACCTTGAGGTCAATTTTGAGCATAATTGATGGTCAAAGTATGTTTTTTCAAATGGAAAACCCTACGTTCGACCTCAGAAATGGAAAGAGCGGAAAATTTCACGTCCGAATATGTTAACATATCAGGTCATTCAGAGGTCATTTGAAGGTCAAAAAACCATTTTCACGGAGAAGCCTCAAGCGAGTTGTTCCTCTGACCATAGTTATTAAAGTTAAAGTGAAACCCCACGTTTCGACCTTGAATTGAAAGTAAACAGAACTAACCTCCAGAGTTTATTCTTCATATCAGTACGAAAATGATCATTCAGAAGTTCTCATCGTTTACGGTGTAAGTGTGGGTTCAAAATGGTTTATTCACCTAACGAATGTGTTGATATTTTAATGATCTTGGGTGAGTGTCGCGGAGTGTATCAAAGAGCGTCACGATTGTACAGAGAGCGGTTTGGAGATCGGCAGCATCATCCTTCTCCAGAAGTCATTCGCCAAGTTGAAAAAAATTGTCGAGAAGGAAGGATTGGTCAACGCCGAAACAATCAAGGTTTCAACTTTAACGACCCTCGATGCGTTGCTGTTTTAGCAATAATACACATGAATCCTCATGTTAGTTTACGTGATATTGAACGCGATTTGGGTATTCCACGCAGTACGGCACACAGAATTCTACAAGCTGCTCAATATCATCCGTACCACATCACACTGACCCAAGAATTATCTCAACAAGATATGCAGAATCGGGTTAACTTTTGCCATTGGGCTTTACAGAGGTTGAACGAAGCGCCCGATTTCTTTCGATATGTTCTTTTCAGTGATGAATCAACGTTTCAAAGTACTGGCTTGTTAAATCGTCACAATAGCCACTATTGATCAGCGCAAAACCCGCACTGGACTCAACAAGTTGATCATCAGCATCGGTGGAGTATAAATGTTTGGTGTGGAATTCTAGACAATCAAGTTATTGGGCCGTATTTTTTTGATGGAACTGTTAACGGTCCTAATTATCTACGGTTTTACAGAATGAATTACCAGTTCTCATGGAAGATGTGACATTAGCAACTAGGCAGAGGATGTGATATCAGCAAGACGGTGCACCACCACACTTTGCTCGATGTGTGAAGGATTATCTAAATATCCTTTTCCCCAATCGTTGGAATGGTCGAGGTGGATTTGTACTGTGGCCGGCAAGATCTCCTGATCTCACCCCTCTAGATTTTCATTTGTGGGGTTACGTAAAAAATGTCGTTTATACCAACCGACCAACAACACCTGTGGATCTACAACAACGCATCAGATACGCAATTGCGAATATTCGTGCAGAAGTTTTTCAGTCTGTTCTTGGAAACTTTCGACGCCGGCTGGAGTTATGTATTGAAGTAAATGGCGGTCAATTCGAACATCTCCTGCAATAAGTGTGTCTTACCCGTCAATGGATTTGTGCCATCTGTAATTATAAAACGACGAACTGGAAAAATAAATAATTTTTTCATTATTGTTCCAAATTTGGCATTCATTATCGTTCTCAAGGTCGAATTCAAGGTCGAAACGTGGGGTTTCACTTTACCTTTGATAACTTTGGTCAGAGAAACAACTCGTCTGAGGCTTTCCCGTGAAAATCCATAGAAAATGGTTTTTTGACTTTCAAATGACCTCTAAATGACCTGATATGTTAACATATTCGGACGTAAAATTTTCCGCTCTTTCTATTTCTGAGGTCGAACGTAGGGTTTTCCATTTGAAAAAACATACTTGACCATCAATTATGCTCAAAATTGACCTCAAGGTCAAATTCAAGGTCACCATCTTATGGCCCCCTTCGAACCCTACAACTTTTATGTGAACAATTTTTTTCCCCCTCCATTCCCTGAAGAGTTATTCAGCTGTCCTGTTTCAAATGGGACGCCCTGTATATATATATATACAGGGTGGGGCATTTAAATTGTCGCGGGCGTTTTTTCCAAAAATAAAATGAGATACGAGAAAATTTTTCGGACAAAAATTGTAGGGTATCGAGGGGGACATCCGATGGTGGCCTTGGCTTTGACCTCAAATCTCATCTTCAAGGGCATTCTGAGGTCAACTCTTGTTTTTTAAATAGCATCTTATATTTTTTACTGCAGATTTGGATTCTAGGTCAAAAACCAAGAAACTTTTATCTGAACCATTTTCCTGAAATCCGCAAAGATGGCGCTCTAATCGATATTGTTCCATACTGAATCTGACATTAGAATAACTCGAAAACGAAGGGTCTTGGAGGAGAATGTTTCGGACAAAAGTTGTCTGATTCCAAGGGGGACCCCTTGAACTGAACGGAGGTGATGAGGTATAACAGACAAAACACAACACATTTCAATCGTCTACGTCACTTGGATAATTTTAATGCAGTAGATGCTCAAAATGATGGCCTTCGACTTCAATACACATTTCAAAACGTTTTACAAAAGATTGCTGAACTCGTGCTAAAATATCTTCATTGATGCTCGCGCATGCATTGATGATTCGTTGACGCATATTCTCAGGTGTAGTCGGTGCTTGTTGATAAACTGTATCTTTTATGTATCCCCATAAAAAAAAATCTGGAGAAGTAAGATCCGGAGAACGGGCAGGCCAATGAACTGGTCCACGACGTCCTATCGTCCAGGATAATCTCTGTCCAATATTTCTCGAGCTGTGACTGCATAATGGGATGGACAACCATCGTGTTGATACCACATATTCAATCGTTCCTGAATAGGTATGTCTTCAAGTAATGTTGGAAGTACTTGATCTAAGAAATGTCTGTACTTCTCTCCATTTAGCGTATCTGCAATGAAGTACGGTCCAATTACTCGAGATCGAAAAATACCACACCAAACATTCACAGCCCATTGTCTTTGATGCTCTACTTGACGTAACCATCTTGGATTTTCTGTCGCCCAGTAATGCATATTATGTCGATTTACTTGACCATGATTGGTGAACGTCGACTCATCAGAAAATAATATGTTGATGAAGTTGTTATTGTGCATTTGCGCTAGACCCCATTGACAAAACTGTACACGATTTTCGAAATCATCACCGTGAAGGTCTTGATGCAAACAAATGTGATACGGATGGAATTTGTGACGTTTCAGTATTCGAAGAACACTTCTTCGAGAAATTCCCGAATGGAGTTCAATTTCACGAGAGCTCACGTGTGGATTATTGGCTACTGCAGCTAGTACATTAACTTCCGCATTTTCTCCGCTAACAGTTCTCATTCGATGTCGTTTCTCCTTGTCACACTTCCCGTTTCTGAGAATAATTTTGTAATGCGTTGAAAATACCTAATGGATGGCGTTGTTCTTTCAGGAAATCGTTCTGCATACAAGTCATATGCTTGTCTGGGGTTCTTATGCACTTCACCGTGAATGTAGATCATATCGATCTTTCCAGAAACCGTGTATCGGATATCCATGATTTTCAATTTGTCATAAACCAAGTAATAATCAAATGTAACTGACAAACTGACTTTCAAAATCGTGAATTTTCACTGGACCCCGTCGTTTGTTTACATCGCGTGAGCTCTGAATGGTGGTAATGTAGACGATCGAAATGTGTTGTGTATTGACAACTTTTGTACGAAACATTCTTTTGCAAGACCCTTCGTTTTCGAGTTATTCGAATGTCAAATTCAAAATGGAACAATATCGATTAGAGCGCCATTTTTGCGGATTTCAGGAAAATGGTTCAGACAAAAGTTTTTTGGTTTTTGACCTAGAATCCAAATCTGCAGTAAAAAATATGAGATGCTATTTAAAAAACAAGAGTTGATCTCAGAATGCCCTTGAAGATGAGATTTGAGGTCAAAGCCAAGGCCACCATCGGATGTCCCCCTCGGTACCCTACAACTTTTGTCCGAAAAATTTTCTCGTATCTCACTTCATTTTTGGAAAAAACGCCCGCGACACTTTAAATGCCCCACCCTGTATATATATATTGGAATCGATCGGTCTATATGCCATGGAGACAAATTTTTTGAATTTTTCCATCAATTTGTCAAACGGTTTGAGGAAATTTGCAACTACACTTTTTTAGAAACGTTCCTCCGAAGTGATATTGATTTTTATTTTCAGAAGATTCCGAATCGATCGGTCTATATCTCACGAACACAAGTATTTGGGGAATTTTCAATCGACTCGAACCAGTACTTGGTCAAATCCGCGAGTGCATTTTGAAATATTAGGGATATTGATGACATGACGATGTAATGACATGAAAAATAATAATCGGATGTGAATTTAATTATTCACCAGAGAAATGACAAAAAAATGCAATGTCTCCACACAGAATCGAACTCGACCGTTCCTTCGCAAAAACCATGTCTTTTGCCGCTAGGCTATGGGTTCTTATAGTATTTGGATCCACATATTACCTCTATGAGGTGATGCAGCGAAGGAAAGAGACTAATAGTGTGTGAAATGATAAAATATCAAATTGAATGCTCGAATCTAATTATTCAGTTCATTGAAAATAATTTGCACACAATTAATTAAATAGTCAGTCTTATTCTTCTGATATTCCAACTGATAATCGATGTTGATACGATTATCCTCATCGGAATATCATAGTGATTTCTAAATAATTATTCGATCGGGAAAAATTATGGAATTCACCGCAGGATATTTATCATAGATCCCCAAACTATCTGAGAATTTTTCAACCATCGATTAATTGACAATTCTAATAAAATTCATTGAAAAATTATCAAGATTTAAGATAATTATTAAGAATGCGTAACTACTAGAAAATGTTTATAGAACACATATAGGAGTTCTTGAAAGCTTCACAATCAGTCATAAGAATAACCAATAATCTTATAAAATTTATGAGAAATAAATAATAATTGAAAAATTATTTACTTATATTCCATTTCATTCAATTGAATGATGAGATGCATCAAATCTATATTTCATCATGATAATTTAATAATCAGTATCGAACCGGCTCTTCAATTGAAAAAAAAAAACAAAAAAAATATCGAAGGGCCCCGGCCGAGAATTGCCCGGGGCGCCGGGTATGTCAGTTCGATACTGATTACAATGAAATTGTCGCTTGGAAAGGAAAAAGCGGTGAAACTTTTCGGTAAGTCGACCACGTGGGCTTCAAACTTTTTCCGATCTTACACGGAGTTATCCGATCGTAAAACATATTGAGAAGACAAAGACCGACCGATAGTTGGTTCTCTCTCGATTGTCCGAGCCGACTTGAATTGAACTGACCGCTTCCGAATCACATGAATACGGGTTTCAATGTGTGCGGCATCCGGCTGGGATGGTGACGAGAAATGGTCCGATGGAGAGGGTAAATCGACTCGGTCGACCAAATGCTGGCATCACTGCCGTAGACACATGGCCACGTAAACGTGAACGTGAGGAACGGAAGACTCAGAGTACCCAAGCTGCAATGTAGAAACTGAAACACAGATTTCAGTGCCGCCTACCGCAACTCTGCGCACCAAAGGTCACATACACAAATGCACTATTTATACTTATACACCAGTTTACCCACACAAGTTCACATACACAAGTAAACCATATATAAGTATACATGATGTACTTGTGTTTGTGACTTTTGGTTCGCAGAGTTGCGGTAGGCGTCGCTGAAACTCGTGTTTTGGTTTCTACATTATAGCTTGGGTACCCTGTGAAGGGTTGGTTGTTGCGCATCCCGTCCCTTACGTTCACGTTCACGTAGGCCATGTATTTACGCCCTTATGTCAACAAAAGACGCAAAGTCAAGCCGGCGATCAGTACCACGCTGCGATTTATACGAGTTTTGATTTATTCAAATTTTTTTGTACATCATTCATCCAATAATAAAGGTAAGTCACATTTTAATCTTTAAAACATGCAATTCAAAATAATTCAGGTATTTCCGTGAATCCAGACGATGCGTACGTTTTTTCCATCAATCGACACCTGTATCACATTCATCCAACAATAAAGGTAGGTCGCATTCAAATCTTG
Source organism: Gonatopus flavifemur (assembly GCA_018340375.1). Lineage (NCBI taxonomy): Eukaryota > Metazoa > Arthropoda > Insecta > Hymenoptera > Dryinidae > Gonatopus > Gonatopus flavifemur. Next base: position 48,325,981 of record JAFFJZ010000003.1, on the reverse strand, counting down.
ATAACATGCATTTCAAAATAATACGAATATTTTCGTGATAGACTAATTTTGAAATTTTGTCACAGGTCTTACAACGACCTTTTTGTGATTGATTGCGTTTGTATTCTCTTCTGCAGTAAGGAAGATTGAAGGATCAGACACCTCACAAGGTACTCCCACGGAACAAAATCGCAGCTGGGATAGGATTTTATATTCTGTCACGTCTACTGGCTTAGATGTCTCGTATGTGACTGAGAATTTTTACAAACCCTGTGCCTTCACAAGAAGGTACACTGGGAAAAAGGTTTTTTTCTGACAAATCAACGCATTTGGTTGTATGTTTTCAAGAGGTATTGTTTCATACAAATGAGACTCATTCATTATAACCGAACATTGCGTTGAATCAAGAAATTCATATTTATTAACTATAACCAAATCATTTATTTGATCCAAGCTGATTGAAATTGATTTAAATGAATATGACTTGTCATCAAATTTAGATTTCTTATATCATAATCAGTATGAAGTTGACACAAAGAAATATGTGCTGTGTTTATCAACTATATGATAAAATAAATATCAATGAATATCTCTTTGGCCGTATCCAACTATACGATTGATTCACTATAAACAAATCTTATTTGATTCAACGAATCCTTTTTCTCAGTGTACTCAAAATTCAGGTAGCATGAGGCTGGAGTGGATTTTACCCCAGTGTGGCAAACAAGGGTTAATAAATTGTATGAGATACTTAAGGGGATAAATATATCACAAAAAGTTATGTAAGGAAATCATCAATGAACTCTATGCTACCTGGAGTATCATCCCATACAGCACATGAGTTCCGGTCATGCTAATCAATATGTATTCATTATAAATATCTTGAATTCAAAATGAGCCATTAACGAACAACTTAATGTTCAGAAAGGACTCATATCGAGATTTCATTATGATTATCCGGGCGTTCAAGACGTTTCCATTTTGAATTCAACATATTCATAATGAATACACATTAATTAGCATAACGGAAACTATTCAAGAGGTCTTCAGGAAGTCTTTATGAATTCAAATTGATTATTTGTGCTGGTTGGGATCAAAGTCAAATGACTTCATTTTCACGTATTTGCACTCTCACACATCTTGATTTGTAAATATGTATTATTGAGAATGGAAAACAATCTTATTCAACAACATATCCCTCTTATCCTTTTGATATAAGTATGTTTAAGAATGAGAATCTGTGACAGTAGAAATATCCCACATAGCACTACAGTCTCAGAAGAATTCCTAAAGAATTCATGAAGAACAAAATGAGTTAAATAATAATTCTTTTGGGACTATGGCGCTGTGCGGGAGTGAGGATAGATATTCATCATCTTTGATATTTGAGAGAAGAATTATCTGAAATTGAACAGAATTAAGAATACGGATATCTGATATAAATGGAGTATTTGAGAGTAAGAATATTCTGGAATATTGTGGATCCTACCGATTGCAGAAGCCCTCGGCCCCAGGGGCCATGAATTAGCCAATGGGAATTCCTTCTCGAAGCCCCAGGGGCTATGAATGCCTGCAATCGGAAGCATCCTATGTGTATATATGCGTTATAAATGAGATTATCATGATTAGATGATGATGCATATAGCATAACTACACTCTGATAAAAATAGCTGTTAGAAACAGACAGAACCTTTAACTGAACCTAACGGAATCAATATGTGTTTTTCAAAAACACATATTGACTCCGTTAGATTCGAATAGACCCATGTGGAAATGTATACACGGGCCGCTACTGGCGCGGTACTGTTGCCAGTACTGCCAAATCCAACCTCGCCCTTATGGGACCAGTGGTTTGGACGGTACTGGCAAGGAGTTGGAATGATAACATCATTTTACATAAGGGCCAGTAAAACATTTACCACCACGTCGGTAGCGATATTTGGTGTGTACCTACTATGGTGGAACTCTGGCATGGCAACAGAACCAATTGTTCTATCACACCTGGATGAGAAGTGGTAGAGGGTCAAAACAATACATCCTATGTAGGAATTCAGACCCAACCCAGTACTGGCACAGTGCTGGTGATTAGAGATCCCCGGAGTTGTATTTCAAGTGAAAAAAAAAATACATTGAATTTGAACTTTCAAAACTTTGTGAACCTATTTGTCTCGTCATCGTTATCTGAGAAAGACGCTTTGGAAGTGGTTTCATGAAAGTTCACTGGGCAAGGATTGAACCCGGGACCTGCGAGTGAGAAACAGAGTCTCTATTACGTCAGCTAATCTCCGAGTTGACAACGGACCACTTAAATTCCCATTTATTGCACCAATTCCCTTGAAGTCACGCAATTTACCATAGACTCCGTAGTGAAACAAGATTCTACCAATACTGGTTCATTGTTCTCTATCGAACGTATTGAATGATCATACCAACTCTGTCTTGATACTGGCGTGACTCCGACTCACTACAAAAATCAAGTTGCCAAGGTCGTGATTTTAATGTCAATCGACTACCGATTCCCTAGTCAACCAGAGTCCCACCAATACTGGTACCATGTCGTCTATCGAACATATTGAATCATAATACCAACTCTGGCTCAATACTGGCGCGACTCCGGCTGACCATAACAGCTGAGTTGCCAAGATCATAACTGCAACATCAATCGACTATCGATTTTGTAGTCAGCCAGAGTCATATCATTACTGGCATATTGCCGTCTGTTGTGCATATGGAATGATAATACCGGCTCTGGCTGAATACTGGCGCGGTACCGTTTCTCGAAATCCTGGGTATTGTCCAGACAGTATTCATTCGATACTGACCCTATACCGTCTGTCCACGCGAACCAATACCGTCTGAAATTTTGCGAATGTTCGGCGACAGTTGAAAAATGGTAATGATTCTGAACAGGCACAGTTGTCTTTGCCGAACTTTGGCAAATACAACGTCGTCAGTACCACGCCATTTGTCATAATGAATTGACATAATCGGGAGTGATTTTGGAACATTGTTTACCGTGTGGATTATTTGCACATTCTATGCGTGATCACATGCTTACATCGCTTAAAACAAGCTTGCACAAGCTTGGAATGTTTGAAAAGTGCTTGTGCTATTTGAGTACAATCGGTATCGGTATCGGTTCAATAGGGAATTACTGGTTGAAAACACTTACTGACAATCATTCCTTTTCAAAATAGTTTCCCAAATAGCACAAGAATTCTAAAAGAGTTCTTCATAAATATATTGTATTCATTATGAGCTCCTTGAAAACTCCTGCACTTTTTGCGTTCTTATTGAAAATTTCAAGCAGAAAACTATTGGGGATCTGTTAGGGTTGTAAGTAGTTTGAATGGTGTAAAAATACCATAAATGCTGATTATATCATATACTAACCTTGGTTACTTTCGTCATTGTCAGAATCTGTATCATCGACTGAAACTTTTTGGAGTTCACGATATTTTTTCACCCTATTATAAGACATATTTGGGAATTCAAATCGACGATTTCACGTGGAACTACACTCTAAGAACACCCAAACCTCTGTGTGTGTCTGATAAATGTACCAGAAAATTTGAATACGTCTAACGAGCGTGCATGGAGATTGCTGGCTCTTAGAATATATACATATATATACAAACAACCAGACATTGGTTTACATGACTCGCGTGAACTCTGTTCATTATAATAATATTATTGGCAGAATATTGAAATAGCGGAAATTCGGTGTTGTAGTGAGCCAAAGCTACGCCAGAACAGAGCCAGAGTTGGAGGGAGTACGATATGTTAGGTCGAAAACAATGTGCCTGAACTAATGGGGGGACTGACTGGCTTTGGAATCGGTTATCCACTTTCGTCAAAATAAATCCCCGAATAAACATGCATTTGGTGGTTCACCAAAGCTGCGCCATGAGGTAGCAAAAATGACCTGATTCATTTACCATATTAGGTGGGCGAAGAAGTGGCTATACTGATTCAGTTGATTACAAATTTCGTAGTCAATCAGTGCCATACCAATACTGGCATATGGTCGGCTATCAAATATATGAAATGGTAATCCCAACTTTGGCTCAGTACTGGTGCCGCTTTGGTTTACCATAACAGCCGGATTTCCATAGACATAATTTTAACGTAGTTCGACTACCGATTTTGTAGTTAGCCATTGCCCTACCGATCCTGGCACTCGATCGCGTATTGGATATATTGAATGGTCATCCCAACTCTGGCTCAGTACTGGTGAAGCTTCGGCTCACCCTAATAGCCTGATCCTCATCGCACAATACAACATCGATTTCGTAGTCAGCCAGTGCCATATTGATACTGGCATATAGTCGGCTATCAAATCTATGAAATGGTAATCCCAACTCTGGGGCAGCACTGGTGCCGCTTTGGTTTACCATAACAGCCGGATTTCCATAGACATAATTTTAACGTAGTTCGACTACCGATTTTGTAGTTAGCCATTGCCCTATCGATCCTGGCCCTTCATTGTCGATTGGATATATTGAATGATCATCCCAACTCTGGCACAGTAATGGCGCGGCTTGGTTACACTACGATCCGTGTATTTTCCGGCCAGTATTGATTCATTACTGGCCCAACACTGTCTGTCCACGCCAACCAATACCGTCTCAACTCCGTCGAACATGTACAGCCAGTTGAAAAACAGTAATGTCATCAAATTGTTTATATGGCTCAGGTCATTGCAGCGTAGGTACACGGAAAAAAATTTACTGTTGCTGCAGCAGGAGGCAGCCATGTTGCAGCAACAAGAAAAAATCATGTTACAGCAACAGGATTTTCCTGCAGCTGCAACAGGAGGTAGCCATGTTGCAGCAACAAGAAAAAATCCTGTTGCAGCAACAGTAGTTTTGTAGCTGCGGCAATGTTACAAAATCCTTCATTATGGGATAAATAGGCTTTATAAAATGAATAAAATACAAAGCTTTTATTTACTTCTTTTATGACTTTATTAAACTCTCAAATGTTCCAATATTGAATTACAGTACCTAAATGTCTTGGTGCAATGTAATCTAATCCTTTTTTTTCACAAGAAGACAAGGCCCAATATGAGGTAACAGGGTTTGTTTTTTCATATAATTACGATTATTATCAATTCGAACATTCCACGCATGGTAATGTTGATCAAATGCCACAGTAGATATATAATTCAAAACAAAGTGAACATCATTTGCTACATTGTAAATTTTATACATTTTTCCAAATTGAGGTCCTTCATTTTCATCAATATCTACTACTACTACTACAGGATCTAATTGATATCTATATCTATTATAGTCGATGTATTTCAAAGCTTGGACATCGGATATTTTAGTATAATATTAGGGAAGTATTGCATTTTGTCTTCGTCACATTCTTCGCATTTTTCTTTGATAATATTATTTTCAAAGCTTTTGTAAATCGATACATAAATCATTTTTCATTGGTCTCGAATAGCTGTAGTGACTAATAAATTTTTGGTAGAAGATGTCGTCACTGAAGGCATTCTTATATATTTATTTTTTGACTCACATCTCATGGACCAAAAAGGAACTAAAGGTTCATTTTGAAGCATAAGTTCGTCGTAATGAGTCATAAGGTGCGATTTAAAGGTTAAATTTACTATTAAGGCGCAACAACAGTAGTGAAATCCTGTTGCTGCAACAGGATTTTTTCCTGTTGCTGCAACATGGCTGTCTCCTGTTGCTGCAACGGGATTTTTTCCTGTTGCTGCAACATGACTGCCTCCTGTTGCAGCAACAGTAAATTTTTTTCCCTGTACGTCGTGAAATGTCCGGGTTCGAATTTCGCAACCCCAAGAATCCGAAATGAAGTGAAATTTGTAGGACTGAGAGGGGAATCAAAAGAAACTAAAGGAGAAAGAAGAAGAGAAAGAGGGGAGAATTGTTTTCATGCTCGATTCAAGATGTTCCTAAGATATTTTTATGAATTCTTCAAGACATTTTTAAGACTTGATCAAATACGTCTAAAACATATCTTCCGCAAGACCTTTTTGAGATATCTTAAACTTGTCCGAATCAGTCGCGTGAGACATCTTTTAGATTTCTAAAAGACATCTTCCAGACCTTTTTGCGAGACATCTTTCAAAATTGCGAGATATCTTTTAAATATCTCAGAGATGTCTTTTTGTTTGATTGGGATGTCCATACTTTTGGATTTTCTCTACGATTGACTGGGACTAATGAATCCATGATTTAGAACATGACCGTGGAAAGGTAGACAGAGAATTGTTCGAATTTATGAGCTGCTCTGAGCGCTCCAAGCTGCTTTCAGCTTCAACTCATCGGTGAATTAACATTTAGTTTCCATAATTCTTCACATGTATACTTGTTTAAGGGAATTAACTTTCTTTTCCTTCTTTTCTTCATTCTTAATTTCAATAATTTATTGCTTGGCGTTGGTTTTTTTTTGTTTTCAGGTTTTTTATTGGGATAGAAATTTATTGAAGTTAAAAGTTTAGATTTATTGATTTTGAAATGTGTTAAAAATCGATACTAAAGTGAAAGAGGTACATGGGAATTTGTTGATGTTGGAAGTTTAGATTTATTGATGATAAAAGTTGAGATTTATTTATATTGATAATTATTACTAACATAAGTGCATATGATGAATTTCAATCAATACCAATAATTGATATTGTTGTTGATGTTAAATTTGTGAGAAGTCAATGCTAAAATAAAAAAGTATGTGAAAATTCATTGATGTTCAAAGTTTAGATCCTTGATGAAAGCTCAGATTCATTGATATTGATAATCATTACTACTATTAGTATATTAGTAATTTCAATCATTCTTGATGATGAAATTTGTGAAAAATCAATAATCAAATAAAAGAAGTATATAGAAATTTGTTAATGTTGAAGTTGTGAAAAGTCAATATTAAAATAAAAAAACTATAGAGAAATTGATCGATGTTGAAAGTTTAGATTGATCAATGATTGAAATTTGTTGAAAGTCAATGGTACAATGAGAAAAGTATGTGGGAATTTGTTGATGTTAAAAGTTTAGATTTATTGATATTGATTGAAATTTGTTAGAAGTCAATACTGAAATGGGAGGAGTATGTATAAATTTGGTGATGATAAAAGTTTAGATTTATCGATATAACAATTTGCTGATGTTGAAAGTTTAGATCTATTAATGATTGAAATGTGTTAGACGTCAATACTGAGATGAAAAGAGTATAGACAATTGTTGATGTTGAAAGTTCAGATTTATTGATGTTAACATTTGTGGAAAGTCAATACTAATGTAAAAAAAGGATACAGAAAATGATAAGTTTTTTGGTTTCAAAATGCTGTATCTTATCCGGATCTAGGGTACAAACGATAATACTCGGTAAAATTATACTCTGCCATGTGGAGAATATTCCCATCCATGCAGAATTCCTGCCGGAATGCTGCCTACTCATTTTATAGCTCCCGAAAGTTACGAAATTACAAGTTTCTCAGTTTTAAAATGCTCCATCTTATCCGGATTTAGGGTATAAACGACATTACTTGATGAAATCATCCTGTGGCATGTGGGGAACATCTCCATCCATGCGAAATTCCTTTTCGAATCTCACAAGTATACAGTAATCACAATTTTTTTTTGCATCCGCGTTTGATACAGTGTTGGCAAAACTTTGTCCATCCTCATTTCAGCATTCCCAGATTTTCCTTACACACCACCTGCTATTCCCGAAGATATCTTTATCTATCCTCTCCAACCGACTGCGTTGGAATGGGAAAGTCGCATGTGTTTCGGGTGTACCTCTTCGTAATAAATTCCCGTAGTTGGAATACCCCTATCGCATTCCTAATCAAACCGATCTCCCCTTTACCCAAACTCAGAACTGTTCGTATTGAATTCTTAACCCTTCAAAACGCTGTCTCCTACTCCTCAATTCCCATCCTCCGTGATGCACTGGCCACATGACCCGTGATCGTCGTATGGCGTTCTCCTTGAAATCAGGTTTTGCGTTAGGGTGCCTCTGTCAACCTTTGAAACAGATCACCCCCGCCCCCCCTAACCTTGACCAGTGATTCTTGAATTGTGCCCACCCCGGAAACGGATTCTGCAGGCAAAATCATTCCATCTCTCTTTAAAACGAAAATATCGCTCCTAACTTTTTCCCCTGGGGGTAAAATAAAAAATTTTCATCGGTACAATCATCTACGCGTCATCCCCTCTCCAATGAGCTCAAGATTATTGAAATCGGAGAAAGTCACCGGCAAACTTTTTTTCAAACCCCTATAACTTTTTTCCCTTCAGGGTACAAAAGAGAATCGTTACGGTAGATTGGGTTACAAACGATGGACTAAATTTTGGCATGGAAAAAAAAATTTTTCCTGCAAGTCACCGGCTCAGTTCACGGGGTTAGCAAAATCAGCATCGCTATATATCGAAAAATCTCAATCTGTTTCCGGACCCCCAAAACGAATCCCATATTCTACAGTTCCCTGGAGATACTTCAAAATACGTTTTGTGCCATTCCAATGGGCCTTTTTCGAATTTCCTGAATATTGACGATCAGTATTCACGGCGTAGGCCATGTCCGGGCAAGACACCGTGGCAAGATGAAGGAGATTGCCAACAATCTCTCTGAACAGTGCGTTCACTGGCTCAGTGTTGGAACCCTGGGTACTAAGATCTAGATCCTGATGGAGATCCGCTGCAACGGTTACGCTATTAACCGCTCCCATTCGAAATTTCTCGAGCAACTTCCGGATATACTGTCCTTGTTGTATCAGTATAGATCCATCTGGAAATTCATCAAACTCGATATCTAGAACAGATTGGAGGGGTTACTCGTTATCTCAAACCCCGTGGTAAGATACTGCAGAAGTGTTTCACAGGTTTTCAGATTCGCCGACGCAATCAAACCACCGTCGACGTAGATTGCTAGGATTAGTTTCTCCGAATGATTGACAAAAACGCACGGATCTGCATCGCTGGCCACCAAATTGAATTTGTTGAGGCATGCAACAAATTTGTTGTTCCAGCACCTCGCTGATTGTTTCAAGTCATACAACGCCTTCTTGAGCTTGCGTACTCGATCTGTGTGGTCCCCGAAACCCTTTGGTTGTTTCATATATATATATATATATGTCTTCTGATAAATCTCCGTACAAATACATGCCATTTTCACGTCGAAACGTCTCAGTTCTAGATTCAACGCAGCCACTTTCCCCAGAATTGTTCTTACAGAGGTGGATTTTACCAACGGACTGTATCTCTCAAAATGAGCCTGGTCTTTGGGTCACGGTCGTATATACAGGTCTGGTAACTCAAGCAATTTCTAGTGGTGGGAGTAATACTCTTATCGAAGACATCCATTTCATGATCATTGCATCCGCAACGGCGCTGTGATAGCAGTGTATGAATGCGTGCGCATTGTGATTAAAAAACAAAACATCAACATTCAACTGCATTCAAGCAAATTAGTCTACAATAATCAAACCAACCTCGGTTTTTCGCTGATTTTAAATAAAGAGCGATTTTATCTCCATTGAAACTCGGTATCATATTGAGATTGAATTGTCCTGAATTGTCCTGAATTTTCAATAAAAAAAAATAAATACCCAGATGAAGAAAAAGTTCGTTCTGAAAATAAAGCAATTTTTGTGATATGAGGTGAAGTGTAAAAATGCCAAAAGTTTGTGCGGTACCAGGCTGCCTTACTGGTAGGAAAAAGGGAAAGAAGAAACTCTCGTTGTACCGTGTGCCAGCAGATATGCAGCGACGAGAAAAATGGATAACGGCAATCCCTGGTCGTTTCAAATTAAAACAATCAAAATTTGTTTGCGAATGCCATTTTGATGATCAATATATTCATCGTGAATGGAAAAAAGAGTTAAATGGCCAAATAATTGCGAGGGTAATTTTATTTTCTCATTCACTAATACCTTCTATAAATACATTTGTACATAAAAACATACTCAATTGTATGATACATTTTGGTACTGTAGGTTCCATATAAGCATGTCCAGCTGAGTTAGCATGCTGTTCCATTCAAATTTGGTCAGTTTTGTGATTATATTCAATCAAATAATCAATTGGTTGAGAATTCTAACACCTCAATAGTCGACAGTTCACAAGGTATATATTATAAATGTAATATTGTACGTAATAAAGTAACATAAGGTATATTTTATAAACAAGTTATGAACTGGACAAACGAAGTTTGTCATTACAATGTAACGCAACAGAATTTTTCTTGATATACAACATTCCCTATCAATTGCGTGCAATAACCTGATAATGAGTAATTTCCCATTCATGGAAAATCAACTTTAAGTAACCTCAATCTAACAAATTAACCTAATCTGGCAAACGTCGTGATTTGATAGAATAGTCATCACTTACGTTAGTACCCAGTAAACATTTTGTGTCTGGTGGTATCTTTTAGACAGGTTTTAAATGTCTTGCACAACACTTGTAGATAAGTTTCAGACACGAATTGGTCCAAAACTCATCTACAAGATGTCTGTAAGAGGATACTAGCGAATAGGTGGCTCCATCTGGTGGCAGTTTCGTTTCCACAAAAATACTCGAAACTGGACTTATAAAAAGGTCTGAAATTTTCAGGGATGAATCCTTGAAGGTCAATCTAGGTCTCTAAAGAGCCGAAATTTTGAATTTCGAAGAAAAGCAGAAAAAATTTTTTTTCCAGTTTCGAGTATTTTTGTGGAAACAAAACTGCCACCAGATGGAGCCACCTATTCGCTGGTATCCTCTTAATGTGTCTCACATCTAAAACTCGTTTTCAAGACACCTTTTAGATGCGAGACACGTGAAAGATATCTTTCAGATGAGTTTGAGACAAGAATTAGTCTAAAACTTATCTACAAGTGTTGTACAAGACATCTAAAACCTGTGTAAAAGATATCGCAAGACACGAAATGTTTACTGGAAAAGTGTAATAAATAGGGTTTTTTTTAATTCAAGGTTCTAGACACGTGCAAGTACATTTACGCCAGTGACTCCTCATCTGAGGTCAAAAAGTTATTATCTTCTTTGATTCTCGCAAAGAAAAATTCATAACTGTAGTTTGAAATCCACAGGAAGTTTGTTGCGTGAATTTTATGTGGTGGTGAATTTCCATAAGTGAGAAATTTCTCGCAATCAGGTTATTGCATATAATAAATAGGTGACAGTGCATACGATGCAAAAAATTTAATGCTGTTACATTCTACATGAGGCAACATGCGTTGCTTCCACGTAGAACTGAGGTGAAGAATCGGTGGAGGAACGGTTGCTCGAAAATAGAAAAGCGACGTGGAAACGATGGAGAGATGCCTGGCTTCGATTTTCATGCGAATCCATCGGTGGTTGTCTTGTGTGAGATTATGATGACGAATTGTGCATGGTAGGAACTTATGAATTTCGCTGTTTATAATCCAATTGGATTCACAGAAATAAAATGCTGCATTGCAAGCAAAGAAAATGATATTATAGACAGAAATACCGTAGACTCTGGTGTTTCATATGAAGAACTACCTTTTGGGAACCAAGAAAGCCAATCTTCCTCTATGAATCCAATGGTTTTCCTATCTGATATGGATTATTCTTTTGGTAAGCATGTAACTTTTGTTGGGAAATTTCTACATATTCTGAAGTGAGTTTTGTAATCTAAATATCTACTCATAATTTTTATGTTCTTTTCCAACAGAAGTACAGTGTTGTGATGAAGTTGAGACCTTTCCAAATTGAATATTTCCATACACTGTTAGAAAAGTTCTTAAATATAATATGAAAATTCTTATGAAATTCTATAAGTACATCTTAAAATTAATAATATTCTGTGATTCACAACATGTTTATGAATTTTCACATTAAATGCATGAAAATTAATAACCGGTTATGAAAATTCCAAATACATTATTAAATTCCATGCAAACTTCCTAATTCTAATTGTTGCGGATGATTCCGCTATATTTGAAATTCGCAAGAGAGAAGGCGTCGAGAGAGAGGTTTGAACGCTTTGCTCGCTCGCACATCCGAGTTCAATGTTCTCTCTGGTCACCAGATCTCAAGAGATACGTTTGGAGGTGTGAAATTAGGAGTATGTGTGATGTAAGTCAGTCGCTTCGATACGCTCGTTACGACACCAAGAAGTCTTACGCTGTTATGATTCTTTGGAGTGTTTTTCCCGCGGTTTTCCATAAGCCGATCCAACTGATCAAATTATTCGTTTTTCTCACCCTCTGGTGCTATCTGCGCGTCCGCTTATACGAAAACGTAGAATTTGTATATCTTCGCTATTCATTTGAGATTTCTTGTGCGGTCGTAACGGACGATCGTTCGACGATACTCGCGAGTGTATGTATGAGTGTGGGGAAGTGTGCTACTTATAGACAATGGAACTGATTTGATGTACTTTTAAGGCCTTTAAGGCACTTATGTGAACTCTTTTTCTCTCTTGTTAGGCGTCTGCTGTACAGCCTGATTCGAGATTGTGTTATTCAGTCATTTCCTCTCTTTTTTTTGTCTAATATTAAAGGTTATTAAATTTACATGCTCTGCCTTTTTCTTTCGATTCTTGTAATAAGGAAACGCACGATTCATCGAATATGTTATTTTCCTAATCTATTTTCTTTCTAATCTTTTCGTAACTATTCTGGTCCTTCGAGCCGGATCAGGCTGTAACAAGAGAGAAAGAGGTTCGTTTTCTTCATCAATTCGCATCGCTTGTGAATCTTTCGATTCGTTCCCCGCCATATTTGACATTTTTTGACTCTCGGTCTTTGTTCATGAGTCGATTCCCGCGCATTCGTTTATCGGCTCTTCGTGTTACCAAGTGCTGAGTTCACACGAATACGTGGTGCACATGTGTTAGTCAGTCTATTGCCGCCAAACCAACGTGACGTCATCGGCCGTCTCCGTCATCATCGAGAACTTCTTCTACGCCTGCAGAGGGGAAAGATTTCGAGTGAGGAGGAAGTAATTGCGCAAATCGATCGACGCGTACGGTTCACGGTACATCGACGTCGTCTATTACATTGGATTGAAAGATGAGTACACTTTATATGAAAATCACATTCAGCAGTTTTGATCATTTGAAATCAGCTGTTATTCGATTTTGATTTGGAACCTGCTTCTATTATACCCTTTGGATAAATTTTTCCCGCTGTGTCATCCCTTTGTCAATCAAAAATGGATGTATCAGAAATGCTCGCATCATTGCACACCACATCGGGTTTGATTCAACGCCATGTGAATAATTTTAAGAAGTCTGGTGTTGCAAGTTTCACGATTGCGAATATTGATCAACGTTTAGAGCACGTTAAGAGTTATTGGGATGAGGCCCGTGTCCTTCATGCAAAGATCACTGTCGCTACGACAGAGGAGAAAAAGAAAGAACTCCAGTATTTCACCCACAATCAATTTCAGATGGTTGAAGACGCATACGAGGAGTCCGTAAGGGACTACATGCGGATGCTTTCCGACCTTGAGGGTCCGGCAGCTGCAATCAATGTTCCAACTGCATCTTCGCATGAGCACCATGCTTCAAGGCCATTTCATTTACCTCGGTTCGATCTTTCTAAGTTTGCTGGGTCTTATATGAAATGGAACTCTTTCAAAGACCAATTCAATTCAATATTTGGTTCGTTTCCGGACACGTCTGCAGTCCAAAAATTACGGTTCCTGAAATCTTGCTTGTCTGGGGAAGCGCTGTCGCTCATCGAAAATTTACCGATGACAGATTCGAATTTTACAACCGCTTGGGACGCCTTGGTGGAACGGTACGAAAATAAGAGGCTCATCGTGGACGCATACTTGGACAGTTTCGTCTCTCTCGCTCCTGTTAGATCGCGCACTGCCAAGTATCTTCGTGTTCTGCTCGATTCTACAAATAATGCGGTAACTGCTTCGCGCAATTTGAACATCTGCAACGATAGTTGGGATTCAATGATTAACTTCATTACTTTGAGTAAGTTGGATGGGCAAACAAGGCAAGAATAGGAATTCGAACTCAAAGATTCTACTGAGATCCCGAGTTTCGCAAAACTTAAGTCTTTTTTGTCTGCTACCGTTCGAGCGCTCGAGTCATCTGGTGTTCAAAGATCTTTGAATCAGGCACTATCTGCCAAACAAAATAAACTCACGTTGAAGCCAGTTCGAGTCCTTCAAAGTAATGTCTCTTCGGAGAAATGTATTCTTTGCCATGGTAATCATAGAATTTATCAATGTGCAAAATTCAAAGATAATTCGATTCAAAGTAGATATAGTATAATCAAACAAAATCGATGTTCTTTTAATTGTTTAAGTTCAGGTCACACCATTCGAAATTGTAATAGTCCGAATGTGTGTGTGACATGCAAACGCAAGCATCATTCGTTACTGCATAGATCTTTTCAGATGGAGAACGCAGCAGCTCCGTCTAATGCACAGTTGGCCACGGTGGGTCAGGCTGGGTCATCTCGGAATACAGCTACTGTAAATGAAACTAGTAGCAACTCCGCATTATGTTCTTCACTTGCTGCATGTGATTCGCGCACGGCTGTTCTGCTACCGACAGCTATTGTCGTCATCAAAGCCGATAACGGTAGATACTGCCGTGTTCGGGCTTTACTAGATCAAGGGAGTCAAGCAACGTTCTTGGCTAGCAATATCGTTGATAATCTGCAATTGCGCAGAGAGAAAGTTGATGACACCGTGAGCGTGATGGGAGACGAGCGCATGGATAGAATCACTTCCGCTACGCATTTAACGGTTATGCCTGGGTCCGGGAAGGGCGCTGAGATCAAACTTAGAGCGTATGTACTTCCGCGGCTCACATCTTACATTTCCGGGATGACTGGGTTCAATTCTGCGTGGGCTCATTTGCGCCATTCACAGTTTGCTGATCCTGTGCCTCAAAAGAGTGATCCCATAGAACTAATTATTGGATCCGATTTTCTGGGTCAAGTTCTTTTGAGTGATATCAAAAGTGGTTCACAGGGTGCACCGGTCGCTCAGAACACCGTCTTTGGGTGGGTTATTTTCGGGAGTTGCCTAATCTCAGCCTGTAATCTGTCATGCACGATTTCTGTAAATCATGCGTGCAATTGTGACGAGCTTTCTCAGTCTTTTACTCGCTTGTGGGAATTGGAAGACATCCCAAAGTCGTTGCCTTGGTCAAAGGAAGAATTTCAGTGTGGAGAGCATTTTCTTCGTACACATCGTCGGTTGGAGTCAGGAAGATATGTGGTAAGGTTACCTTTGAGATCAGATTCGTTGCCCGATTTGCCCGGTTCAGCGGGAATTGCAATGAATTTGTTCCGCAAAATAGAGGCTCGCGTGAAAGCAAATGATACTCGCTACGAGGAGTATGATAAATTCATGCGCGAATATTTAAATTTGGGTCACATGCGCCTAGTTCCGAATGCTGCTATCCATGACAATGCTGTGTACTTTTCTAACCATCCAGTTTGGAGATGTATAGATTCTGTTTCAAAGATAAGAGTTGTTTTCAATGCTTATATGAAAGCCTCCAACGAAAAATCTTTGAATGATTTTTTGATGGTAGGTCCAAAACTGCAGTCAGATTTGTCTGCTCTGATTTGCAGGGGGCGCAATCACCGTTCCGTCTACAGTACAGACATCGAAAAGATGTTCCGCCAGATTTTGGTTCATGAGCGTGACTTAGACATGCAAAGGATTTGTTGGCGCTCAAATGCCGCGCTCGGGATAGACCCTTATCAGTTGTTGACAGTGACATACGGTACTGCTAGCGCCCCATTTTTGGCTAATCGTGCCATTCGTCAGTGAGCTTTGGACGAGGCAGAGAAATTTCCGCAGGCTTCTTCGATTCTGCTGCATGGTATCTACGTAGACGATATCATGTTTGGAGCGGATAATGTTGCTGAAGCCAAAGGGTTGCACCGTCAGCTCGTGGGTTTGCTCATGACGGGCGGTTTTCAGCTCAAAAAATGGGCCGCGAATTCCGTGGAATTACTGGAAGACATCGATGATGCAGATTCCAGAATAAGTGGGGAGAAATCGCTCCAGAATGACGATTGTTTGAAGGTTTTGGGAGTCGCATGGAGCCCTCTTTCAGACGTCTCTTCCAGAAATTAATGCCTTTACTAAGAGATCGTTTCTCTCCTTCGTCCTGCAAAATTTCGACCCCTTGGGATGGGTTTCTCCGGTGACGGTGTCCGCAAAGATACTCCTGCAAACGTTTTGGTCCCAGAATTTAGGTTGGGATGCTGCTCTTCCAGCCGATTTAGAACGCAGATGTTCATTGTATCACCATGAACTTTCTCTTTCACGGCAGGTCTCAGTCCCTCGTTGGACTGGTATCTCTAGCTCTTCGCAGAAGATTCATATTCATGGGTTCTCAGATGCGTCGAATGCCGCGTATGCAGCGGTGATTTACCTCGTAGTTGAGGATTCTCCTGGGAGAGTGCGAGTATCTCTCATTATTTCAAAAACAAGGGTTTCTCCTCTCAAGACGGTTACCATACCTAGGTTAGAGTTATGCGCGGCTCATCTGCTCGCAAACCTCATTCATTTCGTTAAGTCCGCATACAAATTTCAAAATGTAAACATTTGGTGTTGGTCTGACTCAGCTGTCACACTGGCATGGATCAGGCAACCTCCCGCTAAACGGGACGTTTTTGTTGCGAACAGAGTATCGAAGATTCAATCTTTGACCGAGATTTCTTCATGGAGGCATGTCCCTGGGATTGAGAACCCAGCTGACGCAGCTTCAGGCGGCGTAACTGCCGGTAGCCTGGTCACAGATGCTAGGTGGTGGCAAGGGCCGGAATGCTTGAAGTGATCTTCCGAATTTTGGCCTTCAGAGCCTCTTAGTTCAGTTCCTAGTGAATCGGGAGAGCAGGAGGATGCTCAGGTTTCCTTAGCCGTAACTAGAGAAGACTTGTGGTCACCCTTTAGACCAGTTTCGTCTTGGATTAGATTATTGCGTGTATTTTGCTATCGCAAGAGATTTATTGATCTCGCTCAGAAAAAAGAAATTGTTCATCACGATACCACCATCACTGCTGTTGAGCTCTCCGAAGCTAAAGATTGGTGGGTCAAACGCTTGCAAAGTATTTACTTCGCACAAGAGTTAAAGGCTCTCAATCAAAAGGAGTCAGTTCTCAGAAAGAGCTGCTTTTTGAAATTGGATCCATTTCTAAGCGAGCAGGGTGTGATACGGGTTGGGGGGCGGCTTAAGTGGTCCGCTCTATCCCATGCTGAGAAGCCTCCCATCCTTCTTCCAAGATGCGAGATCACGGACCTTATAATACGTGATCTGCATTTCCGAACCCTGCATGGAGGGGTGCAGTTGATGCTGCAAGTCTTGCGACTCAAGTATTGGGTCATAGGAGCTAGAGCTCCGATCAAACGATGCGTTCACGACTGCGTCAGGTGTACTCGTATGAGGGCAGTTGCGCCAACTCAGCTCATGGGTTCCTTACCTGCTTATAGGGTGAATTATTCTCGCCCATTTGCTCACAGCGGAGTTGATTTTGCTGAGCCGGAGAAATATCCACCCCCTGTATTTTCAATATATTTCATATTGATGGATTTATATACACTGTGAATCATTCTTATATTTCAGTGAGAAATTGTGAAGTTTCATCACTGATATCAAATTCAAGAGCTATTATTAAATTTAATATAGCAATATGATATTTCATAAAATACCTGGTATTGAATTCAAGAATTTTCCTAATACTGCAACCAAAACTAAATGTGTAAATCCATCAATATGAATTTTATTGAATCACAGAGGGCCGATTCCCTCCGTCGGCTTTCCGTTGGCTCAATAGACTCTCCCTTGTTTCTCCCTTATTTCCACGACTCTCATTTCACCAACCAGTTCTCCATCTCCATTCCACCGATGTCCTAGGTGGAGGATCGATGGTTGCATTGTATGGATATTTATAATCAAAATGAAACTACTTTTCTATGCGGTGAAATTGTATGTGAGGATTAGTTCTTGAGATATGAACCCGTAGAAAAGTTTTCCCTGCCCATTTCCATAAACTTGCAAAATTTCCATAAATTTGTCCATGTTTTGAGGAAATAATAGGGAAAAGAATAAGAAAATTTTGCATGAACGGGGAAGACTTTCCTGAGGGAATATTAAAAAAATGTTCGATGAATCTGAATATCTCAAAAATGCTGCAATTCAAAGCTTTGAACTAAACGTCATTTGCTGAATCCGAAGAAGGCAGGAAACATCAAATGGTCTTAGTGGTATCCAATGTTGAGGTATAGCAGTTTGAACTTCGTAAATTCTAATTAACTAAAATCTTCAAAATTTCAAATTGCTATCACTTGAAAAAGGGTAACGAGAGGATGATTAACTCTTTACTAAGAAAAGCCGCTTCTTCTCAACTCAGTGAATGGATTTGAAGCATGTGCAGTCATCGAACACTGAGTCTCAATTAAAATTTCACCTTATAGAAAAAGATTATAGGAATCATTCAAATCTTTTGTGATTTATGAGAAATGCAACAGATTAGCAGTCATGAAGGGAATCTAATCTTTTCAATAAGTTGGCTCGTTTCTCATTAAAAATTTCCAATTTCAAGAAGTAGTAAATTCTTCTGTTAATTAAGAGGTTTTATATATATCCATTGATTGGAATTATTTTGTTTCCATAAGTTGAATTTCTTGACGAAAATGTATGCTCGTATTCTTATCAGGCAAGTTCATAATGTTGAATTCATTTTTTAGATATAACAATTGAATCTCGAACTAATACACCAAGCATAGCGAATGTTGGTAGCGTATTTTCTTCACCAGCTGATTCAATTGCAGTAATGCATGATCATCTTTATTCCTCGGTATTCACAGCTCTAAAGACTGTAATCTACGATCATCGTTATTCCTTGTATTCAGCTATGAAGAATATCCATAAATGTAAGTGGCTATACACACTAAATGGAAATTGAGGTGTCTTATTCTTAAGAAAGTTTCCAAAGATATTCAAAATTTGAGGAAACATTGTTTTTATGGATGACACATTCTTGTTACAACGACTGATGTGTTCGGTGAAATATAGTTCAATAAATATGTTCTGATCAGTTGACATGATGTTCACAGGTATGAACGGACCTACTCCGATGTATGAATATTCGAGAATATTACCAGAGTCTTGGTGTACTGTGAGATTATCTGATAAAAATGAGGACATGTTCATGTATGTAACATCAAAAATTAGCAATAATCCTGTTATACCAAAATGAGTCACTCTGGGTGTAGAAGAAAACTTGCAATATTACGTAAATGGACATCGAATAGACATACAACAAACAAACCTTAAGAAAATTTTGAATGACATTTCTGAACTTCCACATATTCTGAAAAAATTTCAAGTAATGAAAACATGCAGTGGTATAGGGGAAATCGACATTGAGAACGTCCCAACCAATAGTGGGTTTCAAGATGATATCAATCAATGGCGCGATCGAAATTGTACTTTCTTATCAAAGAAGAAAAAATGCGATTTTTGTATGAGATTGAGAAAACATACGAGGTGTGTTCAAAAAGTAAGGTGACTTTTCAAATTTCGCGGGCAACGTACTTCCGATTTTTTTGTTTTGTTATGTTGGCACACTCTTCCCGAACATCTGTACCAAGTTTCGAGTGTATAGCATTTTTTGTTTGGTTGTGAGAGGCGTAAAGGTTATAAGCGTTTTGCGTGCTCGGCGATTTCTTGCTATCGAAAAATATGGATCAAAGGATTTGTATCAAATTTTGTGTAAAAAATAAAATAAAGTGCTCCGAAACACTTAAAATGTTGACAGTAGCATACGGTGAAACTGTTCTGAGTAAAAAAAATGTTGACAAGTGGTACAAACTCTTCCAAAATGGCCGGGAAGATGCCAATGACGAGCCTCGCTCTGGACGCCCAAGCACGTCAACAACTGATGAAAACGTTCAAGCAGTGAAGAAAATTGTTTTGGAAAATCGTCGAATCACTATCAGAGAAGTTGCTGAGGATGTTGGTTTATCGCTTGGCTCGTGCCATGAAATTTTTTCTAACGTTTTGGGCATGAGACGTGTGTCAGCGAAGTTTGTTCCGAAATTGCTAAATTTTGACCACAAGAACCGTTGCATGAGCATCGCTCAAGAACTGTTGAATGACGTCAACGACGACCCAGATTTACTCAAAAGGGTCATAACTGGTGACGAATCATGGGTATATGGTTATGATGTCGAAACCAAAGTCCAATCGTCCCAATGGAAGACCCCAGATGAGCCAAGACCGAAAAAATCACGCCAAGTTCGATCAAATGTCAAAGTTTTGCTCACTGTTTTCTTCGATTACCATGGCGTGGTGCATCAGGAGTTCTTACCATATGGTCGTACGGTCAATAAACAGTATTATCTTGAAGTTATGCGCCGTTTGCGAGAAGCAATACGAAGAAAACGTCCAGAATGGTGGAAAAATAATTCATGGCTTTTGCATCACGATAATGCCCCTGCTCACTCATCTTTGCTTGTGAGAGATTTTTTGGCCAAAAACAACACCACAATCATGCCTCAGCCACCATATTCACCGGATTTGGCCCCATGTGACTTTTTCTTGTTCCCAAAACTAAAGAAACCTATGAAAGGACGGAGATTTGCAACGATTGAAGAGATAAAGACTGCATCGCTGGAAGAGCTCAAGGCTATACCGAAAAGTGCTTATGAGAAGTGCTTTGAGGATTGGAAAAACCGTTGACATAAGTGTATTGTATCTGAGGGGGATTACTTTGAAGGGGACAACATAAATATTGATAAATAAATAAATATTTTTTCTTAAAAATACAAAGTCACCTTACTTTTTGAACACACCTCGTATTCTCCAACACACATCAAGATTCAAAAATCGTACAATACTCAAACGACTTCATGGGACCACAAATTCTATTCGTCAACGGAAATTGCTCATGATGCGAAGAAGAATTAGGTATCAACAAAGAAAGACCTATCGAGCGAAACTGCAAGTGAAACTTTTAATGGAATCACTAAATGAAACCCGCAAGAAGGTTGAGGGAATATCATCGGAAGAACAATACTTGAAACTCAATATTCCCCATGTTCAAAGAACTGTTCTCGAAGAAATTATTACCGCCACAAAGAAAAGTGACGCGGGAAGTAATCTTTATTTTCGAATATTCGATCCCCAACACATTACGAATTTTTGCGGAAAAATAAAATTCTGCCACTTCCGTGTACAAGAACTATACGTAATTATTTCTCGCTCATCAATACAAAGTGTGGTTTCGATGAGCGGTTTGGAGAAATACTTGAGAAAAATTTTGCCATGAAAACACCTTTTCAGAGACATGGTGTGATATTATTAGATGAAATAAATGTACGAAAATCTGTTGGTGTTTGCTCAAAAAATCTCACTTACGTTGGTCTAACAGACCTTGGTGAAAAGGAATCTCGGTCAATTGACATGAATGATCAAGCAACGCATGGTCTAGTATTGATGTTCCAATCTATCGCAGACAATTACATCCAGCCGGTTGGAGTTTTTGATTCCAAGAATTCTGTGAAAGAAGAAGAATTGGCAAAAATGGTTCTGAAGGGAATCGCGCATTTAGAAAAATCTGGAACAAAAGTCCATGGAATTATTGGAGATGGTGCTGCAAAAAACACGAAAATGTGGTCTATTTTGGGAATACAAACTGCTCGGAAAAATGGTAAAACTTGGTTCCTCATCCTTTGGATGATAAAAGAAAGATTTTTGTGTTTTCTGAAGTGCCACATCTTGTTAAAAATATCAGAAACCGTCTTTATAATAAAAAACGATTGCGGGTGGGTTGTGATATGAAAATACTATTTTCTTGACTATTATTCCTACCCAGACAAAAATTCTCGGGTGGCCGGGATTCCCAAATTCGCATGTGGTCTCATGTTCCCGACCGGGACCAGCCAAGTCCTGCCTGGAACCCCTCAGGTTCCCGTTCGGGATCAGTCAGGTTCCCGCCCGGGCCTGGCGGCCCGGTCAGGTTTCCGCTTGAGTCACTACCTGGCAGGTCCCGTACGGGAACCTGACTGGTCCCGAACGGGAACCTGAAGGGTTCCAGGCAGAACCTGGCTGGTCCCGGACAGGACCTGGCGGGTTCCGGTACTGGGTCCAGGCACTGAAATATATGAGAAAATATCAGTATGCATATTGAAATCTGATGTATTATTTTTCACATTAAATCCGCTTTGGATTATATTGAATGGAAATACTTTGAAATATTGCACGATTTGGATACAAATCATCCAGGACATGCTCGAGTTTGTCCTAAAATTACCAACAGACATATTATATTAGATGACATGTCAAAAATGCACGTTCGACTAGCCACACAAGTAATCCCCAAATTATTAGATTATATAAACGAAAATTATAACAGATTGTTGGTCATCGATTGATTTTATGACTTTGATTTGATTTATTACAGATATTTAGTAATTCTGCGGCGAAAGGATTGGAATTTTACTTACCGCATCAATATAAACAACTTGCCGGTTGTGAAGAAACAATCAAATTTTGTCAAAAAATCAATGACATGTTTGATGCGTTGAATATTCAATCCCCAAATGAAGGTCTCACACCACAGTCTAAACATTTCAAGGTACGGTACTAAGAAAATATTTGATTCATATTGAATAATTGTTAATATCAGATTGAGAGCATTGAAATCATTGATCGCATAAGCAAATGAGATTGTACAAGTTGATTTTCTATAAAAATCCTATACTCATTTGGATTAATGAAAATACTGTGCAGAAAGGACCCTCGAAACGTGAATCAGAACGAATCGATTTGGATAGAATCATAATCCTAGTCAAACATCTTCAATACCATATCTGATAAAAACGATTCGAATTGAATTCAAATTAATTAAATACTATTCAAGGATATGTCTGAAAACAGCAGACGATAGAGAATCTGTGTGGCTCCGTGACTGAATTATACCTTACGCATCTGATGGTGATATGATAGTAGAAAAAAACATCCAAGATGACATAAAAAACCGATGGTTAGCCATTCTAAATAATCCTGACAAATGGCTAATATTGAAAACTTACAAATTTATGAAACACGTCACCTCCTAGGATGCAATGGAACCCATACCCTTTAATAAATCAAATCATAGATTTTCTAATTTATCTTTACAATGCTTATGCAATCAATTACCATACGTTTGTTTAATTTAGTTTGGTTTTTCTTCTTTATTCTATTTGTTTTTGTGTACACACAACCACTTGTAATTCGCTCCGAGATCTACAATGTTTGTTTTCAGATATTCTCTGAGTTGATTGTAATAAGCTTGTTTTATACCTCATTTAGGCGTACGGAATTGTAATTGGTTATAAACAAAGAATCAAATGTACATAACTTAATGTTAAACTTAATGTCAAACTGGAATGCTGAATTCTTTGTATAGATCTATTGATCTCAACAATAAATTACTTATATATAAATACTATTTGGGTTCCCAAAAGAATACAGTAATTTTGTATAAGCTTATTTGTTGAATTTTATTCTCAATTTTGACACTTTTTCTCAATAGAAATGAACAAACTGAATAGGAATTGAATGAAATCAACCTGAACGAATTTGTTTGAAAGTTGGAATTTATTTAGGGGTTGGATTTCCACTGATTTCCAATGCAAACAGTGTTCAAATTGGAATCCAGAGAAAAAGATTCTTTCCTTAAGGGGCCCGAACACTGTAAACTGCGATTTTTCATATGATTTTTATTTTATTTGTTAAAAAAAAACAGACGTTCCGATTTACATGAAACTTTACACATGTGTTAATGAATTTTTAAATTATCGAAAAAAAATTTTTTTTTTTTTGCGACCATCTTTGTATTCTGTAGCTGATCCAAAATGGCGCCTTCTTAAAATGACCCTTGCCGCGTTGACAGCATAACTGGAAAAGTTTTTATCCGATAGACCTGATTCAAATTGCATTCTATTCGGGAATAGTGTCGCTTCTGCTCGACGTAGCCGTTTTTCGATATATGCCAAACTTTTTTTTTTTATAAATAATTTAGTGCAAAATTTTACGCGAAAAAAAAAACTTTTTCTTCAAACAGCCGCCATTTTTTTTCTAATCAATATTTTTAAAATCTCCTACGTCAAACAGTAGCCAGTAATGTATATTTCAAGAATCTTTTTTGTCTTTTGCTCTAGGAGGCTCCGTTTTGCTAATTTGCTGTCAACGCGACAAGGGTCATTTTAAAAAGGCGCCATTTTGGATCAACTACAGAATACAAAGATGGCCGCCAAAAAAAAAAAAAATTTTTTTCGATAATTTAAACATTTATTAACATATGTGTAAAGTTTCATGTAAATCGGAACGTCTGTTTTTTTTTAATAAATAAAATAAAAATCATATGAAAAATCGCAGTTTACAGTGTTCGGGCCCCTTAAAATGACCGTCAAACAGTCAATCCCTGATTAAAAAATCCGATAAGAGACGATTGAAACGATCACTAACTATATGGAAAACGATAGAATTCTAAGCCATTTTTTATTCACCTCTCTGTCGAATGTATTGGAGCAAATAAGAGATTTACGATTTATTGAAAATCTATATATATATATATATATTCATCACGATTCACTATTCACCATTTTTTCATTAGGTACTTGAAAATTCATTACAATGGTTAAATGAATGGGAATCCGCAATGTTGAATGGTGATATCCATTCTGATGAATTTCTTACTATCCAAACCGCAACAGGTTTGAGAGTATCTCTGCGATCAACGATCGGAATGTGTCGTTATTTGATTGAAGAATTCGATTACAAATATTTACTCACTGGTAAAGTCAATCAGGATAATCTAGAGGTATTTTTATAATTGTTTTGGAGGCATATTCTGTTACTATTTATATTTAAGCATATACAAGTTATAATTTGTTCGTTTTAGAAATTTTTTGGTACAATTCATCAATCGGCAGGGAGTAACAATCACCCAAGTTGTCCCACTTTTTTACAATTATATAAATTATTATCCGTATATAGCGTTATAAAGCCTCAGATATATGGTAACTGTTCCGTAACCGAACATTCATCGCCCATTTTGATATCCGTTGATGATTTGGAGAAGCTATATGGTAAAAAACGTGAATCTCAATTTTCTGGAAGTTTGAAAGAATTACAAAAAACGCTAGATGCAGCATTGGAATACGATGATTTGGAAGCAGATGATCTCATTCCTTATTCCCGAAACCATGATCATTCCCTCCCTCTAATCCTGGACAGCATCATTTATTACGTAACAGGTTTCTTGATTTTGTTAATATTTTCTAGAATAAGGTCGATAAACAAATTGTATTTAAGGGATCATGTCTCTTACAATTCTTTTTCATTTTGTACATTGCTAAAAAAAACCCCAATCCCTACCATAATGGAAAACCTACTTTTTGGGAATTTTCATTCCCGCAATTAACCAACTCTTCGAACTTCCCGGGAAAAAATGATTGATGAAATCTAATAATAGTAAATGATAATTGAAGCAAGAATCTATGAGTTTTTTTATTATAAATATGTAAAACTTATTAATACTCACTGAAATTCACTGGTTGGTTTTGGTTCCTCGTTTCTCTCCATGGAAAAGCTTCTCTCCAATCTGTATCTGTGAAAATTACACAAGTTCACTCATCAGTTTCAACGTTCAATTCTGCACTGAGAAAAGTGATTGATTAGAATCAATGAGGTGGAATCAGTTGAGACAATTTTTCACCAGTCATAAGAAAGTAAAAGCCGATAAGAACTATAATATACCTTGCTAAGAGTCCACAACAAAGAATGGTGAGGAACAATGAATTTTCTCTATCATTTCAATGAGTTTTTGAATACAGGATTCACAGTGTTATGTCATTATCAATCAATAGAACTTTGGTGTTCCGTGATATATCGTACTGTATAGAATTCATCATAAAATGGAAGTGACGATATCGTAACATTTTTATCAAAAAAGTACCCGCTATTCCGAAACACATGACGATGCTTTTTTATTTTTCAAGAGTTACATATATATTTTGATATTCTACATTTGTCCATCATCAAAACGTGTTATTCAAACACTGGTAACGGAGAAAATAGTTTATGATACGACCCGTGTAGGAAAAATGTCCAAAACTGTATACAATTGTACACAAATTGTATACAAATCGTATACAATTGAATACAGTTTTTAACATTTTTTCCACATGGGCAAATAAAATTCATCTACCAAACGGAGAGTGTTCCAAGGCGAGCAGTCTTGGATGTCGCGGACTCAGCGCGTCATTGCTCGACGCGTCGTGCCTAACAGTTAATATTTCTCCAACACTCCTTGCAGAGACTCTATCAATATAGAAGATGGTTTTTATCTGAAATTGAACCCAGAAAACGATGGTGCAATTTTCCAGTGTCTACGATTCGGGCAACAGTGAGGAAATTCGTTTTAAACATTTGAATTGTTCATAACTATATGAATTTGCCAGTTTTTGTGACTGACCTCTTTGTAAGTAAAGTTCGTTCCATCACCTCCAAATTAAGAAACAATCAAGTCTCAACGATGAATATAACTAGAGTTATGATTTTTTGAAAATTGGTCTGATTGGGAGATGGGTAAAATTTCGAATTCGCGTATTCTTGAAAATAGTGAAAATAAAAAATATCCTGATACACGTGTCTCCTCATTTCAAATACAGAACCTGTATGAAAACATTTCCAGATGAATTCGAGCAGGGGTCGTTTGAAAAATGTTCGATTTGTCAAAGAATGTCCCATATTGAGGCAAAGTGGGATATACTTCAGTAATTACGCAACAGAAAAAACATATATACATAATAGAGAAATAAAGTGTAGCTCAGACCATTGAGGATTCAAAGGCGGGCCCTGATGACATAGCGTGGGAATCAGGATAAGAGCAAGTCTGATGGCATAACAACAAGCAAGTGACATACGATTTGAAGTTTGACCTGTCCGAGTGGTATGACGATCAGGGCGGGAGTTGGCTACCCTGGATTGAAAAATCTATTGAATCCCATTGATCAATGAGATTGAATATCCAAGTAACAGAAGAGGTGAAAATGCTAAGAACGTGTTTGGAAAATTCTACGAACATGGTTAGAGCCTCGCAATGTGACGGTTTTGAATAATTATGTGCTATGCACCTTCATAGAATATCTTCACGAATTCATCTAAAACAGTCTCATTTGCATATTTTCTTCATATTCACAGAATAATCATAGCACATTTGAGAAGTTCTTGTGCCACTTGGGATACAAATTTTGCAACGGTGAATAGACATTCACGCTCGTTCAAGCTCGTTGAAACCGATTAGAACCAATTAAATTGATAAGATTCAATGGGGATTTGAAAGGTTTGGATAAGTACTTACCATTGCAAAGTTTGCATTGAATTCCATTATTCGAAGGGTTTCATTGGTTTTTTTAGCAGGGCACAGTGGGACCAAAGTTCAACAAAGTTTCATTTTACAAGTTTGCTTGATAAAACAAGCCTCCATTCTACTTAAATCCGGCTGTAGAAATAATATTATTGGGAGTACAAATTAATTCGGTCCGTTTTTTTTACAGTTGAAGATGCGTTTATTTCAGAAGAACATGAATTATCGAATCAATCAAAGTATTGTCCATCGCTGGCTATCACTCTTTTCCCATCTTTCGGGTAATTTTCGAACCCCGTTACGGAAAAACGTCTCGTCTTTCGGGACGATCCAAGTTAGGAGCTAATTTTCGATTTCTTCGAGCGAAGTGAACCGGTGGCCTGCCAAATCGTGCTGCATCTGTCGGAATAACCAGTAATCAGAAGGAGCAATGTCCAGCGAGTACGACGGGTGCGGTAGAATATCCCACTTTAACGTTTCCAGATAATTTTTCACTACTTTTGCGACATGAGGCCGAGCGTTATCGTGTAAAAGAATAACTTTGTCATGTCTTTCCTTGTTTTCCTAACATTTTTCTCGGAACGCACGACTAAAACGAATCAATTGTAGCATATACCGATTACCCGTGATAGAATCACCAGGTTTTAGCAACTCATAGTACATCACACCCTTTTGGTCCCACCAGATACACAGCATGATCTTTGAGCCATGAATATTTCTCTTTGGTGTCGATGTTGAAGTCGATGGCAACGATTGACCGGGCATAGTATAGTATTTTCTTTTCTTGGGGTTATCGTAGAATATCCATTTCTCATCTCCTATCACAATCCGATGTAAGAGCCCCTTTCTTCGTTGTCTTGGAATCAGCTGCTCGCAAGTGAAAAATCGCCGTTCAATGTCTCTAGGCTTTAAGTCATAAGGCACCCAATTGCCTTGCTTTCGAATCATGCCCATGGATTGTAATCGTACGGAAACTGCTTGTTGCGTAACTCCTAATGATTCCGCAAGCTCCTGTTGCGTTTGGCTCGGATCTTCGTCGAGTAAAGCCTCCGATTCCTCGTTTTCGAATTTTCGTGGTTGTCCTGAGCGAGGCTTGTCTTCGACACTGAAATCGCCATTCTTAAAACATCGAAACCATTCCCTACATCATTTATCAGTTGGAGCATTGTCACCATAAACTTCCACAAGCATTCGATGGGCTTCAGCTGCACTTTTTTTCCAATTAAAACAGAAAATCAGCACCTCCCGCAAATGTTGCTTAGTTAAAACGAAATTTGACATACTTCACTGAGTAAATATCAGGATTCTAGAAGGAACTCGGAGTGATATCAACTGAATATTATTCACAGGTGTCTAACCTCTCTGGAACAATTGAAATCGGTTGTGACTATGAAACATTCATGAGAGCGAGAGTCATCTTTTCAAAGCGGACCGGACTAATTTGTACTCCCAATAGGTTGATGAGAGAGTCTTGCAACACACAAAAAAATTGAAAAAAAAGTTTTTATTATTTTCATAATATAATATTATCAAAAGATTTAGGCTCCCTCTGCATCTACAACTCGTGTCCAACACTCTGGTAAACTTTGCACGCCCTCCGTCCAAAATTGTTTTGGTCATGAGTTTAAAAAGTCGTTCAACGTATTTTTGAGATCGGCGAGATCATCAAATTCCTTATCCTGTAAATAATTTTTCAATGGCCGGAGAAGATAGTAGTCGATAGGAGCCAAGTCTGGTGAATACGGTGGATGTGGTAGAACTTCGCAACCCAGCTGCGAAATACAGTCTTGTGTGATCTTAGCTACATGGGGTCGAGAGTTCTCATGGAAACAGAGCCGGATCTAGGGGAGAGCAAAGGGGGGCACGTGCCCCAGGCGCCAAAACAGAGAGAGCGCTCTCGCTACGGAATGCAAATGTTACACTTGCATTACTAATGAATTTTCGGAGAAACCCCCTCCTTGAACTCTTGGAATTCTTTCGAAAGTCTTCGAAACCTAAGGAAGAAGTTTGCACTGAAAAAAATCTATGGAACTGATAACAACCCCATGAATATTCTGAGGGCATCATTTGAAACTTTCATAATGTTATCTGAAAGATGTCGAAATCATCTCTAATGCGTCGATTTCTGTCAACTTCTTGATGTCTTTTTCAAAAGTTTTAAATGTTATCCAGAAGATAACACGGATAACTTTTAGATAGCATTTAGAATTTTTAAGAAGGCATCAGAAAGATGGCAAAAATCGACGCATTAGATATAATTTCAACATCTTTAAGATAACATCATGACAGATCCTAATGTTTGCTGGCGAATTGTTCACTACACTATTAATAGTATAGTTATTACAACCAGATTTTGGCTGCGCTAACATCATCACATGAAAAACTTAATCGTGAGCGCAATTCGGCTCTGACCGCAATACTGTTGTTATCATCCTGCCGCAAATGTGAGATGGAAACGGATCGAAATGGACAAAAAACTTGTAACCGTACATTTTCCGGTATCGATTATCGATAGTTGGATGCTTCATAACCTTATACGGTTTGAAATCGATTATCGATGGTAGAATATGGAATAACGAATATCTTGTAACTTTGCGATATCGATGTTCAATAATCAATTCACGTACAAACATTGACCATGCGCAGTACTGTCCCCATTGGGTATAATTAGGGCGGAATTATGGGCCTCAAGTAAGTTACAAACTCCTTACCGAATCAGAAACATTCATTGCATTCGTCCATATGAATAAAGTTCAGGCATCAAATAAATTATCGAAGAGTTATGATTTATTTACTCAATGAAATAGGTTTTTATGGTAAATCCTTCTACCAAGTGGGTAAAAGGACATCCTGGCGATCGATATAAAGGTCAAATTTATGAACCGGGGACAACGACGAACTTGTGAGGTCCGATCAAACAACGGTGGTTTGGAAATTTCCGGCGTCGTTATTTTTACCGGTTACAAACTCAAAGAAACAGGTAGAAACGAATTGACTTTTGAATCCGATTTTTGTCAAGTTGTTGTCAATTCACCCCGTTTCTATTCGGCATTCACGGTAGGATACCACCATACATTTTTTTCAGTATCGGAAGAGTTCTTTTCTCAGAATTCATCACTGATTCTTGTATGTTTTCCGAGAAGTACATCATAGCTGGGTTTGCTCAGTGCGCCCCAACTTGCTTCAACTTGTTCTCCATTCATTGGATCCGTTGTTATCACTTACAAAAACGGATTCATTGGCTTATAACAAGCTAGAGCAATTGAGAGCACATAGAACAACCGAAACTTATGATTTTCTGCATGTGAAGTACACTAAAAATGTTTCTTAAATGAGGAGTGAAACAAAAATTAAATGAAGGATAAGGAGCGGACATATGAACAGTACAATAATATAGCATCGTATCATGAACAGTATTTCAATGGTAACTGAGTGATTAGATAGAATACATATACTTCTTGAGTTCAATCGAATAGGGGAAGAAAAAAGTAGGAAATCATGAAAACTGGAAAACTATGAACACCCCTGAAATCCTCTGAAAAATTCTTCACTGAAAATCTCTAAAAATTTCAGTAATTTTCAGTAAAGTTTCTCCACATCACACAGTGGTCGATTTTTGTGAGAACTGTGTCAAAAATCTGGAACACTTCAGAATCTGAGCGGAAGTCGATAGCGCTTCGTATCCCGTAGGTTTTTGAGTCGTAGAATCCAAATCCACTGCCGGAATTCTGATACGGCTGAAGGGAAATTCAATATGGCCGCTAGAGGTTGGGAATCTGAAGGAAAACGCGCAGAAATATCGACTTTGAAGGGTGTAACACTCCAGAATCCGCATGTAAATTGATTCAGCCGCGTATGTTATAGTTTTTGAGGTTGCTGAATTCGAATTTCATGAGAAGATTTCGATAGCATCCAAGGGAATCTCAATATGGCCGTTCAAAGATGATTATTCAATCAAAAACGAGTAAAATGCCGACTTTCCAGGGTGTAACACTTCAGAATCTGCATGTGAATTGATTCAGCCGCGTCTGTTATGGTTTTTGAGGTTGCTGAATTCGAATTTGGTGGAAAGATTTTGATAGCATCCAAGGGAATCCCAGTATGACCACTCAAAGATGATTATTTCATCAAAAACGTGTGAAGTGCCGACTTCCCAGGGTGTACCACTTCAGAATCTGCATGTGAATTGATTCAGCCGCGTCTGTTATAGTTTTTGAGGTTGCTGAATTCGAATTTGGTGGAGAGATTTTGATAGCATCCAAGGGAATCCCAGTATGACCACTCAAAGATGATTATTCAATCAAAAACGAGTAAAATGCCGACTTTCCAGGGTGTAACACTTCAGAATCTGCATGTGAATTGATTCAGCCGCGTCTGTTATAGTTTTTGAGGTTGCTGAATTCGAATTTGGTGGAGAGATTTTGATAGCATCCAAGGGAATCCCAGTATGACCACTCAAAGATGATTATTTCATCAAAAACGAGTGAAGTGCCGACTTCCCAGGGTGTACCACTTCAGAATCTGCATGTAAGTTGATTGAAATCTGCATCTTATGAATTTTTGAGGTGCTATATTTGAATTCCATGCGGAAATTCCGGTAGCATTCAAGGGAATCCGAATATTGTCGCTCAAAGATTAGCATTTGGTGCAAAAACGAGTAATCCTACCTAGAATTGATTCCATCACTCGAGATAAGTAAAAATAGCTCTATAATACTTTCCTTCGGCATTACCCAGAGCTAACGACGAGGACGTAGAAAGTTTTGTAGCTCCATGTTCGATGTTTTTGACATTTTACATATTTTTTTTTTTTTGCATTTTATATATTTTTAGTTTTTTCAAATATTTTATGTATCCTTTTTTGCGCATTTTATAATTTTCAATTCATTCTTTTTCAATGTCCAGAAGTAGATAATTTTTCATTCATCCACATTGCTCTCATCAATCCCCAATAAGTTTCTTGCTTCTTCACTCAAGGGGGAATTTGTTTTAACTTGGTGCACCCTCAAGGAACTTATTAAAGGATCTGATGAAATCAACATGTAGTGAATGATATCCTCATTGCATTTCGTTCGAGAAAATAGCCTGCTCTTGCGGGCTCTGGCCTCTTTGAATACTTGATTATTAGCCTCTTGAGCTTCCTCCGATAAACAACCGATTGATAGCCCAAAAACTCTCATTATTTGACTTCCGTGAAGCAAGATTTTATGAATAGATGGTGGCATTTTATACCAACTGTATAAATGAACGAACAGTCACGCAGTGTCCAACGCATATTGTTCAAACTTATTATGGTCAATGTCATGGCCACCATGGCGATTTATTGGCTGAATATCAACACCAGTGATTTCTGCCACTATTTCCGGATTATCGGAAAACCGTCTCGCGGTATTCCCATAATTAGTGGATCCATGACCTTGTTTCACTATGTCCACGAAAATTGAAAGCCTAGATCGCAAACTATCTTGAATTGATCTTTTTCGCATTTCTTTCAACTTTTTGCCATCTCCCTTAGCAAAAAATTTTTCAAAATCTAAATTGTAAGCAAGATGCAAAATGCATTCCATGAAGCGTATTCTGGTGTGAAGTGTTGAAAGCCCGAAGTAAAAATTAGTCTCGTTACAAGGCATTTTCTGGACTCTCTCTAAATTGTTCATATCATTAAGGGTAGCTCGACATATATTATACGATGTAGATGAGGCTTGGGAAGTAAGGACGTTACACACTTTTCCATCTACCATCGTACAATACAATTTGTGCGAGACTTGGACTTCCTTCTCATAAACAATTAAAGATGTGGGCTGTAACGTCCTCGGATAAATTTTTGATTCATTCATATAATATATGTGTATATGTATTCATATATACACAGTATCCATATATACGAATATTCATATATCCATTCAATTTATATCTATATATATTCACTTTAATTATAATAGAATTGACATTTTCATCAAAGATTTATCCTTCTTAAAATAAGGAATGCGTTAAATCGAGAAGAAGAATTCTATGTCATACGTGCAAGAAGTATGCATGATGAAATCATTCTTCTCTGTATCGATACTCCGTGAAGAACGGAACAATGGTACGCTGTGTGCACACACGCATGTACGCACACCAATGCGTGCCTATACATCTTGACTCTGGAGTGCAATACGACTCTCGAACATAGGTCGACGAAATGGCCATAATCATAATAGGTCCATTGACAAATCTTCGACGAGTCACTTCTTATGATTCCTGTACTCCTAATACTTTCTTTCTGATTAAAAGTTATTCCTCTTAGTTTTAATTATAATCAACAACAATTTCACATGATTTTATTTACAGGGTAATCCCTCTTCAATATTCTATCATTACATGAAAATTTTAACCCTTCAAGACAAAATCAGATGTCTGTATGAGGTAAGAGGTAATCACCTGTATAGTAACTATCGTGGGGAATTGGAATGATAGATAGCATGTAGTTTTCTCTTGTTTTATGCAATTGCATCATATTTCTAAGGGCTTATATAAGTTTTACCACGTTACTCTGTAAAAAGGGAAGGAAATCTAATTAAATCGAATGAAAGAATCGAGTCTAAATGACACCTTCGTTCGAGAGCATGTTAAAGGAATATTTGATTGATTGTAATCGATAACAATATTATAATTCATGATTTTTCAGTCTAGAACCAACTCGCATGCTCTGAAATTGATCGAATCTCCTATTTACGATACGAGTATGTCATTCATTACAATTGACAATTTGACAGGATAGCAATAATTAATAATAATAGTTATAAGAATATTTATGGAAATTCCATATCATTGAATTTGAATAAGAATGATTAAAATGCATGTTGCATTGTATGCAAGTACAGTGTTATTTTTATTGTAGTGCATGGTTTAAAACAGAATGAATTCGAGTTTAGTCATGTGTAATTTTTCATAATTAAATGATTTTGATTTCATGAATTAATATTATCATAAGTTAGATTCGGGTTGTATGGGAGAATACTTTGATTTGATATAGTAAATTTTCACCCAACGAATTTTGTACGATTTTTGGTCAGACAGGGGTTTTTTTTTTAGAATATTTTTCAATCAATAATAATTTGGCAGTTTTATAATATGTGGTTCATAGATCCCACGGACTGGAATTCCTTTATCCGAATCATCATCGCAAGACCAAACTTCCTTCCGATAAGGTAAAGATTTATTATAAACGGAAACCTGAAGAATATTCCTCGGGTTCCAACATTGGAGGCTTGATAACCAATGTTATGTTTATGTTACTTATAAACATTACACGCTCTCTCATGACTTCGAATTTAGTCATCGATGCTGTGCATGAGAACAATACGGAAGAAGGGATGTATAAGTTATCTAACCAATGTTCTTCAAGAACGACCCCACCTATGGTCTTCACGGCATAGGAAAGACGTACAAGAAGATGACGAAGTCGAGAGCACTGACCTCTTGATTCGTCAATGCCTCCCACCACAGGGTGAATTCCAGTCGGTGGGACAATTAGTGGTTTCTAATTAGTCAAATGACCTCACTGACCGACCAAAATCGCCATCATTGGGGGTAAACCGAGGTTACTTCCTTGGTACAGAGGAAAACCTCGGGCAGATTCTCGCCACGACAAAGATAAAACACGTTAAGTTCATCTTTTCAAATCAAACTTTCATTTCAACTTAGTTTTCAATTTAGTTCCAGTTCCGTTTCAATTTAAATTCAGTGTCAATTTTAATCCTCGAGACTCATCTCTCAGGACTTAAATTAGTGGTGAAGTGTTTGTAGTGAAATAAATCACGATTAGGTTCATTGAACCAGAGACAGGAAGACTCGAGGGGCGCATCGATAATACAACAAAAGGTAGAATTAGATCTTATTGACTGTTATATTCATATTGATGTAAATTCAAAGTTTTCTCCCCAAGTTTCAGTGTAAGATTTCAATTGAGTAAATTCTATGTTATTCCGATAACTAATCTTTTATTCCTACACCTTTGATCATTCCCTTTTCTCTCTCCTCTCACAGCTTCACGACCGAGCCACTTTTCTCGAAAAGTGGTAAATGTTGTCGTTAAGGTTGTATTTGATTTTCGAATGCATCCTATGCGACAGTGCAACGACTCGTGATTCCTTAAAATCCTATCCGAATCCATTTCACGATTTCCTATTCCCAACAAGAAAATACTGGTCCCGTGGGCACAAGTTTTAGCTCCGAATCCAGTTTCACTTCGGCCTCGTGCTACTCAGAGGCATTCAAGTTAAATTAAAATTTATAAATTGAAACTTAGAAAAATATTCATGCACGTTCGACTCTCGGACGTTACATGGGCTGTAACTGTGAAATCGCCTCCTCAATGTTATTATATTCTCTGAGAGTGTTTTCTGATGTCTCTTTTGTAAAGTTGAATTTGAAAGGTCGACACAATCTTGTCGATGATGGTCTGTCATTCCTCCACAATATTTGCCCATCCTCACAGACTATGTTGAGAGGGACATATGAAATTAGAAATACTGAGCTATCACCAGTAACTGGGATTGAGTTGTCTGACCATTTCTGTTTAAATGTTTGTTGACCAGAACATTCATCCAATCCCCATTTCCCCCTCAATATTACGGGCTTTCGTTGTACTATTTCTAAGGTTTCTGGTGTCAACGATAAAAAGATCCTCCTCGCAGTAAGATCCAGCATTGACTGCAATTTAACCTCCGCACCATATTCATTGACGTCGATATGATCAGGGTAGCACAGTTTTTTCGCATATAATATTTTTTCATATGGAGGGTATGTTTTACTTCCTAGTAATCAAATGTTGTGAGTTCTAAGGAGTTCATACTGGGATTTAGTTGACTGTAGATCCATATACATGGCTAATAATTTATTTGAGAAATGAATCGAATCCTCCATCTGAGTGATGACCTCTATTTCAAGTCATGAATCTTCGGGTTCAATAGCTTTGAGCAATGTTTTCTGGGAGTAGCTCGAGCGGAGTGCTCTGGCATTCCGATACATTGTACTCCTTGAGCTCTCTTGATCTGGTACTCTTGGTCGACCGCGTTTTCGATCACGATCAACGTTTTGCCGTATTCCAGCGGAATTCATCTCCAGAGCACATTGGGTAGGGCTCATTGCATCATTCTGGGATTCGTATTTGATTATCCCTTTCATGAAATCTTTGTATTCTTTTCGAAATGTACTTTGCGGTCGACGAACTTTGTTGTAATACTTCGTGAATTGTCTCAAAAAGTTCTTATTCAAATATTTTCGAAGTGTCTCCAATTGAATGGTATTATAGCCAAACGTATCTTTTATCTTACAAATGATGATATCTAATCTAGAACGGGAGTTGTTGGACCTATCCTCCGCCCATATCCATTCACATAACTTTTTTCGCTGGAGTGTAAAACAAAACACGACATTGTTCCTCGCGACAAATTGTTGGGATATAATTAGTTTATGAGAATTATATAATAGTACCCAGTGCGACCTCTATACAGTAGAGTATTCAATTGGTTATTGTATCAAACTAAAATAGTTATTGAAAATCGGTATGAAAGTATCTGTGTGAACATCTAATTCGATTGGAATCAATACGCTGAGAGCCTGTTGGAACTTATGACTTCTCGTCTTGCAATAACTGCGCAGGGCGTTTTCCCATTCACCAACGTACAATACAATTTGTGCGAGACTTGGATTTCATTTTCATGAACAATTACAGATGTGGATTGATTTTGATTGTGGTTTGGAATGGGAAATAAATAATGATAATAATGGATAATAAATAATGCACCGAGGAAAAAAAGTTGTAAAATTTACTTCTTCTCAAGGAAATATATGGACGATTTAAAAATGAAGTAAGAGTTACCACAATTTTAGTTGTTTTGATAGAGTGGCATGTGAGATGTACAACCGCGGTTGGGTTGCAGTCAATGCTGGATCATACTGCGAGGAGGATCTTTTTATTGTCGACACCAGAAACCTTAAAAATAGTACAACGAAAGCCCGTAATATTGAGGGGGAAATGGGGATTGGATGAATGTTCTGGTCAACAAACATTTAAACAGAAATGGTCAGACAACTCAATCCCAGTTACTGGTGATAGCTCAGTATTTCTGATTTCATATGTCCCTCTCAACATAGTCTGTGAGGATGGGCAAATATTGTGGAGGAATGGCAGACCATCATCGACAAGATTGTGTCGACCTTTCAAATTCAACTTCACAAAAGAGACATCAGAAAACACTCTCAGAGCATATAATAACATCAGGGAGGCGATTTCACAGTTACAGCCCACATCTGTAATTGTTTATAAGAAGGAAGTCCAAGTCTCGCACAAATTGTATTGTACGATGGTAGATGGAAAATTGTGTAACGTCCTTACTTCCCAAGCCTCATCTACATCGTATAATATATGTCGAGCTACCCTTAATGATATGAACAATTTAGAGAGAGTTCAGAAAATGCCTTGTAACGAGACTAATTTTTACTTCGGGCTTTCAACACTTCACACCAGAATACGCTTCATGGAATGCATTTTGCATCTTGCTTACAATTTAGATTTTGAAAAATTTTTTGCTAAGGGAGATGGCAAAAAGTTGAAAGAAATGCGAAAAAGATCAATTCAAGATGGTTTGCGATCTAGGCTTTCAATTTTCGTGGACATAGTGAAACAAGGTCATGGATCCACTAATTATGGGAATACCGCGAGACGGTTTTCCGATAATCCGGAAATAGTGGCAGAAATCACTGGTGTTGATATTCAGCCAATAAATCGCCATGGTGGCCATGACATTGACCATAATAAGTTTGAACAATATGCGTTGGACACTGCGTGACTGTTCGTTCATTTATACAGTTGGTATAAAATGCCACCATCTAGTCATGAAATCTTGCTTCACGGAAGTCAAATAATGAGAGTTTTTGGGCTATCAATCGGTTGTTTATCAGAGGAAGCTCAAGAGGCTAATAATCAAGTATTCAAAGAGGCCAGAGCCCGCAAGAGCAGGCTATTTTCTCGAACGAAATGCAATGAGGATATCATTCACTACATGTTGATTTCATCAGATCCTTTAATAAGTTCCTTGAGGGTGCACCAAGTTAAAACAAATTCCCCCTTGAGTGAAGAAGCAAGAAACTTATTGGGGATTGATGAGAGCAATGTGGATGAATGAAAAATTATCTACTTCTGGACATTGAAAAAGAATGAATTGAAAATTATAAAATGCGCAAAAAAGGATACATAAAATATTTGAAAAAACTAAAAATATATAAAATGCAAAAAAAAAAAATATGTAAAATGTCAAAAACATCGAACATGGAGCTACAAAACTTTCTACGTCCTCGTCGTTAGCTCTGGGTAATGCCGAAGGAAAGTATTATAGAGCTATTTTTACTTATCTCGAGTGATGGAATCAATTCTAGGTAGGATTACTCGTTTTTGCACCAAATGCTAATCTTTGAGCGACAATATTCGGATTCCCTTGAATGCTAGTACACTGTGAAAAATTTCATCGGAAAATTCCTATATATTTACGTGAAGTAATTAACACATACATGCGTTAAGAATTCCCCCAACTTGTCCGGAAATTTACTGTGAAATGTTGGGAAAAATCCCATAAAGTTTGGAATCTTCAGATAAATGTATGGGAAATTTCATATAAATGTACCAGAAATTGATTTCCTAATCAGTGATTGGAATTTTCCGGTTGATGTACACAGGACAATTCCGATTATTTTTTACAGTGGAATTCAATACCACCGAGTGATTCGGAAAAGTCAAGGAACCCGATTGCATCGGGTAATTTGAAAACCATCAGGTAACCCGGCAAAATCGGGTAGTGATGATTACCCGATCTGACGAAAACCCGACATTTGGGTCGAGTTTTTCGGGTACCCGCGCATCCCTACTTGATATCTTTCCAAAACAATGCTTTGTGTAAATTTATACATTTTTCTACAGAAATTGTAGTGATGAAATAACTCCAGGAAATACTGAGACAGTACCGGAAAAGTGGTGAATAAGTAGTAGGGGGATACTTCTGGTTTTCTTATTTCAATCTACGAATTTTGATGCTATTCTGTGGAATATTTCTATACTGCAAGAGTGGTTGGGGACTGTTCAAACGTATCAACAAAGTCTTTGGAGAATACGGGATCGGTCTGAATGAAATAACTCCAAGCACAGTAGTGGATATGTAGTGTAGAGAATTTCCTCGATTTTCTTACAATGAATAAATCTTATACGAGTTGTAAAGTTGTCCTGTGTAACATGTCCATATTCCAGGAGTACCTGAAGATTGTTGAAATCTGTTAAGGAATTTCTCAAAGAATTTGGAATCAATCCGGATGCAATAACTACAAGAAGTACTGAAAAGTAGTAGGAATTCTACCTCTCGCTTTCCTTACGATCTAAGAGCTTCAATGCTATTCTCCGTAACGTTTTCACTACTCGGAGAGTGTCTAGGGCTTGTCGAATCACGTTAAAATGTTTTTCGGAGAATTTTTGATCGCTTAGAATGAATCAACTCCAAGAAGTCACGGGAAAGTAGTGGATGAGTAGCAGGGAGATACTTCTCGTTTTTCTGCCAATCCACGAGTTCTGATGCTATTCTTTGCAACACTCCTATGCTGTAAGTGTAGGCTAGGGATTGTTCAAATGTGTCGAAAAATCCTTTGGAGAATCCGGGATAAGTCTGAATGAAATAACTCCAAGAAGTACTGGGGAAGTACTGGACAAGTAGTAGTGAAGACCTCCGTCCGCTTTGTTATGAACTGTTCGTATCAATATAAAAATCGTATAACAATCTCAATTGATATCATTCACATGATAATGAATAAAAAAATTATTACTTCCATGTTTCTCATGAGTAAATGGAATTATTGTGATGGGGTTAAAAATTCATTATGCAGAAGGGAGTATTCCGCTTTTGCCAAACGCTTCAAAATGTCGAAAAAATGCGATTTCCAAAAGTGGCCGTGTGTGTGTCTACCTATCCAATTTAACGAAAAGATGGTTTTCGTTCGATCTACGTGATTATTTGATTGCCACAAAAAAACATGATTCAAACGTTGCAATTTGTCTATTCCAAGTTGTTCAAAACATCGATATATTGAACAGCAGTACACGGAGAAAATCCTACAATACTGAGTACTGTAGCCGACACGACTGGCTCGTGTTATGGAAAAAAACCATTTCAACACTGCTGGTTACTGTAGTAACACGAACCAGTCGTGTCTCCGCAGTAGAGAATAGTGTAGAAAAACGACTCTCTACTGCGGAGACACGACTGGTTCGTGTTACTACAGTAACCAGCGGTGTTGAAATGGTTTTTTTCCATAACACGAGCCAGGCGTGTCGGCTACAGTACTCAGTATTGTAGGATTTTCTCCGTGTACTTTCAGCCGATATTATTCAAGAGGATACAAACTTACTGACCGAACACGGTTTTTTTATAAAATTACTTGAAATAGGATTCATGAGATGATCTGAAAATTTTGAGGTTGATTCTCTGAGATTTCATCTATGTCGCTGAAGAGCCCGAATTCGGGATTTCGAAGAAAAGAATGGGGGGAAAATTATTGAATTAAAAACAATTCTTCAATTCAAAATGATTGAATTTATTAATCAAATTTCAAATTGAAATATAACTGCGATTGATTTTTGCTCGATGGGATGATATGAGCAACATGGAATAAATATATGGTTCTTCATCCTGATTTTTCTTAACATGAACACACTTACTCAATCGCTCGCTT
The DNA here is from genome assembly GCA_018340375.1 of Gonatopus flavifemur. NCBI lineage: Eukaryota > Metazoa > Arthropoda > Insecta > Hymenoptera > Dryinidae > Gonatopus > Gonatopus flavifemur. The sequence goes on along the minus strand of JAFFJZ010000003.1, from coordinate 48,284,890 downwards.
TCCCAACAGTTTGGTGATTTAAAAATCGATAATTGATTTTGTTTTATCGACAATTTTCCACTCGTAAACCCATAAATTGTCAGAGACGCAAGAGAATTCTCCCTATCACCTATCCCTTACTTTCCTACTACTTTTCCAGTACTTCTTGCAGTTATCCAGACAGCACAAAAAGTTCTCTGAACGTTTTGAAAACATGCAGTTGGTTTTGCGTGTTTTGGTCTCTGGTAAGTAGGTTCTCCAAATGTTTAGAGTACCCGCATTTTAGATGCCTCTGAATATGTTTTAAACACATTCTTTTCATCTACTACGGGCCGTTGTCATGATGTTTTGCCAACGTACTTTCATGAAAACTAACCTTTGAAAAACATGTGTGCAGCTTCGCGCGTTATGAAAACCTTTATTGAACATGTTCCCAGAAAATCGCACGGTGAACATGAATAGAACTAACCCTGACATTTGCACGTACCATACAGTAGCGCTCAAATTAATTGGAACACCAGATGAATTGTGCTCTTCCTGCTGTACGACAGTTGGCACCACTGCTACCTGGGTTTTCAAGAACAAAGGAGGGCATATTAATTATTAGGATACTGTTTGTAGCTTTTTTGGTTAATACACTGTGTGTCATGTAAAAATTGTAGTAATTTTCCTGGTGTTCCAATTAATTTGGGCGCTACTGTACATGTGACATACATGTGACGTTCTTAGAACATCCTGAGACGTTATTTGCACCTTCTCTGTATAACGAAGCACGTTGTCTGAACGATCAAGAGACCTCACGGTGCTATATGGGTATTGCATTCTGATTGATCTTAGATCACTCAAAAAATTCGCTGAAGTATAGAAATTTTATACAGGATAAGTTCAAAACTCATAGATTGCAAAGAAACCGAGAGAATTCTCCCTACTACTCATCCACTACTTTTCCGGTACTTTCTCAGTACTTCTTGGAGTTATTTCATTCGGACCGATCCCGAATTCTCTTTAGAATTTTTGGACACGTTCCAACGATCTCCAAGTATCCCTACAGCTTGCAAATGTTCCACAGAATAGCATTGGAACTCTCAAGTTGCAAGAAACCCGAAGAAATTCTTCCTCCTACTCTTCCAAAACTTTCCCAGCACTCCTTCGAGTTACTTCATCCAGACTGATGCCGAATTATCCATTTAATTCTTCGATGCGTTTCAACAGTACTCAACTATTCCCACAATATAGAAATGGGCTGTAGAATAGCATGGGAATTCGTAGATAGGAATGAAAAACGAGAGGTATCGCCCTACTACTTACACGCAGAAAAGTGCCTCTTTGGAAAATAGCAGAGTTCACTATTCGATATCGCAATAAATGTTTTTAATATATTCTCAGCAGAATGAGCTACATAATTTACTGATTATGTGATGCGAAGGATTAAAAAGTGTAATGCCACGTAGTATTTTTGTGAATCACTATGAGGATTAGCAAGTTCTGTGATTTCCATCCCTGGATTGAAATTTTATGTGTCTAGAAATCAGAATGCGACGTGACATAATGCACTATTCCAGATATCGGGGGCGACTGTGCTACGTATGACAGCGAACTTTACTATTTTTCGAAGATCTCTTTTCCCCGTGTATCCACTACTTTTCCGGTACTTTTTCAATAATCCTTGAAGTCACTTTATTCGGACTGATCCGGCAGTCTTCCAAGAATTCTCCGATGAGTTTCAACAATCCCCACTACTCCTATAGTATAGAAATGTTCCACAAAATAGCATTAGAACCCGTAGATTGGAAAAAAACGGAAGGCATCTCCCTGCTACTTATCCACTATTTTTCCACTACGTTTTGAATGCCCCGACGTATTTTATCCCGATTGATTCAAAATTGGTGATCAAATATTGTACCATACTCTCTCATCTCCCAGATATTTCTACGGTGCAAAAATGCTCCACAACATTGCAGTAACAGTTGACGATTAAAAGAACTAGAGAGCCTCAAGGGAGAGAGTGGACATCGAGATCTGCTGTGATTGATCAAATCCTTAGGTAGCCATATTGATGCGTATATTCATACGGGTAGATTTCATCAATATGGCTCCCTAAGGATTTGACAGATCTCGATGGCCACTCTCTCCCTTGAGGCTCTCTAGAAATAACAATATAAAAATACGCACAACTACAACTACGTACGTATCCCAGTGATGCCAGGAAAAACGGTGCGGACCGAAAAATCAGCCCCTCCATTGTTCACACAATGACACGTTCGTATACATGTGACTCACATGTATACGAAAGTTTCATCGTGTGCATGATAGAGGGGCTGATTTTTCGGTCCGCACCGTCTTTCCTGGCATCACTGACGTATCCCTCTCCCTCGTTAAGACGTTGCAGGCGTGGCCTAGACTTCTTTTCTTTCTGTTTCCCCCTCCACTTCGTTCATGCGACCATGCCTTCCCAGCCAACCATGGATTGGTTCCAATCATTGGTCAATTTGATTGATTCCAATGACATTTGCTAATAATTGATCAATTATTTGGGAATTATGTAGGATCTTTATGCGTATGTCTATTCATTGGATAATGATTGATCGAAAATTGATCATTTTTGAAGGGCCAATTGTTGGTCGCTAATGCGGACATAGAACAGGACAATTATTGATCAATCTTGTGGTCCATAGAATTGACCAAAAATTGATCATTCAACATACGTCAATAATCGAAAATCTGGAAATGTAAAACATCCCTTATTTTCTATCGGTATCAATATGGAATTCTGCATTGATCATGTCATGTTAATAGGATAGAATTATTTATTATGTATTGTTTTTTAAAAAAAAATTATTGTGGTTTATCGATTCATTCATCTTCGTCGTATGATGAAAAGATGTGAAAGGCAACCCTGTTTCGGAATTCGCATAAACCAGGAACACTTGGCGTGGCCGAAGAAGATTTTATGAAATTATATCATTTGAATTTCTTTTTTAATGTTCTATAGAAATTCATTTGTATATAATAAAGGCTAAAAACTTCTACCATCGGCCACGCCAAGTGTTCCTGGTTTATGCGAATTCCGAAACAGGGTTGCCTTTCACATCTTTTCTTTCAATGGTATATTTGTTATATCAAGTAATCTTCCGGAAAGAGTGAAGTATTTTTTTCAAGGATTTTTTTTCAAGTGTTATTGTAAAACGTTTGTATGGTTTTTGGGATTTGACGTTATTTTTTACTGTGTTGGAGTTTTTAGGGGTTTTTGTGAGACATTTGTATGTTTTGTGGAATTCTACTTTTTTTTTACTTTTTGGTATCTATATACGGGCAGAGCGATACGCTTGTTTTATTTATTTTTTCAATACAATAATGCTTCTTTGAAAATCATAAATTACCTTCAATACAGTTTAAACAAACTGAAGTTACAATATACCAAAAATCTTTCACATATCCTTTGGATAACCAATGTACTTGGTCGCTCATATTGATTTCATATCTTTTTTTTTTCAAATGGAGCATATCCTTTGTTATCCCCTCGAAATTCTGAATGCAGTGAAATTTTCCTTTAGAATGTGTTTTGAGATTTTTGTATTCTTTGTTTTTGGGATTTTCATGTGCTTGGCGTTATTTTTTTACTTTTTTGGAGTTTTTTGGGGGGATTTCACTTCTTTCTCTGAATATGCTTCCACCTGAACCCAAATAAAAATGAAATACCCCTGTCGAGTTTATGGCAATCGTAGGAATGAAGGAAATGTCCTCAGATAACTTATGTGATATAAAGATCCACTTGGATTTCCATCAGTCATCTCATTATTGGACGGCAATAGATTATCGAAATAAAGAATGAAGAAAAGAAGGGAAGAACAGCGAATTCCCATAAACAAATACACGTGTGAAGAATTCCGAAAACTAAATTTTCCTTGACTGATAAGTTGGCGCTCAAAGCAGCTCACAGCGCTCAAAGTAGCTCACGCCGCTCAAAACAGCCCACGATATTGTGCTGAACATGTCTTGTGCGGAAATTTCCAGTGTTTTCAAGAAATCATTGTAAGAAAACCGAAACAACATAGATCTTACAGACAGAGGGAACTTGCGTACAATATATTCAAGGTATCCAACAGAAATTTTTTTTGCAAGATAGAATTTGTACTGTTTAGCATGAAGCTAAATATAGCTTGCCAGCAAACATTTTTCGGTCACTCTTCCGAATCATTGTGAAAAGTAGCAGATAGCAAAAGTTACAAAAATTAGATCTCATTGAATTCTTTCGTAACCACAACACGAAGTACTGAAATGTCAGCAGAATAGAGTCCTTGGAGAATTCAAATCGCCTTTCGTCATACTGTATATTGTACTGTATATAGTATGACAAAAGGCGATTTGAATTCTCCAAGAACTCCATTCTACTGACATTTCAGTGATTCATTTTGTGGTTCCAGAAGGATTCAATGGGATCTAGTTTTTGGAACTTTTGCTATCTGGGTAAAGAGATGTCAAATATGTATCATGCAACAGAAAGATATATCTTCAAGATATCAGATTGAAGACATTTTCTAGTACTGAACCAGACATTTTTCAGAATTCTTTGAATATCCATCAAAATCATTCGAAAAAATTCTTCAAGAATATTTGGTTCGTTATGGTATTATAAAGGTATTCTATATTCTTCAAAACTGTACAATATTACAGTAATTGTATTCCAATTTTATGATGAAGCGAAATTATTGCTTTTTGAAGAAATATATATACGAGTCTTTAGCATTACGTGGCCAATGTCGCTTTTCAACTTGCAGATCATGAATAAATATCCACTTTGTACCTTTACTTCGTAACATGCATGTGAAATTACCTTCAGAAATATTTTTACCCTGATGAAAAACAACAGCTATAACTTTATAAAAGTGTTGTGCAATTTTAATTTTTGAAGTTGGTACTGCTTTAATGTTTATATTTTCTACCTTTGTTGCTTCAATATTATTGTGATTAAATATCATCAATTGCACAATTACATATTGTTCTGACGCTGTTATAAATTATTCTTTAGTTTTATGCAAGTTATTACAATTGTCACAAGAATCTTCGAAAATTTTCTATGTTGAAAAATTGAACTTGAATATTTCTTGAAACTCAAATGATCTTGTGAAATTCAAGGTAGCGCAAGACGTATAACACAATTTGTACCAACAATATTTTCGGTATATTCACATTTTGTACATTCCGTTATGGTAGTTATTTGGTGCTTCACTAAATTTTTAATAGCCATTGAATTTTCGCAAATAGAAGCGATCCCTGATGACAAAACCCGATAGAAAACGATAGAAAAGTTTTCTATCGTTTTAAATATGGACTTTGAATCGTAGTTGTATGAGATTTTATCCTGTATTCCCGATAGAGATTCTATGTCATCCTTTCGTGATTTTTTCATCTCAGTACTATCGTTTTTTATCTTCAATTTCATATACAGACTCTATCAATTCCTTTTTTCATCTCCGAGATGTATGGCTATCGTTTCTCATGTAATATTTCGGATAACATTTCAATCATATCGTGGTTTTCATCGTGATTTACTATCGTTTCGTATGTAAGATTTTGGATAAATTTTCAGTCGTATTTTTTCGTAGAATTTCCTGATATATCGCTATCGTTTCTTATGTAAAATTTCGGGTGAAATTCTTATCATATCTTTTCGTGGAATTACACTAAATTTACTCTTATTGATTTATTCAAAGGTGATAAAAAAAAATAATACCAGATTTGGCTTCACTATGTGTTGGTAGAAAGGCAATATGACACACATTAATCATTATTGTCCGGAATAACTTTGTTGGCGATGGTGAAAAGTTTTTAACCTAACGGGGAACTGAACCTGCTCTACCTACCTACCTAACCTACCGAAACCTAACACCTTGTCAACGTAGCTATTCCGCACTTTGAAATTGAGAGCTTATTTGATAAAGACATTTGCTAGTAAATAGTTCCACCAGTCCCCTGGTGGTTGTACCATGACAGTTGACCCGCTACATTTAAACTCAACATTCTTCGTACTTTTACATATCGGAATCATCGCGCTGAAAAATTGTCAAAATTCATTCTCGTAAAATATAAGTAATAAAATTGACAATGCTTAAAAAAGTGATTTCAATAAACATAACATAAAGACATAACCCTACTTTTGGAATTTGTTTTTGTTTTGAATCTAATAAAACATGAAATTCTTCATAACAGTGATAAATTATTGTGATTTTTGTGATAAGATTATATTTTGGTTTGAATTCATTATTTTGCGCTTTCCACTGAAAAATTATTCACATTATGTTATGTGTAAGAAGTGAACTAGAAAATATTACAAGTTATGAACGTATCATCATGATTCTTCAAGTGTCCCTGTTTTTCATCAAAATCAAATCCCGAAGGAAACTGTTGTGAAATCATGTTTATGGTATGTAAGAGTCACATAGATCTATTCCATTTAGATTAATCAAAGAAAAGAGCAGTCACGGTTTTTTGTAATGCTTCAAAGTGAAGTTCGTGTATCATTGGCATTCATTATCATTTTGCTCACTTATATATGTGAGCTTCTGATTAAGTTACCCTAATCACTTAAAGTGAAGTGGAGGGTTTTTTGATAAGTGACGTGAAATGACTTCCTCACTTAAACAATGTGCATAATATAAAATGAACTGTAAGTTTGTTGGAGTAAATTGTCTACGAATAAGTATGACTTGAATCGTTACCCATACACCACAACCACCGATCCTCCACCTAGGACTTCGGTGGACTGGTGGTGGAGAAATGGGAGCCGTGGAAATAAGGGAGTCTCCGTTGAGGCAACGGAGAGGCGACAGAGAAATGTCCGCCCCCTGTATTTTCGATATAATTCTTATTGGTGCATTTACGTAACCAAATCTGAATGTATGAATTCACGAATTTAAGTTTCACTGAAAATACAGGGGGCGGACATTTCTCCGTCGCCTCTCCGTTGCCTCAACGGAAACTCTCCCTTATTTCTCCCTTATTTCCACGGCTCCCATTTCTTCACCAATTCTCCACCTCCAGTCCACCGAAGTCTTTGAAGGAGGATCGGTGGTTGTGCTGTACGGGTAAAGATATTATCCCACATAGCACAAATGTCTCAGTAATATCTTCAGAATATTCTGCAACATTCTGGAGACATTGTAATATTGTCAGAATATCCTGGAGATATTGATGAGAAGTCAAACTTTGTGAACCGGACCACTAAAAATTGATGGATTAAATTTTGCACTTTTTATTGAAGATTATTAAAGGTTTATGCAAACTAAAATGGATTCCAAAATTTTTTTGAAAAATTTAAATTTTTGCAAAAGTTATAAACAAATGAACTTTTAGGTGATTTATTGTTTAAATAACGATATCTCAGCCAATAATGAATCAAATCCAATGAAATTTTTATGCTAGATTGAGGAATAGTAGTAGATTGAAAAAATTTATTGTACGTATAAAAAAAATGAAATTTTGCAATAAATAATTAATTTTGCAATAAACAATTGGAAATTTAACCAAGTTCTCCTTGTGCTAATTAAAAAATTTTTTTTTATCAACATTCTATAATTCATGCACTAAGAACACGCGTAAACCGATTTCAGTGCACTCAACTGCAAAAAAAGTTACGAATATTTGAAAAAAAAAAAACGAAAATACGCGCGACTGTGGCCTAACTCGGACGGCATCAGCGCCGAAAGACCGAGAGCTCGCTTGTGCTCACGTTTTGAGCTACATATACACAAATAAATTCATACGAGATAAAAGTAAGTAAGCCTTTTATTTATTTATTTACATGGATGGTTTTTTCAAAATTTTTACAACTCTCGATTGCGAGTAGCTTGAAACAATTTTACATTCTAAAGAAGTAGAATCAAACGGTTTGTAGCAGTGAAACTGGCGTGTTCCCTTGATAGCTTTGGCTGTATTAAAACGATTGACTAACTGCTTTGCGTATGTTTTGTATTCATCTCCTTTACAAAAGTCAAAATCAATTTTCTTAAAAAAATCACATGCCCATTCATAAAGTTTTTCTGTAGAAACAATAGTTTTATCTTGTAAACTAGCTCGGTATGCATTTTCTTCACACAGCCGCCAATGCCATCGCGAGCTCCTTTTCCATGCGCGGTGGCAAAAAAGTGCCACTCAGCTTTAATGTTATATATCATGAAACATGTTCATGATATGAACATCATATGAATCATGTTCATGATATATATCATGAAAGGGATTATAACATTAAAGCTGAGTGGCACTTTTTTGCCACCGCGCATGGAAAAGGAGCTTGCGATGGCATTGGCGGCTGTGTATACCGAGCTAGTTTACAAGATAAAACTATTGTTTCTACAGAAAAACTTTATGAATGGGCATGTGATTTTTTTAAGAAAATTGATTTTGACTTTTGTAAAGGAGATGAATACAAAAAATACGCAAAGCAGTTAGTCAATCGTTTTAATACAGCCAAAGCTATCAAGGGAACACGCCAGTTTCACTGCTACAAACCGTTTGATTCTACTTCTTTAGAATGTAAAATTTTTTCAAGCTACTCGCAATCGAGAGTTGTAAAAATTTTAAAAAAACCATCCATGTAAATAAATAAATAATTAAATAATTAAATAAAAGGCTTACTTACTTTTATCTCGTATGAATTTATTTGTGTATATGTAGCTCAAAACGTGAGCACAAGCGAGCTCTCGGTCTTTCGGCGCTGATGCCGTCCGAGCTAGGCCACAGTCGCGCGTATTTTCGTTTTTTTTTTTCAAATATTCGTAACTTTTTTTGCAGTTGAGTGCACTGAAATCGGTTTACGCGTGTTCTTAGTGCATGAATTATAGAATGTTGATAAAAAAAAATTTTTTAATTAGCACAAGGAGAACTTGGTTAAATTTCCAATTGTTTATTGCAAAATTAATTATTTATTGCAAAATTTTATTTTTTGTATACGTACAATAAATTTTTTTAATCTACTACTATTCCTTAATCTAGCATAAAAATTTCATTGGATTTGATTCATTATTGGCTGAGATATCGTTATTTAAACAATAAATCACCTAAAAGTTCATTTGTTTATAACTTTTGCAAAAATTGAAATTTTTCAGAAAAATTTTGGAATCTATTTTAGTTTGCATAAACCTTTAATAATCTTCAATAAAAAGTGCAAAATTTAATCCATCAATTTTTAGTGGTCCGGTTCAGAAAGTTCGACTCGAGACATTTGTGCTATGTGAGATCTTACACATATTTCGGAAGCGCAGTGAGTTTTTTTACTCTGATCAGAATGAACTGCTGGCACGATGGATACTTAACTGTGATTTGCTTCTAAAAAGTATTTCTACATCACTTTATTGAACAATACATATATGTGGTTATAAATGGAGCCTAAGGGTTTTAGCAATAAAAAATCATCTATCAAATTACAAGCACAGGGAATTCCCTTCATTACCATAAATTACATGCGACATGAGAAATATTCAATTGATTTTCATTCTTACAAATTGACTGAATAATTTGTTCATATCTAATTATTTATAAATACATGTATAGTTCAATGAAGTTATTTTCAAGTAATTTTTGAAAATCAATATCTCTTATAAGTATCTATCGTGCCAATGGTTCATGGTAGTGTGAGTAAAGAAAACTCACTGCGCTCCCAATATGTAAGTCAAGTTTTTTATCGACTCAAGTGTTGTGGATACCTACTTCTTATTCGCAAAGAATTTATGTCCACCAAGTGGCTGGTCATTTCACTCCATACAGATTGTGGATCGAAGGAATGACATCACTTCATTCCACTTGATCACCTGAAAAATCATCAGAGGTTTACAAAAGTGGTAGCGATAGTACATTCTTTCTGACAATTGGTATGATGGATACTTGACTGTGATTTGATTCCAAAAAATATTTGTACACAACTTCATTGAATGATACATGTAGTTATAAGTGGAGTATAAGATTCTTACCGTTAGAAAAATCATCTCTCAAATTACAAACACAGGGAATTTCGTTCACTACCATACCTCACATGCAACAATATAAATATTCAATTGATTCTGATTCTTGCACATGGACCTAATAATTTGTTCATATATAATTATTTATAACTACATGCATAGTTCAATGAAGTTATTTCTAAGTAATCTTTGACAATCTGTCCCTCATAAGTATCTATCGTGCCAATAGTTCATAGTGATTCACATGATTTGTGATAGAAAACAGGTATGTAAAATATCACATAGACTACGATAGACTATCTATCATTCATTCCACATGCATCACGATTGCATAAATTTGTGATTGGCAACGATTGAATGCCTATCGTAAGTTTCACATTACTTGTGATAGAAAACAGGTATGTGAAATATCACATAAACTACGATAGACTATCTATCATTCATTCCACAAGCACCACGACTGCTCATTTTGAGGATCTGCGGTGGATGGACTCTACTGCGGAAGATGAAAATGAAAATTGATGATGGTGGTAGCAAACACTCAGACCTATGGTATATTCATTTCATTTTGTTTCTTTCTCACTCCCCTGAAACAGTACGTAAAGAATCTGTACCAGTATCGGATGGACCTATGATATATCCATTGCGCTTTTCCATTTTCTTTATTCGAATATGAAACCAACAAATAAAATTGATAGTGAAGATAGCTAGCATACAAATTTGTGCTACGTCTGCTTCATTTCTGCTTCGTCTCCAGCCACTTGTAATGCTACTCCAAGAAACTGATGAGCCCAGCATGTTGTAAAGATCTGTGGCATATCTACTGCATTTTAAGCTTTGAAAAAATCACTGTATTCAAGAGTTTTTATTGAAACAATATTTCAGATACTTCGATGTAGCTGAAGTAACTGGAGACCAACCTCAACTTCTACCGTTGGTCAAACTTTCAACATCTTATTGGGTTTTGTCATCGACTTCACTTTCTAAAACTTTTTATATTGCGTTGGGGTTTTTTGATGGATTCCATTTTCTGATCATAAGGGATGATTCAGTTATTGATTCATTACACAATCTTCAACCATCCATTTCATGCTATTGATTACCAATTTAATACAAAATTTCAACAAGACCACCTATATGACATTGATAGTGGTGGTAGACGACGTAGAGGTCTATGGTATATTTGCTCCGTTTTTGTGTTTCCTTATACACCTGTGATACTACTCAAGCAATCCAATTACAACTCTTGTTAAAATCAAGTATCAGATCAATGAGAAAAGATAAAACGAAGCAAATGCACCATCCGATCTGTACGTCGTCTACCACCACTGTCCATTTCATTTAGGTAATTTCTTAGGCAATGTAGTATTGAATATATGAACTACAGATTATAAAGTGGATTTAATTGATAATGGATGGCATAAAATGGATGATTAAAGATAATGTAATAAATCAATAACTGAATCATCCCTTATAATCAGAAAGTGGAATCCATCAAAAAACCCCAACGCAATATAAAAAGTTTTAGAAAGTAAAGTCGATGACAAAACCCAATGAGATGTTGAAAGTTTGACCAACGGTAGAAGTTGAGGTTGGTCTCCAGTTACTTCAGCTACATCGAAGTATCTGAAATATTGTTTCAATAAAAACTCTTGAATACAGTGATTTTTTCAAAGCTTAAAATGCAGTAGATATGCCACAGATCTTTACAACATGCTGGGCTCATCAGTTTCTTGGAGTAGCATCACAAGTGGCTGGAGACGAAGCAGAAATGAAGCAGACGTATCACAAGTTTGTATGCTAGCTATCTTCACTATCAATCTCATTTGGTGGCCTCATAGAATAGCCTGAAATTCATCCATCTGGTACTTTATGTAATATATAATATATATCATTTAACCTGTAAATAAACAGGTTGACAGATCGAGCTCTGTACCACATATGACTATGTGTACTATACATATGGTTGTTGGTTATTGGTTATAAATGGCTAAGGCATTCAGACGCCTATACGCCAATTTCTGGTCTAATTCGTCGGCAACGCATGAGACTCCAATATAGCCTCGAACCATGTTATCACAGCATTTCGTTTGTGCTACGTCACTTGCACCAATCTAATATATACGAATAGACGCATACCTACTCCTTCAAGAAACCTTGTATAAAAGTAAAGGCGGGAGATTTAAAAGAAACAATTTGAAACAGCTCTTATATCTAGAGTGTAAAGTCTCACTTGTGTCCTGAATATTACAATATCTTACATCATTTTTTACAGCTGGATCGCTGCAGCCTTAATAAAATTATTTATTGTGACTAGGATTCTTAGATCTTCTGTGAAAGACAAATCCGTAACACTCACCTCCCCAAGTACATTAAATGCCTGATATTTCAAAAGATTACTCATTAGAATAGGCCTGATATGAGAGTATTCTGAACAGTCAAAAAAAACATGGTCTATAGTCTGTCTAAGGAATCCGCATGAACAAATAGGGGAATCAATAATATTCTTTCTATACAGGGTGGTCCATTTGAAGTGATATAGTCAAATATCTCGGAAACTAGTGGAGATGGAAAAAAAGGTTCCAGGTAAAAAGTTTAGGGTTCCAGAGGGGGAGTATGATGCTGATCTTGAAAAATCCCTCAGAGGTCATTTTAAGGTCATTCAGGGGTCGAAATGGTTTTTTTGAATGAGACCCCCATTTTTTCATCATAGCATGGGAAAGCTGGTTTCAAACCCTTTACGAATCACTGGTCATGGACCCCTTTCCGCCCATTGGGGTGCAAGGTATGGACCGTCGAAGTTATTGATGAACTACTCTTAGCGCTACCCAGGAACAACGACGTGGACGTGGTAGTTCTCTGTTGCCTCCGGAGTGCTTGATTATTGTGAGTCCTCCTGCGGTGTGGGGTGCTTGATTTTGGAAAAAATTTAGAAGTTTTTTTGTAAATGAGGAAGGACATGATCGATCGCATCCGCACTGTTTGTGTCAACATACCAGGATTATGTATCCAGGCAGAGGGGGGTGACTTCGAGCAATCATTGTAACAGCATCAAGCACTCCTCATGTGAGAGGCAAGGGGACTCACGATAATCAAGCACTCCGGAGGGAACAGAGAACTACCATGTCCACGTCGTTATTCCTGGGTAGCGCTAAGAGTAGTTCATCAATAACTTCGACGGTCCATACCTTGCACCCCAATGGGCGGAAAGGAGTCCATGACCAGTGTTTCGTAAAGGGTTTGAAACCAGCTTTCCCATGCCATGATGAAAAAATGGGGGTCCCATTCAAAAAAACCATTTCGACCCCTAAATGAACTTCAAAATGACCTTTGAGGGATTTTTCGAGGTCAGGAACGAAGCAAAACAAGCGAGACCTTACCTGCGAATAAGAGGTTATGATGACACCGTCTACATACAAGGTTTCACCTTCGCTTAGATTTTGCAAGAGAATCTCTTTTATTATGATTCTGTGGAGCAAACTCCGTTTTTAATACAAGGACAAAGACAATATCTTCGTCTAAGAAATCAATTTTAATCTCTAATTATTTATCCCGGAAATCACATGCGCTCCCCATGAAATCACCACCCAAAGATAGGTTGTGGTTATGGTTATAAATGGTTTAGGCCTTTGATGAGCCTATACTGGCCTACACACCAATTTTCAATCTTGTTGCTACTATAGATATGTATCAGGGTTGGAATTCCCAGGATCCTACATGATTTTGATCGATCACTTCTCATAGAATGTTGGACTTGATTGGTTGCTCTATAAGAATTGACCAATGAACATTGTGTACGAACGATCCTAGGAGTTCCGAAACCTGATATGTGTATTCGAAGAAATAAAGAGACATACAATGCATATCTCACATAGAAACTTACCCTAAACACGATCAATCGTGATAAAATAAATCGATGAGAATGATGATGATGATGATGAACGATATTCGTAATCTTGTGATCGCATGGAAATTTGAAACATTTATATTTCGGAATCGCATGAATTGATCAAGTTCGTAGTGTGTTCAATCGAAAGTGCGTATTTGAATTATATAATAAAAGTTTCATTATTTTTTCGCGAAATACAATGTGTGGTGAGTATTTATGCATTGAAGTTTTTCTCAGTCGGTAAAAACTCAGTTTACGTGTATAGATACACGGTAACGCTCGACTTCTGCTTTTTCATTATTTTTTATATATATTTTTTATACATATATGTTTTTTTCATGTACTTGGCGTCCAGACGCTACCGCGTCTCTTGATTTTGTTGGAATTCTTCAACCTTTTCAACAAACTTTTTTTTGCCCAATGGTACAGTGTGAGTACTGCACGGAAAAAAATTATAATGTAAATTTAACATCAGTGCATAGATAAAACTTTAAATGTAATTTCTACATTAATTTTGATGAAACTCACATGATACGTACATGATCATTGCTTTGGAAGATTGTAAAAATTACGCCAATCCAAAAATATATTTATTATGATATTATTGACCACGAACAATGTAAATTTTCCATTACACTCGACTGAATCTACTTTTCACGAACGTGATGCCATAAGGCATGCTCAACCACATTTCCACTTATTCAATTCTACAGCAATCCAATGTACATTCAACAAGTACAGTTGCTAATGTTACTCATGCTTTTTTGAATGATAATCTGATTTATTCCCCAGGAATTTAATTCTCATTCTCAAATATACAGTTACCGCAATCTGATGTGTATTCAACAATTTCTTCTGCAAAAACTACTCGCCTGTGTTGGTAATACTACTGAGAAGCTTTGTAACACTCCTTTTAGTTCAAAATGATTAAAATCGCGTCACAAAGATGGCGCAAACAGTTTCAACAGTTTTCCGGGAGTATCAGTTTGTTCCTACATTTGATATATATTAAAAACTTGAATCTCCACCCATAGCGTACGGTTAGTGATAATGATAGAATAAGGCGACATAACATTGTATTGTATCTTATTGTAATATGTAATATGTAAGATGTAAGATAATTCAAGCTGAGTGATTAAAGTTCATTTCACTGCTCAAAACTGTATTTGTATATATTGTCTCATTGCAAATTCAACAAAAAACACAACAGCAAGAATTAATTGGGAAGATACAATTTTTTTTATTTCAATTGTCAGTGAAAATTCATAAAAATGCGGCGCAAATAATGTAAAATTTTAATCACTTAAATTTTATCCCCATCTTTGTGGGTTTTGGAAAATTAACAAAAATTGTTGTAGTTATTATCGTAGTTCTCGCGTATGCATAAAATATATGAATGAGCAATTGAAATTTTATTCAAAAATCCTAACATGTATTTTACATCAGACTGATGTACAAATTTCATAAGTTTGAAGTAAATATCGCTTGTCATACTGTTTATATTTCATTCATCACGAAAATAGAATTTACATTTGATGTATGTGATAGTTATGAAGTGCGTATGTTAAAATTACATCAGATTGCGGTAGAATTGCGACGTGTTCAATTTACAGCAAAAATGATGTAGAATTTCCACCGCAGAAATGCTATCCCTATATTTACATGTGGATTTTGTCAAATTCATCGCAATTGCTGTATCTGCTACCCCAAATTTTTCTCCGTGTGGTAAGGTTGAAATGCCAGTACTGCGTCTGATACAAAACATCATTTTTTCGCTTCTGTTCCAGTATTGACAAAACAACTGGTCTTTGTGAAGTGCCAAAGTTCTATCACCGCAAGTTCACTTAGAATGCCAGTACCGACACGGTTGTAAATGTCATACTGACCCGTACGTTACATGATGTTATCATTTCGACTAGCTGGTAATCAATCAGTATCATTGATTCAACTGACCCTGTAGTGGTGAGTTTGGATTTGCCAGTGCTGGCAACTCTGGCAGCAGTACTGAGCCAGTAGCTGCCCATGTTTCCATTTCCACATGGAATCTTACATTTACATATGTTATATTGCTTTTTACATCATATGTACATATTTTTATTATACGCTAAACAACAATTTGATTGTTGAATTTTGATGTTATAGAACTCTCTTTAATATAACATAACAAGGTCAATGAATAGAGTACACGGAAAAAAAGAACATACTTGCAGCAGCTACTGGCGTAGTGGATTCGACCATCTACGAAAAATAGTTACGGCAATTACTTAGTAATTTAGACAAACAACAAGTTATTTCACGTGACCATCGTATTATTTCACTCACCTAATGAAGTATTTGTCTCATCTATTAAATAGTTGCCGTATCTATTTTTCGTAGATGGTCGAAAATCGACTCCACGAGTAGCTGCTGCGAGTATTCTTTTTTTCTGTGTAAAAGATACAAATATGAGTAAGGTCATGAATATACGTGAGGTCTTTATAGGAAAAAAACGATTGCTGCGCTCTGCGCTAGAATATTAAAATACTGGTGTAACTGAAGGTGGTTCAGAAATGTATGTGACATTTGGTATATCACAGTTATTCGACTGAAGTGTTTTATTTTGTTATTTCATTTTCCAGTATAACGTAATTTTCTCAGATATTTGACATTCTTGTATATACTTTTCAGATATCACGACAATATGACTGCATATAGCTGTAATATTACCATAATTAAAAACCGCGGACATAAGAAATTGTAGGAATATCGCAGCGATATCACTTTGCAGTATTACAATATACAAAAGGACATTGCCGCAATAATGCTGCAATATTATGTGCTGTGTGGGTAAACTTTATTCACGCGGTGCTCAGCGGATACGAGAATCAGGGAAAAATCAAGGAGACATAAGAGAATTGGGTCATTTTTTACCCGTCAATATACTAGCCATCACAATTATACAGATTTTAGAATGTACCTTGCACATTAAATCTTTCCCGTGGTGAATTTCTACTCCTTAGCCTTGTTCAAAGCCATCGGAAGTTATTAAAAGGTCTGGCTTTTTTGTAAATTCGAAGAGGAGATTTTGAATACTACGGTTTATATGAAGTCGACTTCAATCATTACATTCATTGTTTTTGCACAACATAAGTGCAAATGATTTTCTCAATTTCATTCTAATTTCCAGATAACTCTTGAACTAAAAATCACGATACTCTAATACTGATTTGAAGAAAATTGGAATGCACTAAAAAGAACTTCCAATATGTAGGCAATCTGTTTTGCCTTTTCCAGATCCGGCAGTAAATAACTGAACGATATTAAGAGTTTTCAAATCACTCCCGAAGAATTCACAAATTTTTGAAATGACTCTTCGGACACTAAAAAAACCAAAACATCCTGATCAAACATATTAAAATTCAGACCATCATCTTCTTACAAAATTGCTATCGCTTTCTTATCAAGTGGATACATTATGTCTATTTCAGATATCCGGATATATGCGGATATCCGGATATTCAGATTTACGAATATCTGCATAATGTATCCGAGTATCCGGATATCCGGACCATATCCATACATCCGGATAATCAACCGAATATCCAGATATCCGGATAATCCCAGTCCTAGTAAAAAACAATTTCAGTTACTGTTGCCGCGATATTATCGTCGATAATTGAGGAATAATCGGTTATCTCAATTCTTGCACGTTCCTATGGAATATATAATCCACGAATCTTCGATTAGGCTCATGATGATACGGAATAATGAATGATCCCAGACTTGTACACAAAATAAACCAAGATATGCTTCCATTTATCGTTACGATATATCGATAATTATCGTTACGATAGTGTAAGAATATTTTGATTTATTTTGTTTAAAAGACCAAGATGATCCATTATCCCGTTTCATTTCGTGCACAGTCGAAGATCTACGCGTTAAAAGTTCCATGAAAACCTGTCAAAATTAAGATAATCGATTATTTCTGAATTTCGACGATAATATCGCGGCAACACTAATTTCAGTCTGGGTAGTAATCGGATCAGGAATCAGAAATGTAGAGAGTGTAGTCCGATTTGCCGAGTAAATAGTCGAGCCTTTTTATTGAAATTTTCGAGCCGACGTTTCGGGTTGTTTCAACCCATTATCAAGGTAAATTTAACATCAATTCGGAGTGGTGAAAAATTCTTCTCATCGTTCGGACCCATCACGTGTGGAGAGGGTAAGAAACAATTTCAGTCTGGGTAGTACTCGGATCAGGAATCAGAAATGTAGAGAGTGTAGTCCGATTTGCCGAGTAAATAGTCTAGCCTTTTTATTGAAATTTTTGAGCCGACGTTCCGGGTTGTTTCAACCCATTATCAAGGCTCGAAAATTTCAATAAAAAGGCTAGACTATTCACTCGGCAAATCGGACTACACTCTCTACATTTCTGATCTCTGATCCGAGTACTACCCAGACTGAAATTGTTTTTTACCCTCTCCACACGTGATGGGTCCGAACGATGAGAAGAATTTTTCACCACTCCGAATTGATGTTAAATTTACCTTGATAATGGGTTGAAACAACCCGAAACGTCGGCTCGAAAATTTCAATAAAAAGGCTAGACTATTTACTCGGCAAATCGGACTACACTCTCTACATTTCTGATTCCTGATCCGATTAATACCCAGACTGAAATTGATCAATTATTAGTCGCCAATGCGGAGACAAAAATGGACAAATATTGATCAATCCCACCCACCTGATTCGGTAATAATTGACCAGTTATTAATCAGCTTTGGTTAGCTGGGTTCTCACTGGACGCCAAACGGCAAGCCGCATTGAATTTTCGTCAAAAATTATCTCTCTTAAAAATCGCCCAAACCTTGTTCCAATGACAAAATATCACCTTGATCTTCTACTTAATGGATTGATTATCATCTCTAGTTTTCCTTATACCTTTTTATTTTTTCTCCTTTCTGCTTTCCTCTCCAAAAAAACCGTATTTTTCTCAATTGCTTGCACACCGCTTATCCACTATTTTCTTTCGCACAATCGATACGATTTTCTTACTATTTTTCCAGTACTCTACCGTCCCAGGCAAAGAAGTTGTTAAGTCCAATTTCGTTCGAACGGAAAAAACCGAGAAAAACTATTCCACATCAAAATTGTATGATGTAACTAATATTTCAACAATATTAAAGCGGTTCTAGGGCAAATAAGGGGTGCTGTTTTTAATTATTTAAAAAAAATCCATATTTTTAATAACAACAAATGAAAAAAAGGAGTTGAAGGTATTTGGTGAACGAAAATACCTATCAAAAGTACCGTAATTCGAGTTACGGTTTTTTTTCATTTAACAGCGCTCGAGCATTATGCTATGATAGTTCGCTTTACAAGCGAAGAAACATGTCAACTCGTTATGCAACGTTCATGAAAATCACCATATAATTGAATTCCAAATCTATGGATTAGATATTTTGAAAAGTAATATTTCTTCCACGTGGAATCAATCAAGTGTGATTCTGCCTTTTTTATGTTTACTTTAACGGTTCAAATCCGTACATAATGGCATCTAAGATCTTTATTACGACCATTTCCGAACTGTGCCGAAGCCTACCACTGGCTTTCTTCCTTGGTAAATTGGCTCCGGGCTCAAGGAGTTTACAAATCAAAGAAACCTTAACTCCGAAGAGATTTTTTTCAAATAGTACGAGATATTTGCTCCTCACTGATTTTACCGAGCGAAAAGACCGTAACTCGAATTACGATCTTGTCGTCTGGCAAAGTGATGACGTATTCGATGGTTCTTCTCATTTTGATGTAAGTTACGGCTTTTTTCTGATGATTGTCTGATTTTCAACTCGTTTCCAGAGAAGAAGCGATAACTAATTTCTATCAACACAGTTAAACGCGCCTGAATCGAATGATATAAAAAACTCATTTTCGAAAAAAATTGAGTCAACAACTTTTTTGCCTGGTACACGGCAGTACTCCACGTTCTACCAGAAAATATTCCTGTGCTACACAGGTAGTTATGAAAATAAGAACTGTATTCAGAATTTTTACAAAATGTAAATGACTTCTCCCACTCGTAGTTGCAATATTGCAATCATCTCGGCCAGTCAAACTTTTCTCCTATCGATTGCAAAGTTTGGATCAGATATATAAAATATTTCCTTTTAGTATGGCTGCAATATTGCAATTCTGGACGTTATGGGATTTAAAAAATTACTACGGTTTGATTAATGTTGGGATGTTACGTACTGCGTGTTATTATCGGAACTATTGATCTATCAGATGAAACGTACAGTCAAGTCGATAGTATCCATAGAGATATAAGCATACAGGAGGGGAGTAGGCCGAAAGCTGTAAGTGGAAATGTAGTCTCGAATAAACGAAAGAGTAAATGAGAGAGGAATAGAGGAGTTCTGTGAGAATGGTCGCTGATTGGCTAGCCTCTATCGCTCTCTCTCTCTTTGCCAAGACCTACACGTTTTCGGCCCACTCACCTCCTCTAGTCTTATATCTCTATGATAGTATCACCTCGTATTGTAGCTTGTAATTTAAATCAATCTTCAATCTACTACAAAATCCAGTGATTCCTCAGATAAAATTTGTTCAATCAATATTATCAGAAATATTTTGAAATACAAATTATCCAAGACAAGAATAATATCAATTCATGGTGATCTGATTTTGCTTCCTCGTTTAGGAGGAATGTTCGTGATTGTTTCGAGGAGCCGAAAATTTTTTTGTCTCGAAATTAAAAATCTCCTAGACCAAAATGTTCCTCAGAATTCGGGGAACAATTTTGTTACCGTGTCTGTCTGTCTGTCGGTCTGTATGTCTGTCTGTCTGTCTGTCTGTCTGTGTAGCTATAGCCCCCCCTAAGTTTCGTACGCGCATATCCCCCGTTCTGCTTATCCGATCGTTTCGAAATTTTTATCACAGTTGTGGACTAGGGTGATAGTGGTCCCATATAAGTTTCAACCTGATTCATTCAGAAGAATTTGGTGAATGAGAAGAACTCTGACAAAAAATGAACATTTTGCGTACGCGCGTATCTTTGCTTCCTATTATCCGAACCCGATCAAACTCAAACCACGTTGTAGTCATGAGCCGATAGTGGTCCCATATAAGTTTCATCCAAATCGGTTGAAAACTGTGGAAAATTTTTCTTTGGAATCTGTATTTTTTTTTAAACATGCCTTCCCCATGTCCATATTATCCGAATGTCTTGAAACTCTGAGTATATTCGATTTAGGAGATGTTAGTTGTATGATATAAATTTCAGGCACATTGGAATTGGAGGGAGTAAAAAAAAGCAAATCAGGTTTCTTTTTGTCTGTCTATTTGTCTGTGTGTATGTAACAAATTTGCGAACATGTATATCTTTTGTTCGTATTATTCGATCGTGATGAAATTTTCACCAGAGTCATGTGCAGTGTTGATAGTGGTTCCATATAAGTTTCAACCTCATCGTTACAGAAGAACAGGAGGGGTGAGGAGAAATTTTTCGAAAAATCGTGATTTTGCGAACGCGCGTTTCTCTGCTTCCTATTACCCGAACCCGATCCAACTTGAACCACGTTGTAGTCATGATCCGACAGTGGTCCCATGTAAGTTTTATCCCAATCGGTTGAAAATTATTGTGGAAAATTTTTGTTTCGCGATTCACATTATTTGACAATATTTTGAGAGCATGCCTTCCCCATGTTGGTATCATTCAAGGGTAAGTCCATATATAACCGGCAAAAATGGGAACTTAGGTTCTCAGAAATTTTCGATACTTTGCATATTGATAGTACCTCTAGAGAAAATGAAAACCCCCAAACATTAGATCTCTATCACCCGCGGTTTTCAAAATATTCATTTTTGAAAATTCTAACAATGACGGTTCCTTGCAAATTTCAATCGACCATAACTCGGAAACTATTTCAGCTACAGGATTAAATGACAAGTCAATTTTCTTTGTCAATCTCTCATCTTTCATTTGGTATACGATACAACCATGATACATGAACAATAAAAAATTTATAAACAAATAAACAATGCTTTTTTTAATAACTTCCGGGCGGCAAATTTTTTTTCTTTGAAAAAAATATATAAAGTTTATACACTAATAACAAATGTACACACCAAGTTTCAAGATGGAAACTCGATGGCATCATATTGAAAAAAATTAATTTGTCTGATATTCGCACCGTAACGCTGAATACTCATCATGCGACTCTGTCGGATCTCGTCAGAAGTGAAACAAAAAACAAACAAAAAATCATGCTGGGTTGGAATCAGAGTGGTATTTTTTATTTACAAAACCGTTAATTTTTTCGAACGGTATATCTTCGTCAACCGAGTGCATTTGAATTTTGTTGATGTCTGATTTTTCAGAAAAAGACAATATTTTCGTTCTGATTTGCGTATGACGTACAGGGATGAAACAGTGGTATGTTTGAGTTCCAGTAATTGCTATCGGCTTTTGAAACCTTTCAGAGCTCTGGTTTTCTCCTTCTAAATATTCTTTATTTGTGACGTGGAAAAATTGAATTGATAGAATATGTTGTGTTCCCCACTCAAACAGTTGCAACGCTAATCAAATCTCCATCCAACCAATAAAATATAGTTTATGTGATCACACTTGTTTCCGTATTCAATTGTTTTCTTATACTTCCTCTTTCTTTTACATGTAAAGGTGCGTGAGTCGCTTGAATTTGTCAAAAGTGGGTATATTACCGCTTCAAACTCCACAAATTAGGTCGGTGGTGGTTTGAAGATTGAGATAATTGCCAATGCGTACTTTCCTCTACAGTATCAGTGCTATTGTTTCGAAAATATATACTCTCATACGCAGAAACATAGTAACAACCCAATAAACATTTGATTTCTCAAGATATGTTTTAGATATGTTCAAGATTTCTTATGTGACCCTTCAGATATGTAAAAGATAACTTTTCGTATCTTGAGATATCTTAAACATGTCTTGGACGTTTTAAGAGACGTAAGATATGTTTCAGATATCTCAAGATATACGGAGAAAATGATTTGACGAAAGATGACTCAAAGTTAAGTAAAACGGGGACATATTGGCATTTCGGCGAGGTTTCAAATTCGGTTGAATTCGTTTTACTCGACAACAAATGAAAATTTATACAAATGTTCCTTTACAATACTCAACTTGTGAAGATAATGAGAACATTCGAATGAATTTTCATCTGCAGTCGAGTAAAACGGACACTGTAAAAAATTTTCAGACTCGAGTTTCTAAAAGGCAAATTTAGATAAGGTTTTCTGAAAATTCAGATTTGATATCTAGAATATTATATTTAGATACCAAGTTTCTAAAAAATTAGAGCAAGTTTCTTCATGTTCATCACCAATACTTTGAAAATTAAGAATCTGAATAATTCAAGAAACTTACACTGAAAACATGCGCAGAATCGGTGCGCAGTGAATCGGCTTGCATTATTTTGTATGACGGTCAATAAACGGTAAGTAAAGGTGAGTTGCAAAATAAAATTCAATATCATTTATTTTAATGAACAAATACTTACTGCACCAACATTAATTATATGTTGTGCAATGTAATTTGAGCCAAATTAATTTATAATGTGACATGAAATGTATTGTGGGATTCGGTAAAAAAAATGTTAAAAATGTGAAGTTAACCTCTTTGCCATTGGAACAAAAATCGTCTCTGAATATGACAATCAGAAAATCTCATGACGGTGGTATGAATAAATGATTAAAGGAAGGATGATACATTGAGATTTTTGAATTGAAAATGATGAAAAAAACATCCAATTTCTGAATCAGATGTTCTGATTTTTCGTGGATCATAAAATCAATTTAAGGTAGATTTATATTCACTGAACCACATGAACATGTAGTAATTACTGCGATTAGTTTGAAACTCAGAGAATGTGGTTTAAAAAACTACATTATTTCCATTTACTTTGTCTTCAACTATTTGTAATAAAAGAGATAGAACTGTGTGCTATGGGACCAAGTCTAATTAGGGCAAGGAACAAGCGATGAGTATGTGAAACATACAAACGTGTACTAAATGCTCCAATGAAAAGTTCCACAAAGAATAACATTGAGTGATTCAACATGGAACAACTTATATAATTTCTACCAGATCCAACTGATGCCATTAATTTCTGTATTATGTTATAGTTTAGTAAAAATCAATGTTTTTGAGATTGATATTCTGATTTATTAAAAACCAAAAAATAAATCATTTTCAAGAGATTGATTTTCACTGAATTATAATAAAATACAGAAATTAATGCCATCAGTTTGATTTGGTAAAAATTATATAGGCAGGGTTGTATATTGCATCATGTAGGGTTACGCTTTGTGAAATGTTTCATCGATACCTTCAGTACCAGTCTTACATACTTATCGCTTGATTCTGTCATGAATTGAACTTTTTGTTTTAGAAGACAAAACCATCTCTTTCATCACAAATAGTTGAAAAAAAGTACATGAAAAGGATAACATATTATAGTTTCATAACACTTTGAAACAATATTCTCTGGTATTCAAGGAATCAAAAATCAGTCTCAATAATATTGATTCTCACTAAAGCATAAGAAAATACAGTAATTACTGCCATTAGTTTGATTTGGTAAAAATTATATAGGCACAGTTGTATATTGCATCATGTAGGGTTACGCTTTGTGAAATGTTTCATCGATACCCTCAGTACAAGTCTTACATACTTATCGCTGGACTCTTACACCAATTAAATGGAAAATCGTAGAAGACAAAACTATCTCTCTCATCACAAATAGTTGAATAAAAGTACATAAAACTATAGAAACGATATCCTTTTCATGTGACTTTACCGAAATGCCACTATGTCCTCGTTTTACTCAACTTTGGGGAATCTTCCGGCAAAATATTTTCTGCGTGTACGAAAAGTGATCTTTCAGATATCTAAAAGTGTCGCATAAGACATAAATGTCTTAAGATGTCGTAGAAAATATTTTGCCGAAAGATTCCCCAAAGTTGAGTAAAACGAGGACATAGTGGCATTTCGGTGAGGTTTCAAATTCCATTGACTCCGTTTTACTCGACTGCAGATGAAAATTCATTCGAATGTTCTCATTATCTTCACAAGTTGAGTATTGTAAAGGAACATTTGTATAAATTTTCATTTGTTGTCGAGTAAAACGAAGTCAACCGAATTTGAAACCTCGCCGAAATGCCAATATATCCCCGTTTTACTCAACTTTGAGTAATCTTTCGTCAAATTAAACAAATCATTGTTTATTTGTTCATAAATTTTTCAGTATAAATGAAAGATGAGAGATTGACTAAGAAAATTGACTGGTCATTTAATCCTGTAGCTGAAATAGTTTCCGAGTTATGGTCGATTGAAATTTGCAAGAAACCGCCATTGTTAGGATTTTCAAAAATGAATATTTTGAAAACCGCGGGTGATAGAGATCTAATGTTTGGGGGTTTTCATTTTCTCTAGAGGTACTATCGATATGCAAAGTATCAAAAATTTCTGAGAACCTAAGTTCCCAATTTTGCCGATTATATATGGATTTACCCCCATTCAAACAAATCGGAATTGAAGGAAGAAAGTGGTAAGCACTGAGCTTCGAAACAAAATTTGGAAATTTCGTGAACATCGTTAACATGCGGATAACTTCTGTTTCTATCATCCAATTGTCATGAAATTTCCACCACAGCTTTATGCAGTGTTGATTGCAGTATAAATTTTAACCTGATTCTCTAAGAAAAACGGGAGAGAGAAAGAAAACATGTATTTTTTTCAACACAAACGAGGAAGCCATGTGCCAATTGGCAGAGTTTTTATCATGGTGATAAAAATGATCTCGATAGACAACTGTAACAGATCTCCAACTGAATGAATCAACTTGATAAAAATTGCTAACGATTGTCAAATTATGACCATTCGGCGAAATTTTTATTCGGCAAATTCACCCCCTACCGTCTAACTCATGTGACATGTAGGGATGTTCGATATAGCATCGATATTTTGTATATCGATACTTTCGAATTCGATACATCGATATTTTTTTCGATGTTATTTGTACCGATGTACAGGGTGTCTACTAAATTTCCAAAACAAAATTCCCTGACTTTTCCAGGTTTTCCAGGTCGAATTTTGGAAAATTCCAGGATATATCATTAAATATATCATTTAATTTGAAAGTATAAATACAAATTTGATCTTCCATATTAAATCATTCAAACTCCTTCTCCTACATATTACCATCCATGCAGCTTAATGAAGTGAATTAATTTATCAATATATGAGAAATTCGCATGTAATAAGAATCAAAATGAACAAGATTGTTTGCAAAAAATATTGAGCTTTATTTTAGATAGAGAACACATGAATTATGCATCATTACTGTATTGAAATTTTAAATTCTCATATTGAAAAAAAAACTTTGTCCTTGACATCGAAATAAAGAAACAAATGAAATCTAATTGGACATAAAATTCAATTCAAAATTCGAAAAAATCTCAAATAACTCAAGAATCTTAGGTATTATAACAAACATTGTAATAGAAAAAGAAACCGATGTTTCCTATGAATTTTGATAGATAACATACTGAATGGCATTATACACGTATGACACATAGTCTTGAATATATTAATAATTTTGTGAATATAAAATAACAACAAAAATCGAGAAGCATGATCTCACAAACACTTGATTTAAACTAATCAATACTCAAGTTTGTAATGAGTCCTCTAAGTTCGCAATTTCTTTTTCAATAGTTTGCATTGATGAACAATTTCTCTCAAACATTTTTATTTTTTTATTTTTCAGTTCTTCAATCTGTCTGAGAGTTTTTCTTTTGGTTTTAGCTTTCTCAAGTTTATCTTCCTCTAATTTTCTTTTTTCTTTCAGGGCAGATTTCCATTTTTGATTAGCTTGTGCAACGTAACATAATAACTCTTTCGTTATTTACACATTTTCCATTCCTCCTGTGTTTAAAACTGAATCATATACTATTCTTTGTGCAACTAATGACTCGTTAGAAAGATTATCCATCAAACAATCAGCGTTTATTGAAAAACATCTTTCCACAGCAGCTTTGCCGTGATAGAGAATCAAGATCATTTGTACAAAACGACACTGCAGTGTTGATGATTGGATGATTATAAAATGTTCCATTTTACTGTTGTAATAGCTCAAATTTCTATAAGTTCCACTAACGCCATCTATATATTCATGTACACACTCAGTTGTATCTATAAATATATCTTTCATGTTGTATGTTACACGATGCTGAAATAAAAGTTCATCAGTCTGTGTAGAGAAGTCTAAAGAACGTGTCTTATTAATTATCAGGTTATGTGCCCAGTAACATTCATGACTGTTGATTGAAGTTCGTTATAGTCTCGGGATTACACAGCGATGGCTGCAAATTACATAGTTAATGTACCGAAGTTGAAAGGACGAGAAAACTATGGAGATTGGGCGTTTGCTGTTGAAAATTTTCTGGTGATCGAAGGTTTATCGAAGTGCATAACAGAAGTTGTTGCAGCGGATGACGCCAAAGCAAAAGCGAAGTTGATTTTAACAATAGATGCTTCTCTTTACGTGCATATAAAAGATGCAGCTACTACAAAAGATCTGTGGACAAAGTTGAAAGCATTGTTTGATGATTCGGGTTTTGCAAGAAAAATCAATTTACTTCGAAATTTGATTTCAACCCGATTGGAAAATTGTGATTCGATGGAGAGTTATGTCAATCAACTTATAGAAACTGGTCAAAAATTGCGTGGTACTGGTTTTAATATTGATGACGAATGGATAGGATCTTTGTTACTGGCGGGATTACCTGATAAATTCTCGCCAATGATCATGGCCATTGAACACTCAGGTATCGCCATTACGGCAGATTCCATTAAAGCAAAGCTATTGGGTATGGAGGAAGGTAGTGTTCAGAAAAGTGGCAGTGCGTTCGTAAGTAAAACCAATAAGTACGGTGCGAAGCAAAGAAAAAATGTTGGTAACACTTCATCGAATACGTCAAGTATACCAAGGAAAGATATCAGATGTTACAAATGTAACCAAACCGGACATTTTAAAAACAAATGTCCAAATGTTGTTTCTTCGGATAATAATAAACAAAAATCAAATGCTTTCAGTGCAGTATTTTTGAGTGGTATTTTTAGTAAATCAGAGTGGTATGTTGATTTCGGTGCCAGTGTTCATTTGACTGCAAATGAAAGATGGATTGAAAATATAACCTCGCAAACGAGTATGCAGGAAATAATGGTGGCAAATAAAACCAAGGTTCCAGTTGTATGTTCGGGTGATGTAAAGCTCACAACAGTTGTAGGAGATACCAATATTGATGTGACAGTAAAAAATGTATTGTGTGTTCCGGAATTGACAACGAATTTATTATCAGTGAGTGAACTAATAAAAAATGGTAATGCTGTTGAGTTTGAAAAACATGGTTGTAAAATCTACAATAAACAAAAGGTGCTAGTTGCTACAGCTGATTTGCAGGATGATGTCTATTGATTGAATATTTCGAAGAGATCTTTGATGGCAGCACCAGCGGTGATTATAGGTCAAACTTGGCATCGCAGATTTGGTCATATCAACAGTGAATATTTAAACAAAATGAAAAATGGATTGGTAGATGGGCTTACATATTCTGAAAATCTAAATATTGAAAAGAAGAATTGTGAAGTTTGTTGCGAAGGTAAGCAATCTAGATTACCATTTCAACATCAAGGAAATCGAGCTAAAAATTTATTGGAAATAATCCATGCTGACGTCTGCGGCCCTATGGAAACTACGTCGATTGGTGGATCCAAATATTTTCTAATTTTTGAAGATGATTTCAGTCGAATGGCCTTTGTTTATTTTTTGAAACGAAAAGATCAAGTGTTTGAATATTTTAAAGAATTTAAAGTCCTAGTAGAAAATCAGCAGAACGCGAAAATAAAAATATTCAGATCAGATAACGGAGGTGAGTTTTGTAGCACTGAATTCGAAAGTTATTTAAAAAACCAGGGGATTGTACATCAAAAGACAAATCCCTATACACCTCAGCAAAATGGAATGTCTGAACGATTAAATCGCACGATCGTTGAAAAAGCTAAATGCTTGTTATTCGATGCTCAGTTAGAGAAGATTTTTTGGGCTGAAGCTGTAAATACTTCAATATATTTACGGAATAGATCTATAGCTTCAGGATTGCAAAAGACGCCTTATGAACTCTGGACAGGTCAGAAACCTGATGTCAGTAATCTTCGAATTTTCGGTAGCACAGTCATGGTACACATTCCAAAAGAAAAACGTTTGAAATGGGACAAAAAGGCAGAAAAACATATTTTGGTCGGTTATGGTGAAAATGTCAAAGGGTATCGAGTGTACAATCCAAAGGAAAGAACGGTTCTTACCAGCAGAGATGTAATCATCATGGAAGATACAAAAGATGAAGCTATTGTTGTAGTTAACAGTGATGCAAATACATCTGTAAACACTGAGGAAATTTCAGATTCAGTGGGAGATGAGAATCAAAATAAAAAAGTTATTCAAGAAGTTCCTGAAAAAGAAGAAAAAGATTCGAATATTTTGAACGAAGTTGAAGAATTTCATACACCTATCAACAGTGATGGAGAAGATTTAGTAGCTGAAACTCAAGAAATAAATGTAGCAACAAGGAAATCAGCAAGAACTCCGAAACCCAGAACGTTCGAAGATTATGTCACTTATCTTTCTGTAACTGATATGAATTTAGAAGAGGATCCAGTCACTATCAGGGAAGCTTTATCCAGGCCAGATAGGGAAAAATGGAGACAAGCAATAAAAGAAGAATTGAAATGTTTCGAAGAAAACAAAGCTTGGGAACTGATCGATGTTCCTAACGAAGGCACCATAGTGGATTGTAAATGGGTATTCAAAAGAAAAATTGATAGTGAAAATAATGTGCGATTCAGGGCAAGGCTTGTAGCCAAGGGCTTTACACAAAAAGCAGGTATCGATTTTGATGAAACTTTTTCACCAGTAGTTAGGCATTCTACGCTCAGATTGTTAATGGCTTTATCGGTCAAACTGAATCTAAATATTACACATTTAGATGTAACCACAGCTTTTCTTAATGGAATTTTAAAAGAAAATGTGCTTATGAAAGTACCTGAAGGTTTTGACTCGTCTGATTGTACAAATAAGGTTTTAAAATTAAAAAAGGCAATTCACGGTCTTAAACAATCTTCGCGTGCTTGGTATGAAAAAGTAGATGATTCTTTACGCGCATTAGATTATAGAAAATCTGAGTTTGAACCATGTTTGTATATAAAAAACAAAGATGAATGTATAACAATTATTGCAATCTATGTTGACGATTTCTTTATATTTTCTAATGACAAGATCGAAACGGATAATTTAAAAGCTGAATTGAGTGCCAAATTCAGAATTAAAGATCTAGGTCAAGTTAAGCAATGTCTTGGTGTGAAAGTGAATATTGATCAACAAAATAACATTATAACTTTGGATCAGGAACAATATATCAATCAAATATTGGAACGTTTTAACATGTTAAATTGTAAAACCGTCTCTACTCCTATAGAAACTAATACAAAACTTGATAAAAGTGATTGTCAGATCGAAGTTCCGTATCAACAACTCATAAGTAGTTTAATGTATATTGCTATGTTGACAAGGCCTGACATTTCTTTTCCAGTAAGTTATTTGAGTCAGTTTAACAACTGTTACGATGAAAATCATTGGAAACAAGCGAAACGAATTCTTAAATATTTACAGGGAACTAAGAGTTATGGTTTAAGATTTAATAGAGATGATGCAGAATTAAAGGGTTTTGTTGATGCCGATTGGGCAAATAATTCTGTTGACAAAAAATCTTATACAGGTTTTTGTTTCAATTTTTCTGGTTTTGCCATATCTTGGGAAAGTAAAAAACAAAATACGGTGGCTTTATCAAGCACGGAAGCCGAATATATGGCAATTTCCGCAGCTGCCCAAGAAGCAATTTATTTGAGGAATTGAATTTTTGATATAACCGGAAATGCTTATTGTATTACTCTATTTAATGATAATCAAAGTGCACAGAAGCTGTCTATGAATCCTATATTTCATAAAAGATCGAAGCACATAGACGTGCGACATCATTTCATAAGAGAAGCGATTACAAATAATTTGGTGAAAGTTGAATATTTGCAAACAGCTGATATGCCTGCTGATATTTTAACCAAAGGTTTGGGTGCAGATAAACACCACAGATTTCTGCAAAATTTGGGTATTGTGAATCTGAAATGATATTTTTTTGTTTGTTCATTCATTTGAGCTAGTGGGAGTGTTGTAATAGCTCAAATTTCTATGAGTTCCACTAACGCCATCTATGTATTCATGTACACACTCAGTTGTATCTATAAATATATCTTTCATGTTTGTATGTTACACGATGCTGAAATGAAAGTTCATCAGTCTGTGTAGAGAAGTCTAAAGAACGTGTCTTATTAATTATCATTTACGTCCTTCAATTTTATATAATATACTGTCACGGCACGCTCTACACTTTTCTTTTCTATTAGGATATTAGTCCTGGAACGCTAGCCAAATCTTCATGTGGGATTTCTCCAATGTACTCCCATATATTCAAAATATCGCTCTATACAACATATCAACATCAAATGCACTGACTTTACACATTATGGTGGTGTGTACATGTATTTCAAGATATTCGAAAGCTCTTTTTCTTTCTTTTTTGAACCCCTCTATTGGGTGAGATTTACAAGTCGACTTTGGAAAAAACCTCTTTCCCTCACACGACCTGTACATTTTTCGTTACAAAAAATTCTGAATCCATTAGTCTATACCTCACGGAAACGAATTTTTGGAACTTCTTCATCGACTTGCCCCAGCACCAGTGGCGTATTTGGGCCTAGGCCAACCTAGGCCTGGGCCTAGGGGCGGCAGGTCTGAGGGGCGGCACCACAACCAACCAAAAAAATAAATTCGATATTTTGTGAATATGATTTCTTGAAGTTTTTATACATGGTAATATTGAGTGAATTAATTATCAAAAAATTATGAAGTTTCAGTTCCTCTTGTGCTTATTGAACTTCAACTTTGATTTATTAAATAATTCTAATTTTCATTGAAGATTAATTTTCTCAATTCTTATGTCAATTATATCAATAATCATTTTTTCATTCTCAACACGGAAAGTACCCTAACATACGAGTAATACGGATAGTAACCGCAATCGATTGCATTACTCTATACTGTCAGAAATATCTGAAAGTTTTTTTCAATCACCTACGTGAATGTCAGATTTGTGAAGAGTTCATTGAAATTATGGCAAGAGAAGTGAAAACGAAAATTATAAAAGAAGCACAAAGTGCAAAATATTTTTAAATACCATTAATGTTGAAAAAATATCTATTCCGGAATTGTGCAAATTATTATATAAGGAAAACCTATTGAATCTTTTTCCAAACGTTGATATTGCCTTACGAATTTTCTTATGTATGTTTGTATCTAATTGCTCAGGAGAACGGTCATTTTCCGTATTAAAACGAGTGAAGAATTATTTAAGATATACGATAAATCAATGTAGACTTATTTCTTTATCAATATTATGTATTGAAGCTAAAATGGTTTCAGGAATTCAATTATAATTATAATTCACTTATAGAAGAATTCGCTGCATTAAAGGCTCGAAGAGCTGCTGTAACATAAGATTATCAAATGTAAAATTGAATCAATGCTAATGGAGAAAAGAAAAGAAAAACAACATAACATAAATGTATAGAATCATTATTTGTGAATTTTGATACTTGAGAGAAGGGCGGCATCATATATCTGGCATAGGGGCGGCAAATTTCCTAATGCGGCCCTGTCCAGCACTTGGTAAAATTTCGAAGTGCACTTTTTGAAAAATGTTCTTCTGAAGTGCTATTCCGTTTTTGATGTCAGAAGATTCTGAATCAATTGGTTTATACGTCCATTCCGCTGGAACAGCCAAATGAGCACAATCAAATATGAACTATATGAGAATTTTTCGCAATTTTTTTTGCTAATTTTTTGCTATAATATCGAATTTTTCGCTCCGGTAGTTTTCGAGAAAATGAAGGTTGTGTCAGCGGAACAGTTCCGCTGGAACAACCATTGATATAGGGGGCATGATATGGTAAAAGGAATGCATAGGAATTATTCGCTTTTTATTTGCTCCAAGAATATGCTAGATTAATCTCATTCAAACGAAAGGATAAGGGAATAACAGAGATTCATGAGGAAAATGAAATACTTGAATATTGGGACGGAGCGATATCGTCATAGGAGAGAAGATTTTTTGGGGACTTTGGCATTGCAGATCATACGTCAGGGAGACAGTTGTGCGTACTAATCGAGGTGTGGACGAATATAAAGTGTAGAAAGAAATTGGAATTAGAAAGCATGAATTATACTGGAAATCTATACTTGTGAAATATTCACAAAATGTGAAATATTCGCGATTTTCTAATCACACTTTGTTTTTCGGAGTCAAGGAGACGGTTTTGCCTGAGAGATGAATCGGAATAGTTGTAGTAAACCTCAAACGAGAAGGTGAGAACCAGCAAAAAAATCCAGGATGGTTTAGAGCAGGAAAATCGGAGGTCGCTGGAAATCTCGAATATTCGCGATTTTATCGTCAAACTTTGGTTTTCTGGAACCAAGCCACGTTTTTCCCTCATATGAGCATCAGAATACTTGAACCACAACCCCTACGACCAGGTGATGATCAGCAGAAAAATCCAGCACAGTGTAGAGCAGAGCAAAAAAATCGAGGGTCGCGGGAAATGTCCAATATTCGCGATTTTCTCATCAAACTTTGTTTTTCGGAGTCCAGATGCCGTTTTCGCTTCATGTATAATTCGGAATAACTGTAGTATACCTCAAAAAATGAGGTGAGAACCAGCAAAAAAAATCCAGGATGGTTTAGAGCAGAGCAAAAAAATCGAGGGTCGCTGGAAGTCTCGAATATTCGCGATTTTTTCGTCAAACTTTGGTTTTCTGGAACCAAACCACGTTTTTCCCTCATATAAGCATCAGAATACTTGAACCATAACCCCTACGACCAGGTGATGATCAGCAGAAAAATCCAGCACAGTGTAGAGCAAAGCAAAAAAATCGAGGGTCGCTGGAAATGTCCAATATTCGCGATTTTCTCATCAAACTTTGTTTTTCAGAGTCCAGATGCCGTTTTCGCTACAAGTATCATTCGGAATAGTTGTAGTACTCCTCCAAAAATGAGGTGAGAACCAGCAAAAGAATCCAGGATGGTTTAGTGCAGAGCAAAAAAATCGAGGGTCGCTGGAAGTCTCAAATATTCGCGATTTTCTCGTTCAACTTTGGTTTTCTGGGAGCAAGTCACGTTTTTCTCTCATTTAGGAATCAGAATGGTTGCACCACAACCCCTACGACCAGGTGATAATCAGCAAAAAAATCCAGGACAGTGTAGAGCAGAGCAAAAACATCGAGGATCGCTGGAAGTCTCGAATATTCGCGATTTTTCCGTCAAACTTTGGTTTTCTGGAACCAAGCCACGTTTTTCCTTCATACAAGCATCAGAATAGCTGCAGCACAACTCCTACGACCAGGTGATATCCAGCAAAAACATCCGGGATGGTCTAGAGCAGAGCAAGAGAATCGAATGTCTCTGAAAATAAGGAATATTCGCGGTTATTCTAATCAAACTTCGTTTTACGGAGCACTGAATCCATTCTTGTTCCATATAAGGATTGGAATAGTTGTAGCACACCTCCTTTGACGAGGTGAGAATCAGCGAAAGCATCCT
Source organism: Gonatopus flavifemur (assembly GCA_018340375.1). Lineage (NCBI taxonomy): Eukaryota > Metazoa > Arthropoda > Insecta > Hymenoptera > Dryinidae > Gonatopus > Gonatopus flavifemur. The sequence continues at coordinate 48,250,282 of JAFFJZ010000003.1, read as the reverse complement.
GAATGTTTGGGAGCAGAGCAAAAAATCGACCGTCTTCTGAGATGTCAAATATTCGCGGTCATTTTCGACAAACTCTGTTTTTCGGTGCCCAGATTACGTTTTTCCGTCATATAAGGATCGGAATAGTTGGAGCTCTTCTCCTGCGACCATGTGATAACCAGCAAGAGAATGCAGAATGTTTAGAGCAGCGCAAAAAAATCGAGTGTCCAAAAAATCATGAAATGTTCGAGATTTTCTCATCGAACTTTGTTTTTCGTAGCCCAGATTACGTTTTTGCTTCATATGAGAATTGGAACAGTTGTAGCACACCTCCTCCGACGAGGTGAGCACTAGCAAAAAAATCCAGAATGTTTCAGAGCAGAGCAGAAAAATGTAGTGTCTCTGGAAATGTCAAATATTCGCGATATTCTCATCACACTCTGTTTTTCGGGGCCCAGATTACGTTTTCGCCTCATATAAGGATTGGCATAGTTGCAGCTCAATTCTTTTGAAGAGGAGAGAACTAGTCAAAAAATCCAGGATTGTTTAGAGCAGAGCAAAAACGTGGAGTGTCTGAAGAAATGTAAAATATTCGCGACCATATATCTCAACCAAATAAATATTCAATGTCCTTCTAAATATTTTGTCAATGTGAATTGATGTTTCATTCATTCATTCAAGGTTAATTCAAATCATTATTTTTATTATGACTGTTCTATTAATTATACTCATGTTCCCGTGAATCTTTCCTTTCAGTGTGAAATTCAATATACACCATGAATTGGAAAATCAAAGTTTCCATTTCAAAATCTACCCAGGCATTATTTAATAAATATAAATTTCAATCAAATACAGTAAACCCCCATTCAATCTTCTACCCCTTCTCCCACTGACATACACACAGAAAGTTGAAAAGAGGAACAAGAGAACATTTGAAGTGAGTTTACGTATCGTGAATTGTTCTTATTCGTGCATCTCCGTAATGGCGGCGGGAACAGTGTTGCGTTATTTGCCGAGCTGGGACATCGCAGCTTGGTCACGTGTATACGTTACGCACTAACACATGTGAGCACTCTTGTCGATGGACTGCTCATCGACAAGAGCGCCCAAATGTGTTAGTGAGTAACGTAGAAACGCGACCAAGTTGCGATGTCCCAGCTCGGTAAACACCACAACATCAGGCGGGAACAAAGATACCGCGGCTACGTATGTTTACCTCGTTAACTTAGCCGCCTCAATCGAACAAACCTTTGATGCGGTGCCGCCGCTTTTTCTGAAAATCCCTTCCTCTTTCAGTGTGCACGTATTGTTTTGATTTTCTATAAAAGTGTTCAGTCTTATTCGACGTTTCGAATGAGTTGGAGGACTGTCAATCCCATATTCATCCTACAATGCCGTTGAAACGTGGACGTCCTTCGAAACTCGACTATGAATTCTTGGTGGAAAAATTAATTGAATACAAAAACGAAATTGTATATGCTGATAATCAATTGGTTTCAAAACACGAGGAGATCTGGGAAACCATTTCCAGCGAAATCGATCATGAAATCAAAGCGTTTAGCATATATAGCATGATGTGCAATAATTATAAGAATTTGAAAACTCATGTGTTCGGAAATGATATTACAGATCTGGAAACAACAAAAAAGACGGATGATTCGTATGAGTCAAATGATGATGCTGAATTGTCTATGAATTCATGTGAAAGTGAAACCGAAGGCAGAAAAGCAAAAACCTTCATCTTCAATTTCAGCAAAGCAGAATTTCAAGATCTTGTCATCGAAAAAGCTTATAGGCGCAAAACTAAAACTGGATACACTCAGAGAATGTGGAAAACTTTCAAACCAGGCTTGTGGCAAGAAGCAGTTACCGATAAAATTTGGAATTGTACGGGTTTAAAGTGCGGGTTCAACTTTTCCAATTATTATATTTCTTCCGACGAGGAAAGAGGTTACATCAAAGGTAATATTTAAACCCATATTATTGTATCATTGTTTCTGTAATGTCCAATTTTTCAGTTGCGAATGTCTTCCTTGCGGAAAATGTTGAACTGCGCCAGAAAAAACCTTCTTTGGGAAGGAAACCGAGCAGACTGTCGGGATTCATCTACATTCTTTCACACACGGAGAAAATACTACAATACTGAGTACTGTAGCCGACACGACTGACTCGTGTTATGGAAAAAAAATAATTTCAACCCTGCTGATTACTGCAGTAACACGAACCAGCAGTGTTGAAATTATTTTTTCTCCATAACACGAGTCAGTCGTGTCGGTTACAGTACCCAGTATTGTAGGATTTTCTCCTCGCAGAATGTGAAAGGTTTTCTCAGTTCCGCGTAGCATTTTCTGCAGGGTTGAAATTATTCGTTGGTGATCAAGTATATTCTTAAAACTGTATACAAAACAATACATTTCCTCTCTTGCGAATCTCAATTCAGTTCCAATTGAAATTTATTTAATTTCATTAGAAGTTCATAATTTGGTATTAATTATTTTCTGAATTGAATATGCATCTGAATGCAACAAATATTGTGAAGGGGATACTAGCGCCGGCACTTCAGCCAACTCTTTCGTGTAAGATTTCTCCACAATACTCGAATATTTTCAAAATATCGCTGTATACAGCATTTCTTGAATGTCTATAGAAATGCTGTATAGAGCGATGTTACGAAAATATGAAAGTATTTTGGAGAATTCTTACACGAAAAATTTGGCTAATGTCCCACTGCTAGTATCTCCTTAACCCATTAAGAGGATACTAGTGGCGTGGCAGCAGCCAAAATGTTTCTTTCGAATTATTTGAAAGTTTCACAATAAAATTTAATAATTTTCATTCAGAGACTCATATTGATACATATAGCCGGTAGGTGAATGGAAATTGGTTGGTTTTATTGCACCACTTTCCAATACTTTGGAAGGAACATTTTGGCTGCTGCCACGCCGCTAGTACCCCTTTAAGGAGATACTAGCGCCGGGACATTAGCCCAATTTTTCGTGTAAGACTTCTCCAAAACACTTTCATAATTCGAAATATCGCTCTATACAGCATTTCTATAGACATTGAAGAAATGCTGTATTGAGCAATATTTTGAAAATATTCAAGTATTGTGGAGAAATCTTACACGAAAGATTTGGCTAAAGTTCCGGCGCTAGTAACCCCTAGAGACCCATGGCTAGCACAGCATTGATAGCGCTAAACGAATTACGCCAGCGATTGCATCAGCAAAAAATAATATGTACTTGTTTTTCTATTCAACGATTTGATTGTTTATTGCAAATATTGTTGAAAGAAATTAACTAAAAGTTTAGAATTTCAAAAAACTAAGAGTGCCAATCGATTCTACGGGAGGAATCCTGAAAGAAAATGTATTTACTTTATTTGACAAAAAATTTATTTTAGTTTCAGTTAATTTGTTTGAAAAATTTTTGCAATAAACAATCAAATCTTTGAAAAAACACGTATATCTTATTTTTGCTGATGCAGTCGATGGCGTAATTCGTTTGGCGCTATCAATGCTGTGCTAGCCATGGGTCCTAATGGGTTAATTCTTCCCAATAATCAAGTCAAAACGAATACGTACTTGAATTATTGATGATTTCATCGGATGTAGCATCAAGTATTGAAGTCATTCTTCTTCAAACGTTTCTGATTTTAGATGTTCCACATTCACAGGATGATCAAGTATTCACGATTAATGCACAGAAAAACACTTCCTCGAAAGATTATTCGTAATGAGTGTACTTAAAAACCGTAGTCAATTAACAGTAACTTAATAAATTCACTGTGTGAAATAACAATACCCGGGAAAAAATACTTTAGATCTCAGCAGATCTAATTAGATCTCTTTAGATCTCTTTAGATCTGAAAAATGGAGAATCGTAAGTCTCTTCAGATCTACATAGATCTATTTAGATCTAGACAGATCTAATTAAATCTACGTAGATCTAAATAGAAATGAAATTCTCACGGTACTTAATCGCAATTTTTCTGCGTCAACTGCAAATTTCCTCCACTTTTATAGATGGTTTATGAGAAGTGTTTTTGCGTAAGATCAAGTACTTTCCATAGATCTCAATAAATTTGAGGCTATCTGCACAGAGTTAATTTTTCCATTTTGTAGATCTACGTAGATCTAATTCATTTTTTCTCGGGTAAGACTATCAATTTTTAGTATTTTTGCTGGGGATTGTTGGTAAATTCACTACGAATATTCTTCACTGATGCTCTTTTTCTTTGAATTTACAGTCATGTTTGTAATTATTAATTAACTCGGTTTTTCCATGATAGTTTAAGAATAATATATGGTCTCACTGTGAGAAGAGATTCACTAAAATTTTGAAAACAGTTTTGTGATTTTTTACAGAAACGCTCCTCTGAATCTTCAGAAAAAATTCACTCGATCTTTAAAACATAATTCTGAAGTTCCAGAAAGGTTTCTATAAACCCAGTAAACCTATCTCCGATATTCAGTGAAAACATTTTTTGAAAATTCATTCCCAAGTCTATAATTTTGAACGACGCTTCAAGAATCCTCCGTTGAACTCTGCATTGTTTAGATCACAAGTTGGAAAATTCATGATGCATCTGAATTGAAAATAGTGGAAACAGACATTCTTCATTACAGCTGATATATAGCCCAAGAAAAATTCTCTTGAATCAATTAAATGTTTTCTCAATTTAAAAATTATAATCTCAGTTGTGCAGAAATCTTCTTTTATCAATGTTATATATCTTTCGAGAAATGGATTTCCCGGAACATGAAAATATTTTTTTGGAGATAATTATTTCACTCGGTTTACTCAATCTGAATACTGAATCTTTGAATTACTGCTAAGGTATCCATTTATGAATCAATTTTCATTGTGATTAATGGAAAACTTTTCAGAGATGTATAAATAGTTGATTGATTATATAATCTCAATAAGTTCTCTCACTATTGCGTTTTCAAACATTCATACGGAAACAATTTATTAGTAAAAGATGATCAAATGAATGGAAGATATGTGGAAAATTACAACACTCTCATGGGACCAAGGGTCTTTTTGCGCTTCAATTGCGAATGCAAATGTTTTATTTAGTGCTTTGACCACATGCATAATCCCTTTGAATCAAAAATCAAATCATACTATTTCAAGATGTTGTAACTGTGGCAGTCAATTGAATTGTAGCATCAAAGGAGACATCGGCGATGAGCACGTTTGGTTTGAATGCGAAATCGTAAAGGGAACCGGAGAAGATGGTAAAAAGTGTGGAAAGCGGTATGCACGAAAACCAATTAGAGAAAAAATTGGTGCTGAGTTGATAGGCCATTCTGTTGATATATATCGAAATGCGAGATCAGATGATCTATTAAACGAAAGAGATTCTGAAGCACCACATTTATACACGTCGAACACTTTAAGAAAAATAAAACATGAGCATGTGAAATCCCTGTATATTGATCCCGATCTATTCAATTCTTTATATTATATCGGTGAAAATATGTTTCCACATTCAATACATGGGATTGGTCTACAGCCTTTTTTTGTTTATTATTTTACGAACCATCAACTGCATGTGTTTCAAAAATATGCAGCAAAAGGAAGAACCTGCATATTCATTGATGCTACTGGAGGTTCTTTCAAAAATGTGGTTAAACCAGACAAGAAATTATCAAAACATATTTTCTTATACATTGTGGTTGTGAATTGGGAAGGCAAGCAGTTCCCTGTTTTGCAGATGTTCAGTGAAACTCACGATGCGAATTCAATTTCTGCATGGCTAAACAAATGGAGGCACATAGGTGCTCCATGTCCAGATGAAGTTGTAATAGACTTCAGTTTGGCTCTTATAATAGCCAGCATAAAGAGTTTCACTTCTTCGTACACCATCACTCAATACTGTAATGTTTTATGGGGAGATGAAATGCCTGTATGTTACATTCGCATCAACGTCGCACATTGGATGAACATCTACCGCATTTTTCTCAAATCCTTGACGTATCAGAAGAAGGTTTTTTATATGGCTGCAATTGGACAACTTGTGAGGTGCACCAGATTACTCGATGCAGAAAATATCATAAGAAGTCTGCTTATTATTTCTCAATGCGAAACGGAAGGGGTGTTGTCTTCTGGTGAGCTAACTACGTGTGAGAAGGAAAAAATCAAATTAAAACATTTGATTACAGGTGAGTAACTCCCAAGTAATAAAGTGGACACAAGTGCATTGTCAGTTTTTGCTACTGAAGAAAATAATTGACAAAACCCGAAAAAAAAGAAATAGTCTTTTAAGTTACCTTGATCCTCGAATCCGATTTCTTTGAATGAATAGACACAGGTCCTACGAGAATTAAGAATTATGCAATTGAACAAACATACAATCAATAATTGGACTTTGATTTTCAATCAACCAATACTTCACTTAACAACTAAAATCTATTCTTTAATTGAAATTCGTTTCAATTGGAAACTCAATTTCTAATGAATTTGAATTCCTCATTAAATTGAGAAATAAATCTTATTTCCCAATTTGAAGTTTCAATATCAAATCAAATCTAATTGGGAAACATTTGGATTAAGAGATAAAACATGTTGCCTAATTGATTAGAAGATGAACTAACCCTAAAACCAGCAAGTGAGATCTGTTAGTCCCCTTTCACATGTGAGAATTATTGACATGTCCAGTCTGGAGTTAAGAATGACATTCAATTTCTAATTGGAACCAACTTTAATTCAGATTCGAGTTGCATTTCTCAATTAAAATTTGTTCCAATTAGGGATTGAATTAATTTATTGATTGACACAAATTATGATTAGGAAATCAATTACATTTGTCGATTCGACAGAGAATGAATTGTGGATTGAATTTTATTCTTCAAATGGAATATTGATGAATTCAGAGTTCTCATTCAGTTGTTAATAGGATTCAATTAGTATAATGAGAATTTGGTTAAATTATTCGCAACCCTGGCTTCGACTCTTCAAATGTTACACTGTAAAAAGTGTGACTTGAATTGGCTGCGTCTTAATTTGAAAACTGGCTGAAATTCAGATTTTTCCATTGTTTCGACGATGGTTCTTTGTGCTCACTCCACACCCGAAGCAGGCTTCTTTTGGCTGTGTCTTAAATTCAGTCATGACGCAAGCTGAATTCAAGACTTTTTTACAGTGTACAATTACATTTATTGGCACTTTTTGATGAAATTGATCTCGTTTATCGACTTTTACTCTTTGACAAATATATTTTTTTATTTTCATGAATTTGAATGAAACTTTGCCCACCACATTATTTTCACCATTGAAAATTCCATAGTTCTGAGTTCTGACCGCAGATGTGAATTTAGCGATCCAAAATACTCCAATGTTCAAGTTATTAATATACAGGGTGTCTACGACTCCTTAAATATCCTTAAATCCTGGAAATATCCTGGAAACCCAAAATTGCTCCTTGAATCCTGGAAAAGTCCTGGAATAATTTTTTTTATCCTGGAAAAGTTAAAATTGCGTTTTTTGATTAAAAACTGCAATATTCCCATTTCAATTGAATACCTAGATCCTAAAACTTCATCAGTATGTTTCCGAATGCAAAATGAAACACAACTGTTAATAATATCCATCAAAAGAAGCATTTTTTCAAGTTTGAATTTTATTCCACGACTATTACTCGATGAAATGAAAATTCAAAAGTGGAAATTTCATCCCCTTTGAAATCGATGTCCTATGAAACGTATATCATGATGACTTGGCAACATCTGATCAAAATGTTATAACACTGGGGATATAGTTTTCGTTGGAGATTGCAAAGGCAAAAATACTCATACAGCCCAAGAGTCCTCGTGTGGAAATATTCTGCTGAAAAATGTCGGCAAAACTCTGAATAATCTCTGTCAAACTCTGAATAATCTCTGTGAAACTCTGCGAAACGCTGACAAACTCTGAAATTTTGATGAAAAATCTAATACTTTTGGAACATTTTGTACAGACTTTTGTACCGCCAGCTCCCGCTTTCTAGGATCACTGTATTTGACAAGTATTGTGAATTAGGCATTGAGTTACAAAGGGATAGTAATGTTCTAACAATAATTCCTGATTATGGAATAAGCATTCCTTTTGAGAAAAAAATACAAAAAAATGCATGAAAGTTAAGTAAGAACAATTTACAGAGTTTCTTTGATTTTGGAAAGTTTCATTTTTGCAGAAAGAAAATCAAACGACTTGGATCGAATATGAGAGACCTACAAGTTACACGAGGATATTCATTCTTCATGTACTTGTACTTTATACTTTGTTGAATATGCATTTCAATTTAAAAAATGAATTCATATTGATTTTCATGTTTGAAAAGAAATTGTAGATGAAATGAATTTCAGTGAAGAAAATTCGAAACTTCAGGCTTCGTGCGGGAGACCTAAGGATTTATCAATCCCACTCAGGTTTTTTCTGGTGAATGCGTGGTCATGAAAATAGCTTTCCATCAACTTAAAATTTTGAATTGCCAATAAAAAAGGTTTTTCGATACACCCTAATATATAGGGTGATATATGACTCGTGGACCATACTTCTAGGCATATTCTAGACATGGAAACAAACAACTTTTTTTTTTTTTAAATATTTGAAGCTTGGTTTGAGGGTTGAGTTCAACCAATCAAGAATCACCCTGTATATTATAGTGCAGTCGTTAAGAATTGAATTTTTTTCAACGCTACAAAACAAATATTTTTTATGATGAAAAAATATGGGAGAGCTTTTTTTCAACAAATATAAAACGTGCCTCAAGACAATCTACGTTCTTTTTTGATAAAATTCAAGTATTTTTCTTGGAGTATACAGATTAGAAATTAAGTTATAAAGAGAATTGTGTAGGAAATTAAACTCTCTACGAAAAATATTTCTTCTATTTTTTCATAAAATTTATATTTATTCAATATAGATAAAGATTAGGTGTGTGCGAGTACTCGAAAATTTCGAGTATGCTCGAGACGAGTCGAGTCGAGTATTTTTTATTACTCGAAATTTTCGAGCTACTCGAAAATTTTCGAGTAATTGATCAATTTTTCATAATTCTCATGAATCATTATTTGTAATGAGTAGAATGTTCTTAGAAAACACAAGGTTTCATTATCCGCTAAGACTTATAGATTATTCTCAAATTCATATATATTTTATACTTCTCGAGTACTCGAAAATCTACCGGAGTACTCGAAAAATTTTCGGGGAGCACATCAATGTATAGTATGTTCCAAACCCGTGCATGCGATAGAGCCATGCTCCTGCAGTTTGAATAGGAACAATGAGGGTTATGGAGAAGAAAGAATTTGCACTGATTGCTCCAAAACTGGAGATATTGAAACGAGAATAGAGAGTCATGAACAAGAAAACTGGGGTGGATTGGCTAAAAAAAATGTGAGCAAAGGCCTGTACTTAGGTTCAAATAAACGCAAAATTCATGACATGTTGACCATACCGAAACGCCGTCAGTTGCCGATTTTAAAGAATGGGAATAGTATGAAGTTACATCCCATTCAAATTGACAACAGAAAAATCGCATTTTTGAATAAATGTGCTTTTGACAGTACTTTCCAAATCATGCTGAGTGCATTTCACGATCACGAACCATTACGTCAAGAGGTGATATATTTTTACAATCTTTCATATAAAATTTGTAATGGTAATTGATTCAGATAAAATTGATTTCATGGAAAGTTATTTAGTCTCAGTTTCCATTTCGAAAAGGTTTCACATTGAAAGTTGACTTTTCAATTAATGCAATGGACACAAAGAAAATTTTATAAAACAGTTCTCCTGGCTGGTATCGTAATTGCGAGTTTTGGCGGATTGAGATATTCCCTATCCCTCTTCGACGTGTAGAAAAAGAACACGTTTAAACGATTGCCTACGGGTTGCCTTCGACACACATCGATTGAAGAGAGATAAAGAATTTCTGGATCCACTGAGCTTGAGGCCTAAACTTATATTCATTGTTACTATGAGTATCAGTCCCATTCCTTTGCCTGTAATGAAAACAAACATGAGTTACAATGCCTAATCGCATAGCAGAAGCGTGACTTTACAATAGTGATACTAATTCAGTGGAGGTTGCTGGGAAATTTACGGTGTATGATTCTTGTTCCAATCAACGATATATTATTCTTATATTAGTATGAACAAGAGTCATAAACTCTTGGAGTTCAGTTTCAATTCTTCCTAGATGAAGTCTTGAGATATCAAGTTGTAATATGTGAACCGCTGTATTAAAGGGGTAATTACGTAATAATTGGAAATTTCATTTGAACTGCATGGTCTTCCTGAGAAGAACTACTAACACTTGAAATGTCATCTTATCAATCAGGAACTTCTGCAGTACTGTGGGAAAGTCTGCTTTTCTTTGGCGGAGCGACTTCTTATTCATACGAAAATGGAATGGTTTTTCTAAGGGGGGGACAATAGAATCAATTATCACCCTGATTCAATGGAAAGTAGATATGTGACTTGTATCCTAGAAAACAGTTGAATACGATACGAATTTTGATTCACAGATTGATGCAATGAACATAAGGAATGAGTTTTTATCAATGGTTAAGGACACCTTCCAAAATGGTGTAAGACCATATACATACAAACTAAGAGGACAACTGCTGTATGGAATTTCCAGAGAATTACAATCCCCATACCCTGGTCTAGAACTCCGAGATTGCATCACAAGCGCAGGATGAATGGCAAATCATTTATTCAAGAACCTGCCCAGTATAACGGAGGTATCGCAATGTGGAAAGGCATGTCCACCGAGGATAAAAAATTTGAATATCCTGCAGTTGAACTGGGAGGTGTTAAATCCAGCAAATTTTACCAATGTTATAGATGAACATATGGTCTTGAAAAGACGAACAAAGTGCCCATTGCAAGGATGTGACGGATATGAAACAACCAAATTGATATCTGTTGGTAAGTCTTCTCAGAATTCAGTATGACTTCTTTCCGTGCAACTTGTTTCTGAAATGAGGGATGATACGGAAGGGATGGTGGAATTGAATATAATTAATGAATTTTATTACAGGAACGATTATCATATTTGATATTTTCAAAGCGCCCTGTGAGAAAATTAAGCTGGGTGATATCCCGAAAAATATAAGTAATCTGTGCAATCCAGGAGATGGGTTTGAACTGATCGGATGTATGGATTATAAACAACCACCATGCAGTACGAGGAGATCTGGAGAAGAGGTCGTGGGCCATTTTACGGCAATTTCGTTGAGACGCGATCGGCAATAGGTTGAATACGACGATTTAGCCGGAGGAGGGGGAAAGAACATGGAAGAATCATGTAAAGTGAACCCAGCTTTACTGTTTTACGGGAAAACGGGATGAAAAATTATTATTGTAAGGAGAGAATGTAATATAATATAATATATCACAATGGGAATTTTAAGGGGATAAACTAACTTTTTATTTTGTAAAATGATGCGATTCTGTATGATGATATCCCATGCGTTGGATATAATTGTGAATTCAGTGACAAGTATTTTCGGGTTACTGTGGGTCCGTAATGATTTCGGAAATCGAGGAGGAATATAGAGATATGGTTTCTGTGCATGGTTCTGAGCGGTTGCAGTTCTCTTCGAGACTCGAGTTGTTGCTCTGCTCTAGAATTTCCTGCTTTTTTTTGCGGGTTCTCACCTCATCTTGGATGTGCTGCATCTGATCTGATGACTTTATGAGGGAAAAAACGTGATCTGGGCTCCGAAAACCAAAGTGTGACAAGAGAATCGCGGATATTTCGGATTTTTCGGAACACTCGATTTTTTCACTCTGCTCAAGAACATTCTGGTTTTTTGCTAGTTCTCACCTCGTCGTTGGAGGTGTGTTACAACTGTTGCAATCATCATATGGAGCAAAAACGTGATCTGGGCTCCAAGAAACAAGAGTTGATGGGGAAATCGCGAATATTTCAGATTTCCTGCGACCCTCGATTTTTTTGCTTTGCTCTAAACCATCCTGGATTTTTTTGCTACTCATCACCTGACCGTGAGGGTTAAGCTGCAACTATCCTAATTCCTATGTGGGGGAAAAACGTGACTTAGTTTCAGAAAACGGTCGTTTGACGGGAAAATCCTGGATATTTTAGATTTCCAGCGATCCTCGATATTTTTGCTCTGCTCTAAACCATCCTGGATTTTTTTGCCACTGATCACATGGTCGTAGGGGTTGTGCTGCAACTATTCCGCTTCCTGTATGAGGAAAAACCGTGACTTGTTTCCAGAAAACCACAGTTTCCCGAGAAAATCGCTAATATTCCACATTTTTTGAGACACTCGGTTTCCCCGCTCTGCTCTAAAGCATTCTGGACTTTGCTAGTTCGCACCTCGTCAGAGAAAGGGTGCTACAACTATTCCGATCCTTATATAGAGAAAAAAAAACGTAATCTGGGCCCCAGAAAACGAAGTTTGATGAAAAAATCGCGGATATTTCACATTTTTTGAGACACTCGGTTTTCTCGCTCTGCTCTGAAACATTCTGGATTTTTTGCTGGTTCTCACCTCGTCAAAGGAGGAGTGCTACAACTATTCCGATCCTTATATAGTACAAAAACGTGATCTGGGCTCCATAAAACGGATGGAAAAAACGCGAATATTGGACATTCCCAGCGACCCTCGATTTTTTTGCTCTGCTCTACACTGTCCTGGATTTTTTTGCTGGTTATCACCTGGTCGTAGGGCTTTTGTTGCAACTATTCTGATGCTTATATGAGGGAAAAACCTGGCTTGGTTCCAGAAAACCAAAGTTTGACGAAAAAATCGCGAATATTCGAGACCTCCAGCGACCCTCGATTTTTTTGCTCTGCTCTACACTGTCCTGGATTTTTTTGCTGATTATCACCTGGTCGTAGGGGTTGTGGTTCGAGTATTCTGATGCTTATATGAGGGAAAAACCTGGCTTGGTCCCAGAAAAACAAAGTTTGACGAAAAAATCGCGAATATTCGAGACCTCCAGCGACCCTCGATTTTTTTGCTCTGCTCTACACTGTCCTGGATTTTTTTGCTGATTATCACCTGGTCGTAGGGCTTTTGTTGCAACTATTCTGATGCTTATATGAGGGAAAAACCTGGCTTGGTTCCAGGAAACCAAAGTTTGACGAAAAAATCGCGAATATTCGAGACCTCCAGCGACCCTCGATTGTTTAGCTCTGCTCTATACCATCCTGGATATTTTGGCTGCTTCCCACCTCAGTGCTGGGGGTGGACTACAACTATTCCGGATGATACATGAAGCGAAAACGGCATCTGGACTCCGAAAAACAAAGTTTGATGAGAAAATCGCGAATATTGGACATTTCCAGCGACCCTCGATTTTTTTGCTCTGTTCTACACTGTCCTGGATTTTTTTGCTGGTTATCACCTGGTCGTAGGGCTTTTGTTGCAACTATTCTGATGCTTATATGAGGGAAAAACCTGGCTTGGTTCCAGAAAACCAAAGTTTGACGAAAAAATCGCGAATATTCGAGACCTCCAGCGACCCTCGATTTTTTTGCTCTGCTCTACACTGTCCTGGATTTTTTTGCTGATTATCACCTGGTCGTAGGGGTTGTGGTTCGAGTATTCTGATGCTTATATGAGGGAAAAACCTGGCTTGGTCCCAGAAAAACAAAGTTTGACGAAAAAATCGCGAATATTCGAGACCTCCAGCGACCCTCGATTTTTTTGCTCTGCTCTACACTGTCCTGGATTTTTTTGCTGATTATCACCTGGTCGTAGGGCTTTTGTTGCAACTATTCTGATGCTTATATGAGGGAAAAACCTGGCTTGGTTCCAGGAAACCAAAGTTTGACGAAAAAATCGCGAATATTCGAGACCTCCAGCGACCCTCGATTGTTTAGCTCTGCTCTATACCATCCTGGATATTTTGGCTGCTTCCCACCTCAGTGCTGGGGGTGGACTACAACTATTCCGGATGATACATGAAGCGAAAACGGCATCTGGACTCCGAAAAACAAAGTTTGATGAGAAAATCGCGAATATTGGACATTTCCAGCGACCCTCGATTTTTTTGCTCTGTTCTACACTGTCCTGGATTTTTTTGCTGATTATCACCTGGTCGTAGGGCTTGTGTTGCAACTATTCTGATGCTTATATGAGGGAAAAACCTGGCTTGATTCCAGAAAACCAAAGTTTGACGAAAAAATCGCGAATATTCGAGACCTCCAGCGACCCTCGATTTTTTTGCTCTGCTCGATACCATCCTGGATTTTTCTGCTGGTTCTCACCTCATTTTTGGAGGTGTACTACAACTATTCCGAATGATACATGAAGCAAAAACGGCATCTGGACTCCGAAAAACAAAGTTTGATGAGAAAATCGCGAATATTGGACATTTCCAGCGACCCTCGATTTTTTTGCTCTGCTCTACACTGTCCTGGATTTTTTTGCTGGTTATCACCTGGTCGTAGGGCTTTTGTTGCAACAATTCTGATGCTTATATGAGGGAAAAACCTGGCTTGGTTCCAGAAAACCAAAGTTTGACGAAAAAATCGCGAATATTCGAGACCTCCAGCGACCCTCGATTTTTTTGCTCTGCTCTACACTGTCCTGGATTTTTTTGCTGATTATCACCTGGTCGTAGGGGTTGTGGTTCGAGTATTCTGATGCTTATATGAGGGACAAACGTGGCTTGGTCCCAGAAAAACAAAGTTTGACGAAAAAATCGCGAATATTCGAGACCTCCAGCGACCCTCGATTTTTTTGCTCCGCTCTATACCATCCTGGATTTTTTGGCTGGTTCCCACCTCATTGCTGGGGGTGGACTACAACTATTCCGAATGATACATGAAGCGAAAACGGCATCTGGACTCCGAAAAACAAAGTTTGATGAGAAAATCGCGAATATTGGACATTCCCAGCGACCCTCGATTTTTTTGCTCTGCTCTACACTGTCCTGGATTTTTTTGCTGGTTATCACCTGGTCGTAGGGCTTTTGTTGCAACTATTCTGATGCTTATATGAGGGAAAAACCTGGCTTGGTTCCAGAAAACCAAAGTTTGACGAAAAAATCGCGAATATTCGAGACCTCCAGCGACCCTCGATTTTTTTGCTCTGCTCTACACTGTCCTGGATTTTTTTGCTGATTATCACCTGGTCGTAGGGGTTGTGGTTCGAGTATTCTGATGCTTATATGAGGGACAAACGTGGCTTGGTCCCAGAAAAACAAAGTTTGACGAAAAAATCGCGAATATTCGAGACCTCCAGCGACCCTCGATTTTTTTGCTCCGCTCTATACCATCCTGGATTTTTTGGCTGGTTCCCACCTCATTGCTGGGGGTGGACTACAACTATTCCGAATGATACATGAAGCGAAAACGGCATCTGGACTCCGAAAAACAAAGTTTGATGAGAAAATCGCGAATATTGGACATTCCCAGCGACCCTCGATTTTTTTGCTCTGCTCTACACTGTCCTGGATTTTTTTGCTGGTTATCACCTGGTCGTAGGGCTTTTGTTGCAACTATTCTGATGCTTATATGAGGGAAAAACCTGGCTTGGTTCCAGAAAACCAAAGTTTGACGAAAAAATCGCGAATATTCGAGACCTCCAGCGACCCTCGATTTTTTTGCTCTGCTCTACACTGTCCTGGATTTTTTTGCTGATTATCACCTGGTCGTAGGGGTTGTGGTTCGAGTATTCTGATGCTTACATGAGGGAAAAACCTGGCTTGGTCCCAGAAAAACAAAGTTTGACGAAAAAATCGCGAATATTCGAGACCTCCAGCGACCCTCGATTTTTTTGCTCTGCTCTACACTGTCCTGGATTTTTTTGCTGATTATCACCTGGTCGTAGGGCTTTTGTTGCAACAATTCTGATGCTTATATGAGGGAAAAACCTGGCTTGGTTCCAGAAAACCAAAGTTTGACGAAAAAATCGCGAATATTCGAGACCTCCAGCGACCCTCGATTTTTTTGCTCTGCTCTACACTGTCCTGGATTTTTTTGCTGATTATCACCTGGTCGTAGGGGTTGTGGTTCGAGTATTCTGATGCTTATATGAGGGACAAACGTGGCTTGGTCCCAGAAAAACAAAGTTTGACGAAAAAATCGCGAATATTCGAGACCTCCAGCGACCCTCGATTTTTTTGCTCCGCTCTATACCATCCTGGATTTTTTGGCTGGTTCCCACCTCATTGCTGGGGGTGGACTACAACTATTCCGAATGATACATGAAGCGAAAACGGCATCTGGACTCCGAAAAACAAAGTTTGATGAGAAAATCGCGAATATTGGACATTCCCAGCGACCCTCGATTTTTTTGCTCTGCTCTACACTGTCCTGGATTTTTTTGCTGGTTATCACCTGGTCGTAGGGCTTTTGTTGCAACTATTCTGATGCTTATATGAGGGAAAAACCTGGCTTGGTTCCAGAAAACCAAAGTTTGACGAAAAAATCGCGAATATTCGAGACCTCCAGCGACCCTCGATTTTTTTGCTCTGCTCTACACTGTCCTGGATTTTTTTGCTGATTATCACCTGGTCGTAGGGGTTGTGGTTCGAGTATTCTGATGCTTACATGAGGGAAAAACCTGGCTTGGTCCCAGAAAAACAAAGTTTGACGAAAAAATCGCGAATATTCGAGACCTCCAGCGACCCTCGATTTTTTTGCTCTGCTCTACACTGTCCTGGATTTTTTTGCTGATTATCACCTGGTCGTAGGGCTTTTGTTGCAACAATTCTGATGCTTATATGAGGGAAAAACCTGGCTTGGTTCCAGAAAACCAAAGTTTGACGAAAAAATCGCGAATATTCGAGACCTCCAGCGACCCTCGATTTTTTTG
Source organism: Gonatopus flavifemur (assembly GCA_018340375.1). Classification (NCBI taxonomy): domain Eukaryota; kingdom Metazoa; phylum Arthropoda; class Insecta; order Hymenoptera; family Dryinidae; genus Gonatopus; species Gonatopus flavifemur. The sequence continues at coordinate 48,233,511 of JAFFJZ010000003.1, read as the reverse complement.
CTCTGCTCGATACCATCCTGGACTTTTCTGCTGGTTCTCACCTCATTTTTGAAGGTGTACTACAACTATTCCGAATGATACATGAAGCGGAAACGGCATCTGCACTCCGAAAAACAAAGTTTGATGAGAAAATCGCGAATATTGGACATTTCCAGCGACCCTCGATTTTTTTGCTCTGCTCTACACTGTCCTGAATTTTTTTGCCGATGATCACCTGGTCGTAGGGCTTGTGTTGCAACTATTCTGATGCTTATATGAGGGAAAAACCTGGCTTGGTTCCAGAAAACCAAAGTTTGACGAAAAAATCGCAAATATTCGAGACCTCCAGCGACCCTCGATTTTTTTGCTCCGCTCTATACCATCCTGGATTTTTTGGCTGGTTCCCACCTCATTGCTGGGGGTGTACTACAACTATTCCGAATGATACATGAAGCGAAAACGGCATCTGGACCCCGAAAAACAAAGTTTGATGAGAAAATCGCGAATATTGGACATTCCCAGCGACCCTCGATTTTTTTGCTCTGCTCTACACTGTCCTGGATTTTTTTGCTGGTTATCACCTGGTCGTAGGGCTTTTGTTGCAACTATTCTGATGCTTATATGAGGGAAAAACCTGGCTTGGTTCCAGAAAACCAAAGTTTGACGAAAAAATCGCGAATATTCGAGACCTCCAGCGACCCTCGATTTTTTTGCTCTGCTCTACACTGTCCTGGATTTTTTTGCTGATTATCACCTGGTCGTAGGGGTTGTGGTTCGAGTATTCTGATGCTTATATGAGGGACAAACGTGGCTTGGTCCCAGAAAAACAAAGTTTGACGAAAAAATCGCGAATATTCGAGACCTCCAGCGACCCTCGATTTTTTTGCTCCGCTCTATACCATCCTGGATTTTTTGGCTGGTTCCCACCTCATTGCTGGGGGTGTACTACAACTATTCCGAATGATACATGAAGCGAAAACGGCATCTGGACTCCGAAAAACAAAGTTTGATGAGAAAATCGCGAATATTGGACATTCCCAGCGACCCTCGATTTTTTTGCTCTGCTCTACACTGTCCTGGATTTTTTTGCTGATTATCACCTGGTCGTAGGGCTTCTGTTGCAACTATTCTGATGCTTATATGAGGGAAAAACCTGGCTTGGTTCCAGAAAACCAAAGTTTGACGAAAAAATCGCGAATATTCGAGACCTCCAGCGACCCTCGATTTTTTTGCTCTGCTCTACACTGTCCTGGATTTTTTTGCTGATTATCACCTGGTCGTAGGGCTTTTGTTGCAACAATTCTGATGCTTATATGAGGGAAAAACCTGGCTTGGTTCCAGAAAACCAAAGTTTGACGAAAAAATCGCGAATATTCGAGACCTCCAGCGACCCTCGATTTTTTTGCTCTGCTCGATACCATCCTGGATTTTTCTGCTGGTTCTCACCTCATTTTTGAAGGTGTACTACAACTATTCCGAATGATACATGAAGCGGAAACGGCATCTGGACTCCGAAAAACAAAGTTTGATGAGAAAATCGCGAATATTGGACATTCCCAGCGACCCTCGATTTTTTTGCTCTGCTCTACACTGTCCTGGATTTTTTCGCTGATTATCACCTGGTCGTAGGAACTGTGGTTCGAGTATTCTGATGCTTATATGAGGGAAAAACCTGGCTTGGTCCCAGAAAACCAAAGTTTGACGAAAAAATCGCGAATATTCGAGACCTCCAGCGACCCTCGATTGTTTAGCTCTGCTCTATACCATCCTGGATTTTTCTGCTGGTTCTCACCTCATTTTTGAAGGTGTACTACAACTATTCCGAATGATACATGAAGCGGAAACGGCATCTGGACTCCGAAAAACAAAGTTTGATGAGAAAATCGCGAATATTGGACATTCCCAGCGACCCTCGATTTTTTTGCTCTGCTCTACACTGTCCTGGATTTTTTTGCTGATTATCACCTGGTCGTAGGGCTTTTGTTGCAACAATTCTGATGCTTATATGAGGGAAAAACCTGGCTTGGTTCCAGAAAACCAAAGTTTGACGAAAAAATCGCGAATATTCGAGACCTCCAGCGACCCTCGATTTTTTTGCTCCGCTCTATACCATCCTGGATTTTTTGGCTGGTTCCCACCTCATTGCTGGGGGTGTACTACAACTATTCCGAATGATACATGAAGCGAAAACGGCATCTGGACTCCGAAAAACAAAGTTTGATGAGAAAATCGCGAATATTGGACATTCCCAGCGACCCTCGATTTTTTTGCTCTGCTCTACACTGTCCTGGATTTTTTTGCTGATTATCACCTGGTCGTAGGGCTTTTGTTGCAACAATTCTGATGCTTATATGAGGGAAAAACCTGGCTTGGTTCCAGAAAACCAAAGTTTGACGAAAAAATCGCGAATATTCAAGACCTCCAGCGACCCTCGATTTTTTTGCTCTGCTCGATACCATCCTGGATTTTTCTGCTGGTTCTCACCTCATTTTTGAAGGTGTACTACAACTATTCCGAATGATACATGAAGCGGAAACGGCATCTGGACTCCGAAAAACAAAGTTTGATGAGAAAATCGCGAATATTGGACATTTCCAGCGACCCTCGATTTTTTTGCTCTGCTCTACACTGTCCTGAATTTTTTTGCCGATTATCACCTGGTCGTAGGGCTTGTGTTGCAACTATTCTGATGCTTATATGAGGGACAAACCTGGCTTGGTTCCAGAAAACCAAAGTTTGACGAAAAAATCGCGAATATTCGAGACCTCCAGCGACCCTCGATTTTTTTGCTCCGCTCTATACCATCCTGGATTTTTTGGCTGGTTCCCACCTCATTGCTGGGGGTGTACTACAACTATTCCGAATGATACATGAAGCGAAAACGGCATCTGGACTCCGAAAAACAAAGTTTGATGAGAAAATCGCGAATATTGGACATTCCCAGCGACCCTCGATTTTTTTGCTCTGCTCTACACTGTCCTGGATTTTTTTGCTGGTTATCACCTGGTCGTAGGGCTTTTGTTGCAACTATTCTGATGCTTATATGAGGGAAAAACCTGGCTTGGTTCCAGAAAACCAAAGTTTGACGAAAAAACCGCGAATATTCGAGACCTCCAGCGACCCTCGATTTTTTTGCTCTGCTCTACACTGTCCTGGATTTTTTTGCTGATTTTCACCTGGTCGTAGGGGTTGTGGTTCGAGTATTCTGATGCTTATATGAGGGACAAACGTGGCTTGGTCCCAGAAAAACAAAGTTTGACGAAAAAATCGCGAATATTCGAGACCTCCAGCGACCCTCGATTTTTTTGCTCCGCTCTATACCATCCTGGATTTTTTGGCTGGTTCCCACCTCATTGCTCGGGGTGTACTACAACTATTCCGAATGATACATGAAGCGAAAACGGCATCTGGACTCGGAAAAACAAAGTTTGATGAGAAAATCGCGAATATTGGACATTCCCAGCGACCCTCGATTTTTTTGCTCTGCTCTACACTGTCCTGGATTTTTTTGCTGATTATCACCTGGTCGTAGGGCTTTTGTTGCAACAATTCTGATGCTTATATGAGGGAAAAACCTGGCTTGGTTCCAGAAAACCAAAGTTTGACGAAAAAATCGCGAATATTCGAGACCTCCAGCGACCCTCGATTTTTTTGCTCTGCTCTACACTGTCCTGAATTTTTTTGCCGATTATCACCTGGTCGTAGGGCTTGTGTTGCAACTATTCTGATGCTTATATGAGGGAAAAACCTGGCTTGGTTCCAGAAAACCAAAGCTTGACGAGAAAATCGTAAATATTCGAGACCTCCAGCGACCCTCGATTGTTTTGCTCTGCTCTATACCATCCTGGATTTTTTGGCTGGTTCCCACCTCATTGCTGGGGGTGTACTATAATATTTCACATTTTGTGAATATTTCACAAGTATAGATTTCCAGCATAATTCATACTTTCAAATTCCAATTTCTTCCTACACTTTATACTCGTCCACACCTCGATTAGTATGCACAGCTGTCTCCCTGACGTATGATCTACAATGCCAAAGTCCCCAAGAAATCTTCTCTCCTATGACGATATCGCTCCGTCCTAATATCCAAGTATTTCATTTTCCTCACGAATATCTGTTATTCCCTTACCCTTGGGTTTAAATGAGATTAATCTAGTATATTCTTGGAGCAAATAAAAAGCGAATAATTCCTATGCATTCCTTTTACCATTTCATGCCCCCTATATCAATGGTTGTTTCAGCGGAACTGTTCCGCTGACACAACCTTCATTTTCTCGAAAACTACCGGAGCGAAAAATTCGATATTATAGCAAAAAATCAGCAAAAAAAAAGCGGAAAGTTCTCATATAGTTCATATTGGATTGTGCTCATTTGGCTGTTCCAGCGGAATGGACGTTTGGTTTATGTCCCACGGAAACGATTTTTTGACATTTCTTCATTGATCTGCTCCAGAACTTTGTGAAGTTCATAACCCTGGCAAAAATACAATGTGTGAACAGTGCGTACAGACAATATTTGTCTGATTCCTCACTCTTTACACGCTGTTAGAACATAATTCCACGCTACATATTTCATTCTTCAACCTCACAATATGAAAAGTATTCCCGATTTTTTATTGATCCTATGTATGATTCGGGTGTTGAATCCTTTACAAATAAAAAAAAACACTAAATCATGTTGAAAGATTCCTTATTCATGAACCAATTTTGCTACCACCATTTTTTGGGGAAACATCTTACAATTGTTTCTTTACAGTGGGCAAATACATTGTTGGAAATGTTTGTAAATTTCATAACCATTAATGTATATTTCTACATCAAAATTAATAACCCTATACGCATCTAACTTCACTACATTGATAGACAACACAATAGACATTCAGATGTTTAATTTCAATGTACAAATTTATATGCAAAAAACTTCAAAATCCGGTACATGAAATTAAACACAAATAATTCTAACAGTGTGATAGCGAATGAAAAAAATTCCCTGACTTTCATCATATTTACGAAAAATTCCCTGACTTTTCCAGGTTTTCCAGGTCTGGTAGACACCCTGGATGCATCGACGTATCGATCATTTTGCTCCTTCTATCGATCATAAATCTATCCGTTGAAATTATTCCCATGTAAAAACACTAGATATAACCATATCTAAACCAGGCATAATTTATGCGGGGAAATGGGCTTACAGAAACTATATATGCTCAAATGACTCACTTTCATCAAATGGGTCATTTGAACATACATACATACTCCAAATGCCTTGATCTATGTTGAAAAACCGAATCATTGAAATTATTTTATCTTCATTTAAATATAATAATTATATTCAAATAAAGAATTGAGATATTGAAAAATGATATGTACAAAATTTATCTTTCACAGAATAAGAAACTTTTTGTGTTCGAATAATTTGTTTTTGAGACCAATATCGTAGATATGTCGTCATAGATATGCAGAAATTAAGCGGTTAGCGTATAATAGACAGGATTGGAGGATTTCATCAAACCAGTCATAAGACTGATTACTTCATGATCATCATCATCATAGACTAACGAACAACTTTGTGGCTGGAAGTTTTTTGTACCTCATAATATCTCCTCCACCATTTTTTCAGTGCGAAGCATGGCGTGGTTTTTACTTCGAATTAAAAATTTATCAATTTGTTGTTAATTTTCACACATTTTTTCAACATTGTCGTCTTCAAAAAAGCCTCACGAATCAGAATTCGTAAGATTGATTTCGACACATTGAAAAATGGTCGAGTTAGAATGAGTTTAATGTTCAAAAACATTGATTTTTGGTGTGAAATAATAAGCAGTTTTTATTTCTTTTCTCGAAAACTATCGATCATGGAAAAAAATCGTGAACGGAGACTCGGATTGATTTTTCAATACCTATCACCCAGTATTTTTCAATTTCCGACATTCCAACTTTTGATTTTGACGTGTGACGTCATGGCTTAGACAACACTTCTTATCACTTTTCGAGCATATCGTCGGTTCTTGAATCCGGACCCTCAATTGAGGAAATACCAGTGCCATGACACTGGTTTAATTGTTTTTGAAAATTCATCTAAAAATGGAGCAATCTAATCAACTTATCGCTCCCCAGATAGCATGGTAATTTTAGATACCAAAACAGTATTGCCCAAGTTATACATCTCAACGATATATGAAATGGATTGGGAACTTGGGAAATATTGTTTTGGTAGATATTCCATGAATGTACGCTTTGGTTGACATGATGTAACCACAGGGCATAAACTTGAATGAGTTATTTTCACACGGAAAAAAGTGACCACGTAAGAATTACATGAAAAGTGAGGTTATAATTACGGTGTGGATTTCATGTAGAATTTACTCCAGAGTCCTGTTGGATTTACATTGTTATCATGGTTACCATGGCAACACGCCTGCCGTTTACTTCAGTAGCAATGTACACATAACATTGGTACCAATGTGAATTTTACTCCAATTGCATGCACTTCAGCAGTTATGTTAAAATAACAACAACCAATGCAAAATCCACACGTCATTTTTTTCTGCGCAGACGGATTTCAGCGCCACCATACAGGGACCTCCATTGAAGAAAATTTACAAGGATGCACTGAACTACTTGGAAAATTTTCATGATTCATTAATCATTTATTAATTCACTGTAGAGCTCAAGCGATCGGACTCTCAGAGTCCGAGATTTCGTACTCTGAGAGTCCGATCGCTTGAGCTTTCGCAGTTCGACGCAGCGCCGCACTCTCTCACGCCAGACTATTGGATTTAATGGCACGCATCGTGTGACTATAAGAGTTCGATATGGTTTTGAATTTTTACAATTCAATTTGTTACCGAGTCAAGTCAAAAAGTTGCACTGTTACTGTTCAAATTACATTTGAACTCTTTCAGTACAAACAGTTGTATTGATTCAGTCCTAAAATTTTTTCCTTGTAGTAACTCAAGCTTGATGTGAATAATATGACATAAAAGGACACTGATTAAGTTTTGCTTTGAATTTCCGATCGTGTAAATTCAACACATAACTACTGTCAACAGGCCCGGATTACGATATCAGGCGCCCCTACGCCAACAAGAGATCCACCGCCCACTTAAGGAATTCAAAATCACAAAAAATACAATTTATCAGAAAAATTTTATTTTCGAAAATAAGTTGAGCGTCAATTACATTTTTAATGTTTTTATTGATATTAGTTTTTATTTTCATTTCAATAATACCATTTTAAATAATAAACCATCAATCCCAAATTCTCATAATACATGGTAAATATTTATATAAATAAAACCTAAGATAGATGACCCCATTTATGAACGCGACCCCTTGATGAACATTTTGGTTTTTTGATTTTTAGCACTTTTCATTTAGTGCTTTAATTTCATCCAAGCATGACTGACTGGGTACTAAATCAACTGCTGTTATGTAAATAATTCAGAATAATATGCCATAGGAAAGATATAATAAATAAATGATCGTTCACTGATGGGAGCTAAGGTGTTCATTAATGGGGACGGTTACATTATCTACCCATCCAGCAAGTTTTGCTATTCTATAATTCTGGCGGAATCAAGAGAATCTGACGTGGTGCGTAAGTGAACGGAAGATTTTCACGTTAGAATATGCATAAATATACGGAATCGGAAAAGTGCTGAAACTAACTCATAGTACTCTTAAAAGATTGTATTCCGTCTCAGCGGAATCCTGCACAATCAAACTTGATTCCACTTGCGGCGGAAGCAAACCTAAACCTCTCTAATCTTTATGGACATCAAGATGCGGAACATGTTTTGTTTCGGAAGATATTCGTAAGCAATTGTAACCTCTTCTCTTATGTGAAACTGCAAAACGGAAACCCTCGGATCTTATCGTAACATATTCGAAAGTTCTGGAACCAATTCACTTCCGAATAGTTTTCGTTTGTTCCCATTTTTCGGCTGGGGCTATCTGGGTTGTATTTCCTGTTGAAAATGCCGGGCATATCCGGACAAAGAATGATTGTCAGGTTTTGAGCGGTTTTGTCCCAGGAAAACCGGTCAAAAACTGACAAAATTTCTACCTGGTTTCATCCAGAATTACTGAACATGAAATATCCTGTCAAAAACCGACAAATTTTTTCTGAAAGCTTTCAATATCAAACTTCAACTGGAACTTGTATACAAATTGCGTGATGACTATTTGAAGTTGAACAAGTCTGCAGTACAAATGCACTGCATGTGGAAGTCACATCTGTGTGTTAGCTTGTTATCAAAGCCTGAACTTGAATTCAAAAGGCTTCATAGCAACTTGTGCACCACTGTGCATGATTGGATGAGGGTTCCATTGCTATGCAATAACTTTTGTATAGATTTAATTTCGCCCGAACCGTTTGGAATAGTATATTGTTCATCAAGGGAGGGAAATTTCTCAATTCTCCCCGAGGTGAACATACTATTTTTTCCCACAACTGCAAGGAAAGTGAAAATCATCTGTTTAATTGCATATAAAATATTCATACGCATATTTCAGAACGAAAAGATAGTTTGTATTTTCCTCCCGCTGCAAGCGGGCAGAAAGTACTTTCCCCCCGTTGCGAGCGGGCAGAAAGTACTTTCCTCCCGCTGCGAGCGGGCTGAAAATATTTTCCTCCCGCTGTGACACATTCGCTTGGAATTCAGCACTTTCTCCCCTAAAAAGAGGTCAGAAAACATCAACTTTCCGTGCAGGTGTGGGAAAAAATATATTGTATACATCATAAGCTACCAAAAAATGACTTGAAAAATCGATACTTTGGTCGAACTTGATGAGACCTTCCCTTCCCTTCAAAGCAAAGAGTGTTTTTGGAAATACCCTGGATATTTCAATAGAGTCCTCATAGATCATATGACAAGATGACATAGTTCCCAATAAAAATTCTCTTTTTCACCGGTACTTGTGAGGCTTTACCGATTGTAGTAATATAAACCAATAGAATATGGCACCCAGAATCTAATAGAAATTCTATAAAAGCAGTGACAACACGACACGAAAAATCAATAAATACCCATTGATCTCAATAAAGTTGAATCTATTGATGTGGATTGGAGTTCATTCTTAGACAATTTAGACGTTTACGAAAGATGATTACAAGTTTCCACAATCACGAGAACTTGTGATTGTTTTAGAAAATCATGGGATTCTTGTTCGCTGGGGTAATATGAAACAAGTCATATGAGTTTGCAATGGATTCCTCATGAATATTTTTGGGATATTGAGAATTCGTAAAGGATTCTTAATTAATCCGTCATGAACTGTTAGGCTGTATGGAAAGAAAATTCGAGGACTAATGAATTAAACTATGCATACATTTTGAAATGAATATTCGGAGAAATTTACGTAACGAACAAGAACAGGATCGCAATTGAAATCAAGAAATATTGAAATGGTTAGTTGGAGAATCAGGTGAAAAGTTACGGAGTTGAACATGCATTAATAAAACATGCTTTCAAAAAACTTACCACAATTGAGATGTTTTATTAATTCCGTATATTTTATGCAAAGCTGATACTTTGTCCTTATAAATACTTGAATTAATTGATCAGCCTAAATCATGAATATGAAATCATTAAGAAAAATAGAATTCACGTGGAATCACATCAATTACCACACGACTCCTCACACATACATGTAAAAATCAACTGCAAACTGCTAGCAGACGACATTGACAGTATTTTCAATCCGTGAATGTATTGGTTACGTCGACGCTGAAGCGTTTAATACAGTAGTGTGTTTTGTCTATGCTACAACCAGAGATGAGTGGAGAGATTGCTAACGTAATACTGAAATCGTGGTATGGTTTTTGGACTAGCGACATCACGCGGCAATGATACCAACTAACAAATAAATATTTGATGATTGCTCAGATCGAACGGAATTTCTGAAATCCAATGGAATTAACCAATCAGTGTGGTTCCATTTTTTAGTTGGTATCATTGCCGCATGATGTCGCTAGTCCAAAAACCATACCACGATTTCAGTATTACGTTAGCAATCTCTCCACTCATCTCTGCTACAACTTACGCAACGCAAGAACACAACGCGCAAGCACTGTATACACAGCGGGTGGATTTAACGGGCTACTAGCGATGGTAACAAACCTCTCTCTCTATCGTATAGGCGTGTCCTTTTCTATCCAACGTGCTCTGTTGGTGAGCGCTAGTAACCCGTTAATCTCCTCTTTCCTGAACTGTGTTTCGATCACGGAGGTATAGACAAAGAATAATCGTAGTAGAATGCATCCCAAATAGTACAAACTTCATGGGAAATTCTTCAAAAACTCCGCTTGGATTTTGGAGTTCTCAAAGAGTTTCTCAAGAATTTATGAAGCAGTATAATGCTTTCCAATGAGCTCTACATATATACTGGAGTGACCCCAGCCATATACACTTTGGAAGGCAACAGAGAAACGGTAGGGGGTCTTTTGGCCGAATCGACATGATTTGACAATCACTAGTCGCTTCCAGAGAACACTAGGAAATGACTAGCGATTGTCAAATCATGTCGATTCGGCCAAAAACTTTTTCGGTCAAAAGACTCCCTACCCAGAGAAACGAATCAGAGGTTGGAGAAAAGGATAGACTCCCCTACCGTTTCGTTTCTCTGTTGTCTCCCAAAACATGTACGGACCAAACAAGTCGGTGTAATAAGTCCGTTTACGGTTCTAACGGAAATATCTTTGAATACGTTGTTATTCATGAATTTTTAATATTTTTCTTCGATTGTATACCTTCATATATGTTCCTTCTATCATTCAGATGGATCAGAAATTCTCAGATGATAGCAATAACGCATATTATATGAAGATATTTCCGTTAGAATTCAACGGATCTGTTACACCGACTGTACCCTGATAACACACGAAGAATTCTTTTTCGAAAACAAGAACAGAATTCTTCAAGAACTCTTTTCGAACTGATGAACTCATAAAGAGCTCTGGAGGAGTTCAATGTTTGGGACATTAACGAATTCTGTGAGAGTACTCAAACAACACTTTTAGCGTTCTCAAAGAACTCGTTAATGTCCCAAACATTGAACTGCCAATGACCAGAGCTCTTTATGAATTCATTAGTTCGAAAAGAGTTCTTGAAGAATTTTATTCTTGCGTTTGAAAAAAATTCTTCGCGTGTGATCAGGTAAACCATACTTAACCCGAAGTGCAATAGTCCCGAAGTACAGTAGACCTGAAGTCAGTAAACCTGAACGGGAGTAATCCCGAAAAATATTATTTTGTTACTAGCCGTATGCGAATGAAACAAAATATGGCTGAACTTTTTTTGAGATTACTGTCGTTCGGGCTTACTGACTTCGGGTCTACTATACTTCGGGACTATTGCACCTGGGGTTAAGGGATAACAGCGGCGTGGCAGCAGCCGAATCGTTTATAGCAAACTAAAGGCAAACACTTCATATTAATTGAAATATCGCTCTGTACAGCACTTCTACTTGAATCAGAGAAGTGCTGTACAGAGCGATATTTTGATCGAAATAAAGGAGCCTTCCGAAGTAGCTGATCTGATCATCTGGTCAGCTACTTCGGAAGGCTCCAAAGCGTTTGGCCGTAGTTTGTCATAAACGAGTTGCTTGCTACCACGTTGCTAATATCCCCTTAATTATGGTTTACCTGTGATCAAGATATGGCTGGGCTCACTCCAGTATATATGTAGAGCTCATTGGTGCTTTCTTGGATAGGATGAGAAAGCGGACTGTTTGATACAGGAGTTCAATTATCCCGAAAGACGTTTGTTTTGAAATTTCAGGTCCCGAAGGGTGATACTCAGAATTAGGCTAGCCTCCAATGGACCGGGATTCGTTTCGGCATAAAAATGTAAACCAATCGTTTTCAAAATTTCTCTTATGGCGTTCTACGAGAAATCTATAAAAGATTGAGCATTAATTTAATTTCCATTTCGCCGAAACAAATTCTGATCCATGAGAGACTAGCCTGAAGCCCACGTTATATTGAACTGAACAAGAGCGGGAAGCGGAAGGCGGAACCCTTGGTTGAAAAGAGAGATGAATAGCCACCATTCTCTTCAACCAAGGGTTCCACGTTCCGCTTTCCACTCCCTTTCAGCTCCATGTGACGCTGCCCTAGTAAAATTCGGAAGCTCAATATGCCAAGTACCCGACCGACAATGTGACCAGATGATCAGGTCAGCTATTCCGGAAGACTCCCGTGTAAGCCTAGATACACGAGCTACGTAAACGGTAGTATGCGAGTTGCCCGACCGGTAATGGACCCGACTATTGCCATTGGCTAAGAACTGGTGATTTCTAGTGGAATCACTAAATATCACTAGTGGTCCAGTACCCATACTGCACCGGGAGGTACTGGTCAACATCCTTGGAACGTTTTTGGAACATTGGAATGTTCTAAAAATGTTTCTGGACGTTCAGAAAACATCGCATGTATATGCCAGGGATGTAGGAACGTCCAGTGTCGTCTTATTTAGGTTTCCATGGAACGATTATCAGACATTTAGAATGAGGATTTGCCTTAGAGCATACACTACTGGAGCGAGCAAAGGCTACGGAGAAGTGTGGTTAGTTTGAATTAAAGATAGAATGAGAGTTCCGACTTTTAGGCAGTGTTATCTTTGTTCAAATCTCATTGAATGAAAAGAGAGACAACTGCCTAAAAGTCGGATCTCTCTCTCTCTCAATTTAACCACACTTATTTCTATTGAAGTCATAGGCAATGCTCGCTCCAGTAGTATATGCTCTACGGAATTTGCTAATGATCATATTTGTACCAAATCTTCGAATATTCTCAATTTTGAGATTTTATAAATTACATTTGCATCTCTTTAATACATTGCATGTAGTGAAATTTTGTTTCGCGTCAATTTTGAGGTTATGTGAATCTTAATATATTGACTGAACTCCCTGAATAGAACATGGAGCTTCAGCGAACGTTCAGATTAGATCTGTACAGGTCAGATCGAAGGTCATGGAAGCTAACTTTCAGATTCACAAACGTTTGTCAAAGGTACTACGAACGCTGCCTCGAAAGTTGCAGACGAAATGTCCGCCTCAAGATACTTTCAGGAAACATAGATGAAACGTTCATTGAAGGTTCATCGAAGGTTTGAGGAAGCTTCACAAAAATATCCATACTTAGATTAATTTATAATGGTTTATGTTTATTAATCAATTTATTTGCCACATAAATTGATCAAAATTCATATAAGTATAGATATTTTTGTGAAGCTACCTCAAACCTTCGATGAACCTTCAGCGAACGTTCCATCTATGTTCCCTGAACGCATTTCGAGGCGGACATTTCAACGTCCGAAGAACCTTTGTCAAACGTTTGTGAATCTAAAAGTTAGCTCTAATGAACCTTCGGCCCGATCTATACACCCCCAAACCAGCCCATCCCACCCCAGTCAGGCGGTAGCCTGCGGTAGCCACCAGTAGAGAGCGTCAAGGGAGAGAGTGGCCATCGAGATCTGTCAAATCCTTAGGGTGGCGTCACATGAAGCTAAAAAAGCGCGGAAAGCAGAACGCGGAAACTTTGGTTGAAGAGAGAGGTGGATATTTGCCTCTCTCCTCAACCAAGGGTTCCGCGTTCCCCTTTCCGCCTTTTTTCAGTTTTATGTGACGCTGGCCTTAGGCTGCTCTCCCATGCATCGGAATGGACTACCGGAACGGAACAAAACTCTCAGTGACATTTTAGTCCCCGTTCCGTTCCTTCGAAATCGTATACCTTGTCGCACATGATCCGGAACGATTACGACCGGAATGAAAATTGACCAATCATTACTCGAATTTCTTTTAGCAGGTTCTACCAGAAAGCTATAAACCAAGTTTCATTAGTTATGATAATATTCCGTTCCAGCACATTCCCCAGATAGCAAAAAGAGAATCCTCCAAATGTCAGTGAAATAGAACTCTTAGAGAATTCATTTCGAGCTATGTGGCTTTTATTGGATTCTCCAAGAACTCTATTTCACTGACATTCCGAGAATTCTTTTTTGAATTCGTGAATTATTCAAAAAGAATGCTTTTTCCAAAATTTTGCTATCTGGGTTCTGGCCCATGGGACAGCAGAGCGACTGAATTGAACGGAACGTATAAGAAACCAAAATTCTACTGAGATCACCGTTACGTTCCGATATAATATTCCGATGCATGGGAGAGCACCCTTAGGGAGCCATATTGATGAAATCTACCCGTATGAATATACGCATTAATATGACTACCTAAGAATTTGACCAATCACAGCAGATCTCGATGTCCACTCTCTCCCTTGAGGCTCCACAGCCACCAGTAAATCCGGCACATAAATGCGATTGACCCAAAAGGTCAATATCCTGAGATTCGCTGATTGGTCAATTCCTGGGAAACCTATAGTGAATTACCAGCAATTGACCAATCAGCAAATTTCGTGATATTGACCTTCCGGAACACAGAGCTACTAGATTGGCATTGCCGTAGAAGGGAAAGTGTACCCCCACTATCGTCACATGCAGGGTTGAGTTTATTACATGATTTTTCTATTTCTTACGTATCATACTTGGTTTCTGACACGTAATATATGTAAGATACTTGAACCCTCTCGTCCCCCCCAAAGGCAAGGGGTTGGTTTTATGCGTAAGATACTCGGTTTTTTACGTGTCGTAAACTATGTAAAATACTTGGAAGTATATTACGTGCGAACCCTGGTCACATGTATATAAGTTACATGTGTGTATAGGTTTTGTGTGATGGTGTGAGTATGGATATGAACGATGGTGGGGGTACTATCCTCCTTAACGGCAATACCCATCTGGCAGCTTTGTCAGGACATCTTCATTCGGGTCAACTGCCCTTCGGGCCGTCTGTGTGTCGAGATTACTGGTGATCCAGTCGGACCAACATCATTCGGGCTTGGAAAAGCCAGATTTGATACGAAAACGTTACGCATACAGACGCAATGGTATGTGCGTATCTTCACACATACGTATCAAATGTTCACATGTACGTATCGTTGCATTGAGGTGCAGAAACATTGTTGTGTAAAATCTGGCGTTACAGGTCGGGATGACGCCAGTCGGGCTCCGCCTGCGGTCGAGTACTTCGCAAATCAACAGAAATGAGTGGGAGAAATTCCTAACGATATATGAAAACCATGGTTCAGTTTCTGATTGGTGATATCACGTTTTCCATTCATCCTTCCATGCTGAAAAGAAAAATTCAACCAATCACATAATTTTCTTCGAAAGAAAAAAACGTGATACGGACCATGATTTTTACATTAGCAGTCTCTGCAATTCATCTCTGATACTACCTTCAGAACAATAAATATTCAGGATATCGCCTACGGGACACGACTTTTCGAACCAACAAGTTTCAAGATATAACACGATTTCCTCTGAGAGTTCAATATTTCGAATTTGTAACAGACGAATGATGAGTGTCCCTACCCAAACTACATGCAATGTATTAGAGATGCAAATGTGATTTATCAAATCTATAGATACAGGCTTCACCGCAGTTCATTTGCATCTCCTCGAAATGAAGAATATTAAAAGATTTGACACAAGTTTGATCATCAACAAATTCTCACTTCACATGTTTCATAAACGTCCCATGGAAACCTGAACAAGACCATACCGGATATTTGTACATTCCTGGTATATACATGCAATGTTTTCTGAACGTCCCGAAACATTTTTACAACAATCCAATACTTCCCAAGACGTTCGAAGGGTAAACACCATTGAACTATATACCATACTGGAATCAGTGATGCCAGATTCGAGACCGAGACTCTTCTTACCCTCTCCATTGACCGCTTCCCCTTTCTCCCACCATACGGATTTAGTCGGGTGAGCGACAGAGAAGGAGTAACTATCACTTTCTCACTCGCCCGACTTGAACCGCATGGTGGGAGAAAGGGGAAGCGGTCGATGGGGAGAGTAAAAACGGTCTCGAATCTGGCATCACTGACTAGAATGAGCGCTGGCACTGAAAAGTGGTGGTAGGGATAAATAGAAAGAGAAGGTAACTCACGGGGGATGAGGTCTCCCTCTTGCAAAATATTATTGGTTGATATTGAAAAAATGGAGGCTGTCTCGATGACTACCTTTGCTGAATTTATCGTGCATAAACATATAAATATATAAATTCATTCATTCCACAATAACCTACTCATGTCCAAATACAATAAATAAGTCATTGATTAGTCATTATCTAGTGAAAAAACGTTATAATTATTCATTTGGGTAGATTGTAATGTATGATGAATGTAAAATTAAATGATAAATTTTTTTAAGAATCGGGACCTTATGATAGGGTTACCAGACGTCCTCATTTTAGTGGATATGTCCTCATTTATACCAGTTGCAGGTCGTTTCCTTTTTGTTTCGGCCAGTGTCCTCATTTTTATGAATTTTCCATAAAAATTTTCAATTTTCCCTTCCTTGTTTTGCGACGACCAATGGACACTCTCATTGGCCAATAGAGGATGTTTCCGATATTGTGGTAACCGTTAGTCCAGTGATGCCAAAAAATATCGCGTGGGCGGATAAAATCAGCCCCTTCACTGTTCCGTACAATGGAACTTCCGTATAGGTGTGATCACACGCATACAAAGCTTTCAAAGTGTGTAGAGTAGAGGGGATGATTTTTGCGTCCACACGGTCCTTTCTGGCATCACTGCGTTAGTCAGTCTTTTGAGACTTGTATGATGATTGGCAAAAAAAAGGGAAAAAGGTTAAAAAGCACGGTCTGATTTATACTGGTATCTAAAAAAAAAAGGTCATCAGGTATGACAGGGGAGGTGTCCTCATTTCGGCCGTCGGCGACCTGGTAACCCTATCTTATGAGAAAGTATAAAAAGTCATAAAATCATTTTTGCCACTGTTATTTATTCATAATTATAAGCTTTATGCACTGATTTCTATGGAATTTTCTATTTTAATTTCAAATAAAATATTGTGTATTCAAAAAAGATATCAGTAATATTTGTTTGGGGAATTTTTAATTTTCCAAATTGAAATTGATAGTGGAATATAATATTCTTAGTTTACAGAAAATGTATTCTAATAATTTGGACACTACATAAATTTGTCTTTTAACAAAATGAAATGAATGTATAAACACAAAATTGACATAGCAAAGATTATATCATTGCGATTCAAAAACGTGCTTCTAATACGTATTTTCAATACATGCTATTTTGATGGATTCACGCTGACACTGACTTGATGGACACTGTTGAAAATTCCTTGGAATTTCATTAATTTTTCAAGTAAATTAAATGTAAATGAAATTTCAAATTCTTACATGTAATTGAATTCTTAATTTTCGCTATGTTACATTACTCATAATAGTATAGTTTGGTAACTGAATTGTTATTCAGATGTAATTGAAGTTTCAATGAATTTTCCAATTACATCAGTGGAAATTGCTTCCTTTACATTGTGATTCAATTCTGCTGCAGAAATTCATAACAGTGTAAATTTCGTCGATTTAGTAATTAGTCAGTACATTTATATTCTCTACTCTTATTATATGAATACCAATACAATTCGTATTTGTACTCTGGTGTGAATACGCTACCCAATTTTTCTGCTTCCGTTGGCATACAGTTTCATAATACTTTCGGACCAAATGTTGTTGATGAGAAATGTAGCAGTACAATACTTGAATAGATGCCTCCAGTTTTCATTCATGAAGCACTGTAAAGAAAAACATACATAATAATTGTCACATGTCGCAGGGATCTGCATAGTTCTTTTTATGCATTAGTATGTTTCTGGTTCAAATTCAAATCAGACCTATGAAAAAAGCAAAAAATAAGCAAAACAGCAACCAAAATATATGAAAAACAGACCAATCAAACAGAAAATTTCAAATAAAAGTACATGCAGGATATAGAATGATATCAATAAATATTTATTAATGGCTGTGTTCGTTCTAACGTGTTCTAAGTTGCCACAATCTGCACCAAACCAATCAATTCATTTCTATAACTAGAAGAGCGAATCAAAAACATCTGGAGCAAGTTGGAACAACTTACAACACGTTAGAATGAACAAAGCTATTGAACATTCGGATGTTATATAAAGCAAAAATATCACAATTTGGTGCTATTAGTAAAAAAAAAACAATTCTATTCAGTACATTTCAATTGCACATTATGAAGTTTCGTGATGTAACAAAATCGAAAATAAAAAAATAAACATTTTTAGTTTTTTATACGAATGTTTGTGATAAAATTAAGAAAATAATTCCAACAGTTCAGGTTTCAATTACACTAATGACTAAAGTATAGGAACTCTTTCAATTAACAATTTTATAAAATGAATTGAAATTAAACAAGTTTTCTTATACCAATACTTTCTAACATACGTTTTAAAATTTAAAGATTCATAAGAATGAATAATTCCCGATGCTACATAACAGAGATGTGAACTATTAAAAAAATCATTTACGCAGTAATATTTTTCCTACTTCCCATGGCATTCAAAAGTCCTACAGAGGAGGAAACTATTCTCCTATTTTTTTTATATTTTAGGAACCGAATTAGGGACAGTATTATAATTGAAAATGATGTTTTTATAATATTTCACAAAATATCCCATCTTCGAAAAAAATGAAACTGTGGGAGGGGTATTGGTTTTGCATTTCGAAGGATTTTGAAACGATTGCAATGAACCGGAATCAGAAGGAACCCGTTTTTTCACTATTAAAGTTTAGTACACAACACATTTCCATTTTCATTTATTTTTCACGTCCACTCATGAACACAAAAACCAAACAATATCAAACCGTTTTGGACTAATTTTCACATGGAAATTGGCAAGGATTCAAGTTCAGGCATGTGTTACAAATTTCTGTGTGCAAAATATCACCGCAATATTTCAGTATGATTCATGATATATTATCGACACTGTAATCTTGCAGTGATATTAGGTTCGTTCGTTCTACGTGCTCTGAGTTGCTCCAACTTGTACCAAACCAATCATTTCGTTGCTTAAACTGGAAGTAGCGAATCCAAAATACTTGGAGCGAGTTGGGGTAACTTGGGACATCGGTAAACGAACTTAGCTATTACATTGCAATATATAATATTGTAATATTGCTGCAATGTTACATTATGATTTGTAATATTACGTCAATATTGCAATACTGCTGCAATATTATGTGCTGTGTGGGCAGACAATACAAAACTCTTCAAACTAACATTTATGTTACACTGGGAAAAAAAGACGAGTGATGCGCTGTTGGTCAAAGAGCCCATCACTGTTACTAACCAATCGGGTGTTACCAAGAGTATATCGCTATTGGTAGGCATAGTAAGGCTGGCCTCCCATGGACCGGAATCAGCGTTGCCAGTATTCCCTAGAAAAATCTTCAGCATCTGATGATTGGTTATTTCTTGTACAACCGGCCAATCATATTTACAATTTGAAAAGAAATGACCAATGCCAAAAAATCTGAAGATTTTTCTAGGGAATACTGGCATCACTGACCGGAATTCGTTCCGGCGGAATGAAAATTGAACCAATGCACAATTTTTTATAGATTTCTGATAGAACGCTCTAAAAGAAATTGTGAAAACGATTGGTTTAAAGTCATTCCGCCGGAACGAATTCCGGTCCATTGGAGGTTAGCCTGAGACGCGGTTGGGAGCAAATAGAAACCTTCAAAGAGAAATGCCAAGTGAAATATTGTTGACAGTCAATAGTGAATCACTATTGTAACAAATAGTGAATCCGTAGTGTTTTCAATGTACCAGGAAAAATGTATTCTGACATTTTAATAATGAAAATACATCCGAGTTGTTTTTGCAGATGGTTTTATCATATATATAAGAAATCAGTGAATTAATATAAATGAAGAACTATTTATCAAATATGATGTGATTTTCATTAAATAAACTTACTATGGGAAATATGAATACGCGATCAGAGTTGAAGGGAAATTACATTAAAATATATTTAAAAAATTATGTAATTAGGTATTTATTCAAATACTGTTTTAAAATATTGGAAGTTCTATCAGGAATCATAAAAACATTTGTGCTATAGCTTCGAGATAAGGTGCAAGTGATGTGATTTGGCAATTGGAAGATCCGAATCAGATAGATTAGACATTATTAATTTATATTCCTTCACAAATGTTTCGATGTTTTCTAATATTTTAAAACATTATCTTAATAAATACCTAATTACATAATTTTTGAAATATATTTTCATGTGATTTCTCTTCAATTCTGATCGCGTATTCATATTTTCCATAGCAAGTTTATTCAACATCGTATTTGATGAATAGTTGTTCATTTATATCAATTTACTGATTTCTTATATATATAATAAAACCATCTGCAAAAACAACTCGGATGTATTTTCATTAGAAAAATGTCAGAATACACTTTTCCTAATACATTAAAAACACTACGGATTCACTATTTGTTACAATAGTAATGTACTATTGACTGTCAACAATATTACACTTGGCATCTCTCTTTTAAGGTTTCTATTTGCTTCCAACAGCGTCTTACTATGCCCACCAATAGCGATATACTCTTGGTATCTCACAATTGGTGATCTAAAGTGTTTTATTCTTCCTACCAATAGCGATATACTCTTGGTAACACCTGATTGGTTAGTAACAGTGATGGACTCTTTGACCAACAGCGCATCACTCGTCTTTTTTTCCCAGTGTACCTTTAAGAGATTTGTGCTATCTGGAAAATAAATCATAATGGTATTATAGGCATTTGAAGTTATTGAATTCGGAATAACTGAAATTCCTAAAATTCGAACTCAATATAACTTCAGGACGGATGACACTAAAACGATTGATTTCTTCTCATGAGAAGAGATCCCTGCAGGAATCTCTTTTCCCTAACTCCAAAACGGTCTTGTATCAAAAGATGTAAAACGCAGCGTTTGTGAGAAATCTAAATTTTTCAAAGAATTCGAAAATATTCATATCTCAAAAACTTAGCCTGTTTAGGATAAACATATGGGATAGTACACAGTTGAATGAAACAATTAGGCATTAATTTTTGACAAATTGTTGAAACGATAAATGTTTTTTGAACAATCGTTAAGAAATCCTGTTCTCCAACAAAAGATAAATTTCGAATAACCTTGATGCATACTGATAATTTGCAATTGTATTCCTCTTATTTCTGTCTTCTTCATAAATTGTCTCAATAACTGCATTCTGGGAGTAAATTTGCGGACACTCTAGTACCCTGGTTAAAAGGTCCAATAGAAACCGATAAAAACCGATTCAAAATTAATCGGAATGAATAGGGTCAATCGGAGAGGCTCAACTACCGATTCAAGATGAACAGGAATTAATTGGAACGTGGTATATATAGGATTGAATCGAGGATTTACCGATAAAAAAATATTTGTTTTATTGGAATTAATATGACTTTCAGTGATCAATCGGTTTGTATGAGAGATATCTGATTGAGAGTATGAAAATTTCTCCATTTCATGAGGCAAATGGTTTTTATCGGAAATTTCCATGACCCAAAGCTATTGGGATCGATCGTAAATGTTACGTAATGGGAAATTTAATCGGTTTTTATAAAGAATGTCCAATTCGATTAGAGTTCGTACAGATTTGATCGGTCTGTTGGTTTCAATCGGATTATTCCACTATCCGAATTCATGGGGAATAATAGGACCATTTACGGATCTGAAAATTGAATAGGATTGAATGAGAAATATCCAATTCGAATTCAGAATTCCTTTCAGCGGATTAAATTATCGGTTTTTATCAGAATTTTCGGTGATTTCGGTCTATCGGAACCAATGGGAAAATCGTACAAAATTCAAGACTTACTGGGTTTCTATCCAGAATATCCAATTCGATTTGAGTTCGTTTATTTTATTGGTCAATAGGTTTCAATTGGATTATTCGATCATCCCACACTAAAAAAGGTGGGTACAGACAACGGTGATATAGTTGATTCAACAGTAGAATAGGATTGGATATATCCAACTGAATCTGACTGTTGCCTCAACTGCATACACTGTTGACTTCACTACATGCAGTTGAAACAACCATCATGGTGTCAAGTCAACGATTATACTGTCAATCTGATCATATATTCGTTGACTTGACTATGATATTCAGTTACCCTAACAACAAAATATAATTGATTTTCGATGAAATTTTTCTTTCAGTGCAATTTATGGGGAATAAAAGGAATATTTACGGGATTGAATATTCAATAGCATTGAATGAGAAATGTCCAATTCAATTTTAGACTTTATTCCACCGCATTAGCTCTGGTTAAAAAATCCGATAAGATCCGATAGAAACCGATTCAGAATTAATCGGACTGCATAGGATCAATCGGAACAGTTCAATCCCTGATTCAAAATCAATAAGAGTTTATCGGAATCCCTTTTCTATAGGTTTCAATCGGGGATTCACCAATGAAAAAATCTGCATTTTATGGGAATTAATCAAACTTCACATAATCTATTGGTCTGTATAAGAGATATCTGATTGGATGATTGAAATTTTCTCCATTCCATCAGGCAAACGGTTTTTATCGGAAGTTTCCACAATTTCAATCTATTGGAACTAATGGGAAAATTTGTGAAATTGAATGATGAATGGGTTTCTTATGGGAGATTTCTGACTGCATTTAAGGATGTATCGATTCCATTGATCAATGGGTTTCAATTGGATTATTCCAACATTCAAATTTATTGGAAATAATGAGCAAGTTTACAGATTCTAAAGTCCTATAGGTATGTACCGGCAATAACCGATTCAGTTTTGAAATTTCTTTCATTGCATCAGATCATTGGTTTTTATCGGAATCCCTGGTGACCTCGATGTATTGGAACTAATGGGAAAGTTGCTGGAATAGGGAACTATAATCATAGAATACCAAGAGAATCCAATTAGAAAATATTTCATTGGTATCAATCGGAATTTTTATCAGTGATGGAATATCCATTGGATCCCACTGAAAAATTTGTTACTGGTACCAATTATGATTGTAATGATTAATAAAATGCCGATTAAATCAAATTAAAAAATATTGTGTTCGTACGAATTGGAATTCTTATTATTGATAAAATACCTATTGGATGCCATTGAAAAATATTTGACTGGTATCAATTAGAATCTTGATGATTAATAACATACCGATTGAATCCAATTGGAAAATATTGTATTGGCATCAATCGGAATTTTCATTGGTCATAAAATACCAAGTGAATGCAATTACACAATATTTCATTGATATCAATCGGAATAATTATTATTGATAAAATATCAATTGGATCCCATTGGAAAATATTTGACTGGTATCAATTGAAATTTTCATGATTGATGAAATACCGATTCAATCCAATTACAAAATATTTTATTGGTATCCATCGGAATTTTTTATCAATTATAAAATACCCATTGAATCTAACGAGAAAATATTTTCTTGGTATCAATTGGAATTTTTATGATAAATGACAAACCCATTGAATTCTATTGAAAAATATTTCACTGATATCAATTAGAATTTTAATGATCAACAAAATACCTATTTAATCAAATGAAAAATATTTTCTTGGTATCAATAGGAATTCTTATTATTGATAAAATACCTATTGGATGCCATTGAAAAATATTTGACTGGTATCAATTAGAATCTTCATAATTAATAACATACCGATTCAATCCAATTGAAAAATATTGTATTGGCGTCAATCGGAATTTTCATTGATCATAAAATACCAAGTGAATCCAATTACACAATATTTCATTGATATTAATCGGAATTCTTATTATTGATAAAATACCTATTGGATCCCATTGGAAAATATTTGACTCGTATCAATTAGAATTTTCATAATTGATAAAATACCGATTGAATCCAATTGGAAAATATTCTCTTGGTCTTCATTGGGATTTTTATTATTAATGAACTCCCATGCTCTCATTAAGACCGATACAATCCCTCATATGTCCAATGGACTATGACCAATTGAATCTCATTACTATAGGACAACCATCCCTGACATAAGACAGTCATTTAGTTGTTCACATTGATAGGAAGCGAACCACGGCATCGAGCGAGCGGGTGTTCCAGATCGATCTTCTAGGTTAAGCAACGACAACTGCGGTACAAGGTGGATGGGTGATCACCATGTTAATAACACATAAATGATCGTTTGAATTTATTTCAGCAATAATTTGTCATACGCAATGATTGAATAAATGATATATGTGTTTGTTTAATTGATATAAAATGCGCGTATATGATTTATATAAACCGTTCGTTGGTTGGGTTAACAACCAATAAAATTCAATAAGAAAATCGCGATGCAGGAATCAATTCATTCCGATAAGTTTTTTTTATCGGATCAAATCGGATTTTTTCACCAGGGAAAATGTCGATTAAATCCAGTTAAAAATTATTTTATTGGTATCAATAGGAAATTTCCGATGCAGAAACTCAATCCATTCCAATGAAATATTTTTTTATCGGATTCAATCGGATTTTTTAACCAGGGGAAAGACCGATTGAATCCAATTAAAAATTATCTCATTGGTATCAATGGGAAATTTCCGATGCAGAAACTCAATTCATTCCGATAACATTTTTTTTTTATCGGATTCAATCGGATTGTTTAACCAGGGTATGTATATTTTCCACTCAACGATTTTCTCACCACTGCTCGCAACTTGCACGCAAAATATTCACGCAATATCCAATCATCTCACTCTCAGAAAATCACCCTCAATCCACAGACTTCTGCAAGCGATGTGAGAGCAAATTCGGGAAGAAATTGCGCAAAACATGCACTAGCTCTTCGCACGCGATTTGTGGGTGACGGTATGGATCACTGGGGGATTGTACGCAAATCACACGCAAAATCCCGCGTGCATAACGGTCTCAAGTTTTGCGCGCAGGGAATGTTATCTGGGTTGTAACTGTTGCTGATCAGTTTGTGTGTTACAGTTGAATATTGTAGGGATAACATCAGATTTCAATCTCTTACAAGCAGTAGATGACGGCGAATAATCCTCTGGCTTGAAATGCAAACTGCATATAACAGACGTCTGGCTTGGAATTTGCTTTATTAAATTGCAAGGTATCGCATTGACCCATCTATCGAACAGTGGTTATAGGATGATTGGTTATGAGTGGGAATCTAAAAAAAAAATAAATCGTAATCAATAAAGGATCTTCTAATACTCTTAATTTTATGGAAAAAAACAATACATATATATTACTTACCGATGAAAAACGATATTGCTATTGGGTTGCCATTCAGATTTACGATTGCTAATTAAACAGTATTTCACCATCGTGGTTCAGAAAAATTGAATAAAAATTAAATATGATACAACTTAATGATGGGTTTGTGTCCATTCCCTTACGAGTGCTTACGAGTATTCAGGATCCACTATAACCCATGAGGTTATGTTGTTAAGCCAGTTCAAAGTTGCATGTTTTTGGAAATGAATTTACACAATAAAAAGAGAGATCATCCCCCGTGAGTGACCCTCTCTTTCTACTTATCCCCACCACTAGTTTTCAATGCCAGCGCTCATTCCAGTATGGTACATAGTTCAATGGGGTTATAATCCGGTCGAGCTAACGCCACTCGGGCTTAAGTGCCATTCGGGCTTGTTATCAGTCGGGCTTATCGCATACTACCCCGCTTTCCGCCCTTTTTTAGCTCCATGTAACGCCAGCCTTAAGGTCTGCCTACACAGCTTATGCCTTAGAGCATATACTACTGGAGCGAGTAAAGGCTACGAAGAAGTGTGGTTGGTTTGTATTGAAGATAGAACGAGAGTTCCGACTTTTAGGCAGTGCTATCTTTGTTTAAATCTCATTGGATAAAAAGAGAGACAACTGCCTATAAGTCGGAGGGTCGGTGCCGAATCAACGAAAAACCAAATCAACGAAAAAAAATTTATTAGCAGTATGAAGTTGTCATTTTGTTGCAGTATGAAATGAAATAGGTCATAGATCATTGATTAAATTAAACGAAAATTCTTTATGTTAACCTATTCACTGCACCCGTTTATTACAGTAGACACGTAATTCATCATTCTAATAAAATTATTAATGATCTTCCTAATCGATCGGTACAATCAAACTGTTTCAAACGTCTGTAGAGAACGAAAATCGGTTTGTTGTTATCATAAACATAACCATACCATAATCATAAACATAACAAAGGGAAATTAAGTTTACCGTGGGATTGTGTTAGCAAATCAATGTTTTTTACTTTTCGTTTAATTTAATCAATGATCTATGACTAATTTCATTTCATACTGCAACAAAATGACAACTTCATACTGCTAGTAAATTTTTTTTCGTTGATTTGGTTTTTCGTTGATTCGGCACCGACCCAAGTCGGATCTCTCTCTCTCTCTATCAATTCAACCACACTTATTTATATTAGGTTCGTTCGTTCTACGTGCCCTGAGTTGCTCCAACTTGTACCAAACCAATCATTTCGTTGCTTAAACTGGAAGTAGCGAATCAAAAATACTTGAAGCGAGTTGGGGTAACTTGGGACATCGGTAAACGAACTTAGCTATTGAAATCATAGGCAGTGATCCCAGATGAGCTCCGAACTGAGGGGAAGAGTATCCCCCACCACTATGCCATATACATGTAACGTATGTGTTGGTGCACCACTACATATGTTCGTAAATATATGGCATAGTGGTGGGGGATACTCTTCCCCTCAGTTCGGAGCTCATCTGGGGTCACTGATCATAGGCAATGCTTGCTCCAGGAGTACAGTGGGTGGATTTGATCCGTTCCCTCCCATCTTCGATGAGTTGTAGAAAACTTTGTCATAATTCACAAATTCTTGATAAAAATTGAATTTTAACCACTTAAACATCTGAGGAATGATCCACGTTGATCGATGATATAGTGGAAAAGTTTTTAAATTGAATATTATGATTACAATCAAAATTTATTTGTGAGTGTGCTTGAATTGATGAAATAGGGAGGGAATTGATTAAATCCACCGACTGTATATGCTCTAAGGCTTATGCAAACGCAAGAACGCAATGCGCAGATTTGCGCGTTTCTGCGCATTGCGTTCTTGCGTTTGCGTCCGCTGTATAAACAGACCAAAACATATTATGCGTACCCATCCCTGTATTTCAGATATCCAGTGGCAGGGTTGGGAATTTGGTCAACCATAATCAACTCGAAGTACAATAGCCCCGAAGTGCAATAGACCCGAAGTCAGTAAACCCGAACGGCAGTAATCCCGAAAAAAGTTGAGTCATTTTTTATTTCATTCGCATACGGCTAGTAACAAACTATTATTTTTCGGGATTACTGCCGTTCGGGTTCACTGACTTCGGGTCTACTGTACTTCGGGACTATTGCACTTCGAGTTAATTATGGTTTACCGGGAATTTGACATGTCGAGTGAGGTTTCTGACGTATAATACATATTCTATATAATACATATATTACATGTATCAAAGGTAATTGTTGGTA
This sequence comes from Gonatopus flavifemur, assembly GCA_018340375.1. Lineage (NCBI taxonomy): Eukaryota > Metazoa > Arthropoda > Insecta > Hymenoptera > Dryinidae > Gonatopus > Gonatopus flavifemur. The sequence continues at coordinate 48,206,046 of JAFFJZ010000003.1, read as the reverse complement.
ATTCCTAGTGGATTTTTTGATGGACCAATTACATTTGGTTCCCAAAGGCGCCATTATGATGTATTAAACTTGTATAAAACCTGATCAGTAATATACACTGTATTATACATGTATAATACTTGTATAAAAGTAAGAATATTATACTATGTATAATACATTCCCAACCCTGGCCAGTGGTCACAGATCCGAAACGCCGACGTTCACTCATACAGACCCAACGGTACATGCATGTGAACATGTGATACGTACATGTCCTCACATGTATATACTGTTACGTTCGTGTGAGTAAGGTCCGCGTTTCAGATATGTGACCACTGCAGATAGCACAAAAGTTCCGAAAGAGCTCATAACGAATACAATTTATTCATAAAGAGCTCTTTTAGAATCCTTGTGTTATCTGGGTATGGGGTTGGATTCAATCTAGCACAACAGCTCTCCTTATCAAATCTTATAAGAGCAAATAAAACTCAATGGTTTATGTGATTCGATATGTATATTTGGAACAGGATTGATGTGGTTGTATCTGGATTGATCAGGATTTGGTAATATGGATGTAATGATAAAATAAGGAAATAGGTGTTAATACTACATAGCAGTGATAGTTTGCCGAAAATGCAAATAAACATGGAAAAGTGCGTCAAATTCAGGAATTAGCAATCATTTTTCATTTTTCGCTTCTTATTTAGCACTTGACCCAGGTAGCACACGCACGTTCTGAGAATGTTCTGAAAATATACGTTGAGGATATTCGAATAGTCTATGGAGATTCTTATTACGTGCGAATATATTCTCCGCATATTCTCAGAATGTTTGAATGAGACTGTTTCAAATATTCTCAGAATATGATGCCACGAATATTGTGGGAACATAAGAAAAAAGGCTGTTAAAATAAAAATTCCCATCAATATAAACTTCTGCATGTCACGGGAAACTACTTTGAAATCAATTTTTTTGATCATTAAACATCTGTAATCATGAATTTTCCAGTTAAACGAACTTCGAGAAGCGAAGTTTCACTGGAATTATATGAAAGCCCCGTTCGAGATGATTACAGATGTAGTACGTACTTCGTCCGCCAGATGCCACAACGTTCAGAGTCCTCCAAAGAAAAAATTCCGCTTTCCTGTTGGCCGAGGCTTCTCTGCTTCCTTCCGTTTGCCGCGTCTTCATTATTTCAGCGTTTCAAAATTGCGCGGTTGATTGGGTCGGGTGATGAATTCAAATTTTTTGGGTGGGATGTAATCATCTCGAACGGGGCTTTCATATCAGTGATGCCAGGAAAAACGGTGCGGACCGAAAAATCAGCCCCTCCATTGTTCACACAATAACACGTTCGTATACGTGTGACTCACATGTATACGAAAGTTTCATCGTGTGCGCGGTAGAGGGGCTGATTTTTCGGTCCACACCGTCTTTCCTGGCATCACTGTTTCATATAATTCCAGTAGAACTTCACTTCTCGAAGTTCGTTTAACTGGAAAATTATATTTCAAGCCCCTTTTCTCGAGATTACAGATGTAGTTTAGCGCTACGCAATTTTGAAAGTATGTTGTTCAATGACTCGAAAAAACAATTCTTAATTCTGTTTTTATACAAATATGTCTTTATTTCTTATTCACATCCCTTGAACAATCGTTTACAACAAAATTATTACATCAGTCTTTTTGTTTTTAAATCAACTATGAATTCAACAACTTAAACATTTCTTATTATTATTATTATTATTATTATTATTATTATTATTTTTTAAGTAAGAATCTAACCAAAAAACAAATTGAAATAAAAATTTAAGATTTGCCAACTTTTTCTTTAATTTTGGAGAAAACTTATCTTATATAATCTCTCAAATCTTCTCTTGAAGAACACAACTTGCGAACAGATTTTTATTTTTTATTACAGGTCTATTATAAAACCGAGCAAAGACTTCCGAAGTATTTGACCAACCTGCGGTTTTTCTTATAGTATTAATGTCTAAACCTTTTCTAGCAGCTGCCGAAGTCGCCGCATGCCTCGTCGAATGAGGTGCAAACATTCAAACATCTATCCCGCTTTCTTCTAATACAAGTCGTATCCATCTTCTTATGGTCTGAACCGATACTCTCTTAAAAGGTTTCTTAAATGAGATAAACAAATAATCTTCATCTTTTCTAATATTCTTCGTGATTTTTATATATCTAAGCAATGTCGATGCTACGCACAAAGACGGATCTTGTGAGAAGAAAGGAATCCACAATAAGGGTTGAGTCTTCCCAACTCCTGACGTTTTAATTAACTGGGGAATCTTTATATGTATTCCATCTTCTCCCAGCCAACAAAATCAAGGCAGCGCTTCTGGCAGTGGTGCTACCATTCACTTATACAGTTAAACATCTTCTGTACATATATGGGTTCATTTATGTATGGAAATAGGAGCGACTCGGTAGTAGTTTTACTAGGAGCACTACTTGGTAGCGCTTCCTGATAATACTGGTAGCGCTGAGGTAGTGCTACGTTATATATTGAATCATATATATGTTATGGTAGCATGCAGTCTCACGGTAATGGAAAAGCTACTACGACGCTACCACTAGCACTGCTAGTAGCGGAAACGTGAATTTGGAAGCACTTTGCTGGCTGGGCTAATATAATGATATTGCTCATTTTAATAGCTGCAAGAGTTTGCGACCTGTGAGCTGTACTCAATGCTAATAAAATCGTCAGTTTTTCTGTTAAACGCTGCACAGATATGTTTTCTAAAGGGAACCACTGTCTTATTAACCTGAAAACATCATCCACATCCCAGGTGAAGTCATATTTTGGCTTATTTGGCCTTAATCTATAAACTCCTCTCATAAACCTTCCCAAGTGTGTGTTGACGGCGGGCCCCATCTATGCTCAGGGTGGGTGCCCATGCTACCCAACGTGGGACCAACCCTGGGATGATAACATCGTTCCCAGCTTGGCCGTATTGCTTTGCCCGAGAATTGGTAACACCACGGGCCCAGCATGAACTCAGACTAGGCAATCAATACTGCCCCTTCCTTTTTGTTTTGAAATTGGAAAATCCCTAGCATGTATATACTATGGGGCCCACCCCGGGCCAGCATGGGCCCCATCCTGCCAATATGGGCCCAAGACTGGGCCAGAGTGGGACCAAAATTCTTACACGTTGAGGATTGTACACACATGCTCGGGATATAAATTCACCCCAATCTTGGCCTAACGCTGGTCCAAATTGGGGCCAAGTTTAAATGTGCCCGCACTAAGATTCATTATTTCAGATCTTCCTGAATTTTCTTTAATGTTTTTGAAATTAAGGCAAAAGGCGGGAAAGCATAGAAAAAAGTACTCTTCCAATCTATAGTAAAAGCGTCAATCGCTGATGCTTCTGGTTCCGAAAACCAAGATACAAATGTTGCACATTTTGCATTATCCCTAGAGGCGAACAAATCTACTTCTGGTGTACCGAAGTGATGAACTATTTCTTCAAACGCCTCTTGTGCTAAACACCATTCTGTGTCTAAAGATTTGAATCTTGAAAGTCGATCGGCTTCTACATTTTTCTCCGAAGGTATGTACGAAGCAAATAACCAGTTCTCCCTGCGTTCCGCCCATTGCCAAATTTTCCTTGATAAAACATTAAAATTTTGAAAACGAATTCCTCCCATTTTGTTTATAGAGGCGATGGCCGTCGTATTATCAACTCTTAATAAAATTTTACAATTTTTCAATTGCTTTTCGAAACTCTTTAAACCCAAATAGATTGCTTTGAGTTCTAAATAGTTGATATGTAATTCACTTTCTTCTTTCGTCCAGATTCCATGAACACTCCCTATACTACCCGTGGCCCCCCAGCCAGACTTTGATGCATCTGTATATAAGGTTACATCGAATTTAGTGTCCCTTACCGGGTGGTAGCTATTTGGAATTTTAGTCTTCCACCAATTTAAATCTGTAAAGATTTCCTCCGAGATATACATGCGACTTGGATAATCCATATCATTGAGTATTAGCGCTTTAACCTTTTCTCTTTCCATACGTTTTGTATACAACAAACCATACCTCACAGCCGGACAACTAGCAATTAATATTCCTATTAATTGAGCCAACTCTCCGATCTTACAAGTTTTTTTCTTACAAAATTTTTCTATAGCTTTAATTATCTTCACTTTCTTTTCCTCAGGTAATTCCAAAATTTGTTTCTCTGAGTCTATTTCAAAGCCTAGAAATTTACATCTTGTGTCCGGTTGTAGATTACTTTTTTTGTAATTTATTACAAATCCTAGTGATTCAGCTGGTCTGACCCGAGTCGGAATATTCACTTGCATGAATCTCTAAAAGTACCATAATTTCTTGAACTTTTTGAAATAAGTATGGTACCTTCCGTATAAAAGTCCAAGACATTATGGTACTTTTAGAGGTTTTTTCAGGTAAATATTTAGACTCGGTCAGACCAGCGCAGAAAACCCATAAATTATGGTACTTTTTAAGATACCTTTTTCTCCGTGTATCGAAGCCAATACGTTATCTTTACAACTTGCATATGTTCTTCCAACACATAACAAATCATCTAGATAGATCACTGATAAATAACCTTTTTCTCGCAAAGTACTCACTCCCGGTTTTAAAATTTTTGTAAACACCAGGGGGCTTGTAGATAAACCAAAGGGCAGACACGTGAATTCAAAAAGATTGCCCTGAAATTTGAATCTCAAGAATTTTCTGCTTTGTTTATGTATTGGTACTACACAATAAGCATCTTCTAGATCAATATTTACCATAAAATAATCTTGCAAAACCAAATCAGATGCAGTCTTAAGATTTTCCATCTTAAAATGTTGCGGTCTCAAGAATTCATTCACGTATTTCAAATTAATAATAAACCTGTGTGCTCCTCCTGACTTATCTACCAAAAAATACGGGGATAACACCTGACCTTTTTGATCCTCACATTTCTGCACTATCCCTTTCAGTTCAAGCGATTTTATAGTGTTAATCAAGTTAGCTAGTTCTTGCTTTGATCCAAATGGCTCATGCCAATCAGCAATTTCTCTGATGCTCTTATCTAATCTCAACTTGTAACCTTTTACACAATGCAAGACAAACTTATCTTTAGTTAGTTTTTCCCACTCATCTACAAAAAAACTGAGCCGTCCTGCAATTTCACCTACGTTTATCTCCTCTTCGTGTTGAGATTCGACCGTGCTTTGGTCGGGCTCCTGTTGAATCTGTCCGTCGCAGTTCTCGCTTTGAAATAGATGCCCTGCTTAAAGTGTCATACAGAATCGTATAGAATATCATAGATTATGATTCTATATGACACTTTAAGCAGGGTATGACGCGATGCCCGATGAACCGGCCTGTTGCCCGTCTGCCAGTTTGATGACCGAACTGACGACGGGCCCCTCGAGTTTAAAGGCCTCTTCGTAGCTGAGCCTCCTTTTGTGAAGTTGGATTGTTGCACCTTTAATCCTTGGGTTAATTTTCTCAAAGATTTGACCTCCTTTATTCGTTCACCCAACTTTTCACCAAATAAAAATTCATCTGGGTCAGATTTTTCGAGGACGGTTCTTATTTGCTTTTCCATTCCAGGAGTAATAAATGCTTTCCTAGCCAGGACCTGTTTATTATGGACATTTGCGATCAATTTTGCTGCATCACAAAATCTCTGCAACAATAATAGTTTGTCCAAAGGCTCGTTGTCCTCCAACAGCATGGATATTCCTGCTCCCAAAGAGGTTAGTGCAGTACCCATTTGTTGTTGCGCTCCACAAAAATGTCCATCCCTTGTAAGAGCAATTTCGCTCATTGTAGGAACAATTTCTGGATTCAACTTTTGAGCTTTAAGGATATCCAGACAATTGTACTTCTCTTGTATCGACTTCAGTTTTTGGTACACCCTTTTTTCATCCAAACCTTCCACCTGGTCTCTAACGAGGGGTGTAATTCGAATCGGAGCCCATTTGCTTCTGAGGGGTCTGCTCCAAGCACTTCTAGCAAATCTTCATCAAGTGCATCAAATAGATTATTTTGATCATCGGCTGCTGAAAAGGCTTCTTCTGTCATGATCACTTCAGCTGGAAAATTTGTTGGGTCCACGTTTTCCACATTTTCCTCGTGACTTTGATCTGATAAATGGTAAAAAGACAGGCGTTATGAGTACACAAGTATGATCTTTCTTGTCTGAAAACAAGCTTATCATCTTTTCACTCTGATATATCTAGCCTTATAGCTAGCCTATCGGTGACGCCATTGGTCTTACCTTCTCCCGATGCGTCATGTATCGATTCTTGATCTTGCATTTCTTGACCAAAAACCTTTTCTTCTAAGCATCTTGATTTTGCTAAAATTAATCCCAGCGCATCCGAATCCTGGTCTGCTGCTCGTTTCTTTTGATTTTCCATCTGAAATATTAGATTTTACCCGACTATCACTCTTCACGTTGTTTCACCTTTCGCACAACGAAATACAATGAAGACGCGGCAAACGGAAGGAAGTAGAGAAGCCTCGGCCAACAGGAAAGCGGGGTATGTATAGGGAATTTTTTCTTTGGAGGACTCTGAACGTTGTGGCATCTGGCGGACGAAGTACGTACTACATCTGTAATCTCGAGAAACGGGGCTTGAAATATAATTGTTAGCAATATTATGGATTCACATGGATGGATAAGATACTTATGATCGCAACAGGCAATCATAATATATATGGAATTTTTTAATATTTTCTTACACTTTTGAGGATTATTTTTCATACATGGCACTCACAGAGAACATTTGCGATATTAATATGCACCTTTCATGAATTTGTTATTCCCCAAATACAAATTAAAATAATATATTATCCAAGGGTCTGTAGCCTGTCAACAGCATTATCCGCCATTGTCCGCCATTACTGAATTCATGTCATCAGGATACTTGCGCATGCGCCAGTGATGCCAGATTCCAGACCGAGACCGGTTTTACCCTCTTCATCGACCGCTTCCCCTTTCTCCCACCATGCGGAATAAGTCGGGTGAGCGACAGGGAAAGAGTAACTATCACTCTCTCGCTCGCCCGACTTATTCCGCATGGTGGGAGAAAGGGGAAGCGTCAATGGGGTGAGTTAATACGGTCTCGGTTTGGAATCTGGCATCACTGGCATGCGCTTATCACATTGAACTCTATATCACACTGGGAAGCGCACTGCTCAAAAATGGCCGGTGGGATTAGGGCAAGAGAGAAGCTTGCTTTGAGTGGGAAGCTTTCTCTTTTGTTTATATTAATGAACTATAGTCGCATCTATTCTTGAAGAGAGCTAGCATCCCACTCGAAATTCAAAATCTCACTGGACTATAGTATAGAAAACATGAGAAGTGCGCCTTCCAGCAGTGATGCCAGGAAAGACGGTGTGGACCGAAAAATCAGCCCCTCTACCGCGCACACGATGAAACTTTTGTATACATGTGAGTCACACGTATACGAACGTGTCATTGTGTGAACAATGGGGGGCTGATTTCTCGGTCCGCGCCGTTTTTCCTGGCATCACTGCCTTCCAGTATATATATATATATTTTATTCATTTGTTTTTTCTGGGCGCTCTTTACAATCGCTTAGAGCGCCCTCCCCCCTTTAACATTACAATTTTTGAAAATTGCCTTAAATCTACTTCAATCTACTTGAACTTAAAATCTAAACTCTTATCTAAATTACATTCTCTAAATCATACAAGACTAACGACGTGCGTGTGTGTATGTGTGCGAGTGCTCATTCTCTCCATCCACTCATTCTCACACACTCATACCCCTCCCCAATTCTTTCTCCCCGTGTTTAAACCTTCCCTCCATTCCGCCCCCCCCGCCTGTTTTTCCTCACCCAACCGTTCCTCATTATTAATTTCCCCTCTAACCTTTTCTAAGTCCTTCATCCATACCTCTCCTGTCCCATCTTCGTCTAATATTCTTCTCACCTCTTCCTGTAAACTATTCCCTTTCGTCCCTATTCCTCTCCTACATCTTTCCAAAACGTGATCCCATGATTCCAATTCCCATCCACATACCCGACATTTTCTTTTTTCCTCATCCTCCCAATACCTCCCTTCTCTCATTTCATTTCCTAATCTAAATCTCGCTGTTCTTGATTTCTTTTTCTCTCCTTTACCCCTTTCTGTTAGATACCTTGGTCTGGCTATTGTCCATATCTCTATACCATCTATTGTACTTAGATTGTAAGATCTTACCCCAGTTTTCTGAGCTTGTATTTGCTCATCTCTTTCCTCTAACTCTTGATATACTCCGTTACCTCTTTCTCTTTGCCTTTCTACTTCTCTTTCTGAAAATCCTCTTTCTTCGAAGAATAATTTCCTCTCTCTTTCCCACCCCACTTCCCCATCACGTTTTCTAATTTCTTCCCAACACATCCTAGCTATTTTGCTCCCCTTTCCTTCCTTTAGTTTTTCTTCAAATTTCCAACTCCTCTTTCCCATCTTCGTTTTCATTTTTTCCCTTTTCGTTTCCTATCGTATCATATACCCAGGCGTTCTCCAATCTAAATTTAACGTCCATCTAATGTATTTTTCCTGCAATTTTTCTATCGCTCCTCTCTCTTTCCATCCCCATATTTCTGCCCCGAAACTTGCAACTGTTCCCACCAAACAATCGAAGAGCCACATTTTTTTCCCCCAGTCCCCACCAAATTTCCTTTTTCCTATTCCCCAAACTTGCCTCATTACTTCTGATGCTTTCCTAACCCTCTCTTCAATATGTGCATCTTGCCTACCATTTTTCTGTAACACGTATCCCAAATATCTAATTTCCTTCACTTCCTCTATATTTTCTTTCCCCCATTTCCATTCTATTTTCTTACTTCTTCCTCCCCCTTTCCTAAATCTTATTATTTCAGTTTTCTTTATATTCACCTGGATCCTTTTCCTATCAAAATATCTCCTCAGGACCCCCATCACTCCTTTCATCTGCTCTTCATTTTCTGCTAGTACCACTATATCATCTGCGTACGCCATTGTTCTTACTCTTATATTTCCTAATCTTATTCCTCCCCACAATCCTTTAGCCAATTCTTCTTCTAAATCCCCTATAAAAATGTTGAATAAGTCTGGACTAAGCGGACACCCCTGCCTAACTCCCCTGGCCAGCCAGAACTCTTTACTAATTTTTTCTCCTACTTTCACTCTCACTTTTGTTTCTCTGTACAATTCCTTTATTCTTTCCACTAACCTTTCATTAATCTTTTTCTTCTTCATTGTTTCCCACAACAAATTCCTATCAACCGAATCAAACGCAGCCTTCAAATCCACGAACAAACCTATCATACCTCCCTTTGCTTTTCCTATCTCCCTTACTATTAGGTAGTTGATTGTATAGATGTTGTCTATAACTCCCATGCCAGTTCCGAACCCTGTTTGATTGTCCGGTACTATATTCCTATTTTCTACATTCTTCCTCAGCCTTTTCATTAATATCGTTGTGAAAATTCTATATAGAGTTGTCATTATCGTTATCCCTCTGTAATCTCCCACTTTATCTCCTCTACCTTTCTTTCTAATTGGAACCACGATTCCTTCTCTCCAATCCTCTGGTATTCCCTCCCCCCTCCATATTTTGTTACATATTTTTTGTATTGCCAACTCTACTCCTTCTCCTCCAAATCTCCGGTAGGGGGTCCTTTTGCCGAAAACGTTTTTCGCCGAATACACTGTAATTTGACAATCGATAGTCACCTCTAGAAATCACTAGGAGATTTCATAGTGATCTCTAGAAATGACTAGCGATTGTCGAATTAAGTTTATTCGGCGAAAAACTTTTTCGGCAAAAAGACCTCCTACCCAAATCTCCATACATCATTCGGTATCTCATCAATCCCTGTTGCTTTCTTCTTTTTCAGATCTCTAATTACCTGCCTCACCTCCTCTATACTCACATCTCCTTCCTCTTCATTTTCTTCGATCCCTTTTTCTACCCCTATTTCGCTCTCTTCTTTCTCTACACCTACTCCTACTCTCTGGCTCACTCCTCCTAAGACTTCTTCAAAATATGTCTTCCATTCCTCAAGACTTATCTCTCCATTCACCCTTTCCTTCCTTTTTCTTTCTTTATTGATTTATATCCCACACCTCTTTCTCTGATTTCGCTTTGCTAACTTCTTCCACATATTCCCTTCTTTCCTCTTCTTTCTTGGCTTGACATTTCTTTTTATATGCATTCAATCCCTCTCTATATTCTTCCTTTGTCCCTTTATTCTTTCTCCATCTTCTTGGTGCTTTCCTTGCCTCCTTTTTAAGTTCCTCACATCCCTCATCCCACCATCTATGCTTATACTTATTCCTCATCCTGTGAATCTTTTTCCACTGAACCGCACTTCTTATTTTCTCCTCTGAGGCTAACCTCCCATGGACCGGAATTCGTTCCGGCGGAATGACTTTGAACCAATCGCTTTCACCATTTCTTTTAAAGCGTTCTATCAGAAATCTATAAAAAATTGTGCATTGGCTCAATTTTCATTCCGCCGGAACGAATTCCGGTCCATGGGAGGCCAGTCTTATTCTTTTTTCATATCCTCCGCCTTATCTTTTGTTGTTCTCCATCCCTCAATTCTTTTCTTAAATTCTTCGATTCCTTTTTCTGTCCAGTCCATTCTCTCTTTCCTAGTTTTGTCTCCTACCTCTCTTCTAAGTATTTCTTTCCCCAAGAATACCGTCAGCGACCTATGATCTGATTCAATTTCTTCCCCTATCTCTAACCTCTTCACCTCTTCCCATGCTTCTCTGTCTCCTATCACATAATCTATTACAGTGTCCCCTCTTGCTCCACTATATGTATATTCTCCTCCTTCATCTCCTTCTTTTGCCCCATTCAATATACCCCACCCTTCTTCCTCTATCATTTTTACCAATTTTTTCCATCTCCATTTATCTTATTATCTTTCGATTCTCTTTTATCGAAACTTCCTCCTCCTTCTAGTCCCCCTTTTGTTCCTGTCCTTGCGTTGAAGTCCCCCCCAATTATAAGCCTTCCGCTTGTTCCCATTTTTTCCATGGTCTCTATCATCATATCTATTTTTTCATTAATATCTTGGTTCACATATATACTTAATATCGTCCACTGTTTACCTTGCCACTCTATTCTTTTCCCCGTAATCCCGTGCTCCTGGGTTCTATTCCCATCTTCTTTAATTTCTTCTATTTCTTTCCTTACTCCCATTATAATACCCCCAATTGCTCTCCCTTCTTTGCTTATCCTCCTCGCTGCTTGATAGTCCCAATTATATCCTTTTGGTAAATCTTTTCTCACTTTTTCCCAATTTTTCTCCTCCACCCATGTTTCTATCAGTCCTACTATATCCCATTTCTCAATAATTTCATTCATCTTCCCTTGTTTCCCTTTAATTCCAGCTACGTTCCAAAAACCGACTCTTAGACCTCTATTATCATTCCCATTGCTTCTTTCCTTATCCTCCAGTACATTTATTTCTTTCAAAAATTGTTATCTGTCAATTCTTCCCACCCTATATCCCTTCCATTTACTCTTAATTTTCTATATCTCACTATCACCTTTTCCCCCTTTTCCTTCATTATTTTTGCTATCCTCCTTAATTTCTTCTGCGTCTCTCTTTCTTCTAATGTTAGATCATCATCTATATACATTCATATATACATTCATATATTCATATATACATATATACATTCGTCCCTCTGAGATTTGCTCTTCTCCCCATTGCCTCTCTTTCATCTTCCATGCTTTCCATCTCTACTAATACAATTTTCTTCTCTCCTGTCCCTGGTTAAAAAATCTAAAGAAACCTAAGTATTTTTGAAGTAAATGTTTTCAAATTATTTAGGATCTGTTTAGACTACTTAGGAACCGAGATTTGACACAAGTAGAGAGTTTCCAATCACTTAGGATTCTTTTCCGACTCACAGTTGATTCCGCCGGCTTCCGCACTACACACGTAGGCAGTTTAGGTTTACTTAGGTATTATTTGGACTATACTGTGATTCCGTTTATTTCCGTGTGGAAGTAAAAAAACTGTTTCCGTACACTTCCACTCTATTTGCGAACCAATAAGTTTAGGAACGGTTATGAATGCTGTGCACATAATGTCTTCCTATCACTTGGGAACATTTTAGGTTCCAATCTGCTTCCGTTCACTTATGAAATATCGGAAATGAAGTTTTGAAAAGTGTTTACGTATACTGTAAATTAATTCACTTCCGCGACTTTACGCTGAGACCTGAAGAGAATACTTCGGTTTATTTATGCTTTGTTTCCGCACCGATGAACTTGGGAGGAGTTATGAATAAAATGCATATAATGTCTTCCTATTACTCGGGAACATTTTAGGTTCCCATCTGTTTCCGTTCACTTGTGAAAAATCGGAAATGAAATTTTGAATAGTGTTTACGCGGTGTTTTGAATAGTGTTTAGCGAGCGGGAGAAATTTGTTTCATCAAAACTTGAAATGCACCTAAGTGAATTGATCAATGAAATACTGAAACAATCGGAAAACCGTTGATTGCCTTTATCCAGAAGTAACTCCTGAATCGAAGGTTTAGTTTCAGTTATGAAATTTCCGAGACAAAAACTCCTGGTAAGTCGGAAGTAGTCGTAACAAAATTTTTTGTTTAGTTTTTTTGACCAGGGCTAAATATTTTTGAAGTAGATGTTTTCAAATCACTTAGGATCTCTTCCGAGTACTTCCGAACGAGGATTTTACACATGTAGGGAGTTTCTACTTGGGATTTTCTTCCACATGATAATTGATTCCGCCGATTTCCGCAATCCACACGTAGAGAGTTTCGGTTTACTTACGTATGACTTGCACTAAACTAGGGTTCCGTTCATTTCCGATTTCTTTTCGCACGGATATATTTGGGCGTAGTTAAGTTTACTGACCGCGGCTTCTAATTACTTAGTTGTATCTTAGGTTCCAATCTGTTCAGGTGTACTTATGAAAAATCGGAAAGAAAATTTTGACAAATGTTAACGGTGTCATGTGACCTGATTCCTGGTCAAAAAGACTAAACAAACCTAAACGAAAAAAATTTTTTACGGCTACTTCCGACTTACTAGGTGTTTTTATCTCGGAAATTTCATAACTAAAACTAAACCTTTGATTGAGGAGTTACTTCCGGATGAAGGCAATCAACGGTTTTCCGATTGTTTCAGTATTTCATTGATCAATTCACTTAGGTGCATTTCAAGTTTTGATGAAACAAATTTCTCCCGCTCGCTAAACACTATTCAAAACACCGCGTAAACACTATTCAAAATTTCATTTCCGATTTTTCACAAGTGAACGGAAACAGATGGGAACCTAAAATGTTCCCGAGTAATAGGAAGACATTATATGCACATTATTCATAACTCCTCCCAAGTTCATCGGTGCGGAAACAAAGCATAAATAAACCGAAGTATCCTCTTTAGGTCTCAGCGTAAAGTCGCGGAAGTGAATTAGTTCACAGTATGCGTACACATTTGTCGAAATTTCATTTCCGATTTTTCATAAGTGAACGAAAGCAGATGGGAACCTAAAATGTTCCCAAGTGATAGGAAGACATTATATGCATTTTATTCATAACTGCTCCCAAGTTCATCGAGCCGGAAACAAAGCGTCAGTAAACCGAAGTATTCTATTTAGGTCTCAGCGTAAAGTCGCGGAAGTGAATTAATTCACAGTATGCGTAAACACTTTTCAAAATTTCATTTCCGATTTTTCATAAGTACACCTAAGCAGATTGGAACCTAAGATGTATCTAAGTAATAAGAAATCATCCACGCGGTCAGTAAACGTAAGTACCTCCAAGTATATTTGTGCGGAAATAGATCGGAAATACATGGAAACTGTGTTTTTAGGTCTGAACGGAAGTCCGCGGAAGTTGATCAGGTCATATGACACCGCGTAAACATTTCTCATAATTCCATTTCCGATTTTTCATAAGTAAACCTAAACAAATTGGTACCTAAGATGTACCTAAGTAATTGGAGGTCATTTACGCGGTCCATAAACGTAACTACTCCCGAGTATATTCGTGCGGAAATAAATCGGAAATGCATGGAAACAGTTTTCTTGCATCTACACGGAAATGAACCGAAACAGAATCACGCATGCGTGATCAAACTTCCGATCAGCTGTACAATATCTGAGACAATATTTGCCCTTGGAGCAGCGTGTTAGGATAGCTTAGAGGTTAAGTAGGTAGGTCTTATAGGTAGATAGGTTCGGTAAGAGTTCAAATCCCCTTTAGGTAGGAATGAATTTATCCTCATTTCCAAGTGGAATGCAACAATTTGTGTGTCCACAAATTCACAAAATGTATCGAGTGTTTGAATTAATTTTCATTTTTATTTTTACTCCAGTTATTGGTAAATCCGATGTTGAATTTCAAATAAATTATTTTTCCAAATGCGGAACGAAACCTAAAAAATCCAGTTCTTCAATTGCGGAAGTGAGCGGAAAAAATTTGTTTTATCAAAACTTGAAATGCACCTAAGTGAATTGATCAATGAAATACTGAAACAATCGGAAAGCCGTTGATTGCCTTTATCCGGAAGTAACTCCTAAATCAAAGATTTAGTTTTAGTTATGAAATTTCCGAGACAAAAACACCTAGTACGTCGGAAGTAGTCATAAAAAAAATTTTTTGTTTAGGTTTGTTTAGTTTTTTTGACCAGGGGTCCCTTTATATCTTGCGCTCTTAATTCCTCTCGGCATCCTCAATTTATCTTTTATTATTCCATCTGCTACCTCTAATGCCGTTCGTTCTTCTCCCCGATTTCCTTTTAATATTATATTCGATCTTGTTTTTTCTCTTTCTTGTTATTCTATTCCTTCTCCAATATTTCTAATCCTATTTTTCATTTCTATTATTTCTCTTTGCTCCCCCAAATTCATTACACCCTCCCCTCTTCCGGTCGGTAGAATCTCTCTCTCTATCTTTTTTCGATTTCCTCAAATTTATCTTTCATTCTCTTTCCTATAGCCTCTTCTATCTTATCTAATTCTTTCTTCCTGTTCATTCCTTCCCTTTGCTCCCATTGCTCCATCTTTGTCTGCATCTCAACTATCCTAAGACTTATTTTTTTTCCAATATTTCTCCCATCATCTTCTTTATTTCTAACTTCCATTCTTCCATTTCTTCTTCCATTTCCACCCTCTCTTTTTTATCTTCATTACTTAACACTTCTTTGATTTCTGACACTATCTCTCTTTTCATTTTTTCTATCTCTTTCTGAATGTTTTCCCATCTTCCATCTTCTCTTGCAGGAGATATTTTCATAATAGAGCTTTTTCTTGAAAGCTTGGTTCCCTTCCAGATTCCCTGTTTCGAAACTTCTTTCCCTTTTCCGTTTCCAATAATCTTCTATTCCTCCTATTGGAGCTGATCTTTCCCTATCCGTACCCATTCTTTGACCTTTAGGAGTAAAGAATCTCTGCTCTTCTTTTCCATTTTCTGCTGGTTCCCCCATAATTCCTGTTCTGAGAGACTATTTTCTATTTGATACCTATCTATTTACTATTTGTTTTATTCTCTTTTTCTTATCTTCTCTTCCACAACTATTCCTACCTTATCGACTCCCTTGTTTTTTTTCTTTCCACTATTGATTTTATCTTTCCTCCCAAAGATGACGCTAGTTGTCTCTTACTTATAGCCATTTATGATTGAGCAGAGGTGGCTATTTCCGAAAGGTAGTACCACTCGGATAACGAATTGATTCTACGACGAGTTATCCGTGGTTGCCACGGGACCCGTGGCCAATATTTTTACACTCGTCGAATTGGCAGTGCGAAATAAAACGTATATGAAATACTCATATTACTTTATTATAAAAAAGGAATATTTCGGTTTGCAGATGTGTTCACGGCTGAACATCTCGAAAACGTCCGACTTGTACGCGGTCTCTCTTGAATCTGTTGGCTTGCTCCGCGGTTTCTAACGGCTACCGAACTAAAGGCGGTACGCACAAGTAAAAATGTGAGGCAGAGCCCACATACTTGAACTATATAACTTTCTTAACCCGCCTTTCCTTCTTCCTAACGTTCCTAACCTTCTTCCTTATAGACAACTTTGTACCCTTTATCCTACTTTAATTTTTTCCACTCACTTTCACCTACACTTCCACCCCTTCTCTACACTTTACACTACACTTTCTACTATTTTTCGGAATTTATTATTGTTTTTTTTCCTTCCTATCCCTCTTTTCTTTCTCCAAAACTTTCTAGCTGTCTCGATTTGGACCGAATCCCCCACTGCCTTCCAGTATGATATAGAGTTCAATGGCTGCTCATCAATCTTCGTACAAATTTTGTACGCATATTGTACGAACGTTCCTAGAATAGTCGAAACAGTATCATTCAAATGTTCTAAGAATCTTCTACGCTTTTTGTGAAAATATTCGATCAAGTACATTTTAAGGATGTTGTGAGAATATTCTCAGAATATTCTGTGTTACATGGAGAATTTGGCAATATCTCAAAAAAATCTGGCAACGATCTAGCACTATACTGCGAATTCAAATCTAGCTCCAAATAGCACCGAATACCAGGCCACCTAGCTCGGCAAGTTCATAACCTTTTGGCAATTATGGGCCTAAGCCATACATAATCATAATCATAACCTTTTGGCAACACTGACTGTCGTAAAGCTTACTTACAAATGATTAGTGATCCCGATTCTCAATTCGATGCATCGAGAATCGATGTTTTTTCATGAAGAAAAATCGGTTTTTAATCGATTATTTTTTTCATCGATTCTGAGAGAATCGATGCTTTTTTTCTTGAGAATCGAAATTTTGATGCATCGAAAAAAAGTTTTTATGTGGAAAAATTTGGTAGGGGTCAGTTGGTACGAATGATAGTTGACACGAATGAAATAAGACCGAATCATAATAAAGTCGAAAAATTCTCCGTAACTATTATTGTGATCAAAGTATGACTAGTAACCATAGAGATATAGAATAGAGGACGTGAGACAGCCGAAATCGCGTGGACTCCTTAGAAAGAGAGAAAAAATGAAATTAGTATCAGCTTCCTTCTCTAATTGTGAATAACAGACAAGGAAGCGCGTTCTTTGTTCTCTTTCTAAGGAGTCCACGTTTCCACTTACACAAAACCCTTGGTTCGCGTCCTCTATTCTATATCTCTATGCTAGTAACTGATAGTGATTTTTCGGCTTTATCTCGATTCAGTCTTATTTAATTCGTATCAACTATCATTCAAACCAACTTTGATTCGTGCGAACTAGCCCTTACCGAAAAATTTGTTCGGAATTTCATCTTGGTGAATCATAATTTGGATTCTTTGGACTGAATATTATACAGACCAGAGCTGCCAGGGCGGCATGTTTTTTCTCAATTATTTTCTTATCATGTAGTTTGATCACTAGGAATTACCAATGGGAGAAAATAATGCAATGCCAATCTGGCAGTTCTCACCTAGACATATTATATATAAAGTGGGAAGTCAGGAGAAATCCCGTGAACGGGGTGAGAAAGAAAGTGACACGAAGTATCCGATGCCATTGTCTTTCAGTTGCTAAAGACAATAACATCGATACTTCTCACCTCTCGCTTCTTAATTTTATCTACACGATTTTGACTGACTCCTGCACTCTATATGTATCATCTAGACTGCGGAAGTTTATGCAATTATAGATTTTTCATGCTATATATCTCTCACATATTTTACCCCAATGACGTAGAATTGAACGTTACATGTTTGTTTTTTTTGAATAAAACGATGCTGGATATCGTTTCATATTGTTAATGTAGGATGTATAGAAAATATTTAACAGGAAAATCCTATATTTGCATGAACTTCCGCAGTCTAGTAATATCTTTATGCAATCTAGAAGAGGGTACAATTTTAACGTTCCGAACGTTCAATGTCCCAAATGGCCTCCGTCTCGAATGAATATGTCCCGCATGTTCAATCTCTCAAAAGTCGCTGATTGATCCATTTCTAGTGAATTATTAGTAAGTCATTATGAATGGACCAATCAGCGAATTTCGGGACGTTGAACATCCGGAACATTGAGACTCTGCTCCAAAGGCGAATAGTTACGCCTTTTTTCAATTACTGGTTTCGTATTCCACTCCCCTTTATTTCTCAGCTCCACGCAACGTTGACTATGTGATTTCAACCAAATAATCATACACTTCATTCATTGCTCGATTTCTATTCTGACAGCACTCAGAGGTTTTTGAGGTGTTCTAAAAATACCCGTATGTCTTTAAGAAGTTCTTATAACGTTCTAAAAAGGTCCAAGAAACTTGTTGTTAGGGGATGGATTTGAAGATGTAATTGGTCAATCTAACAGAATTGACCAATACACGCCGTGCAAGATAATTTTGTTGAGATCACTGTGTGTAGGGTTATATCTCGAGAAGAGGACACAATGGTCATTTGTCGAGTCTTTTGGGAACTCAAATATGATTGGCTGTTTGAGAAGAATAGACCAATGAACGTTGTGTCCTCTTTTCGAGATGGGTAACCCCACTGATCTATAATATACACTGGATAGTGCATAGCATAGCCTTCCTTAGTAGAACTAAAAATTTTTCAGTTGTACCCTAATCAGTTTTTTCAATGAATGCATGCGTGCCGCTAACATAGCAAGTACTAACACACGCCTACGGATCCATGCCTCTAATAATCACAACTCTCTACTCAGAGTATAGATCAGATGATGAAAGATGAACTTTTTATACCTTGAAATCACGTTTAATCATGTTCATGACAAAAAATCCTTTGTGTTTTGAATCTTTCAAAAAAAGAATCGATTTTCTTTTTGGCCGATTCATCGATTTTTAGAATCGAAAATTGAAAAAAGAATCGATTCTCAGAATCGATTCTTTTTCCAAAGAATCGGGATCACTACAAATGATGGATTTATGAAGGCGGTGTTGAACTGTACAATTGATCTGTTCTTCTTGTCTGTAGTATATTACATATTTGCTTTATTTTATTCAAATTGAAATACATGAAGCTTATAAAATTCACATAAGTAAAATAACATGTTTATAATGCATAAACATAACAATGATTTCATATCACATCAATGGTTTCCATTGTTTATATACAAACTTGCATCGGAAAATTCATAAAAGTGTATCATTTATCTCAATATTGTTTAAAGATGAATATAAAAAAATGTCATTGAAAGTGGATATTTTCCTGAACTAACATGATTATTTAACATAGTACTTTTACAATACATATGGAGTTTCCCATAAATAAATATTGCTAATATAATTTCCCTCCACACGGGAAAAATGCAGGTCGAAAATATAGTAATCTTTAATAAAAATTTGAGAATATTTCTTAAAATCTGAGAATTTTTCTTAAATGCATAATAAAGACAAAACGGTCCACTTTTTTGTGCAATTGTATTCGAAAAACAATGAAAAATTATCAATACTCAATAAAGAATAAAGAAACGTATGAACTCTCCAAAAGTCGCATCCGAAATTTCACCAAGTGAATAGTGGGACATGAAAATTTTGTTATTATTTTTGTAAAATTCCACGCGCGACTTTTGGAAATTTCATATATTTCTCTATTCTGTATTAAGCATTGATAATTTTTCATTGTTTTTCGAATAAAATTCCACAAAAAGTGGACCGTTTTGTCTTTATTATGCATTTAAGAAAAACTCAGATTTTAAAAAATCATATTTTTATTAAAGATTACTATATTTTTGACCTACATTTTTCTACCTGCAATAGATTATTTCAGTAAACTGTTATGATATTCAGTTTTGATGTTGTGCAAGTTTGAATCAATTATTGAAACCAACTGATGACAGAATGTTGGTGAATTTAAATCAGAATCGATTGTACTGATTTCATATTGTTATGGACATTATACATTCAAACAAACTGAGTTCCTATTATTCGTGGATACAGACAATTGGGGAGATCTATTGAAAGAGGTGCCAGGGACTTGAACAGCGGGAGAAATATTGTCCAAGCCGTGACGTCACACGTCAAAATCAAAAGTTGAAATTTCGAAAAATAGTAAATACTGGGCGACAGGTCTTGAAAAATCAACATAAGTGTCCCTGTACGATGTTCTTTATGATCAATAGTTTTCGAGTTGAAAAATAAAAACTTCAAATTCAATATCAAACTCATTCTAACTCGGTCATTTTTCAATGTATCACAATGAATCTTGGAGATTCTGATTCGTTAGACTTCCCTGGTAACAAACGTGTTTGAAAAATCTGCAAAAATGAATGACAAATTAGTGATTTGTTGATCCAAAATGAAAAGCATGTTTTCCAAGTTTCGCGATAAAACGATGGTGGGGAAAACGTGAGGCAAAAAAAACTTCCGGCGAAAAAGTTGTTCACTAATGTATGGAGAGACTTTTTTTTTTGGAAAGCTTCAAACCGGTTGAACTAATAGTTCGGAAAATACAGCGATTTGTTTATGAGCGTGCAACGTCAATTTTTCATAATTTCGCGTCATTCGTCGGCTCAATATCAAGGTCCGCAGAAAAGATCATATTCGCTCGATTTCTCAACGTAATTTCATGTGTTTTGGGCTAGAGAATTTGAATATTGAATTTTTTTGCAAAATCGATTTCTTATTACACACAATTCAATTATTTAAAACATTTTTACAGACCAACTATTGGGATTAGGGGAAAATTATTCGGACAAAAACAGTTTCTCATTTTTGAAGAATGAATTATGGACCGACCATTTTCTCAGTGGCTCAATTATTTATTTAAACGATTTATTATAATAATTTATAGGCAAAGTATTGATTTGAGAGATGAATCATTCGAAAAAAGTATGTTCTTCATTTCATAACAAATGAATTTTGTATGCACAATCTATTTGTTATTCATTTTTGCAGATTTTTCAAACACGTTTGTCATCAGGGAAGTCTATGAATCAGAATCTCCAAGATTCATTATGATACATCGAAAAATGACCGAGTTAGAATGGGTTTGATATTGAATTTGAAGTTTTTATCTTTCAACTCGAAAACTATTGATCATAAAGAACATCGTACAGGGACACTTATATTGATTTTTCAAGACCTGTCGCCCAGTATTTACCATTTTTCGAATCTTCAACTTTTGATTTTGACGTGTGACGTCACGGCTTGGACAATATTTCTCCCGCTGTTCGGGCCCCCGTCGCCTTTCTCAATAGAACTCCTCCATTAGTTGATTTATATTCAATCATCAACTCTTTATAATGAGTGATTCAAACTTCTGTGACATCAAATTTAGGCCGTTTCTATATTAAAATTAATGTGGAATAACATGTCATGAAACACAGGATACGAATTTTAAGCGTAAAAAGAACGTCAGTTATACCTGTTAAAGTACATTCTTCAACTCTTTCAAAATCATGCTGTTGGAGTTTGAATCGTTTATAGAAACGGAACGAAAATTCAAACTCACAAAATTTGGAGAATTGATATGCTAAGAGCAAAAATGACACTCAAATTATTGCCAAGTAAAAACAGGACAAGAAGTTTCGAGAGCAAGAATGGGACGTCAAAAGTTTCGAGCAAAAGCGATACTATAATTCAAACAGAAGAAATCTCCGGGCAAAAATGGAACACTGAAGAACTCAAGCAAAAACGAACCAGCGCATAAATACAGAATTGGGTTGTGCGTTGGTTCGTTTTTGCTCGAGCTCTTCAGAATTTCATTTTTGCCCGGAGATTTCTGTGGTTGCTCTTTTGTTTGAATTATAGGTGTATCGCTTTTGCTCGGAACTTTTGACGTTCCATTCTTGCTCTCGAAAGTTCCTGTCCTGTTTTTGCTTGACAACAAGTTGAGTGTCACTTTTGCTCTCAGCGTATCAATTATTGTTATTGATGTTCTCACTTTGTTGCTTGGAACTGGAAAAAGTGTTTCAAAAATGAGCTGCAAGATTTTGAGTCCGTAACAACTGAGTATTTGCTTTTTCAACCACTAATTTGTTTCAATGAACGAGTCGAATTCCAGCAACGTTGAAAATCGGTAACACAGAAATTCATCAATTTCTTATACATTTTCAAACTCTGGTTCTTGAAGAAAGCATTTTCTTTAATTCAGTTGGATATAGGGCAGATGCCGTCCTCGACTCTCCAAACGAATATTACAAAAAAAGGTAATCAAATTTGACAATTCACGTCAACGGATAAATGAAATTCTTTTTTCATGTCTCAATATCGTATGGCACCAATGTGCCGTCTCCTCAAGATGTGCCGTCTGAGGTTTCAACCTCGGGGGCCTAAACATAAATATGGGTCTGATTCAGCTGACGAAAATCTAAAACACTTTCAATCAGTCGATTTTTTCATTTTCATTTGAAACAAAAATTTCGTTGAATATAATCTTTGCATTTTTGTTCCTCAAAACCCAATAAATCTATCAGCTTCGTGGTGGATCGATCAATATTGATTAACATCGGTGCGATGTGTAAAAAAGTAAGTAGGCATTAGAACCTTGTGATTTCACTTGATTTTCAGCCACTGATGTTACGGTGTGGTCGTCATATTTATACCACCTGAAATGTATGTACACATAAAATGAACTCTAACGCCATTATGCATATCAGTTTGAAACTGTTGATTATTTTTACCTATCCGACTTGGCATTTTTACAAAAAGCGGTATAATGACCTCCTTCCATAGTTCCATAGTGATTAGACATGGCATATAAATTATAAGTATAAGTGGTGTTAGGTACAGAGTTTCCAACTTCCTTGGTAAGATATGGCCTCATATTGAACCCTTTGATAGGAAAATCGACTGTAATATTCCTTTTTTCCAGCCATCCTCCCCTATCAGAAAATCTGTTCAAATGTATAACAATGATAGGTGCAAGTTTAACAAAATCAAATTTTTTTGTTGCTTCCCGAGTCGTTTGACAATGCGAACATTTCCATCCTTGTACTTTTTGTCCACTTATGTATTTGTTGATACATTCCTGAAAAAATTATATTTTTTGATTTGGAGTACTTATGAATGTATATTCTCAATAAATTATATGAACTCACGTCAAGTGTACAACGATTTGATTGAGGTAAAGACAAAGTTAAACTGTTGAATATTTCATATATGGTGCTTGCTTTATTACAATAGGAACAAGTTATAGTAGACCTTAATTGTCCGAAGAATAGGTCGGAAATAATCGATTTTCTATGATTCATCAATTTTTCCCACTCTTGATCAGCAGTTGATCCTGAGATGTTTTGACGACCATTCAATATCTCATGTTCCTATAAATAATAAATAAAATATTCTTCAAAAGGTCATATTTTCATTATACTGATTATTCTTTTGATTCGTCAATAGCCCAATTAAGATCCCTGCTTAAGATTTTCAATAGAAAACTTGAGTTTACTATAGAAGAAATCAAGATTTACCATGAAGCATGAATAGTTCTCAATGAATATTTTGAATTGGTAACCCAAGGTGGAAATTTAACTTTCAATGGTGTGAGTCGTTTTGAATGAGAAGTCAAGTTAAATCGAATTTGAACCTCACTTTGAAAAATTGAACCCACTCGAATTGAACTTTAGAATGTCGAACTTGAAAGTCATGATTGACCCCTAACGGAAACCAGTGAAACTTCGCTACGTACTATTGAAATAAGATTCGGAATTAGAATCGAATCAAACTTTTGGTTTTCAAGTTTGAAATTCAAACCGAATCGGACTTCAACGGTTCACATACCCATATTACATTGTAATAATAATTCTCGATCATATGGTTCATCATTAAAAAGTTCCTGAATTAAATCTTTTACAGTATTGAAAGCTATTATTACGATATAGGTCCCTCCGTTCAAAACTGTACATGCGATCAGAATCTATATATCCGTATTGAATTATCATTGAAACTATATAGATCAATGGTGGAATATCGGTTCAAAAGACTCAATGAGTACTACTCCTTTCTTCAATATTTTTCTGTAAACACTTTTAAGCAAGGATAATAATTTTCATATGTTTATAAAATATTTCTCCAGTTGAATCATTATCAATATCAATGTCTTATGAGATCTGCCATGGGATTTTATAATGCCGGCATGAATGTTAATGAGTTAAAAATCAGATTTTACTAGACTTCATAAATCAACGTGGGAAATCTCATGAAATTTAAATTTTTCATGCGATTTTAATAGGTTTTGTTCAGGAAATTAACAAGACATATTAGCATTTATCCGACTTTTTCATTCTACATACCTTTTTTAAATCATTGTGCATCCAATCTAACAAAAACATTAAAAATTCATGAGAGTCTTGTTGTTCATGGTTTCCAAATGGTATTTTATGTTGTCCGACAGCAAGCTAACGAACATATCAATGCATCATTATCAATAATATGCACATACGATATTTTATGTAGACTTTAAAAAATTGTTTAGACACGAGAAAGGTATAATTTAATACTTTGAGATCAGAAGGAGATATGCTCTTGTATTTTCCCATCCAAAGTGCTTTGATTACCAATGCAACTTCTTGTACAACCTGCATATTTTCATTCTTAGTGACAAGATCATCTGTATAAGAATCATCGGAAAAATATTCAGCTAAACTCCTTGTATTACTCAAACATTGAATAATACTGTTCATATAACAAGAGTTCCCTAGATTCTTCAAGCCAGTGGTACCCGGATGCTGTAAATAAAATAGTGAACATGAGAATTTATATAAAATCTGGTCTTTATATAGAATTAAATGCATGAGCGTATTTGCGAAAATTCGACAGCAAATTGATCTTATTCAAGTATTCGCTGTAACATTGTATCTTGTAAATTACACCGTATTTATATACTCTCAACTTATTCTGATATCACCTAATATTTCATGAATCAATTAATGAATATGTTTTACATCAAATTGAAATGAAACACACTATTGTGCTTGCCTTTTTAAAATAACCAGCGATTTCTTGAAGCACCAATTTTCTATACAGGTAAACCATATTACATGATTAAATGAACATAATTCATTAGATTTCTTCATATAAAAAATAATCAAGTTGTCAAACATAATTCATTAATGTATGAGCAGAAAACAGTCACTGTTTTCTGAAAATTGCATATTACTTGAGACAACAGCAGCATGAATTACAAGAAATGTTTTATAACAAATAAGCAAGAAACACTTCAACATAATCCAAGAATTCTTCTGTAAAGAATGTTTTGATATCAATAAAAATGTACAGAGAAATAATATGATCAGATCAAATGCTTTTGCAAATGATTTGCAATAAAAGATTTGAGTAGTGTTATGCTGCTTCCATTTTTTTAAATTGTCACTTACAAACTTTGGGGCATTTAATCAAATTAATCTGAAAATGCACTCATTTAAAGATCGTATTGACCAACAAATTTTCACTTGTATTTAATCACACAGAAAAGTATGTTTAATAAGTTTCTTTATACAGTATAAGATGTATTAGAAAATTTAAGAAGTAACTAGTAGTACAAATTGGATTGAGAAACCTCGCATAAATCAAACGTCAACGCGCATGTATGTATATTTATACATACATGATACGTATATGCATATGTAAATAATTTTATAATACATACTTATTCATTTTATTGAAACAAATAATCTTATCGATCCATGTGGAATATTCACCCAATGTAAAATGATATTTTTTGTATAAAAATTATATTATTGGAAGTTCTTGCAAATTTTTTAATTCTTTTGAAAATGATAATGCAGTCAATAGTTTTAAGAAATTTGTTGAAATCATCCTTCTATGTATCACAAATGAATTTTACTGATACAATAAATGCTTACCACGTCACCATGAATTGAATTTGAACTATCTTCCCAATGCCAACTAGTTTTTGATGTTTTCTTAAGTGTATAACTATTATTGTTATGAGATACTACCATTGGCTTAGACGAACGATCCACATGTGGTATTTTATTTTTCGACTGAAACATTCACATTTATATACAAATGTCTTAAATATCCAAATATCCTTCTGATTATAAAAATGATTTTCACCTGTAGTAAATTTGGACTAGAATGAGAACGTTCAAGATTAGTCGAATGTGGAGATTTATCAATTTTCAAAGGTTCTTTGTGAACATCGTTCTCTAATGGCTTTTCTAATCGTTCTCTTCTTAATCTTTCTTCTTTTCTGAAAAATGAAAAAATGCAATATTCATTAAAAATCCAGGATTTTCAGTACTTCAGTGTTAAATTACACATTTGTTTCAATGGATGATTCAATGATATTCAATAGCATACATACAAATATTCTTAATACATACATGACTAAGTCTTTTCTTTCGTTCATTAATGTTTTTATGCGACCATCAATTTTTGCCAATTCTAACTTCATTTCTTGCTCGTTACTTTCTGCAGAGGTTATTTGATTTTTGTCATTGAACGAACATTCCTTCAGTTTCAAACATTCACTTTCCTAGAGAAAATTGAAAAAAATTTTGGGTTAAACATTTAAATCCAGGAATCTTATGGTACATACATATTAAAGCAATAAATAGAAACGCTTCACGGCATTGAATATAATGTAAATATACATTTAAGGTATAAATGTAGAAAATATTCTTACCAATTCTTTACAGTTCGTTTCCAATTCTTCAATATTTTGGCGTATTTGTGTTCCTTCAGTAGTATCTTCACCTTGAGAATATAAGTCCTCAACAAGATGTGATATCTTTCTTTGGTTGTCTAACACTTGTCTTTTCAATTCCAATATCGCTGGATTACAAGTATTCGTTTTCAAAACTGGTTTGTTACTTCGATCAACAATTGGTCTCATGATTTTTTCTTTTGGAATTATGTTTTTAGATAAATGAGAATTGTCCGATCCATAGCCCAAAGGGTATTGATTCATAAGTATTGTGTTCTTGGTCTTTAATGAAGTATTTATTTTAGAATATTCAAAAAAGTTAGACGTTTCATTTGTCAATGTAATTTTAGGTATTTGATTGAAATTAGTGTTATAAATATTTGTAGGAGATTCATCAAAGCCTTCTGATATTGAATTGACCATTTGAATTTTAGAATCATTATTAATACTATGACTTTCATGTTGGTCAACAAAATCATATGTCACATCATTCAATATAGCCAACATGTCTTCATTTGGTAACTCATTATTGATTTTGTTTGAATAATTCACGCTTGGAGGTATTGTGTATGATGGATATTGATGTATCCATTCCTTGTAACCACCTTCTAAAATGAAAACTTGTTCATTTCGTTTTATTTTATCCCATTTCATCAAAATATTCTTCAAAGTGGAAAATTTATTATCTTCTCTTAATAAATTGTTAGTACTTTTCTCATCTATCAATATCATTGTAGTTGAATATTCAATTCCACTATTTCGAAATAAATCCAATGACTTTTTATCTTTTTTCTGTTCTAAATATCCTTCTAACGTTTTCCTCCATATGCTAGAACAAAAAAACTTCACTGATAAGTAAAATTCTTGAAATAAAACCTTTTATCGAGTATCTATGACATTACTCACCCATGTTTTATTTGATTTGCAGGAATGTTTATACACTTATCAAATTTTATCTTTATAGATTGAAAATCTGTCTCCGATCTGATGTCAATGATAAGTAGATTCTCTTCTTTCTTGATCAATTCAAATAATTTTTCACAAGATATAAAATTTTCAGAATCACTACTCGATGGATCATCCGTTGGAGTATCTGGAAATTCCAAGACCACATTTTCTGCCATTGTTCCATTATTTGAAACATGCGTCTTTGAAGGAACAATATCATGATTATTTATATTCTCAATCCCTTGTTCTATTGGTTCTACAGGAAACTTTTTCTGTATTCGTTTCTCAAGACATTCAACTTTTTTTTTTACATCATCAACCTAAAACCAATGCATTTTATCTATGTGAGAATACTATCAAAGATATTATTTATGATGATACTATATATTCGAGTATACCTGCTGAAGATATTTCCTTAATGATATTTCGTTTTTGTAATCTTTTGCACCTTTTAGACGGTCAATAATCAAAAGCCATCTTTTATAGAAGACATAAGCGCGTGTATCATTCTTGGTTTTCATATAATCTTCAGCCTGTTTCAATATCCTTGGAAGTCTTGTGTAACAATCTTTCAGTGAATGCTGTTTGACAACTTTATACGCGTCTATTATGTCTTTCCAATTTTTGAAATCATGAAGGGGATTCATTTTGATGAGTATGTATGCGTATGTTTCAAAAAGGTATCACATTAATTTAAAAGTATAGATGCTGAAAAAGATTTTTCTTTTTATTCTTCTTCATGTTTTTCATTATTTTCAATTTTAAATAGTTCAAACCGATTCATTCAGGGTTGAAATATTTGACCGTAGAGCTGAAATCATAAAATCTGTTTCGTTAAAATATGCAGTTGCAATCAATTTCCAATTATTTAAATAATATACTACAAACTTTTCGTTGAAAACACTAACGTTATACAATATAGAAACAGATCGTCATAATCGGTTTATATTGAAACAAAACTAAATTAAATTGTTCATAAACGAATTTTGATAACAAAGTTCATCTTTGACATTTCGATTTCATGCGTATATCGAAGAGTATATCTAGAGGGAATATAGCGGTGGCAGGGATGAAACGGAAACTCACACCCTCAAGATCTTCTTTCTGATGAGTCCAATCAATGAGAGCACAATTCTAAAATCAATAAGTGTGTCTTTTACTTGTGGAAACAGAACTTCCGTTGGTTGGAGCCATAAGAAACTTGGTCTTGAGGGTTGAGTTTCCGTTTCAATAAATCTTACCCCTTCCACCATTATATCCCCTCCCAGTGTTCCGATATTCCCCAAGCTGGGAAATCGCAGCTTGGTCACGTGACTATATTTCGCACAAACACATATGAACTCTTTCATCAGTGAACCGCTCATCGACAAGAGCATTTACATGTACAAGTGCGAAATGTGGTCACGTGACCGAGCTGCGACTTCCCAGCTTGTGGAATATCGGAACACTGTCCCCTCCTGATACTTCTTGGCGTATATACCGAGAGGGCATAAACCTCAAATGGAGAATTTCAGACTGCTTTCAGCACCGCCGTACGAGCCGCTATTGGACTTCTAATCAGGGTACGCAAGCCACCGTGTTAATCACCGAAGTTGTGTATTTCATCTTCCACAGTACCAGGTGGCGTTAGTGTGTCTGGGGAATTTTACCTACACAAATGTGTTCTCATATGTGAGCGGGGAATCCCATAGGCTACTACACACACATGCAGGGTACTAAATATACATGTGATAGATATATAGGTATACTTATATATAATAATTTTTTCTATTTCAGATATTTAATTTCCTGATTTTTAAAAATGCTAACTTATTAACAAAATAAAATTTCAATTACAAAAAATCAATATTAATGAGAATGAATAAATTCACAATTCAATTCAGTGTAAAATGAATGAAAATGACACAAATGCTTGTTTTTCATTTATAATCATTTTTTACAAAATTTCATCATGAATTCAAGCATCTCAACTGATATTGATTTTCTCAACTGAAAATGAAATTTCATTCATAACTCAACATTCCTATAAATCAAGTAATTAAGTATCTGAAATGAAAAAAGTTATTGTTGGAATTCAAAAATAAATATATTATGAGTAAATTGAAGGTGGTTACTTGGAATTACATCAACTTAGCCAATATTCAAAGGTATGTATTTGGTAAGTGAAAAATTTCAACATATATATCCACTTTATATACCAAAATTGGTTTCATAATCCATATTTCACAAATTATACTGTACAATTTTGCAGTACAAAGTATTTTGTATTTCTATTACGTATTATAAATATACTTTTGAATATGCTTCATAAGAATTTGACAATTATAAAAATTTATTCACTTCACTTATATTACAAACTGTGTACACTTAAAAACCATATAAACATGGTAATAATACTTAAAAACAACCACGCTTGAATATTGGGATTATTTTATCAATGGTCACAGATAATGTAAAAACACATTGTTTGATACATTGCTCTGCACGAAATTTTCCAAAGAAAACAGTGGAGAATTTCATTTTTATGTTTTTTCCATGTTTACAAAACACGTTAGGGTTACACTGCAGGAAATATTCAATGTACATTACCTATTCAAAGTTTGGAGAAATCAGAATCAACTGTGAAAGTACTGTGTTCAGCGTTAGGGGAATATACTTTTTATTCTAACAGCCCTACGCTCAATGTCATGATATCACAAAACTTTTGTAATCTGTTCGCATCCAGCATAAGTGATAAAGTTTCCTACGCTGGATGTTGAAAGTTTACAAGAGTTTGGTGATATCACAACATTGAGCATAGGACTGTTACAATCAAAAGTATATCTTCTCTCCGCTGAGCACAGTATTTTCACCAAAGACTGATTTTTCCAAAGATTGGATGGGTAATGTATGTTAAATGTTTTATTACATTGTGTTTGATTTCATTTTTCTCTGAACATTGATTTCCTACCAAGTAAGGAATTTGAGATAGAAAAGAATTGGAAAAACTTACAAAGAATACTGTGAAAACATTTCATATAAAATTACACAATGGATCATTGGCAGTATGTTAGCCAATGATATATTGTGGGTTTTTACAGAACATTGTAGCTTTTTACAGTCCTATATTGTGAAAAATTACAATTTTTGGTAAAATAACATTATGAACCATCAGAAAAAGTTACAAACTTCACAATATGATATTGACTAATATATTACCAATGATTTATTGTGTAATTTCATATGAAATGTTTTCACAGTATTCTTTGTAAGTTTTTCCAATCCTTTTCTATCTCAAATTCCTTACTTGGAAGACAATCAATGTTCAGAGGAAAATGAAATCAAACACAATGTAATAAAACATTTAATATACATGACTCATTGAAAATTGGAGAAAATCACAGTCTCCCATAAGAGTATTGTGCTCAGCATAGAGAAAATATACTTTTGATTGTAACAGTCCTACGCTTAGAGTTATGATATCACAAAACTTTTGTAATCTGTTCACATCCAGCAGAGGTGTTGAAGTTTCCTACGATGGATGTGAACAGTTTACAACAGTTTTGTGTTATAACATTGAGCATAGGACTGTTACAATGAAAAGTATATTTTCTCTACGCTGAACACAGTACTCTTATAGAAGACTGTGATTTTTTGCAACTTTCAATGGGTCATGTATATTAGATGTTTCTTACAGCGTGTTTGATTTCGTTTCTCTCTGAATATTGATTCTCTACCAAGTGAGGAATTTGAGATAGGAAAGAATTGGAAAAAATTACAAAGAACACTGGATATGCTTCCAGCGAAGGGGCAGCAAGAGCAACCAGTTCTCAATAAAGTCCTCTCTCCCGATCATCCAAGTGTATGCAGACACGTGAAGAATTTCACACGAGGAGTGTAACGCATCGTCCATGAGCTCGTGCACCTAAAATTCATACAAATTATATTATTTCGTTAATATTATATTCTGGCCATATATATATATATATATATATATATAAAACTTAATAGAACCAATTATCGTACCACTTCTTTAACCGGTGCCGTTACAGCCTGACTTGGATTTTGAAGAGGAGGTCCAGGTTTACTTGGTATAGTTGGTGTTGATTGAATTGAGATCTGAAAAAAAGCTGAAAAGACATTGAACAAGAATTAGAAAAAAAAATCCTGGTTTAGGTAGATTCTATGATCCATACATCACTCCCATAAGTATAAAGATTCAATAAAATTGGAGATTCTTTTGATCAACCTAAATATCAAAGTTTGAATATAAAAAATCCTGTTCATCGATGCAAGTCTTGGTAGAAATCCCAAAAGTGCTGTACGTATGTTGAGAAATGTGTGTAAGTGCTTACTTTGTACCAAAATTGTTCTGTTAGAACAAGAGGTGTTTAAATATGTACTATTCTTCCATATTTATTGTATTAGAATTGTACTTACACAATATGAATTGCTGCGATAGAGGGCTTGACGCTTTGATTTTGAAGTGCATCAAAGGAGCCACTAATTTGAATGAACCTCACTATAATTCAAGTGAAAAGTACACAACACAATTTGATCAAATTTCCCTGTCAATAATCCCATAATAGTTACATGAAGTGTGCACCTTTGACATAAAAACGTGGCCTCAAGAAAATATCTCATCGACTCACCTTTTTCTGAATATGTACAATCCCTTGAATTATTTCCATTAATCTTTGTATCAAACCCAAGTTTCAAATGTGTTATAAATATCATTAGAATTCTAAGATGGATAATATTTATAATACATTTGCAACCTGGGTTTGATACAAAGGTCAACCAAAAAATTATAACTGCTAATACTATGTCGCAAGGCTTAATCTTTATCACAAAAACCCATAAATATAAATACAAATTGGAAATATCCTTTTCAATGATAAAAGTTTATAGGAATAATTCAAGAGATTGTACATGTTTAGCAAAAGGTGAGTCGATGAACTGTTTTCTTGAGGCTCTTTTCTTTATGTTGAAGGTTATGTTTTTTATGTTAAGGTTTTCATGTTACACTTCATGTTACTATTATGGGAGTATTGACAGGGAAATTTGATCAACTTATGTTTTGTACTTCTCATTTAAATCATAGTGAGATTGATTCAAATTAGTGGCTCCTTTGATGAACTTCAAAATCAAAGCTTTCAGCCCTTCATCGCAGTAATTCATACTGTGTAGGTACAATTCTAATACAATAAATATGGAAAAATTGTACATATTTGAACACCTCTTGCTCTAACAGAACAATTTTGGTACAAAGTAAGCACTTACACACATTTCTCAACATACGTACATCACTTTTGAGATTTCTATCAAGACTTGCATCGATAAACAGGATTTTTTCTATTCAAACTTTGATATTTAGGTTGATCAAAAAAGTTCACTGTTCACTGTTTTTCACCACTGTTCACTTTTCACGACCTTACCTTATTCACAATCAGGGTACCCAAGGTATAATGGTGAAGACAAAACACGAGTTCCAGCGCCGCCAGGGAGTTGTCTCGGAACTATGAGTAATATATATATGGATATTTATACATATATATATGAAGTATATCACGTGACCATATTTCCTCTATACCACGTGACCATTTTAGATATTTGAAAATTTGCAGAAATGGTTTGATACATTCCGATACGAATTCGTATCATGAGGATAAGTATGAATGAAAAATGTAATTTTCATTCACATTGAAAAAATCATTAATTGGTTCAAATGATGAATTGTTCTTCTTAAAATCAAATTATCCCCAAGAACAAAGTAGAATACGGTTTAAATCCCTGGTGAAAATGAAGCGTGCTAGGAAGAGTTACAAACCGGTTGCTAGAGAGTGCTGTAAGAGTAATCAAAGGGTCAATAAAAAGTATTCGAAGCGTTTCGAAAGGGTCATTTGGCGGGTGTGAAGCGTGCATCAAAGCGTTCTACATCAATCATAGTAGATAATGATAAAGGGTTGTGTAAGCGATCTGAAAGCGTGCTCTTACGCCGTCTAATTGTTATGCAAGCGTGCTTGTACACATTTTCAATATTCAAGGAAAAAACGTGCTTCGACTTACAATCAAAACTTGATGAGAGTGTTTGATTTTTCTTCTCAACTCATAAAAACTATCAAGTTTCATGAAGAAATTGAAAAAACCCTCAAGGTATAATGTTTAATATGAATATACACTTCGAAACTGAGTATGATGGAAAAAATAACCTCAAAAATTAAAATTGGCGTATAGGCATTTGTGTGCCTGAGCCATCCATAACCAATAACTTGAGAAATTAACGGGCATGAAACTTTCAACAGAGATGGGTAAAATTTTGCTACATCCTTTTCCAACAATTCAGCAATGAATAAAAATTTTCAATGAGCAATGGTGGAGCATTTTGCCAAGGTTAGACTTTGAATATAAATTGAAACTCCAAAGTCATATCGAAAGATGAAAGAAAATAATTTATGGAAATTATTGACATCTATAGGCAGTGTCGCCAAAGTAGTATTAAACATATGTTTTCAATCGGTTATTCTTTTTAATGCAAGATTATGATTGATCCATTCCATTCATCTGGCAACACTGTCTATAGGTTATTATTCTCCAGATCCAATCGAATATGCAAAGTCTAATATTGGCAATGTATTTGATTAACTGCATATTGAAAATCTTCATTTAATGCTTAGTTGTCGAAAAAGTACGGAGCAAAGTTTTGCCCATTTGTCTAAATTTTCATGTCAGCAGAACACGTCAAATTCGATTTGAAATTCTCTGTGAATCCAAAGTTTCGCAAAAAATGAAACCAATTTATCAAACTTAACATTCACAAATCAATTCCAATATTGCATGCTTTCAAAACAATTCTATTTTTTGTACGTTTTGGATATAAAATCACGGTTTGACGATTCAAAACAATTGTTCAAGAACTGAAAAATATTCAGTAGATGGGAAACTAGCAATATGTAATATTTTATTCATTTTTGTTTTTACATTAACATGAATAATATTTTTCTAAAACTGTTACAATAATTGTCTTCTGCCTTTCTGAACTATAACGAATGGAACTTTTCGTATTATTAGTTAATGACAATAATAATAATAGTCTCTTCCTTTTGGTACAAAATATCAACTGTCTTACTACTAAAGATGAACAAAAAATATTTTTTTTCCTTTATTATTCATTGTTTTCATCACATTCTTCTCCATAGGATGGGATGAATTCTCCGGTTCGTGGATCTAAAATTTGTCTAGGTAGCTCAAGATCATCAAATTGTCCTGTTGAAGGATTCAAAATTCTGAAAAAATAATAACACTTCAAGTAATTCAACAATCGACAAAAAATATTGGTTAAGTACAGTAAAGTGACTTGTCGCAAAATTTGAGACCATTTATGGTATTGAATCGATGATTGCCCACACAACACAATGGTCCCGAAGTATGGGTAAAGAATTCTTTATGAATCCGTCCGGTGATTCTCTATGAGACCCCGTTATGATAATTCATGAGTTGAATCGTTTATTTTTGAAACC
Source organism: Gonatopus flavifemur (assembly GCA_018340375.1). Taxonomy (NCBI): domain Eukaryota; kingdom Metazoa; phylum Arthropoda; class Insecta; order Hymenoptera; family Dryinidae; genus Gonatopus; species Gonatopus flavifemur. The sequence goes on along the minus strand of JAFFJZ010000003.1, from coordinate 48,171,056 downwards.
CCATAACTGACAAAGGTGGAACTTTCAGGAAATCAAGTAAAACTGTATAGTCTGATAAATATTTATTCGTTGGGTAGATCTTTTTTATAGGACATACCTAGTACTAGGGGTGCGCGGGCATTGGATTTCCCGGGTCGGGTACTTTGAGGTGAGTGTCGAGTCGGGTACCCGAGTATTCGGGTTACCCGAGATGTTCGGGTTAACCGAAGTCTTCGGTTACTCGAATATCACCGGGTTACCCGAAAATTTTGAGTACGCTAAGGTCGTAGGATTACCGAAAAATCTCGGTATTTAGAATCAATGGGGTCGTTTGATAACTATCATATTACTAGAATTCTAGTAATCCGGAATGATCCGGTAAAACCTTTGGCCTATCCTTTTTATCCTTGACGAAAATAATTCAGATGTACCTGTGCAGTTATGGGGTTGTACCAATAAACGAACAGAGAACTGGGATAAAAACTTCATTTACAAGTATGGAATGGATAATATTCTAGAGTATGAGTGAATTTCATGGTTTACAAATTAGTTATACACAATAACATTTTTTCATTATGCATAGGAAAAAATCAGAAAATGGCGAAATGAAAAAATTTCACCAAACGTTGCGCTTTCACGCTGATTATGATTTCCAATAAGAAAACGGTTTTTGAAAAAAATGTCAGTTATGGGGTTTTGAAAATAAACGATTCAGTTCTTTATGAATCCCTGGTATTCAAAATGTATATTCTCCGTTGATATGAAAAATATGATAAGCTGAAAGCAAAAGTGACAAAAAGTTGTTGTCAATCAAAATCAGGATACAAATTTTCCCACACAGCACAACGTGCCACTGGTACGGTTATGGAAGGTTTATAGAACGTAGGAGAGGTTTCCTAAACGTTCATCAAACGTCCCAGAAACACATTGTGCTGTTAGGGTTTAAGAGCAAGACTATCGTCTTGACCGCAGAAGTCGTTACTTGATTCCTAACTATTTTGAGATATCCACAGTTTTCAAGTTACAAGTTCCTCAATTTCTGAAAATTATGTATCTAGTTTTATGGAATGATTTCATTATTGAAAACTGAATTGAATGATTTAATCCTCTGAGAACACACCGGGTCTAAAAGACCCATACCTCAATCACTTTGGAAAATTCTCAAACAATGTTAATTCAAAGGAGTGCATTTTTATTTGTACCTCTGATTATCTTTTTGACGTTGATCGTACACGTCGTTTCCAACTGGTGGAAGATCGAAGTTGGAATTTCAAAATTCTCGAAGGGTTCAGGGGACTCAAGCATGGAGAAGTGGGGGAGGGGAAAAGTCCAATTTTGCGTGAACTTTTTGCAGAAGGTACGTAATTGATACAAATTCAAAGTGAATAATGATTAATTACACACCTGGGATTGTGCATTGCCGCAGACTTTCAATGTCTAAATGATTTGTGAAAGCTAAAAAATAGAATTGTGGAATTTTAACCTCCAAACGTCAACAAAATTTTACAATTTTATTTCTTAGCTTCCACAAATCATTTGGACATTGAAAGTCTGTGGCAATGCGCAATTCCAGGTATGTAATTGATCATTATTCACTTTAAATTTGTATAAATTACGTACTTTCTGCGAAGCGTTCGTGCAAAATTTGACTTTTCCCCTCCCCCACTTCCCCATGCTCGAGTCCCCTCAAATATGAACTTTCACACAGATTGCTGTTATATCATCTGATACTCATCACTTATTTTCGCTAAAACAAAAAAAAAGTTACGCCCTCTGCGCTTAGAACGGGAGAAGAACGCGGCGTCGAAAGTTCCGCGCAAAAACGAAACACTTGAATTTTGGAATAAAAAGCAACCAGAGACAGGGGGGTTAGTTCATTTTATCCCGAGCCCTGGTTAGTAAGTGATCGGGAGGGAGGGGGGGAAACAGTTGGAAATTTCCACCATTTATCTAAGAATTATGCAGGTAAAAGTTATGAAACACTAACAATGTGATTTTACCAGGGAAAAAATATTTCATCTGTAAATTCCGAGCAATGGAATTCCAGGGCTTCCAGGGATGCAATGACGCCCCTGACCATATAAATCTCCTGGCAGAAACGACACACTGAAAAGCTCGAGTGAAAGCGGACCAACGCATAATGCTCATTTACTATCTATGCGCTGCTTCATTTTTAATCAAACTTTTCAGTATTTCGCTTTTGCTCAGAGATTTCTGTGGTTGCTTTTCATTCCAAATTTTTGGTGTTTCGTTTTTGCTCGGAACATTTGACGTCCCATTCTTGCTCTCAAAAGTTTCTATCCTGATTTTGTTTGAGAACAATTTGGGTGTCACTTTTGCTCTGAACGTATCAAATGATCTCAAGAGATAACAATACTTACGCTATGGGAATATCACTCAGAGTTTCTATTGCTCTTCTTTCTTTTTTTACAATAGATTTAGTTTTTCCCCTTTTGCCACACATATCTAATGCTCGATCGGCTAACCAAGAAGGAAGACGTTTCAATGCCTGAGATTTTGTGACGACGGGATATTTTTGTTTCGTTAGAAATTTGTCGAAATGCACTGAAAACCAAAATGAAATCAAGTAACAGTTAATAACTTTGTAATTTCATACATTAATATACCATCCATCATTAAGCAGATATATGATACTATGCTGTTATTCTTATGGTATGTTCTCACAAAAATTGTTATATATACCATACCTGTAACCACTTCAAGGAATGTTCTTGGAAACGGCCGTAATTCTGGTTTTCTCGGTTTGCATCGGTACAATTTCGCGTCATCTCCAAAAACGCCTATAAGGCACGATTTGCACCATGTACATATATCAATGGTGGTGTTCATAGTGTTCCAAGATATCACATTGCAATGTATATGATTACCAAGATTGACCTATTTCGAAATCAAAGAATATATGTACTATATGTTAATCAACAAATTCATCCAAACGTTTTCAATTCCTGATTCATATTTTAACATTCGAATGTCGAGTATTTCATAGCATCCCGGACAAAACACCCACCGATGGGGTCCGTTGCCTCGACTTGAAATTTGGGCGGAGACCGGGTGGATGAATGGTTGCTCGTCGAAGAAGCGATGTGGAGGCAACGAAGAACAGTCTGGCCTTGATTTTCGAGTGGATTTTTCTTCATTGCCTCTGAATTTGTCTCTACTCCGATAAGCAACTGTTTATCCAACGATTCTGCACCCAAATTCTAGAGAGCCTCAAGGAAGAGAGTCGCCAACTCGCTGTGCTCTGATTGGCGTAATCGCGAAGAGCTCCTGTAGAGAGGCGCCATATTCAAAAATTGGACGTCACCGCAGTGCTGTAGTTGATAATTTGTTTGAGGTTCTCATAATTATAATATCACCAATCAGTCATACTGATTTTATTCAACTCTGAATGTTAAAGAAGATGAATTTGTACCTTACAAAACGAGATGAAGAAGCTTATAATCGTTTTGCTGATGTTATCTGTATGACACCTTGGAACAAATAGTAAACTACATTACTGCGATGACGTCAAATTTTCAATATGGAGACTACCGACGGAGCTCTTCGCGATTACGCCAATCAGAGCACAGCAAGTTGGCGACTCTCTTCCTTGAGGCTCTCTACCAAATTCTACGTGAAGGCGACGTAGTGATTTTTTTATGGAATATTTATTGAGTAACGTACCCTATGAATCAAATTATGATCCCACTTGAATCGAAGGAAAGAATCCAATTCATGACATTCTGAGGTCCACTATAAAAAATCGAAAACAGATCTTCCGTTCTTCATTGCAAATCTACTTTGAAACATTTTATAATATCATATTGAATGTGGGGGATTTACATTTGCTCCGGGCAGAACTCCCCCCTTTAAGTAGTTAATTCCTCAAGAGAACATAAACATTCTAGGTGAAGTTCAGGCTCTGAGTACGTACATTTGCGTACATGGAACATTCACTGCACCATCAAATGTCCGGATGTTCAATAAACCTCCATTGAACGTTTTTTGGACCTCGGTGTTCTGTTCAGGTTAACATTATATCAATACTAAAGACTCGACATTCAAAGTAGGTGATTTTCGTTCCCACTCTGCATGTAATAAATTCACTAAAAATTTTTTAGTGTCGTAACGGTGATGTCATATCACTAGAAACGTCTTGCACATGTTTTTTTCCAAGTCAGTAGGTTTTTAGCAACCCTAACAGCACTCGAAGGTTTTAAAACGTTCTCAGAAGGTCCGAATGTTTCGAAAACATCTCAGATCGTTTTAAAAACGTCGAAAGAAGTTGGTGCTGTTAGAGAATGGGTGTGCTTTATGATGTGAGATTCACACATTTTTTTTCTGTTAAAAGAATTGAAATCTGCCTGCACATTTTTAAAAATAAACCCGTACGCAGATATTTCGGTGGAATAACCATGGATTATCTCTGGAAAACATCTCATTTTCTCTGTACCAACACTGAAGAACTTTGAGAAATTCTGAGATTCTTCTAAAAAATCTAATAGTTTTGGAGTATTTTGTACGGACTTCTCTCCTACTTTTTTCAGCGTTCATCAGAGTTTTTCATTCGTTGTTTACACCAAACGAAACGAAATTGCGCTCTGAAAGAATTCTGACGAAACTCTAATAATTTTCTAGAATTTCTCTGATTATTGAAAAAAAAATTCCGCATTTCAAAAAGTTTTTCACATACGATATTCGAATATAGCTGATGAATCTGTTTATGAGATTTAAAAAATTTTTCAATAGTCATAAATTTATCAGAGTTTTGTCAGAATTTTTTCAGAGCACAATTTCTCAGAGTCCTTCAGAGTTTTTGCACACAAAATGCGATATTTTTCAGAGTTTATTCATAGTTATTTCTGTACAGTATTATCTTACGGAAAAGCCATGAGATTGTGGTATTAAAAAAAATTAACATCAATAAGGGATCAGGAATCAAAAAAGATCGTACCTGATTATTTACTACTTCTAATCCATGTAGGTCTTTACTAGTGCTATTTTCCATAATTTTTAATAAATCAGTATCTCCTTTCTCGGCTCCAACTGGGAGAAAATAGTAAAATTAAGTTGGAGTTTATAGTCATATTATTATGATGAGCGTACATATCAAGATCTTGAATTCAAGGAAGCTGGAACAAATGCAAATGTTACATTCACGTAATATGTTGCATTTTCCAATAAAAAATATCTCATAAAATTTTCTCAATTCTTTTCATATACTATTGCCGTACACGCGAAGAAAAATTCCTGCTGAAAAAGCAATTTCAAGCAAAGCATTTCAAAGCAATGTTTTTCTTTGCGTGTATATTAGAATGGAATTTCCTGGTAAGAATATTGTACAAAAACCGAATGAAACCGGACAAAAGTTTGATATGATTCAATACGTTTCTTTCCGTTTTGATGCAATTTGTGTTCTCATTTAGCTCGAATCTCTCCTCCATTCTTAACAGAATTAACCCAATGAATATTAAGAGGACTCTCCTGGTAAAAAAACCGGGTAGAAATCCGACTCAAACCCGGATAAGATTTGTCGGGTCTTTATCCGGGTGTGTATACGGAATTTGCGGTGATTCTCTATCCGGTTTCATCCGGATTCCATTTGGGCAAGTTTTGGAACCGGTATTGTATGCGGGTTCATTCGGGAATCACACGGGAACCAGGACACGAAATGATTATTTATTCTTTTTTATTTCGTGTCCTAATTCCCGTATGATTCCCGAATGAACCCACATACGATACCGGTTCCAAAACTTGCCCACATGGGATCCGGATGAAACCGGATAGAGAATCACCGCAAATTCCGGATACACACCCGGATAAAGACCCGACAAATCCTATCCGGGTTTGTGTCGAATTACAATCCGGTTTCTTTACCAGAGTCGATTATAAGGCGGTGGGGGAGGGGAATAGTGAAATTTCACACGAACTTTTTTCAAAAAATATGTTATTCAACCAAATCAAAAGTGAATAATAATAAATTACTTACCTGGGATTGCGCCTTGCCACAAACTTTGAATACTCGAATGATTTCTGAAGGATAAAAAATCAAATTGTGAAAATTGTTGACGTTGTGAGTTGAAATTTCAAAATTTCACTTCTTAGCCTTCAGAACCCGTATATAAATATTTCGCTAAAAAAAAGTTTTCTGCAAAAACTCTAAAACATTCTGAAATTTCTCGAAAATATCTAATACATTTGGAACATTTTGTACAGACTTTTTTCAGACTTCTGTGAGAGTTTATAAGTCTTTTGGTATTTTTCCCAGATAAATAGAAACGAAATTGTCCTCTGAAAAAATTCTGACAAAACTGATAAATTTACTGACTAATGAGAGATTTTTTTAATCCCAGGAATAGATTCACAAGCTATATTAGAGTATCATACGCGATGAAGTGTTTGAATATTGAAAAATTTTTCCTCAATAATCAGAGAAATATTAGAAATTTTTCAGAGCGCAATTTCGTTTCTATTTGTGTGAGAAAGAATGAGGAACTGTAATGAACTCTGAAAAAAGTCTGTACAAAATGTTCCAAAACTAGATATAGATCTTAGACTATTAGATTTTTCAGACAAATTTCAGAATTTCTTACAGTTTTTTTAGAGTTTTACGTAAAAATACGAAGTTTTTCAGAGATTAGTCATGGTTATTTCAGCGAAATATTTCCATATGGGAAATCATTGGAGTATTCAAAGTCTGCGGCAAGGCGCGATCACAGGTACGTAATTTATTATTATTCATTTTGAATTCATATCAATAACGTACCTCTTGAAAAAGTTCGCGCAAAATTTGATTATTCCGCTCCCCCACTTCCTCGTGCCTCAGTCCCCTCAAAGTCTTTCAAATGAAAATTTAAATACACTGATACATTCCTTGCCACTTACATTGTGCAGAACTTTTCTTATCCAAATTGTCAATTTTTTGTATCAATTGCTTCAATATTGATCTATTTGGTTTATTATTCACTTTTTCCGCAGATAAACGGAGTGCCTTTTCTTCCTCCAGTTGTGATTGTAGAGTTTCAATGCGTCGAAGTAATTCTTCTTGATCAGTAGTTAAATTATTTATATTTTGTGAAGTATCTAGATCCATCGGAGTTTTTGGTTTTTGGAATTCAGTGGAGTGTTCTGAACAAATACTATGTTCTTCGAAACTGACAGCAATGTTCGTTTTCCGCAACGATCCGTTTTCTTGAATAACTGGTTGATGAGTATTTGAATATGTTACAGCATCATGTTTGAATACTGCATGTGGTTCTACTACGTTTTGACAAATACTTGTGGAATATGAAATTTGTCCTGAAGATTGCTCACCACTCGATTGCAAATTTTTCGTTTTCTGCATACAAAATTCATCCCATGTAACAGTGGTCGCAACTGATGATTTCTTTATGCTCTGTTTCAAATTCACAATTATAAATGATTAAAACGATGCTATTGAAAAATCATAAATATATCGAAATATGAGATACATTAATATATAAGGTGTACACCCAGACAATGATAAAACAAAATCATCAATTTTACGAAGAGAATTTTTTTCCAGTCTCGGAAGGGTATTGAAGCATCAGAAGAGACGAGACAAATTTTGCGCGTTTTGTTCCATACATTAGGCCTCTCTCACATGGACCGGAATTTTTAGAGAATTTTCAGGGAATTCTGGTAAGTTACCATCCATAAACCAATGGAATCGTCGGATTTCGTTTCGTTCCACAGAAATTTCGGTTCATGGGAGACTTTCTAAACTTCGTTTCCCAATATTTACAGACCATTATAAACTCAGAAGGTATATTCAAACTACAATCTCAGGCCTACCCCATATTATCTATTTCAGATTCAAATTCATCGAATGATTTATGAAAAACATCAATGCAAAATTCTACCCGCTTCTGCTGATTCTTGGGTGTCCTTAACTCGAGCAACATGCTTGTCACATCATACCTTCCTTCCGTGTTTTTGTGGGCTTGATTCATTGGTTTCTTGATCTGTTGAATCCACTGTGCCTGTTTCAATATTATCATGCTTGCGCTTCACTTTCCGTGGTCGTTTATGACTGAGGGACTGAATAAGATCTCCTTCGGATTCTGAAATATGCGTTATTTATTGTTGTGCACTGATTCAATTCCAAAACCTCCACTTTGGGGTTGCTATCGATATTTTGTAAAAAAATTTCAACCATGTGTCGAACTGTCATGTACCACATATGCACCTACTCACATAGCACAAATGATCTTTTTGAATGCCGAAAGACTTTTGAAGGAAATCTTCAACAATCCCCGTTATGTCAGTGGAAATGAATTCAATACGAATTCAATACGAATTCAATGAATTCAAAATGAATCCATTTTGAATCTTCGAAGAATTCTTTAAGAAGTCTCAGTATGAATTATTCCTGATACAAAAAAGGTCTTCATCAAGAATTCAATTTGAATTCAAAGTATTCATGAAGAATTCCTTTTCACTTTCATAAAATAGAGCTCTTTACGGGGACTATTGTGCTATCCGGGCTAATAACTGACATCTTTTGCTCAAGGAACCTATTGAATCTTGCTAAATTTAATTGAATTCTGTACAATGTTTTGATTAAAGCCACTGTACAAATATCCAATTAGAGTTGGTTAGATTCAATGGGCTATTTCAATGCAAAACTTATTAAATCTTGCTAAACATAATTGAAAACTGAACAAACTTCTAAGCAAATCCTATTCAATTTAATTTAAATAGATGTTATAAGTTTTCCTAACCAGGAATGTTCATGTGTACAAACAACTTGAGAACCAATTACTTTTTTGTACTTTGACTAGAAATAAAAAGCAGCAGACCCTGCTAGAAATGTTCCATAGAAAACGATAGGAGAAACTTTACAGTTTTATGCAGGAAGTTTTCAACAGGGGATTACTAGGTTGCTTCCACTCGTGTGTATGTCAGTTAATAACATACTTATATGGTATATAGAAAGTTGACTACTTGGTTTATCATAATGTTAACTACATATAGTTATACACTGAGGAAAACAATAGTGAACGCAATTACTGACAACAGTTAGATATGTTCAAATACAATTTATGGACAGAACTTATAGAATACACGGTTCCTTCCGCTATGGGACGTTGAATGAACTGCATATTCAAATGTATCCAACCGTTGTAGGTATTTGAGACCATGATTCTCTTCACTCAGAGTGTCAATGCACGTATATATGCTTGTTACTCACATATCATGACCAACATAATTTGGTGAATAGTAATTTGACTATTCGGGCAATGGCTGTTTGATCATAATATATATATGTTCAATTTTCCATTGCATAAGACACTTACTTGCAATTCGTTCCACAAAACACCAGTATTTTTCTTCAATTCCTTCTGAACTCCATTTACTCGTCCTCACTTTATACAACTTTACTGGATCAAAGTCTTGCAAATGAAGGGTTTTAAATGTTTGATATTGCTTACTGGAACATTTTCTTCTATGCCATCGTCGTTATAGCGAATATGGGCCCACCATTGTTTCCATGAAGCCTGAACACACGGTTACAAATTTTTATGAAGTTGAGCGACGAATGATCTTCAGCAAACTCATGGATTCAAAAGTTCTTTGATACGGAATGAATAAACTGTTTATTTTATATGAAAATTTCAATGTTCAATTTCCAATATCGTGGAGTACCTCATGAGTTATTAGATATTTAATATGATTGTGTCTAGAAATACACATACACATATTCTAATCACATTGAATAAAGAATAAGCTATCTAGCATTTTGTGAGATTCGGAACACAAAATTGGTTTTCTGGAATGTGTAAAGATTTCGGTTTTCTTGAACAAATTATATTCTGCACTGATTCCAGAATAATCAAATTATTCATGACCAAATAATATCAATATATTTTCAATTATAATTGAGTTTACTAATTTATTTTCAGTAAAAGAATTTGAAAAGCATCCAAGAAGTATATTATACTAAGTGGGTTAATTGTTGTTGACATTATAAACCTTAAATTTAATTACCTCTGAAGCCTCCGAAGACATTTTCTTTATTCAACTATTATTAATATATATACTGTAACAGTAAATGTGATCGATTAAAAATTTAACAAGTTGAACACAGATTAATACTGTACGAAGTTTTGGGAACAAAAACACATCAGAAACGAGAAACAACGAATGAAATTATATATATATATATATATATATATCCGTTGTCATTGGTTCCTGATGTGTTTTTGTCATTTTTATTCGTTCATGTCTGAAATTTTATGCAGGAGATATTCTGTATGATTGAATGACTTCTATTCATAGCAAACTGTTTGCCATACAATTATTCAGATGAGATTTTTCCCTTCTCGTCTGTTTTACAACGCACAATCTGAACAGTGAACGGTAGAAGAACGAATTCCGGTTCACGAGAGGCAGCGTTGCCATTAAAATTATGATACCCGGCGTTGATTGTTCAATTCTTATAGAATCGACGATATGATTGATTAATCTAAAAGAACTGACCAATCAGCAATGCGTATTATAATTTTATTGGCATCGCTGATGAAAGGCCAGCTTTATGCGGGCCGGTGGAAACTTGATCTGTCACATATCGGGTATCGTCGTTTGCTGAGGGTACAGCTTCATAGTGTTAGAAGATTTTGAATCCCAAGGACACTGATGTTTACAAACATTTCTTCATATATCATAAATACTTGAACACATTGTACGAAGATCTTCAAGTGGAATTCGTAAAATTAGATCGTTCTTAACAGAAAGTATAAAATGAAAAGGGGACCATACAAGCAATATTTATACAAGGATAAACCAATTCCGGAATCAACATTGCGCCGTAAAAAAAGTGTGTTACAACAACAGAAGGTGAGGAAATTACTTCAGAAGTTTATTACTTTTTCGTGTTTTACTCCATTTATTACTTTAATTACCTCATGGTGTGTACAAATTCATCAAAACATTTGATTATGTAGACTATCATGAAATAATAATTTGTATTGTGAATGTAGGGAATGTTGATGTTAGGATTTGAATAAACACAATGAATTAGGATGGTAATGGCTTACAGCAGAATTCAAAATTAAAATGAAATATTTTTCTCACTCCACAAACAGCGTAATAAGATGTTAGATCATCTGACAGACTTCTATATAACCCAAGTAGAACACAACAGTCAAAGAAACGTCATTTTGATGTCATTTTGACAAAAATCCGTCACAAGTCAGTCACCGTCAAAATTTTTATCAGAAATGACTGAATTTTGACGTGAACTTTTTTAGTTGAAAAAATGCATGAATCTCAGAGACGAATAACATTGCATACAACAGCTTGCAGAGAATGTTTAATTTTATTGCATATCTGAAAATAACTGAATGTTCCATTGAAATTATGACTTTTTGACATAATTTTCATTCTTTTATATTTTCAATGTAATAATAATTATATGATAATGATCATATTCCAGAATAGAAACAGATCCGAATGAATTTACATTATTTAAAGTCACAATTAAGTGCTTGGAGTTGTACCATTTTGACGTATTTTGATGACTTTGACATGACGTCAAAATTACGTTTTTTTGACTCATCTGTTCTACTTGGGAATACACTGGACTTGCGAACATACTACCCCTGGTTGAGAAAACTATTAATTCTCGCCAAATCTCACTAAATTACAGTTAAACTTGGACAATGTTCTTGGCCAAATCTCATCCGGCAACTTTCAATGAAATTTGGTCAGAAAATGAAACCCGTGAAATGGGGTGAATAGAAATAGTCTTAGAGAATAAAAAAAGTAAGGGATGCTTCTTCTAAGAGTGCTTTTATTCACTCCATCGTTCCCATTCATACCATTTTGCAGTATTGCTGGTAAAGAAATACAATTAATACTATTTTCTAAAAGTGTTTCTATGTACCTCAGGTCATGGTATACGTACGTTATAAAATCTTTTACTTACTGGATTTTCACTTACCTTTGCGTAGAATCCATAACAGTGAACACAGAATTATCACCCCAAAAGAACAAAAATCCGCGCATGTAGACATTCCCTGAGATTATGCGGATTTTTGTTCTCTTGAGTCAGTGATTTAAAACGTTTACTCAGTAAATAAAGTCCGAAAGTTTCATTCTGTTAAGTAGTAACAAAAATATTGTGTTTTAGGCTGATTCACCTGGACATAAGGATCTACTAACAACCACCGATTCGTCAAAAAACTCAGATTACTATGAACAGGTTGGATATTCTTATTCATGTTGAGTCCCAGGACTTCATTTTTCATACAATCATTAACACTGACATTGCTAATGTCTATGTCCAGGAAGATGAAATATTCGAAGAAAACCCAAGCGATGCTTCAGACGATCAGGTACAATAATTTGAGACAATTTTGAATCAATCTCAAAGTAAACTATTGTGTACACTATGAAAAATTTTCATGAGAAACTTTTCATACATATATGTAATAATTATTTCACGTATATGAATCCAATGAAACATATGTGGGAATCCATTTATCTCAAATAAGAGCGAGGAATTTGTGATGCTCCGTATAGGAAAGTTCTAACCATTTTTCACTGTTCAACGGGAATACAACATTGAAAAAATTTTGGTATACCCAGTTCGTTATTGTATTGATATTGCCCAATGTTTTATTTATTCAAAGGTAAATGATTATCATGCGTGATAAACAAAAAATGAAATCATACTTTTTCACAAAATCTCAAATGTCCTCCCTCGCCACTCTTTTCGGAAACGATATAGTCAAACGAAAAATTGAGATGATGTATCTTCTTTGAATCATGAAGAAGATGCATCAACTCATTATTCTTCGTTTCATTTAATCATTTTCGTAAATAGTGGGGGGAAAAATTTGAAATTTCTAGAATTTATTTTTTCGATTATAACAATCACACCAGCATGAAGTGTATTTCGAGATGAGTGGTAAGAACAATCATTTTCCCGAAGGGAACATGAAGCTTCAGCGAACGTTCAGATTAAATCTGTATAAATCGGTCCAAAGCTTCACAGGAGCTGACTTTTAGATTCACAAAGGTTTTACGAACGTTGAAATGTCCGCCTCGAAATACTTTCAAGGAAGATATATTGAACGTTGATGAAGGTTCATCGAAGGTTTGATGAAGCCTCACAAAAATATCTATACTTATATTAATTTCCATTAATTTACATGAATAATCATTAATTATTAATGATGAAAAATTAATGGAAATTGATATAAGTATAGATATGTTTGTGAGGCTTCATCAAACCTTCATGAACGTTCAATCTATCTTCCTTGAAAGTATTTCGAGGCAGACATTTCAACGTTCGTAAAACCCTTGTGAAACGTTTGTGAATCTAAAAGTGAGCTCCTGTGAAGCTTTGGACCGATCTATATAGATCTAATCTGAACGTTCGCTGAAGCTTCATGTTCCCTTCGGGTTATATGATATGTTCTTTTCAATGTAGTTTTTCTGATTTTTATCGTGACCCCCTATTTTTGTGAAAGTTGGTTAACCTTGAATTTACGTGATTAGTAACAAACAATTTTACCTTGGAGTGAATTTATTAACAACTGATAGTTTTCATCTATTCAACAAAATTTTGAAAATGCACTTATAGGAGATAACGAAGATTTAGCATTAATACTCAGACTCAATGTTAAACTCAATGTTTTATACGCACATTAACAGTTATTTTCAATTTCCAGAGTATGGATGACCAATCCTTTGGAAGTTCAAGTGGTGTTGCTGATGAGGAGGTACAATAATTTGAGACATCAGAAAAACAATAATTTGAGAAACTATAGTCGGGAACATTCAATTCGTGGATGTGGTTACTGGATCAATATCTTTGACTTCAATGAGCAATTCTTCTTTTACAACATTTTTCGGTCGAGTACCAGATATTACATGGTGTCGATTCTTCACCTAACTCTTCGCGCCGAGGCACACAGTTGACACAGTTGTTCTGTGAGGAATGAAGACTATTGAATCATGTTATTATTGAATATGTTCGAAAAAGAGAGAATTCCAAAATGTATCGAGGTTGCTATTTCCTTTTGAAAAATTTATCAGGGTTGAAAGCGGTCCTTGAATCCTACTCTGCTGAAAATACTAGGCAGAACCGGACAAAAAATTGTTTTCAGGCTTAAAATGGTTTTTGTTCCAGAATATTGTCAAAAACTGACAACTTGGTTTTATCCGGAATCACCAAACTGTAATACCCTGTTGAAAACTAACAAATATTTTCCTGTCAAGACTTGACGGGATGAAATTCCAATTTTAGTGATTCTGGACAAAGCTAGGTGAAAAATTTTGTCAATTTTTCACCGGATTTCCTGGGACGAAAACCTTTTGAAGCCTGACAAAGATGTTTTACCCTGTTCTGCCTGGCACTATCCGCAGAGCTAACAGAATTGACCAATCCCTCATTTTTGTTAACTAGTTCAACCAATAAGAGAAAATGAGAGAAAAGAAAGGAATTCAAAGACTATTGACGCTGTACAGGTTCATAGGAAGTCAAGAGTGTTTCTATTTGATTCTATAATTGTCTGAATAATTGAAATGAAATGCAGGTCTATATTTATTCAAGTATTATTCGAAATTATTTTTTAGGATGATCTGCTATACGATTTTGATTGTCCGACTTCAGAAGATGAACATCACACTTCACCAGTAGATGATCATCTCACTTCACCAGAAGATTCGTACTCTCGTCATTCCACAAATGATGTGGGAGAAGATATGGATGGAAATTCATCCTCATTGAATGAACCCTTATGTGGTTGCGTATCAACGACAGCGGGCGACGCTTTATTAATGTGCTTGAGTTTAGGACTTCGACACAATTTGTCATGGTTAGCAATAATCGATACGCTGACAATGATCAATAAACTTTTCAATAAGGATGTTGTCAAGAACACTAAATATCACTTCATGAAGTACGTGAACTTGCAAGAAGAAAATATTATTTATCATGTATATTGTCCTTCTTGTCATAGTGATTTAGGCCCGCAAAACAATATGATGCAGCAAGGAAAATTCCATCCAACAATTGAATGCACTTGTGGTAAAGAAATAAGAAGTGGTGGTCAAGTAACCAATTTTTTCGTGTCACTCAATTTCAAAAATCAATTGAAGGACTTCTTGGCAGATCCGGATTTTGTCAAAACCTTAGTACCAGATTTGAAAGACAAAAACAACGTGAAGAAAATTTGGAGGATATTTATGACGGAAAGATATATAAAGCAATGAGCGTGCCTGGAGAAATTTTATCATTCCCGCACAATATGTCTGTTACTTTTAACACCGATGGTGTCCCTATCGGAAAGTCATCTAAACAAACTATGTGGCCTATTTATTTGACCGTCAATGAACTGCCGCCACACATGAGGTCTCGTTACATGATTTTAGCGGGAATTTTCGTTGGAAACAAGGATCCTGATATGCAGATTTTTCTAAAACCTTTTGTACATGAGATGAATGAGTTAACGACAATAGGTATCGATTGGACTTTAAATGGAAATAAGATGAACAGCAAAATTATTCCCTTATGTGCATCAGTAGATTCTGTTGCCCGTTGCAAGATATTGAATATGTCACAATTCAACGCCCATTATGGCTGCACTGTATGCTTCCAAAGGACAGAATATACTTCGAAGGGTTCAAGATTCACCGTCTCACTCAATGTTCCAGATCGAACACATGAAGACATATTGAAAAATGCAGCTGAAGCGTATGCAAATAGAAATAATCGAAATAGAAAAGCGAGGGTTGTATATGGAGTAAAAGGCCACTCTCCAATCCATGATTTAAAATATTTTGATCTTGTACGAGGTATGGTCCCTGATTACATGCACTCGGTGCTATTGGGAAACTCACGTCATCACACGGGCATATTATTGTCTTCATATGGAGAAGAATATTATATAGGATCGAACACTCATTTGGCTGCCATTGATGAACGATTGATGAGTATGAGACCACCTAAAACTATCACAAGAACACCAAGGAGTATTCGTGAATCAAGTCAGTGGAAAGCGTCTGAATGGAGGACATGGCTCATCATGTACAGTATACCTTGCCTTACTGGAATTTTGCCGTCAAAATATCTTTCACACTTGGGCTTGCTTTCAGAGGCTATGAATATTTGTCTACAGTCCTCTATCTCTCCGGGTGATTTGAAAACTGTCAGAATACTCCTGTGCAGATATGTTTTTTTATATCAGGAGTATTTTGGAAAAACATCCATGGTATATAACATTCATTTGCTTCTCCATTTGGCAGATGGAATTGAAACTTGGGGACCTTTATGGACGCACAATACGTTTGCCTTTGAAAGTAAGAATAGACATCTTCTCCAACTTCAAACCAGCCCCACGTTTATTGCTCAACAAGTGGCACGAAAATTTCTTATTTTCAGAGCTCTTCCGAATCTATGCGATAAATATGAAGCTTCAGATGATACTGTACGTTTCTGCCAAGAATTGAGTAATCGGTCGTGGAAATCTTTTCGTCGAAGTGAAGGAATTATTTTGATTGGTAACGGCATTCCTCACATACTGAATATGGAGGAGCAGAATGCCTTAAACTGTCTTCATATTGAATATGAACAGATATTGTCATTCCAAAAAATGTTTCACTCAAATATCCGATACACGAGCAGTTCATACACCCGTGCTAAAAAAACAAATGACTCGTATATTTGGATCAAAGAAGGTGTGAAGGGCAGAATTGAAAATATTTGTCAAGTTATAAACAAAACCAATGATACGGTTATCATTTTCTTTAGAGAACTGATTGTTGAATCTCAGCCTATTATTATTGATGATTATTTAACAATGCGGCATATACAGAAAATGAATGGAAAAGGCTGTTTGAGAGGAATTAGAATCAATGAAATTGCTGGACAAAGTTTATTTATGGATATAGTTGATAATAAATATATATGTAACATACCATATGGATGTTATGGCGATTAATTACATGAAATGAAAAATTAATGATTAAAAAAAAATCTGTAATTTTCTCAATTGACGCCATAATTTTTAGAAATTAATAAATATTTCATAAAATGTGAAAATTTGTTCAATTTGATGAATTTTAATAATTCCTTACCCTATTTCTATTGAGATTTATTCATTGATTAATATTCACCTATTTACCTATACTAAACCACTCTCATATACAATGGAAATAATACATACACTGAAAAAGGTGGGTACAGACAACGGTGATATAGTTGATTCAACAGTAGAATACGATTGGATATGTTCAACTGAATCTGACTGTTTCCCCAACTACATGCACTGTTGACTCAACTACATGCAGTTGAATCAACTATCATGGTGTCAAGTCAACGATTATACTGTCAATCTGACCGTATATTCGTTGACTTGACTATGATATTCAGTTACACTAACAACAAAATATAATTGATTTTCGATGAAATTTTTTTTTTCAATTTTGGTTGTATTTGAAGGCATCATCGAGTGTTGACTGGAATCATAAAAGTGTTGTTCTCCGTTGTTTAAAAAATATCAATAAATTAAAATTTGTGTATATATAGCTTTCTTCGTGCTCATTACCTATCTGGCATGTTATCGTAGGCGTCCTGTACAGGTTGTCTTAGAATTCATCATTCGCCTTTTCACAGCATATTCTGCAGCCAAAATGCAATCAATCATTTCCCGTTTGAAAAAATTTGTTTGACGCTCAGTTTTGGAGATATGAGCATTTTTAGATTTTTTTTCAAATCCGAATCACTCACAGGCACTATGCGCTACATACTTGGGCTTGGCACCATTTGCTAAGTTGGAAAAGGGCGGATCTGTAAAAAAAAAATTAAGCTGTTCCATCATTTTTAGCTCCAAAATGATAGCGGTTTGAAATTTTTGAGCTTCTAGCCAATCAGAATTCAGCAACTTCAAATCGTTATAGCTCCGGAACTAAAAATGATAAAATAGTTTGATTTTTTTCCACAGATCCGCTGTTTCCCAACTTAGGGAATGGTTCGAATTCCAAGCATGTAACCCACAATGCCTTTGAATGATTTGGATTTGAAAAAAAATCTAAAAATGTTCATATCTCTAAAACTGAGCGTAAAAAAATTTTTTCAAGCGGAAATTATTGCATTTTGGCTGCAGGATATGGTGTCAAAAGGCGAATGATGAATTCTGAAACCCTGCACATGTACAGGCCTATATATAAGTATAAAGATTTTCTTTCTTTCTCTCTCTCTTGCAGATATAAATGAATAAATTTCATGTATACTTATGTACATAAATTCGTAATTATATTTTGAATATGGAATTATGTAAGTGAACAACTAGTATCAAGGATTTAAAATAATCTATATGAAAATTCTAACCTCAAAATAATACAGTTCTCAAACAATGAATACACACGGCATGTAGCAAAAAAGTCAAGAAATCAATACATGAACGAAATAAATATACATTTATATCTATATACACATATATTCGTAACTGTATCTTGAACAGCAATAAAACTCTTGTAATCATCAATCGGTGTAATAGGTATAAATCAACCTCAAAATAATATGATTTTCAATCAATCAAAACACAGGCACAATAAGATCCTATAAGCGTTCGAAAACCTAAACAGAACATCACAAACGCATGAACGTCAGGAAAGAGTTACGGAAGAGTTGGAGGAGAATGCTCAGTGAAAAGGGTGCGTTGAACGTTCAATGAAGAGTGATGGCACGCTTGTAAATATTTGACATAGAGTCATTTGGCGGGCGAAACTTTTTCCAAACGCTCCTGTCGCTTTATCGCACGCTTTGACGGTGTTTCAAGCACGTTCGATTTTTACCAGGGTTATGCTCATAATGAAACGGAATAATGAATAATCCCAAACTTGTACACAAAATAAACCAAGATATGCTCCCATTCATCGTTACGATATATCGATAATTATCGTTACGATAATGTAAGAATATTTTGATTCATTTTGTTCCAAAGACCAAGATGATTCATTATCCCGTTTCATTTCGTGCACAGTCGAAGATCTACGCGTTAAAAGTTCCATGAAAACCTGTCAAAATTAAGATAATCGATTATGTCTGAATTTCGACGATAATATCGCGGCAACACTAGAAAAGGAAGCGCGTCGTAAAGAGTAACGGAAGCGTAAGCATGTTTCAGATTACTTTCCTAATACTTCTCATATGCTTCCTATCCACTCTCTAACTACGCTTCCGGACGTAAAGCCCGGTTCCTATGAAATTGGGGTTTCTTCGGATACGCTTCACACACTTCAAATATACGTTCGAACCACTCTTAATGTTCCACTTGACGCTCGGTATACGCTTAAATCCACGTTCCAAATACTTTCCAACTACGTTCCTGACACTTTCTATTACACGCTTCCCTTTCACTTGGTCTCCGAGGAATAGATTTTCCAAATGTTGAGAGTACCATCATTTCGGATGCCCTTGAATACGTTCTCAACACATTCCTTTCACCTACTACGGGCCGTTCTCATAATGTTTCCTTAACGTACTTTCATGAAAACTAACCTTTAAAAACATGTGTGCAGCTTCACGCAACGTTATGGAAACCTTTATTGAACCGTTCCCAGTACGTCGCATGGTGCACATGAATAGAATTGACCGGGATATTTGCACTTACTTAGGACATACATGTGACATTCTTAGAACATCCTCAGACGTTATTTGCACGTTCTGTGTGTAACCAAGCACGTTTTCGAACATTCGAAAGACTTCCCGGCGCTGTATGGGTGTATTCTTTGAGTATTTGCGAGTTCTCTAAGTACTCTGTAAGTATTCATTTGAATACTCTCGACGGTCTTGAAGAATTCTGTTCGAGGATTCTTAATTTTCTCCAAATTCTCATAGAGCTTCTTGTGCTACCTGCCTACACAGCACTGGAGCTCGAAAAGAGTTAATAATGAATCCACGTGGCACCATAAGAATTCAAAATGAATGCATTGAAAACTCTTCCTGATTTGTGTCGCTGTGTGGGTGGGTGAAATCATAATAATTGGGAAGCAACGGTGACCGCGAAGCGGTCGTCGGCGCTAGTATACTTAAAACGTACATAGTACATCCAAAATGGACGATATTCATTCAATCGACGTTCGATTGACGTCCCATTGTATATTCGATTACATACGTTCGATGAAGATGCATAGCACCTACGAAACGGTCTCATTGGAATATGCATAGAACATATTTCGAATATTCGAAGAACGTTCATAGTATATTCTGGTGCTACTTGGGTTAGGTTTGTTTTTTCTGAGAAAATTAGCAAGCCATTGCAAAGTGATGATTTTCTAACTGATTTTTATTACTTACTCTCTTGCACGTTATGAATACGAAGTAATAAACAAAATTTTGTTTTATAGCCATCATGCAATAAATTCTTCTCTTGGAGATTTTATTTTGACATCAACCCTGCTAAATTGTCCCGACCCGAAGGGAACATGAAGCTCCGACAAATGTTCAGAATAGATCATGATAGATCAGACTGAAGCTCTGTTGGAGCTCAAGTTTAGATTCGTAAACGTTCGACGAAGGTCCGATGAACGTTGAAATGTCCACTTGAAAATAGTTTGAATGAACGTTTATAAAACGTTCATCGAACGTTTGCTAAAGGTTCGTTCGAGTTGCAATTTTTCGATCAAAGTTTTTTTCAAAGTATATTTTTCCACGAAAAAATGAAAGATTGGGGCATTTCTAACTATAATTGTAATTCCGTCTGAAACATAAAAAATTGAAGGTTGAATGAATCTTCGTAGAATCTTTAATAAACGTTCTATGAACCTTCATTCAAGCTATTTTCAAGCGGACATTTCAACGTTCATCGGACCTTCGTCGAACGTTTCCGAATCTAAACTTGAGCTCCAACGGAGCTTCAGTCTGATCTATCATGATCTATTCTGAACGTTCGTCGGAGCTTCATGTTCCCTTCGGGGATAAAGAACGAGACAAAACGATAAATTTCTTCTATAGTTTTCAATGAGGTTTCTGAATACGGAATTTACGAAGTTATATCGTTATTGAACGATAGAACTCTATCTTTCCTTATTGTTTTCTATAAAAATTCAAAAGAATGTATGGGATTTTATCATGAAATTCGTATAGAAAAAGTAACTATTTTTTTCCAAATAACTGGTACTTTTCTTATACGAATTTCACGATAAAATCCCATACATTCTTTTGAATTTTTATAGAAAACGATAAGGAACAATAGAGTTCTATCGTTCAATAACGATATAACTTCGTAAATTCCGTATTCAGAAACCTCATTGAAAACTATAGAAAAAATGTATCGTTTTGTATCGTTCTTTATTGGGAAAATTTAGCAGGGAATACCTTTGATATTTTATACACCAAGCATGATCTTATTATGTACATCATTAATATAAATCCATGATCAAGTGATTGGATTCGGAATTCTGAGGAAAAGTCACCAAGGGTTTCATCGGATTCAATGAGTATTTCGACCTACTAATCCACCTCAATCATACGTACACGGAGAAAAAAGTATTGCTGGCATAACAAGCAGGTCTGTTACTATGGCGCCTACAAAATAACTATTTGGAAGAGCAAGAAAAGTGATTTACACAACTAAACTTATTTGCAGACATACAAAAATTTGTTGACAGAACTAACGTCTTAGCTGCTGGAGTGAATATTTTTGCAAGGACAACAAATTTCTTTGTAGGCGCTATAGTAGCAACTCATCTTTTCTCCGTGTACATGAAATCAGAGGATTCAGTGAGAAGTCGTAGGCGTTTCTAGGACAATTCTTTCTGATCGAACGGGTCATCAGACAATTGAATTTGATGGGAAATGATAGAACCCGATTGAAAGCATCCAAAACTGCATAAAAACAGATATGGAGAGATAAGAACAGACAGACATTGTACGCTGCATTCAACTCTCCCCATCGGTTTTTTACCACAGCACTCCTCCAAGACACTGCCAAAAGTTTTGCTCCCTCTTTCTCGTCCCCACAGCAACATCGAGTTGTACTGCTCACAATACTTGCATTGCTAACAATCACTGGTTACGATAACAGTATGAGATTGTGATTTGAACTTACAAAAGAAATTGTTGAATTGACACATGCGAAGAAAACTTCTCGCTGAAGTACCGATTGTTGAAAATCAGCTTTTTTGAATTAGCGAAACATTTGTTGTTGTAGTAAAAATATTGCTGCTCTAGCAAAATATTTGTCAATTCAGCCGATTTCCCATTAGTCCGTATATCTACAATGCCGAATTGCTAGATCAGCAAGCGATTCCTAAAAGAGCAAGATTTTTCGGTTAATTCAGCGGAAGGATTTGTCACATCAGCAGAGCAAATTTTTGTCACTGAGTGCAATACGAAGGGTCTGAGTTGAGCTCTTAATATGTAGGTATTCTCACCCTGCATTTTCATGCTCGTTAGTCAATATGCAGACAACATCGAGAGTTTTCGAGAAACCCGCAAAGATTTCTTGAAAGCATTCGAATTTACGAAAGAACTCTTCAAAAGCACCAATAATAATTTGAAACACCGTGCAGTCACAGAAAAATTTTCTCATTTCAAGAAATCCTTTCTGTGAGTGTGATAGAACATTTCAACAACCCTGAGATATTTAACGAGTAGAACATTCTTGCAGATTTTTTTCATTCATAATATTGGAACTACCTGTGAACTCATCAGAAAATTGTTTGGCATCATTGATATCATTGATGATATGATAAGTTCAATCACAGATTCATATAAAGGATTGTAAATTTTAGACTTCGACATGTTCTCAGTTATTGTCGGAAAATTGAGATTCCAAATAACTGAAGTCTCAAGAGGATATCAGCGTACCTACCGAGCACGATTTTTTTCCACTAAATTACTCGAAACTGAATTGATAGAAAATTTGAAATTTTCAGGGATGATTCTTCAAGACTTTATCTATGTCGTTGGACAGTCCAAATTTTGAATTTCGAAAAACAATTTTTGGTAATAAAAATTCTCTTCAAATTCGAAATTTGGATTCTTTAACGACGTAAATAAAACCTTCATGAGTCATCCCTGGAAATTTCAGATTTTTCCATGAATTCAATTTCGAGTAATTTGGTAGGAAAAAACATGTTCACGTGGGAACCAATAGTATCCTCTTAACCCCAGCGGATCTTGGTGAGACGCGCAGCAACCAAAAATTGCGGTTCTTCGTTGGGTACATTTTAGTGAGAATGTTAGTTTTGGTAACTTATTGGTCGTTTTGAACATTTTCCTGAACGAAAATTGATCAAAATTAAACCAATCTCAATTTTTTATATGTTCGGAGTTTGAATCGTTTATTGAAATGAATTAGTGATCAAATAACGAGATACTCAGTTGTTAAAGACTGATCTTTCAATGAATTGTTTAAACGATGTTTCCAGTTCCAAAGAGTCAATTCGAGAAGATTAATAACGCTAAGTCATCAGATTTTGTAAGTTTGGATTTTCGTTTCGTTTTTTGAAACGATTCAAATTTCAACAACATAATTTTTCGGTCATTTCGTAATAACTTTTCGATTTTTACTTCAAGAATATGAAAAATATTCCGAAAACAAACTACATTTTTTGGTTACCCTCAGTGATGCCAGCATTTGGTCGACCGAGTCGATTTTCCCTCTCCATCACATCTGTCTGTATAGAAATTCCACACACACAATCAAACCTCCGACAAAAGAAATTTGATTGTATACAGCGTGATGGAGGGGGAAAATCGACTCGGTCGACCAAATGCTGGCATCACTGGTTACCCTTTGATGAAAAATTTCAAAAAGCGAGCCATTATTTTACGGTCACAACCCGAGTGACAATTTTCATTTCGCGTTCGCCTAACGGGACTGGTGCAAGGGTGTGGTGTTTTTTCGCGGTACTGTTGCGGACATCATGCGCCCGCACTACACTGAGAGAAATTTTTATAGTGACTATAACTAAAACGTGTCAACTAAATATTTTCAATGACAGCTACTAAAAATTTTAATGATTAAACTAAGAAATTATAGTCAATATAATCAAGCTTGTTTTCGTATTCAATTGTCTTTGGACACTTTCCTTCCTTTCAAACGTATAGGATGCGTGAGTCAAAGTTGTCAAAATTACACGGAAAAAAAGAATAGTTGCAGCAACTACTTAAATAGTCGATTTTCGACCATCTACTTAAGTAGTTGCTACAAGCTACTTAGTAGTCAGAACAAGTAACACGTTAGCTGTCTCAACTAATTCAAAATACCTGAAGTATTTACGTTAGTTAGTGCAACTATCGAGTTACTTATCCTGACTACTTAGTAGCCGCAGCAACTACTTAAGTAGATGGTCGAAAATCGACTATTTAAGTAGCTGCTGCAGCTATTTCTATTTTCCGTGTACTACTTTGAATTGTGCAATTTAGATTGTCGGGGGTCTGAAGGCTGAATTGATTTTGAATGCGTATTTTCCTCTACAATGTAGATTGTTATCTGGGTTATTATTTTGTACACATTTACAAGTCATTTTAACCAGAATTTATAAATTATCCTATTATAATGTAGCTTACTATTAAAAAGTAGTTGTGAAAAATAGTCGTGTTTACTAAAAATCAAGTAATTTCGATCCCAACCTTCGGTTACATCGTACCATAAAAATTAGTAAGTGATACTGAAAAAAAATCGTTGAGACGTTATTTTACTAATTTTTTCAGATAATGGCAACTAATACTTTGTCTCAGTGTACATCTGCAACAGTACCGCACGGAGATGCAACCCATTATTTTGAAAAACCTCCACTTATTCACCCAAATCAAGTTCATCTCCTTCAAAGTAATCCCTTCGGGATACAATCCCTAACAGGACACTTCGTCGCATCTCCGGGGTCTCCACGGAGATAGGTGGCATCTACGTGGAGACCACGGAGATGCGAAGGAGTGTCCTGTTAGGGATGCAGTTATGCCAACGGATTTTCCAATTGTTACGTCAAAACTTTCAAAAAAAAACACAGTTTTTTTTATATCAGGTGAAGTGTCGAAGGACCTGCCAAATCAAGTCTGACAGACCCTTTGATACCCCGCTTTGGTTAGGAAAGCCCTAAACAAGGACCGGGGAAGGATGTTTTAATGAGCAGTTTCAAAATAATTAATGTTTAACAAATTCATTTGTTACAAAGAACATGAATACATTTACAATTTAGATGTGATTGAACTTATTGGAAGTAATTTATTGGATTCGTAGTAGGCGTTGTGAACAAGATTTTTTTTTTATGAAATTCAATGATTCATTTGTTTAAAATTGAAATTTTTCTCCTTTCGTTAGGTTGAAAGATGGAAATTTGAAAGAATTTGGTTGGTATTTTGAAAAAGGAAATCAGATTTTTGAGGTGCTCGAAAGGTATTTGAGTATATAAAGAAAAATATTTGTTCGAACGAAGTATTTGAACGACATTCAAAAGGTACTTGAGGATATTCGAAAAGGTATTTAAAAGGTTTCAAAAGTATTTGAAAATATTTCAAAGTATTCAAAAGTTTTCAAAAGGAGGAAAAGGAGAGGAAAGAAGATCGCTCAGTTAGCTTCATTGCGATCAAGGTTAGGATGGTATAGGATTTTTAGGAAAGGCGAGAGTCCTCATAAGACGAGCACGAGTGCTAACAGTCGATATGAGAAAGGTGTTGGAAGAGTTTTTGATTTTTGATGGGTTTTGAATTAACGACAATTCTTGCAGTTCCTAATTTTGCAAGAGTGTGTCGTTAAAGGAGAGTTTTCTGGTTCATCCCAGCTTTCCCTTGGTGGCAACAGATCAGTGCGAACCCTTAAAGAATCGAGAAAAATCTTTAGAGATTCCAATTCTCCAGAAAACTTTTCTAAATTGTTTTCATTGAAAACTAGATTTCAAAAAAAATTTCTCCTCCTCTTTGGATCCTTAGGGTCTTCTCCACGTCGGATATCGTTCTGAGTGAACGATATCTTACGTTTGAGGAGTTTGATCCTAGCTTCGAGCTGGGATATTTTTCTTTTAATATCTCTCTCCACTAAAACAGAAACGTGATAGGTGAAATTAATCGAATTGAAAAACGAAGAAAGAAAAGGAAAAAAATATACACACACGATTCTCCCTAATTCAGAAGAATTATGGAGAGAATGTATCAAATTGGGAAATAAAGAGAGAAAATCTGCTCAAAAACAAAAAAAATTTGTAGTAAGGAACCAAGTTCCTTGACCCACCCAAATCGTGCTAGAAGCACTTACTTTTGTGGTTTTTTTTTATTCCCCTCGAGTGTCTCAACAACTGGCTCGTTCTTGGGCCGTGATGTTTCGCAAAAACTGTTTAACGATCCTGGTTGCAAAAACACAGGATCACAGTACCGCCTTGCTGTGATTTCCAAAGAAATCACAGGATTGATGAAGAATGCTGGATGTTGTTGATGTGAAGTCGAATTGGATTTGTAGGTGGATGCTCGTTGAAAAATTTGACGGTGCAAAAAGGACTATTAGTCTGTCAATTTTCCGCTGTGGGAATTCTCCAGGTGACGGTGTTCGTAGGAGTCCTGAGAAGGACTATTTATTTGTAGAAATTCGAAGTGTTGAAAAAATCCGGATAACGTTGTGTTTAAAGATGTTGTACGTTGTTGTTCAGAATACGAGTGAGTAAAACCATGGAAATTCGCGATATTTATAGGCGCGAATTCTTCTGGAATGAAGGTGATTGGCTGGAGGAATTTAAGTAGGAAAAAAATTTGAAAAGTACCAATCAGGTTCATGAATTTCAATTTTAAACGGTCTTCACCGCCGTGGATTCTACGAGCTTTCCGCGCTCCGTCTGTCGGAGGAACCGTGAACTTGTTCATTTGACGCTCGGGTCGCACTCCGCGATGTCCGATTTTTCGTGAAACTACTGCGAATCTGATTTTATGTGTTTTTCCAGTGTTTAGGTGGTTTATTATGTTCGAAAATAACGCAAATGGGGTTTACGTGTGTTTTTCAATGTATACAATAAGTGTGTGAAGTGAAATTTCAGAATTCAATGGATTCCTCTTATTTAAACCGATTTTTAACTTTGTCGATCGTTATATTGATCGATGTCATTTGTAGAATTTCCCATTTGTTTTATTGTGCGAACAGTGTATAAGTGAATATTTTTTTTTACTTATTTTCTTATTATCTTTCCTATTTGTCTCATAATTATTTACAACAAGAGAGAAAAAAAAATTGTTTTTCGGAAAGTTTTCTATGTTTAACGTTTTGTTCCTTATTGGGGAATGTGTCTGTTGGAATTGTAATTTGTTATAAAATTCTATAATGATTTTAATGTTATCGTCATTTTCCAATGTTTATCTTATTTTTTTCTGTTGGAACTAATATTTAGGGTGTTTCATCGATAATTAGTTTATTCATTTTGTTTCCATGTTTATCACTTTACTGGAGAGTTTAATCTCCAACTTGAGTTGTCATTCATTAATTCTCTCAAATTTTAAAGGTCGCGAAAGTTTTGGAACTATTAATTATTGCTGATCAATCAGAAGCAGTGATTTTCTTTGGATGATTTCATGGGAGAATTTCCCTTTAGGACGTGAAAAATTATAGTGGAATTCTCTTTATGATTTGAAAGGATTTATTTCTCATTCTTTAATGTTTGCTGAAAGGTGAGTTGTTTTTGTCTTTTCTTTTTGGAAAATCATATAGAATTCATATAGAACCTCTACAGAACATTCTTAGAATTTATTCGGTACTTATAGAATTTCTATAGAAATTATGTAGAATTCATGTAAAATCTTCACATAAAATTTTATGAAATTTCGATACAATTCGTGTCGAATTTTCATAGATTTTTCACAGGGTTTTCGTGGAGTTTTATAGAAAATTTATAGAATTTTCATAGGAGATTTATAGAATTTCGACAGAATTTTCATAGAGCTTGTACATGAAATTACATTCAACTTGTTCATGTTCGAGAGAGTTTATTGGAAATTAATATTGGGTTTTATATTGAATTTTGGTGGGAATTTCATGGAATTCCTCAGATATAATATGAACTTCACATCGAGTTTCTGTTGAAAATTATGGAATAATTATATGGGAATTCTGTAGGGTTTGGTTAGAATTATATATATATATATATATATTGAAGGAAATATATGAAAAATGTTTTTAGCATTGAACCTTCTGAAATTATTTAAAAGATTATTCATTTTAAGTTATTCTTTGAGAATTTCTCAACTGATCATGAGTTAGATAATGTTTTAATTTATGAATTCAGAAAAAATTCATATATATGTATTTGTTGAATTTAATGTCAAAAGAATAAGTATTTATTTGAGTGTGTTTCGAAGTGAAGTTTTAAAGTTTTTCAGTTGAAAACTCGGAGTTTACGTTATCAATCTGCTGATTATTTGAATATTGATTGATATTATCTATTTAATATTACTTTGAATTTCATTTTTGATATTGTTAATATTTAATATAAAAGAGAAAGGTTTATTATTCAATAAAAAGAGAAGTGGTTGAGTTATTGCGTTCGTTCGAATTTTGCTGAAAAGAAAATTTTCGTTTGAACTTATAAAAAATCACTGTTCACAATTGATCATGATTGTTTATAAGTTTTTAAACATTTTAAATCATCATTTATGAAAGTATTATACTTTCATATTGGCGCCACAGTTCTTTGCTTTAATTCTTTCTTGTCTACGCCTTAATGGGTTTTTTATGGCGGGGACAATTCGCAAAGGTGCAGCTGCTCCAATAAAGCAATAAACATAAAGGGCTACAGGACTAAACAGAGTTTTGGATTTTCCAAGCCTTTACGTTTGTTTGGAATCTAGAAGTTAGTGTAACGGTTAATTTGAATCGAGCATTTCCGTTTCCTTCGTTTGTAGCGACGTGAGTGTTGGTGAAAAAGGTAGGAATCTTTTTTTCTGAACGTAAAGGAAACCGTAGGTAACCAAAACTCTGTTTTATCCATATGTATATTTCAAATGAACATCAGAGTTGGGCCTTATGCCGCTGTACATCAATGTACAAGTGTTTGAAAATATAGTGGTGGCACTTGTTCACTGGATGTAAGAGGGTGTTTTGAGGGGTAAAATTGACGTTTACGTTACACAATCTTCAGAACGGTTGTTAGTCGATTTCCGGGATGGCTTTGAACTCTCTCTTCGATCCGGCTTGTATCTCTTCTATTGACTCAAAACGGTGTCCCCGAAGCGGTCTTTGAGTTTGTTGAATAGCCACAGGTCACCCGGTGCCAAATCAAGTGGTTGTGGAACGATATGGGTCGAGTTTTTTGCGAATTGCAACATCATCAGCAAGATCTCTAATTGTCAATCAATGATTTACAAGCACCAAATTTTCAATTTTTTGGACGTGAGCTTCGTCGGTTGAGGTTGATGGTCAACCGGGACGCTTTGCGTCTTCGGTACATTCTCGACCTTCTTGGAACTCTTTATACCACTCGTAAACATTTTTTTTCCGACATAGCCTCATCACCAAAGGATTTCTGCACCATCCTCAACAAATCAGCAGCAGAAAATTCACTCCGCAAACCAAATTGGATGCAAATTCTTTGCTCAACAAATGCGGGAATTATAAAAATCGGAAAATTCAATTTCAGCAGCTTGCAAAACGAAGCGTATCTTAAAAATTATGGAATATTTAGATGTGACCCTTGGCATTGATATCAAAGACAGTCCTGTCAACCTAAAAATAAGAGCACTTCCCCAAATACATGTGCGCGAGGAGTTTGAATTCAAACGTCACCTTACTTTTTGGACACAGTAGTATGGTGGAAACTAACTACAAACTTACCATTTTCTGACCAAGTTTTCAGCTTATCAAAAATTAATTGGAAGTAACCCACGAAAATGGGTTATTCTGGAACCGTCAGGGAATTCACAGAGAACGCTCCAGTGTCTATCAGTATACACACGGAAAAAATAATTTAGCTGCAGCACGTAAATGGCTAGCACAGACACGGACAGCCATTAAATTAGCTCCCGCAGCTAAATTTTAGCTACCACCGCGAATAAATTAGCTACAAATGCAAATTTTGTTGCTATAACAGCTAAAATTTAGCTACAAGAGCTAATCTAATGGCTGTCCATGTCCATGCTAACCACTTAGGTGCTGCAGCTAAATTATTCTTTCCGTGCAGATGAAATGCTTCCTGGGAATGTTTTATCATAGATTCTTGAATGCCACGCAGAAATACAGGTTTCAAGGCGACAGTGACGAACGCATAGGCACTGAGATGGTATGGGCTACCAACGGTTATCTCCCGATTGCGAGTTGGTACTGGATCAACATTATTTCATGTTCCAATCGGTACTGGTTCGATGGTTGAACTGACCGTTGTTGCCCAATTTCCTACCAATTGTGACGTGATAAATGGTCACAAAAAGAGTCGCGAGATGGCACCGCGCATGATCCCCATCGATAGTAGTCGTAAACTTTTAGAACAAGTTTAATTCACCCGAAAGAACACAGCTGTCGCTCGCTCACACGAGAATCGGGAACACATCTCCTCTTCTTTTCTATCCCTCGTGGTCGCGCCCTCCTTGTCTTTTTCTTTTCCCCGTGTTTCCCTGACACTTTTATAAATTTACATCGTTCATTGTTCTTTTACCTCCACGCCGAAGTCGTGTGAGTTTTGTACAAACTGTGAGATATAGAATATACTTGTGCTGCGAGCACGTGTCGAACCTCGAAATCCGAGTATAGTTCATCTGTAATCACTAGAATCGACCCACCCCCTCTCCCTGAGTTTTTCCTTTTCCTTTGACCCCTTAAGACTATCGTGAACAATTTTTTATTTCGATATATTTCAGATCTCGGCCCCTTATAAATATCCACGACGGAGATCGTGGAGGCGCTCAACGACCCTTGCGCCTTTGTGTATGGGTATAGGAGTTACCCATCACACAATGTTGGATCAACACCGGCATAATGTTGGTAAGCCAGCGTAGGTCTCCAACCTTCAATGGTACCAAACAAACGTGATCAAATATCTAGTATACTTTCACGAAAGGTTTGATTATCTTGGCACATTCTTCATGTAATACTTTTGATTTGAACGATGTGAAAAGCCTATATCATTGATGTCCAGTTGAACTGCGGGAATATTACGAAATGAAATAATTTGGTAAAAAATAGCATTATTATTGACGGAATTTTGTAGTACGTCAGTAGCTGACAATCTTCCGTACGTTTTTTCTTTGATATCCCCCTGGTTCACGAGCATCGATTGAGCCCTAAGCCACCAAGAACTTACTGAAGCATTGAAATTCAGAAGAATCCTTTTTTAATGGAAAAATGTATTCTATGTAATCCTATAGGATTCATGACATTGTTATCTTGAAATGTTCATGAATTTGATCTTCTAATCTCGATATAATAGTTTTAGCATCATGATCTATAATACCCACACAGCACTACAGTCCTAGAAGAATTTTTCAAGAATTCATAAAGAATACAATCACCCTGGTAGAAATTTGTCTGGGCTTCCCATTTACCATCCACGTACTAGATGGGGCCCATGTGGGGGCAACCGAATAACACATTTCAGCCAATTTGACTTTAGTGCCCAAACATTTGGTTGGTTTATGTAGATTTTTCATGCGTGAACTGATCGTAAAGTAACATTGATAGTCCATACCCGAGTAAAAATGTTGATTTCGGTTCGCCAAACAGGACAGGTGCAGATTTGTTGCATTTTCGTGCGGTACTGTTGCAGATGTAGTGCAGGTGCATGATGTCCGCAACAGTACCACAAAAAAACGCAACACTCCTGCACCAGTCCCGTTTGGCGAATCCGAAATGAAAATTTTCACTCGGGTAAACACGGTCAGAGGAATAAGAGGAAGCCCCAACGTTTCAATTTGTCACACGGAATTATTTTATGGAAATAAATTCAACAGCAACGTTCTTGACTGGAGATTACATATCAAAATACATTGTTGCCTTATTCATAGGTGTGATTTTACAGAACACACATGATTTTGCATTTCTAATTACCAATTTGAACACCATTTTAGCAATTCCCTGGAACATCTGGATGGGCACAGCTCAAACAGCACCGAAAGTTCACAAAACGTTTTAAAAACGTGTCCAAAGTCCCACAGATGTTGGTTTCCAAAAGCACATTTTCCAAACGTCTTAGAAACATTCATCCAATGTGTTGGGAAGCACGTTTTGGGGACATTGTTTACACATGCTATCGTACGTTTTCAGAACGTTTTCGGGATGTTATATGGAAAACCAAGTATTTTATCTCTAACCTATACAAATGTATATTTATAGTTTTACTAGGGAAAAAAGTACCCAAGTAGCAGAAGAGGTTAGAAATGCTAAAAGCGTGTTTGGAAAATCCTACGAACATGCGTAGAACCTCCAAATGAGACTGTTTCGAATAATTATGTGCCATGCACCTCCATAGAATATCTTAACGAATTTATCCAAAATAGTCTCATTCGCACATCCCTTTCACATTCATAGAGCCACCACCCGTACAGCACCGGGTATTTCTACGTTGCCTCTACGTTGCATCCGCGTGGAATCTCCGTTCATCCACGTTCTATCCACGTCCACCATTTATCCACGTGGAGTCCACGGGGATGCGACGTGGAAGTCGGTGGATGTGCTGTTAGGGCATAGCATATTTGAGAAGTTGTTGTGCTACTTGGGTACCAAACAACCATAAAAATATGTTTTGTATTGAATATTTGGAAAGATTCTTTTCCAGAAGTTCAAAACTATTGGTGGAATGTAAGTTATCAAGAATTAAGTCAATATATTAAGATTCACTGACCTCAAAATTGACGCGAAACAAAATTTCACTACTCGCAATGTATTAAAGAGGTTCAAATGTAATTTATCAAATCTATCCCAAGCAGCACCAGAATATACTATGAACGTTCTTCGAATATTTGAAATATGTTCTATGCACATTCCAATGAGACCGCTTCATAGATACTATGCATATTCATCGAACGTATGTAATCGAATATACGATGGTACGTCAGTCGAATGTCGATTGAATGAATATCGTACATTTCGAATGTACCATGTAGGTTCTAAGTATATTCAAAGCAGTCTCATTCGGATATTCTATGAACGTTCATTATATGTTCCTCGTATCTCATTCGTACATTCTACGAACGTTTCTATTTCGTTCATACTTTGAACTTCTGTTGCTGCTTGAGTATCGATACAGGCTTCACCGCAGTTCATTTGCATCTCTTCGAAATGAAGAATATTAAAAGATTTGGCACAAGTTTGATCTTTAACAAATTCTCATTTAACATGTTTCATAAACGTTCCATGGAAACCTAAATAAGACTATACCGGACATTTGTACATCCCTGGAATGTCTATGCGACATTTTTAAAATGTCCTGGAACATTTTTTGAACGTTCTTCTTGTGACCAAGTACGTTTTCTGAACGTCCGAAGAACGTCCCAGTGCTGTCTGGGAGGCTAGGAAGTGCGTTACAAAACTAGCTAGAAACCAACCTAACACCTGGGAAACTATCTGGGGCCCATTTAATTCCCAATCGAAAATTTACAGATATTTGAAAGGACACGGAAAGAAAAGATATTATACGAATCACCAATACCGGCTCATAAACTTCTAATTGAATTTTCTGATTCCTCTAAAAAAAGAATAAAAAATATAACTCACCATATATATTGGATAGATCTGTATAGTTACGGGAATAATCGGTGTTTAGTAAACATTGTTTTGTTACGGATAACTTCGAAGAAAGTGAATTTTACAAGAACTGTACACTGAGAAAAGTGTATGGGATTGATTACCATTCGCTCTAGTTCTCATCGCGACTTTAGGATAAGAATTGAGTGCTGACTCGCGATTTGGTGATCATTACGATGTTAACCTATCGTTCCCATGGTAACGTAAACATTTTATCGCACTCACTTCGATTTTGAATAGTACTTATTACAATTTTGTAATAGTACTTAATACAATACTTCTATTCATTTTCATTAATTCATGTTCATCATTTAATTGATTATTCATGTGAATTATTGGAAATTAATCCAAGTATAGATATTTTTGTGAAGCTTTATCAAACCTTCGATGAACCTTCAACGACGTTCCATCTACATTTCCTGAAGGCATTCCGAGGCGGACATTTCAACGTTCGTAGAACCTTTGTTAAACGTTTATGAATCTAAAAATTAGCTTTCATGAACCTTCGACCCGATCTATGCAGATCTAATTTGAACGTTCGCTGAAGCTTCATGTTCTCTTCGGGTATTAAACTTTTAATTTTTGTTCAATGTAGAGTATCATTCCTCCCAATAAGCCACATTAGAAAGAATCAAAAGATTTTAGTGTCGTTAATCATCCTAGTTATTTTATCACAAATCTTATTGAAAGCATTGTGCGCAATACGACAAATTAGTATCTTCTCTACAAAGCACAAAGTTCATGAGAGGATTCTTCTCCAAATTTTGTAGTATTCAAACTGACTTGGTAGCACACCCATTAAGGATGAATTCATAACGAAACCTTTGAAACTCCTGTCTGGGATATTGTAGTGACTTATCCCGTACAGCACAACCACCGATTCTCCACCCAGGACTTCGGTGGACTGGAGGCGGAGAATCAGTGGAGGAATGAGAGCCGCGAAAATAAGGGAGAAATAAGGGAGAGTCTTCGTTGAGGCAACGGAGAGGCGACGTGGATTTGTCCACCCCCTTTATTTTCAATAAAATTCATATCTGTCGATTTACACAACCAAATTTCAATGATTGAATCCACTGACATAAATTTTATTGAAAAAAAAGGGGGCGGACAAATCCACGTCGCCTCTCCGTTGCCTCAGCGGAGACTCTCCCTTATTTCCACGGCCCTCATTTCTCCACTCATTCTCCACCTCCAGTTCACCGAAGTCCTGGGTTGAGAATCGGTGGTTGTGCTGTCACTGAGTACTATCCGGTGTAGTAGCCAATACTATTTTGTTCTCTCCGTGTAGAGAAGACTTCATGCTTATGTATACGCTACTCATCGTTTGTTCATGACTTCATTGAACATTGTATATAAGAGGCATTGGTGAATCTTACTAGATATTTTCATACACTTCGTCTTGAACAAAGAGTTAGGAAAGCATTAAACAGGAACCTTATTTACAAACATGTGTGGTAACTCTTAAACAAATGACCGACTTGGCTGAAGTGGTGAGAGTTACTATTCAGTGTAATAATCCCGTATTTTATGGATGTCTTAGAAAAAATGAACCACAATTCTGGTAAAGTTCACTACTTTTGTTCCGAGGATTTGACATTCACAACATACAACGGAGTATATGCAGCTAAATGTAATTTTTCGAGGGAAATCCAGGAATTATTGAATATTTAATAAATGTTCATCCCGGGGAAAAGAATGTTTTTAGATAAGTTTTTTATAATTACTATTTCCATAAATATTTTTATGATCATTAAAATTGAAATTATATGAGTTATGTTTTTGAATTTGATTCTATGCTTTGTGTTTAATACGATTTCTTTTATAGATATTCAAAAGGATTCGTCATTCAGAGCATAAAGAGGGTTATATGTAGAGGAATTGAATCTTTCAAGGAAAATCCAGGATATATTGAAAATCCACTCAATTTTCATTCTGATTCATGCATGGTCAGTTATGATACAAGTGAAATAGTGAAGGAATATTATTATGCGATATGAAAAACATTTTTTGTAGATTACTCATATCAAAAGTGGAAAATCACAGTTTTTTGAAAATTACTACTCTCAATGCAGAAGAAATAAATGTCATTTGTAAAAGGCCTACGCTTAACATTATGAAATCACAGCGATTTTGTAAACTGTTTACGCTCAGCATAAATACGCTCCCTAGTGAAAATGGAGAATAGGAATGGATTGGAATTCTATCCTTCTGAATCCATTCGAATCTATTCCTATGACGTCTATTCCAAGAGAAGTGAAAAGTCTATCCAATGCATTCCGAATTTCATTCCAATATAATTGTATTCATGAAAGTGTAAAAAAATTTAATACATTTTTATCCATTTGAATTTTTAATCCTTCTCAATGCTAAATTTGGAATATAATTTCTATTACATCTAATGAATTTTTAAGTCGCGATAATTCAATCCATTTTTATACTGATAACGGTATAGACATTGAATCCGTTTCAATCATTCTTCATTACCTACTCATTTCAATCTCAGATTTGAAATACGATTCTTTTCCAATTGAATCCCTCAAAACCGATAATCTGTATGGATTCCAAGTAACATGAAAATCCTGTCCCATTCAATCCGAACTTCATTCCGATATAAGTGTATTCATGAAAGGGTAAAAAAATTTAATACATTTTTATCCATTTGAATCGTTAATCCTTCTCAATGCTAAATTTGGAATATATAATTTTTGATTCATCTAATGAATCTTCAAGTCGCGATAATTCAATCTATTTTTATACTCATCACGGTATAGACATGGTATTTAATCCTCATTGAAAATCATGATTAACTCCAATTCATTTTCATGTATTGAAATGGATTGAGCGGATTCATATTTTATTGGAGATCAGAATAAATCAACAGATGTACACGGAAATCCATTTTTTGGGATTGAATAAGATAAAGGAATCTTCTCACAATTGAAATATAAAGTGACATTCAAATAATATTGAATTCAAATGAAAACCCAATTAAACTTTAATTCATTTTCATGCAGTAAAGCGGATACAACAAATCCCTATTCAGGCCCGATGTCAAAAAGCGGTGCAGAAAATGACATTGAAAGTGGGTAGGAATGAATACAAATTTCCTTATCCATTCCTATTCTCGATTTTAACTAGGGATACTACCTACTGGTTATAACCCATGTAACACAGAATATTCTGAGGATATTCTCACAATATCCGTAAAATGTACTTGATCGAATATTCTCACAAAAAGCATAGAAGATTCGTAAATATTTATAGAAGATTCTCAGAACATTTGAATGAGACTGTTTCGAATATTCTAGGAACGTTCGTACAATATGCTCACAAAGTTTGTACGGAGATTGATGAGCAACACATGCGCAAGTATCGTGATGACATGAATTCAGTAATGATGGATGATATTGTTGACAGGCTGCAGACCCTTGGATAATATATTACTTTAATTTTTATTTGGGAATAATAAACTCCTGAAAAGTGCATTTTAATATCGCAAATGTTCTCTGAGAGTGCCATGTGTGAAAAATAATCCTGAAAAGTGTAATCAAATATTAAGAAATGCAGTATATATTACGATTGCCTGTTGCGATCATAAGTATCTCACCCCTCCATCTGAATTCATAATATTGCTAACAATTCATGATTCCAGATGTTTAATGATCCACAAAATTGATTGTGAAGTAGTTTTCGGTAACATGCAGAAATTTATATCGACGGGACTTCTTATTTTAACAGCATTTTTTTATAATATTCCCACAATATTCGTGGCATCATATTCTGAGAATATTTGAAACAGTCTCATTCAAACATTCTGAGAATGTGCGTAGAATATATTCGCACGTAATAAGAATCTCCATAGAATATTCGAATATCCTCAACATACATTCTCTGAACACTCAGAACGTGCGTGTGCTACCTGGGAAGTATAGGTATATTACCTATGCTGAGCATGAACAATATACCCTGGTTGAAAAAATCCATGGAATCTGATGATATGGAACTTAATGAGGTTTGGTCCGAACATTGTACAAGATTCAATCAGAATCACATTGAAAAAATACTCTCATCTGATTAAATCTCATTGACAAATGCTTGGATGAGATTTGGTCAGAACATTGTACAAGATTCAATGAGATTTGGTGAGAATCAATGGTTTTTTTTAACCAGGGTACTAAATCATGTAATATTGCAATGTTGCGCGTAAGACTTTTATACAATGTTTTCTCTTGCCCTGAGAGTAGTAATTTTTTACAATACATTGTGGTTTGTCACTTTTTATATACGCAATCTACAGAAAATGTTTTTTACATACAGGAAGAACGTTTTCTTGATTCCACACTCATTGTCTCATATATAACAAAAACAATATTTTTTTTTGTTTTCAAATAAACTTGCTTTGAATTCATGCAAATACTTGCATGAAGTAATCAGTCTTATGACTGGTTTGAAGAAATCCTCCAACCCTGTCTATTATCCGTTAAACGCTTAATTTCTACATATCTACAACAACCCTTATCTTGTATAATTTGCTTCATATAACTTAATCTAGGTCTACCTTTGCGAGTTTTACCATTCATTTTGCCTTCCAATACTGTTTTCAATCAACTATCATGCCTTGATGCGTGTCCTATCAGATTACTTCTTCTTTTCACGACATGTTTCAAAAGACTTCTCTTTCCATTTACCTTCTCAAGTACTTCATTTTTTACTTTCTTTATCCACTTTATTCTACGCATCCTTCTCTAAGACCACATTTCAAAAACTCCAACTCTTCATTGGTCCGTTTTTCCAATTGTCCAAGTTTCGCAACCACATAATGCTATGCTCCAAACGTAACTCTTCAAGAATTTCTTCCTCACTGCCAAGTTAATATTCTTTGAGCATAATAACTGTTTCTTTTGGTGGAAAGCGTGTTTTCCTTGTGCTAGTCTATCTTTTATAACTCTTTCGCTTTTACCGTTTTCTGTAATTATGCTTCCTAGATATTTAAATTCTTTGACTTGCTGAGTTGTCTCTGCATCTATTTTGATTTTCGTTCTTGGTGTTTTCGCTGTTGTACAAATCATGAATTTTGTTTTGTCCTTATTTATATTCATACAATACTTTTCTAGTAATATTGTTTTCATGGTGTTGAGAATATTTTCTAACTCAGCACCACTCGTAGCTAATATAGCTATGTCATGCGCAAAGCTCAACATGCTTACATTTTCTCCTTGAATCTGTAATTTCAATTGCACTTGCTCCTTTACTTCGTTCATCGCTTCTTCTATATACAAATTGAAAATCAATGATGATAGTGAGCATCCTTGTTTCACCCCTCTATTAATTTGTGCTTCTCCTTTTTGACCGTCTATTTTTATTATTGCGGTTTGATTCTTATATAATTCATACATTATTCTCCTATCCTTGAAATTAATCCCTACCTTTTTCAAAATCGTGAACATTTTTTCCCAATCAACATTATCGAATGCTTTTTGTGTATCTACAAAACCTATGTACACAGACTTTTTTAACTCTAGTCTTTTCTGTACTACTGTTCTGAGTGCTAAAATTGCTTCTCGCGTTCCCCTATTTTTCCCAAAACCGAACTGGTCTTCCGCTAATCTACTCTTTATTTTATCCCCTATTCTCCTGTATATAATTTTCCTCAGTATCTTCGAGGCATGTGAAGTTAAACTAATCGTTCTGTATTCTTCGCATTTGTCTGTTCCTTGTTTTTTCGGAATGACGACCATTTTCTTCTTTTGGAAAGCTTTTGGAAATCATATCTCTGACCAATCGAAACAATGCCACATGTGGAGGAATTGCCGGAGTTGACAAATCGCCCAGTACTGGAAAGGTTGTATTTGCCAGACTTCGGCAAAAACAACTGTTCCTGTTCAAGCCCATTACTGTTTTTCAACTGGCTGTACATGTTCGACGGAGTTGAGACGGTATTGGTTGGCGTGGACAGACAGTGTTGGGCCAGTAATGAATCAATACTGGCCGGAAAATACACGGATCGTAGTGTAACGGAGCCGCGCCAGTACTGTGCCAGAGTTGGGATGATCATTCAATATATCCAATCGACAATGAAGGGCCAGGATCGGTAGGGCAATGGCTAACTACAAAATCGGTAGTCGAACTACGTTAAAATTATGTCCATGGAAATCCGGCTGTTATGGTAAACCAAAGCGGCGCCAGTGCTGCCCCAGAGTTGGGATTACCATTTCATAGATTTGATAGCCGACTATATGCCAGTATCAATATGGCACTGGCTGACTACGAAATCGATGTTGTATTGTCGTTAAAATCGTAGCGATGGAGATCAGGCTATTAGGGTGAGCCGAAGCTTCACCAGTACTGAGCCAGAGTTGGGATAACCATTCAATA
Source organism: Gonatopus flavifemur (assembly GCA_018340375.1). Taxonomy (NCBI): domain Eukaryota; kingdom Metazoa; phylum Arthropoda; class Insecta; order Hymenoptera; family Dryinidae; genus Gonatopus; species Gonatopus flavifemur. The sequence continues at coordinate 48,131,016 of JAFFJZ010000003.1, read as the reverse complement.
AATCCAATAGGCGATCGAGTGCCAGGATCGGTAGGGCAATGGCTAACCACAAAATCGGGAATCGAACTACGTTAAAATTATGTCTATGGAAATCCGGCTGTTATGGTAAACCAAAGCGGCGCCAGTACTGAGCCAGAGTTGGGATTGCGTGACTTCAAGGGAATTGGTGCAATAAATGAGAATTTAAGTGGTCTGTTGTCAACTCGGAGATTAGCTGATGTGATAGAGACTCTGTTTCTCACTCGCAGGTCCCGGGTTCAATCCTTGCCCAGTGAACTTTCATGAAACCACTTCCCAAGCGTCTTTCTCAGATAACGGTGGTGAGAAAAATAGATTCACAAAGTTTTGATAGTTCAAATTCAATTTTTTTTTTTTTTTTACTTGAAATATAACTCCGGGGATCTCTAATTACCAGCACTGTGCCAGTACTGGGTCGGATCTGAATTCCTACGTAGGATGTATTATTTTGACCCTCTACCACTTCTCATCCAGGTGTGGTAGAACAACTGATTCTGTTGCAATGCCAGAGTTCCACCATAGTAGGCACACACCAAATATTGCTACCGACGTGGTGGTAAATGTTTTACTGGCCCTTATGTAAAATGATGTCATCATTCCGACTCCTTGCCAGTACCGTTCAAACCACTGGCCCCATAAGGGCAAGGTTGGATTTGCCAGTACTGGCAACTCTGGCAACAGTACCGCGCCAGTAGCGGCCTGTGTGTACATTTCCACATGGGGCGTCACGAGTTCTTTGACTGGAGGCTTTGATAAGATCCGCACTTATGCCATCTATTCCTGGCGCTTTATCATTTTTCAATTCTTTTCAAGCCCTGTAAAATTCTCATCTCAAAATTGAAGCTCCCAATTCTTCTTCATCGACATGTTCCTCTCTCCCTAAAGATCCTATATTATCGCTTCCTTTATACAGATCTTCCAAATTATTAATCCATTGCTCTATATTTTCCTCCGTTCTTATCACTTGTCTCCCTGGATAATTTTCAATCTTACTGCTTCTATTCATACAAAATTTTTTGGGCTTTGCCAATGCTGACAATGATATATAGCTTGACGCAATATTGACAGACAAGGCTTAGCAATCTATAAATCTTCAATGTTGATTAATAATAAATAAAATGTTGCACCGATGTCGGTGTTCGACGGATCTCGTTTGTCAGCCTACTATTGCGGCACAATTGCGCCAAGCTTGGCTCTTGCTTGGCTCATCCTTGGCCCAACATTGACTAAACGGTAGATTCCATTCAACGCCAGGAACATCTGAAATGTGGTTCAATATTGCCCCAAACTTTGGCCTAGTTCCGGTAGAAATTAGCTCTCATTGTAGCGCCGATCATTGGTAATAGCATGGCTCAATATTGGCAACTTATATAATATTTTTGCTACGTTACTAATCAAGTGTTTCTCGCGAGTGGCGAAACGCGTATACGAAAAATATATAAGGCTCGAGTAAGTCTTTGGAAGAACAGTCAATCGCTCTTTACTATGAGTCACACCAGAGGGCTCCTACCGCTGAGCCAACATCCATTGTGTCTACTTCTCATGGCAAAATCCACCGACAAAAGACGCCGAGTTGTTCACAAAAAAATGAGGGGAAGACAATAAGACTTCAAACAACATATGTCAGAAATTGCGAAATGCGCATACTTTTTACATATTTCTGCCCGTACAGCACAACCACCGATTCTCCACCCAAGACTTCGGTAGACTGGAGGTGGAGAATCAGTGGAGAAATGAGAGCCGTGGAAATAAGGGAGAAATAAGGGAGAGTCTCCGTTGAGGCAACGGAGAGGCGACATGGATTTGTCCGCCCCCTTTATTTTCAATAAAATTCATATCTGTCGATTTACACAACCAAATTTCAATGATTGAATCCACTGACATAAATTTTATTGAAAAAAAAGGGGGTGGACAAATCCACGTCGCCTCTCCGTTGCCTCAGCGGAGACTCTCCCTTATTTCCACGGCTCTCATTCCTCCACTGATTCTCCGCCTCCAGTCCACCGAAGTCCTGGGTGGAGAATCGGTGGTTGTGCTGTACGGGTGGGTGAAGTATTTTTTACTTTGATCATTGGCACAGCATTGACAAACAAAATTTCCAATTGTTTGCCAATGATGGTATATTTAATTGCCATTGTTTCATCGATGGTGGGAATTCATTGGAAAAACACGTGGGTAAATCATAAAATGATGTTATCATTCCAGGTTTGCGCCATGCTTGGTTGCCAAGCCTCGGTCATACTTTATCTACGTTGCACCATGCTAGCGCCAATTGTAAATTTCTATATGGGTAGATTTCATTTGTCCAAAAAATCTCTTAACAATCCTATATGCCTCATCTATTTTCTCTGAATGTAATCTTACTCCCATATCCTGACATTGTATTCCTGGATAACATAAAAAGCTCTACAAGTATTTTATATGAATCATTGTATCGTGAAATCGGAATGAATTGAGAACTTCCCAAGTTAAAATATTTCTAACTTTGAAATAATCGAGTAACTCGATCATATCAAGTAATTCGAACAGATCGAGTAATTCGGATACTTCGAGTAACTCAAACAAGGTCGCGTAATTCGATTTCATCGAGTAGTTCGGCTTAATCGAGTAATCCGTAAAAGTCGGGTAGTCATGAAAACTCGACTCAACACAAATCAGACACTCGGGACGAGTCGGGTACTCGACTGTTTCGAGTACTTGCGCACCCCTAGAATGCATTTACATTTGATAACCAAATATATGTGCTACTTGAAACACTATCCAGTTTTCATCTGATTGCAACAATAAAAGTTTTACAAGAGGTGGAAGTCAAAATGTTACAACCGTACCCAGTCTACCCTAAATCCCTTAAACGTAAAAAAAAATTATTGATCCAAATTTTCGTTGACTAATATGACACTTTTGGACGAAGCACAAATTCGAGAACAATTTTTACACCGGATTTTAATAATTCGTTGATTTTGTCAATTGTTTTAACAAGGGGATTTACTTCTTATCTTGATTGTCGAAATAATGGGAAGAGTCAACGAATTATTACACTGTAAAAAGAAAGTCTTAAATTCAGCTCATTTCATGGCTGAATCTACGATGCAAACAAATTAAGCCGAAAAAACAATCGCCGACACAATGGAAAAAGCATTGCCTGAAATTAAGATGCAAACAGATTAAGACTTTCTTTTCACAGTGTAAAATCCAGTGCACGAATTCTTCTCGAATTTGTGGTCCATCCAAAAATGTCATACTCACCAACGAAAATTAGGCTCACTAATTTGTTCCGTGTAACTGCTTGAGTCGTAAAATGTATTACACAAACGAAAAGAACCAAATCAGTCTCAAATGTGCTTATGTAATCCATGTATAGTAGTATCATTGTTTGATATCGCTAATTCGTTTTTCAACATAGACAGCATGGCGGAAGAAGAATGATGTTTTGTAAAATAAATCACATGTAAAGTCACCAAAAAAGGCTTGAATGAAATAATGACTTCTTCAAAAGTGACTTTCAGATGATGTCATAATGATGTCATCTCAACTTTTATGTCTTACCTGAATGTTATTGATCGAACTCATTGAGTCACTCTTGAATGGAATACACCAACAAGCGCTTTCACTGATCTTTATTACAGTAATTTTTTCTGTCCGCAGACATTCATGTATTGATGTATCTTTGTAAACATATGTCTCAAACATGGTTGAAATTTTATGCATTTGTTCCAAAAAATATGAGCATTGAGATTTTCATGTTCTCTTTTTAACACGCGAGGGTGTAATTTGAACGAAAGTTTCTTGCGTAATTGAGTATGAATTGGTTTGATAAGTGAATTTATTGAAATAAATTAAAAAAGTGTAGGAGCAATACAATATATATTCAGACTGAAAGTTGATATGACACTTATATTATTTTTAAATTGCAATTCCAAAATTAGCGTGGGAAAGAGGATTGTTAAATTCGATTGAACAACCTGATTCATCTTTACAATGATCCAGCCTATATCGCACAAGTATTCCCGCAAAGAACTTCCGTTATGCGACTAACAATGAGTTCAATATGAATTCAATAAATTCAAAATAAACTTTCCTAAGACAACATGAAGCTCGGACAAACGTTCAGAATAAACTGAGAGAAAGGGTCTATTCAAATGTTCGACAGCTAGGGAGTTTAGTCACTGTAAATAAAAATGTAGTTTTACCAGTTAAATTTTATTTGTCACAACTAAATTTTTTTCTCCCATTGAATAAATCATTTTATTCATATTTCAGACAACTAGGCTTTTATTTACCCCAATCTAGCTAGCGTAAATAAAAATCTAGCTGCGGCAACTAACATATAGTTGTCCCCACTAGGTACCTTTCTTTCAGTGCAGATCAACATAGATCTGATTGAAGCTCCGTTGAGGCTGAAGTTTAGATCCGTACTTGTTCGACGAAGGTTTAATGAACGTTACAATGTCCGCTTGAGAATAATTTCATGGAAATTTCACAGTACCAGGATCGGCAGAGAAGTAATGAACATTCGCTTCCAATTGGCTATTCTTTGTGACGCAAGATTATGATCAGTCAATTTCTTCCCATGCAGCACCGGGAAGTTTCCTGAACGTTCAGAAGACGTGCTTGATTTCCACAGATGTTCTGACTTCTGTGTAATTTTACATTCAAAATTGTATCGCGCCAAATTTCACACCCGGCACGTGTATACGCTTCACTCAGTACTCTTCCCTCTCTTTGAGAGGGTCGTCTTGTAACCGTGATTGTAAGAGCATGTACTAGACCTACGTCGAGTTTTCATAACTAAATTCAACCACGCGGTGATCGCGAATTTCTATATCATTACATTTCACATCACTATACAGTGTAACCGATACCTCAATTTTCGGCTTTGTGTTTTTAAAGAGAATAAACTCTCGAGTTAATTGTTATTCTTAATACTTCGTTTATATCGCCTTTCTATCGTTTTTCCTCTCGAGTTGAGTCCAACAATTCAAAATTCAAAATCCCAGCTCCCCCAACAACAGAGAACGTGCAAATAACGTCTCAGGATGTTCTAAAAACGTCGCATGTATGTCCCAGGGACATGCAAATGTCTCGGTTAGTTCTATCTACGTCCCCGTGTGACTTTGTGGTTTTTCAAGGTTAGTTTTCATGAAAGTACGTTTAGAAGACATGATGAGAACGTCTGGTAGTAGATCAAAAGAACGTGCTTAGAACGTATTCAAGGATATCAAATGGGAAGGTACTCTAAACGTTTGTCAAACTTGCTTCAGCGGTACCAAAACACGCAAAACCAAGAGCACGTTTTCAAAACGTTCGAAGAACTTTCTGTGCTGTCTGGGTTTAGAAGTAGTATTCATTTGGCGACCCTGCACAGAACGTTCATCAAAGATTCATCGAAGGTTCACTCGAGTTTCAATTATTTAATCCAAGTTTTTTCAAGTATGTTTTTCCACGAAAAAATGAACGGCAGAGTCAATTATAATCATAATGACAATAGTTTCAGAAAGGTTTGGGAGGGGGTCAGTTCTCCTAATCCTTTTCTCCTAATCTGTAAGTCCTAAAAAATATGAATTCCTAATAGAGTGCGAGTCCTAAACTTTATTTTCCTAATCTATTTCTCCTAATCATCCATTTCTCCTAATTTACATTTTTCAAAAAATATGAATTCCTAATATAATACAATAACATTTGGACTTCTGTTGATTACAATTCAACTTTTGGTTACACGTCACACTTAAATTCTTTGGTTAACATTATTCACAATCTTTTAATAATAATATTCCAAATTATTGTACGAGGTGTGTTCAAAAAGTAAGGTGACTTTGTATTTTTATGAAAAAATATTTATTCATTTATCAATATTTATGTTGTCCCCTTCAAAGTAATCCCCCTCGGATACAATACACTTATGCCAACGGTTTTTCCAATCCTCAAAGCACTTCTCATAAGCACTTTTCGGTATAGCCTTGAGCTCTTCCAGCGATGCAGTCTTTATCTCTTCAATCGTTGCAAATTTCCGTCCTTTCATAGGTCTCTTTAGTTTTGGGAACAAGAAAAAGTCACATGGGGCCAAATCCGGTGAATATGGTGGCTGAGGCATGATTGTGGTGTTGTTTTTGGCCAAACAATCTCTCACAAGCAAAGATGAGTGAGCAGGGGCATTATCATGATGCAAAAGCCATGAATTATTTTTCCACAATTCTGGACGTTTTCTTCGTATTGCTTCTCGCAAACGGCGCATAACTTCAAGATAATACTGTTTATTGACCGTACGACCATATGGTAAGAACTCCTGATGCACCACGCCATGGTAATCGAAGAAAACAGTGAGCAAAACTTTGACATTTGATCGGTCTTGGCTCATCTGGGGTCTTCCATTGGGACGATTGGACTTTGGTTTCGACATCATAACCATATACCCATGATTCGTCACCAGTTATGACCCTTTTGAGTAAATCTGGGTCGTCGTTGACGTCATTCAACAGTTCTTGAGCGATGCTCATGCGACGGTTCTTTTGGTAAAAATTTAGCAATTTCGGAACAAACTTCGCTGACACACGTCTCATGCCCAAAACGTTAGAAAAAATTTCATGGCACGAGCCAAGCGATAAACCAACATCCTCAGCAACTTCTCTGATAGTGATTCGACGATTTTCCAAAACAATTTTCTTCACTGCTTGAACGTTTTCATTAGTTGTTGACGTGCTTGGGCGTCCAGAGCGAGGCTCGTCATTGGCATCTTCCCGGCCATCTTGGAAGAGTTTGTACCACTTGTAAACATTTTTTTTACTCAGAACAGTTTCACCGTATGCTACTGTCAACATTTTAAGTGTTTCGGAGCACTTTATTTTATTTTTTACACAAAATTTGATGCAAATCCTTTGATCCATATTTTTCGATAGCAAGAAATCGCCGAGCACGCAAAACACTTATAACCTTTACACCTCTCACAACCAAACAAAAAATGCTATACACTTGAAACTTGGTACAGATGTTCGGGAAGAGTGTGCCAACATAACAAAACAAAAGAATCGATAATCGAAAGTACGTTGCCCGCGAAATTTGAAAAGTCACCTTACTTTTTGAACACACCTCGTATTCATTATGGCTGAAATTATCGCCTCAGCGAGTGGAAGAGGTTTCTTACTTCATATCGATGGATTCCTCTATTATAAACGTGATGAGGTTTCAGAAAAAACATATTGGCATTGCAAAAGAAAACCTCCATGTAATGCTACCGCGATTACGTCTTCCACGGGTGTAGGTATTCATATCCACAAGGGACCAGACAAGCCCTTACATTCTCACGCTCCGAATTTAGAAGAAGTTGCAGCTCACAAAGTTGTGACTAGCATAAAAAGAAAAGCGAAGGAACATCCTGAGGCACCGCCAGCGCAAATTTTACGAACTGAAATGTCTAAGGTATATTCGAATATTACTTTGATTCATGAATATTTGACATTACATTTACACCGAAGGTACCAAAGGAAGGTTTGTCACAACTACCCAATCGTCAAAACCGATATTGTGACGTACTTAAAATCTGTAGGTTATAATCTGGAATTGTAAACTGATAGCAGCTATGATCTGGAACAAAATAAACAATTTAGAACACTTGCATGTTAGTAATCATTTTTTTAGGAGACAATGTTTTAGGACTCACATTATTTTAGGACTATTCATTTTAGGACCATACACTTTTAGGAGAAAAGGATTAGGAGAACTGACCTACAATCCATAGAATGTGTATTAACCCAGACAGCACCGATGGATGGGCGATGATGAAAAAAAGTATCGATATAAAAAATATCCATTTTGGATTCCATATGATAGTTTGACATCGATTATCGGATAAAAAAAACATGGATAACGATTGTTAGAATAAAACGTTTTTATTGTCTTAAGAAAAAAATTACAGTTGATACAATTCCCGTACGAATACGTATATACGCTAGTGTAACGTCGCGGATGTCGTGCTACTCGTAGCTCTCGCTTCTTCATACTAACTTCACTGTTAGAAAAATCTGTCTTAAATTTAATAATAATTATTATGGAGTTTTTCACATAATATTATTATGAAATTTAATACTGTATTGTATATTAAAAACTGAGTATTCAATTTAATACTGTATTGTATATTAAAAACTGAGTATTCAATTGATTACTGTATTGTATATTAAAAACTGAGTATTAAATTTAATAACAATTATTATAAATTTATATACATGGAATTTCTATGAAATCCAATAATGTATTACATATTAAAATTTATGATTCTGAATTATGAATTAACAGAAAAAAATCTTGAAGTTCTCAACAGAAATCATTGGGAATTTCCTTCATATTTTGGAATCCTCGAAACTCTTCCGAAGTGAGTATGTATGTAATCGTGAATGTAGTCAAATTCAATTGGAGCGCAAAGTTTTGGGGGCCTAGCGGGGGATCGAACCTGCTCTCCTACCGAACCTAACCTACGACCTCACGCCTCAACCAGCTTGACTACATCCCCAGATAGAAAAGCGTGCTATGCATTTTCATAACATAAAGTGCTCAAAATAGCGTGCCGTCAACTTGAGATTATAAACGTAACTTAACTTGTTAAAGGTGCATGTAATGGTGAGATCATGTATACATCATAGAACCATTCGGTTCACATACCATGTTCACATAAACATAGTGAAATGCGGAAACACCTGGGTACCATCATGACAGCATTCATGTGTGAAATAGTTTTCAGAATTATTTCTCCATTATTGATACATTTTTGTTCCACGCAATGCTACCTTCATGTTGCCATTAATATAGCAAAACATGGCTCATTTTTCTCACCGTGATATGGCTGAAGATGGTGTCATAATCCTTCAATAATGGTGTCACGTTATTTGACGCGAAATGCAACAATTATGTTGCCACGTTTTGCTGTAGCACAAAGCAAACACCACGATCAAACAAACAAACAAAGAAGCAAACAAACTACGGGCGAACACTTCATAATAATTGAAATATCGCTCTGTACAGCACTTATACTTGAATCGGAGAATTGCTGTACACGGCGATATTTTGATTAAAATGAAGCGTTTGGTCGTAGTTTGTCATAAACGATTTGGCTGCTGCTACGCCGCTAGTATCCCCTTAAATGGATACTAGCGTCGGTAACTCGCGTGATCGGTTAAAAAGAGACAGAATCGTAATATAGAAAGAGAGATCCAATACCAACGCTAGTATCCCCTTAATAGAAACGTTTCAAGACAGCATCACAGTGGTTGAGGGGATACTAGCGTACCATCCGAGTAAAGATTTTGTGTGACAGATTTCTCCGAACTGAGCTTATAAAATTGCCTGAAATTTTCAGGAAATGATCTTGGATACCTTTTCAATTGCTGTACAGACTCCAAATTGTAAATTTCGGGCAAAAAATTTTCTTTTACCGACTGAGAAAGAAATTTTTTTTCTACATTCAAAATTTGGACTTTGTACAGCAATTTAAAAGGTATCAGAAATTATTCCCTGGGAATTTCAGACAATTTCATAAGCTCAGTTTGGAGAAATCTGTCACACAGAATCTTTACTCGGATGGTCCCCTTAAGGTGATACTAGCGGCGTGGCAGCAGCCAAATCGTTCATGACAGACTACGAGCAAACGCTTCAATTTTAACATGATATCACTTGGTGCAGCACTTTCATTTAAATCACAGAAGTGCTGTACCAAAATGTAAATGATTTGGCTGCTGCCACGCTGCTAGTATCCCCTTAAGAGGATAATAAATAAAGATATTAATCGAATAATCATCATATTTTATTCCTACATTTCCTCTCGAGATTGGTGTTTTCAAATTTCAGGACCAGTAATCTACATAAAATAAATGAATTTCATAAATTTCTCCGTATATCAACGCCATAGTATGTGCTAATAATGAATCGATTATGGTTGCGCGGGAGGTTTTCATGTAATGCATTCATATTACATGCATTATGGCAGCATGATTCGGCTCGTTTTCGATGCCACGGTATGTGTCAATGATGCATTAATCATGTTTGAGCGGAATGGTTTCCCGTAATGCATCCATAATACCATAAATCTGACACCATGAATGGCTCTTATTTCAGATGCCATATCGTGCATCGATGATTCATCAAGTTTTGTGGATCATAATGTTCGCTTACATTGTCACCAATAACAATGCTCAATACGGAAACACCTTGGTACCATCTTGCTAACATTTTTATCCATACCATGGTTCCATGATGGTACCATTATGACTACATTTTTCTATCTGGGATCACGATTAAAGAAATCGACTGTAAAATACGATGCAGTTTTAGATATCACATATGCTCTGTGCACACACACATATACAGGGTGGGGCATTTAAAGTGTCGCGGGCGTTTTTTCCAAAAATAAAATGAGATACGAGAAAATTTTTCGGACAAAAATTGTAGGGTATCGAGGGGGACATCCGATGGTGGCCTTGGCTTTGACCTCAAATCTCATCTTCAAGGGCATTCTGAGGTCAACTATTGTTTTTTAAATAGCATCTCATATTTTTTACTGCAGATTTGGATTCTAGGTCAAAAACCAAGAAACTCTTGTCTGAACCATTTTCCTGAAATCCGCAAAGATGGCGCTCTAATCGATATTGTTCCATACTGAATCTGACATTAGAATAACTCGAAAACGAAGGGTCTTGGAGGAGAATGTTTCGGACAAAAGTTGTCTGATTCCAAGGGGGACCCCTTGAACTGAAACGGAGGTGATGGGGTATAACAGACAAAACACAACACATTTCAATCGTCTACATCACTTGGATAATTTTAATGCAGTAGATGCTCAAAATGATGGCCTTCGACTTCAATACACATTTCAAAACGTTTTACAAAAGATTGCTGAACTCGTGCTAAAATATCTTCATTGATGCTCGCGCATGCATTGATGATTCGTTGACGCATATTCTCAGGTGTAGTCGGTGCTTGTTGATAAACTGTATCTTTTATGTATCCCCATAAAAAAAAATCTGGAGAAGTAAGATCCGGAGAACGGGCAGGCCAATGAACTGGTCCACGACGTCCTATCCATCGTCCAGGATAATGTCTGTCCAATATTTCTCGAGCTGTGACTGCATAATGGGATGGACAACCATCGTGTTGATACCACATATTCAATCGTTCCTGAATAGGTATGTCTTCAAGTAATGTTGGAAGTACTTGATCTAATAAATGTCTGTACTTCTCTCCATTTAGCGTATCTGCAATGAAGTACGGTCCAATTACTCGAGATCGAAAAATACCACACCAAACATTCACAGCCCATTGTCTTTGATGCTCTACTTGACGTAACCATCTTGGATTTTCTGTCGCCCAGTAATGCATATTATGTCGATTTACTTGACCATGATTGGTGAACGTCGACTCATCAGAAAATAATATGTTGATGAAGTTGTTATTGTGCATTTGCGCTAGACCCCATCGACGAAACTGTACACGATTTTCGAAATCATCACCGTGAAGGTCTTGATGCAAACAAATGTGATACGGATGGAATTTGTGACGTTTCAGTATTCGAAGAACACTTCTTCGAGAAATTCCCGAATGGAGTTCAATTTTACGAAAGCTCACGTGTGGATTATTGGCTACTGCAGCTAGTACATTAACTTCCGCATTTTCTCCGCTAACAGTTCTCATTCGATGTCGTTTTTCCCTTGTAACACTTCCCGTTTCTGAGAATAATTTTGTAATGCGTTGAAAATACCTAATGGATGGCGTTGTTCTTTCAGGAAATCGTTCTGCATACAAGTCATATGCTTGTCTGGGGTTCTTATGCACTTCACCGTAAATGTAGATCATATCGATCTTTTCAGAAACCGTGTATCGGATATCCATGATTTTCAATTTGTCATAAACCAAGTAATAATCAAATGTAACTGACAAACTGACTTTCAAAATCGTGAATTTTCACTGAACCCCGTCGTTTGTTTACATCGCGTGAGCTCTGAATGGTGGTAATGTAGACGATTGAAATGTGTTGTGTATTGACAACTTTTGTACGAAACATTCTTTTGCAAGACCCTTCGTTTTCGAGTTATTCGAATGTCAGATTCAAAATGGAACAATATCGATTAGAGCGCCATCTTTGCGGATTTCAGGAAAATGGTTCAGACAAAAGTTTCTTGGTTTTTGACCTAGAATCCAAATCTGCAGTAAAAAATATGAGATGCTATTTAAAAAACAAGAGTTGATCTTAGAATGCCCTTGAAGATGAGATTTGAGGTCAAAGCCAAGGCCACCATCGGATGTCCCCCTCGGTACCCTACAACTTTTGTCCGAAAAATTTTCTCGTATCTCACTTTATTTTTGGAAAAAACGCCCGCGACACTTTAAATGCCCCACCCTGTATACATACATTCATTTAATTTTGATTCCGTAAATAGAAGTGCATTGATAAAAATATGAAAGAGAAAAGAACAAGACTTACCCATATTTGGAAGTTATCTTGTTATCAACTATATGTGTATGAAAACTTCGGGAATTTGTTCACATGTAACTAAAGCTAATTGAATTAGGACATATAATCATGGTATACATACCCATGAGTTATTGACCATTAGTGGTAATTAAGAGGTTATGGATTCTATCACATGTATACACGTATATACTATTATATGCTCCCAAAAACAAAGTGCGCAGTGAATTATGCGCATAGAAGCCATCTTTGACATTTTAACATGAATTATTGTTATTTTTCATTATAGATTATTAGAATTAGGAAGTTTGCATGGAATTTAATAATATATTTTGAATTTTCATAACCGGTTATTAATTTTCATGCATTTAATGTGAAAATTCATAAACATGTTGTGAATCACAGAATATTATTAATCATAAGGTGTACTTATAGAATTTCATAAGAATTTTCATATTAAATTTAAGAACTTTTCTAACAGTGTTCGAAAGGTTGCGTCTCTCAACTGTCCCCCTACTTAGCGTCCATCAACGCCCTCTAAGAATCATGCCGGAACCGAGCCGCTAACATTCGGCGAACTTGAAATTTACTTGGTCCCTCAAGAATACAATACAATTGAAAAAACGTATCTTCATCATGAACAAAAAAACAAAATTATTGGTATTCTTGTCGTATGCGGTTTACCGGAGACTGGTGGTCTACCGGAGTAGACCGCATACTGCCCCACATAAGGTCGCAGTATGCGGTCTACTGCGGTATGAGGTCTACCCTAAGTAGAGTGCATACGACAACGGTGACGGTTGCAGTATGGGGTCTACCTGGGCAGACCGCAAGGTGCTTCCGTAACGACTGTTAGATGGGGTCTACCGTGAGAAAGCGGCAAAGCATAGGAAGAGAAGCGAGCGAGTAGTACAGAAAACGAACTGCAGGAACTGAAATGAAAAAAGTGAAGGGAAAAGCACAAGTAAACGGAGTAGTAAACGCGGTAACTGAAAAGTGAGCGTGGAAAGCAAAGGAAAGAAATAATAATAATAGTAATGCACCGTGATCGTTCAACACCATTTATTGTTTGCAATTACGTGCGAAAGAGCTGCTTCAGAATGTGCTCATCACAGAGGGAGTACAAAGCAAATGAACGACGACATGAGAAAAACCTTAATCGCATGAAAAAAACATCAACTGCGTGACCAAGTCATTAACTGCATGTGCAAATTACTAATTCTACGAGCAAACTGTTAATTGCATGCACAAATCATTGATTCAACGAGGAAACTATTAATTGCACGTTCAAATCATTAATTCCATGTGCGCAGCATTTGCAGGATGAATAAATCAAGGAATATATAAAGGAATAAACAATTGCATAATTGAATTCACGATTCCGTAAACAAACTTAGGATTCCATGATCAAATCAGTAATCGCATGAAGACATCGAGTGCAGCGAAGAATCATTAATTGCATGAATAAGCAATTCAGCAAGTTTCGGTGTTTCCACATAAGTACCAGACTGTTATTTCTCTGCATTTTTACCTGCACTTGAACTGCTTTTCATTACGCATGCTGCAGTTTATCGAGGTCGTTTCCCACCCACCGGGGTAGACCGCATAATACAATCCTTACCCTTATCGTATGCACTCTGCTCAGGGTAGACCCCATACAAGAAGCATATAGTAAGCAGCTTGCGGTCTACCGGGATAGACCGCATACAGCAACCGTATGCACTGCAGCATGCGGTCTACCCCGGTCGACCGCATACGACAATCCAAGGACCTACGTAGACCACATACGACAAGAATACCAAATTATTAATACTTCAACGTATTTTTCCGGACGCCAGCATTTCATTTTTTAAACGTAATCCTTGAAATAAATTGGTTTTTTTCTATCGCGCATCGACATTCGTGGAGGTACCGTCATATTACCTTTCTTCTTACAAGATTGAGTGAGCTCATCGGTTCCCATGTCTCGATCGCTCATATCCAAAGATTCCCTAACGTCATTACCCAATAAACATGAACATCTTCAAGATATCTTGAAGATATCTTTTGAAAGACATCTACAAGAAATATCAAAAAGACATCTTGAAGATATCTTTTGAAAGACATCTTGAAGACATATCGAAAAGATATCTAAATGACATCTTTTCGATATGTCTTGAAGATGTCTTTCAAAAGATATGTTTAAGATGTTTTACCAAATGTATCTCTAAGATCAGCAGTTTTGAGGTTATGAGTGCATATGGATAACACTTCAAATGTCTTTGTTCACAATCAAATTGCGAAGAAGGTGAATTCGTTCATAAATTAAAAGCTTGAATAATCCATCTAAATACTAACAAATTCTGTGAAAAGTACAAATCTGTGACCTTGCAGTACTAGCACTAAAAGTAACGAATCTCCAAGTCACAATATTTTGCGAATTATCGAACTTCTTACGCTGAATTTTATGTACGGCCTTCGTGTACGGTGATTTTATCAAATTCTCATTCACATTTACTAATAAGTTGTTTTTCAATAACAGTGAGAAAGAAATAATTGGAAGGTATCTATGATATTAATCAGACACGAACGATCACTGGATCACGTACTCCAATATATTTCACCAAATTCATTAAACTGTTCAAATTTTAAGCACAATCAACTTATCTTATATTTGTATATGTAATAAACACCTTGTTCAAAAGACCACTTTTACTCTGAAAATATACACCGCTGACATTATACGAGGGTGGATTGATAAGTTTCCGGCCTGACCAAGAGATGGCGCCACTAGGCCTACCTTGAGGTGGCGTTCTATAGTACCATCCTTAGATAGCTTGTAGCTATAGTTTCAGTCCGATCGCCATGTTAGTTGAGTTTTGAGAGCACGCTGACCAAGACGCCTCTGTGCTTTTCGTAAAAATGGAAAAGCTGGAAAATCGTGCTGTCATCAAATACTTTTATTTGAAGGGGTTGACGCCGGAGGAAATTAAAGAAGAGATGGACTCAACACTAGGGACATCCTCCCCATCATATTCAACCGTTAAGCAGTGGGTTTCCGAGTTTAAAAAGGGTCGTGTGAGCACCTCTGATGAGCCTCGCTCAGGACGCCCCATTGAGGTCACAACTCCAGATATGATCGACAAAATCCATCAAATAGTGCTGAAAGATCGCAGCTTAAAAGTTCGTGAGATAGCTGAGACCTGTAAGATGTCATATGAACGTGTACAAAATATTTTGCACCAACATTTGTATATGGAAAAGCTCTGTGCGAGATGGGTGCCGCGTTTGCTAACAGTCGACCAAAAATTGATTCGAAAGAACATTTCTACCGCCAATTTGGCGTTGTATAAGCGTAATCCAAGCGAATTTTTGCGTCGATTCGTAACCGTTGACGAAACTTGGGTCCACCACTACACTCCTGAAACCAAAGAACAGTCTAAACAGTGGATTGGACCAGGGGAACCAACTCCAAAGAAGGCAAAAACAATTTTTTCGGCGAACAAGGTTATGGCTACTGTTTTTTGGGATGCAAGAGGTATTATATACATTGATTACCTTGAAGAGGGGAAAACTATCACTGGTCAATACTACGCAGACTTATTGCAACGTTTGAGCCACGGAGTGAAAATTAAACGACCTCATCTGGCGAAGAAAAAAATCTTGTTTCATCACGATAACGCACCAGCGCACACGTCAATCGTTGCGATGGCTAAAATCAACGATCTGAAGTTTGAATTAATGCCGCACCCTCGCTACTCTCCAGACCTAGCCCCGAGTGACTATTATCTGTTTCCTAACCTCAAAAAATGGCTTGGCGGTAAGATATTTGCGGACAATGAAGAAGTAATCGAAGCTGTAAATGGGTATTTTGAGGAGCTTGACGAATCAGTCTATAGAAATGGCATTATTAGACTAGAACACCGCTATGAGAAATGTATCAGCCTTGGAGGAGATTATGTTGAGAAATAAAAAAAAAAAAATTCTTAAAAACGTTGTTTTTCTTGGTCAGGCCGGAAACTTATCAATCCACCCTCGTATCTTACTATGTCATATTGACGATTATAAGGACGGTCATCAAATTGTCTCTATGGCTCAGGTCATTGAAGCGTAGGTACGTCGTGAAATGCCCGGGTTCGAATCTCGCAACTCCAAGAATCCAAAATGAGGCAAAATTGGTAGGACCGAGAGGGGGATCAAAAGAAAAGAAAGGAAGAAGAAGAAGAAAAAGAGGGAAGAATTTTTTTTATGCACGATTCGAGATTTCCCTAAGATATTTTTATGAATTCTTCAAGACATTTTTAAGACTTGATCGAATACGTCTAAAACATATAAGAGACCTTTTTGCAAGACATCTTCCAAAATTGCGAGATATCTTTTAGATATCCAAAAGATGTCTTTTTGTTTGATTGGGTATCCGAAGCTAGATCGCGTTTGTCAGAGTTTCTCAGAGTTTTTTCATTTTTTTCAGAGATTTTTCATAGTTTTGCAGACATTTTTCAGCGAAATATTCCCATACGGGTCGCTAGTATATTGCGGATATACTTGCATTCTGAAGGTATATACCAAACATTCTCTTCAAAAGTACCAGACTTTTTGGGAGTTAATGGTAGGATAATGACATTGTATAATAGAAAGTCTGATGCTTTTGATGAGAATGTTTGGTATATAACCTCAAAATGCAAGTATATCCTCAACATACTAGCGAGTCTAGTAATTTATAGTAGATAATTTTTCTCAGTGTAAAAATATAAAATCAAGACATTTTCCATAGATATCACTCAAGCTTATATATGTTATATGATTAGTATTCACAAGCTTTTATAATTCTTCGATTTGAAATGTTCCTGTCATGACATTTTTCAAATAAATTGATATGAGATCGATGATTTATATTCATTCATCAAGAATTCATTTTTATATCAACAGCGTTGCTCAAATCTGTTCATGGGTCACATTTCTAGTCCTCAATTTCAGTCAAACCAAATTTCTAACGGAATCAACCCACCAAAAATTCACGTTGAATAGAATAACCAATGACGCACAGAATTTCCAGCCGATAGACACCCTGAAGAATACGAATGTTACCATCCGAGCATGCTTTCTTTCTACCAAAATACTCTAATTTGAATTCATAGGAAAATCCATACTTCAGATCGTTCGGATAACCACACACTTTTTTCGGTAGAGTGTCTCAGTCCCCAAGGTCAATTTTCCCGAAAGTCCGATACACCGAAATGCAAAATCCTGTTGTGTGTTGAACATCTACAAATCCTGGTATTACCCAAAAAAAAATTATTCCAGTCAAATGAATATTTATTTGTCCTGTACCAAAGAAATATTTATTAAAATTAACAAAATATTCTTTGGAACCAAAATAATTTATTGGAATCAAATAAACGATTAAAACCATCTATTTAATTGAAATAAATTATTTTGGTTCCAAAGAATATTTTGTTAATTCTAATAAATATTTCTTTGGTGCAGGACAAATAAATATTTATTTGACTGGAATAAATTTTTTTTTCAGTGCATTACGTTGTGCGAAGCTGCGCATATGTTTTTAAAGGTTAGTTTTCATGAAAGTATGTTGGGAAAACATTATGAGAACGGCCCGTAGTAGATGAAAAGAACGAGTTAAGAACGTATTCAAGGGCATCCAAAATGCAGGTACTCTAAATATTTAAAAAACTTACTCCTCGGGGACCAAAACACGCAAAACCAAGTGCATGTTTTCAAAACGTTGAGAGAATTTTCTGTGCTTTCTGGGTAGTGAAACCAACGATGCCTAGTTGGCTTGGAACACCCCAAATCTTATTTTTAGAAATCCATTGTTTCCATAGGTATTGAACACACGGTGGAAGCTGCAATGTCGTGACAAAATTTCAGTACCTTAAAATATAATAGTTAGATGGCTAGTAACATCTAGGAATATTTCGGTATATCGACCTTTCGAGAAAATGGACTTTCGGAACTGCGACACTCTACCATTTTTTTCAATGCACGAAGCACTTGCAAGTGTCTAGTTTTAGGCTAGTCAAGCGTTACAAAACTCGCGAATCCTTAGATTATTTCAACTTGGAAATATTTGAAAAAGTAATATTTCTGATCCCTATTACACTTGTACTTGTTGAATTGATTTACCGATGAAAATTTCATGCTTTCGAAAATTACGCAACACTCGCTAGCTCCGCAAAAAGAAATAGACGCAATTATTGGTAAGGTGACCGGCCCCATTAATGAACACCTTAACCCCCATTAGCGAACACTCGTTTATCTATTATATCTTTCCTATGGCATATTATTCTGAATTTATTTACATAACAGCGGTTGATTTAGTATCCAGTCAGTCATGCTTGGATGAAATTAAAGCACTAAATGAAAAGTACTATGAATCAAAAACCAAGACGTTCATTAAAGGGGTCGCGTTCATAAATGGGGTCATCTACCTTATCAGAAGTATGACTGATGGAAATACTCATTGTTGGATGTAGATTTTCGATAATAAGATTTGTTTTTTGAAATGGAATCTGACTTATAAATGAAACTGAAACTGGCACCCGTAAAGCTAGCAGCCGATTACCATAATTTTTTCCACAAAACTTTGATCAAAGATTTAAATATCTGAGACATTTAGTAGAATGCCACTCAATTGATTTTTGATGTGAACACAGCTGGAACCACATTGAATCGAAAGTTACAACAATTAGCTGCTAGCTTTAGGTTGCTGGTTTTAGCTTTATGATTCATAACCTCCATTCGTATTATTCACAAATTCTAATGAGTTTGAATTATAAATAAAACTATGAATTACCCTTCGACGGATGAATCAAATTGTTTTTCTTCAATTTTCTTCAATTTTATTCATATTTTATCAAACTTTCTCCATGATTAATGAAAGAAACAGGTATAAAATGGAATTATTCCGGCCCCGATGGGAGCCCTGTTGATACCCAATTAGGTTTGAATGATTTTTGCGTCACATTCACCATTCAATCCTTGTTAGGCCCCGATTATTATTATGGCGTTACTGATGGAATTTCTACACGGGACACTCCACCCTCGACATTCCGAATGTTAGAATACAACGTTTTTATTGTCTTGAGAAAAAAATTACAGTTAATACAATTCCCGTACGAATACGTATATACGCTAGTGTAACGTCGCGGATGTCTACTCGTAGCTCTCGCTTCTTCATACTAACTTCGAAAGGTTGCGTCTCTCAACCATCCCCCTACTTAGCGTCCATCAACGCCCTCTACGAATCATGCCGGAACCGAACCGCTAACACGATATATCGGTATTTTTATTAATATTAGACAAAATGGACCAACAGAGTGGTATCTATTCTCAATCTACAAATTCTACCCAACCATTTTATCATCATTTGTGTACTCATTCAATCGATTTGTTGAGCCTTCACGGAGAAAAATACAGTTGAAATTACTGTGGTAGATCACTATCCATGGACCAGATTGGAATTGACAAGAAAAATTATGGTATTTTCTTCTAATTTTAGAAAACTCCACAGTAATTTGTAATGAATGTCCAGTATAATATTTACTGAATAAAAAATTTTTCTGAAAATCCATGAATTTATGATTTCAACGACAAGGATTTTCACTGTGTGAATTGGAAAACGTACATTTAATCTTAATGGGGAACTATTTTACTATGTGGAAATATAAATCTTCATAAAAATCAAAATTCGGGCTGGCGTTGATATGAAGCACAGTAAAAAATTATTTTGGAGGTTACCTCGATCCAATACGATTGAAGTGCCACCGTACTAGTTGACTTGTCCCTGATTAAAATTTGGTTCGGGGTCATCCTACAGGGTCGAAGCCTCCTGGACTAGGGAGTGGGTGATACTCGCGGGTTGGTGATCATTACGATGTTGACCTATCGTTTCCATGGGAACGTAAACAGTTTATCGTACTCAATCCGATTTCGAATAGGATTTATTACAATTTTGAAATATCTGTCGGGTCATTCCACGTCACATCGACCAAGAAATGTAACCCACCATCTCAGATTTCGATGAAACTTGGTACATTTCCTCTAATTTGGGTTCCAAGAACGTATACCAATTTTTATTCCGTTTATATTCCTGACTATATAAAGACCATTCCACTGAAAATTTACAATTGGAAAATAAAATCGTGGGGAATATTTTTTTCTTGTATCGAATACAAAAAAAATCGACACGTATTTTCATTATGATATGAAGGGTTTCGGAATGGAAAGTATTCGAAATTTGAAAATTGAAAAGATCTTTCTTCAAATGTTTATAGTTTATGAACCATTCCATAAATAAAAGAAATTTTCAGGAAAAGTGTACAATTGATCAACCTTTAAATGTAGCAATGCATGAAGTATTTACTTCGCTCATTCACACAACGAATATGCCATTTTTGTAAACAAATATCAATTGAATCAAAGGCATTTTTCAAATCGTTTTTTTTTTAAATTGGAATGTTCCTCATAGTCAGATTCAGAATCAGAAAGTCGTCATCTGACAGGGTGGTGAAAGAACCGAGAAATCAGGGAAATCTCAGGGATTTTTAATATTCTGGAAATCTCAGGGAACTTCGAAAATAAAATTGGAAACTCAGGGAAATGTGTGGGAAGTCGAGTTTCAAATTGAGATTCGGTATTGTCATTGTTTTCTTTTTACTTTTGCCTAACTTTTAACTGATTCTTATGGAAATCTCACATTGGAAATACACGTTGGTTGAGAAGTTCCTGCGCTCACCAAGAGATAGCACTGCTAGCTCAACCCTGGTGGAATGTGAAGTAGTTCTAATCGTGCAAAAAAGAGGAGTGAAAAAGTAGTGAGGAAGTAGTAAGAAGAAAAGCTATTTCCGCAGCAAAAAACCACGTAAGAGAGGAAATAAAAAGGGAAAAAGAAACTAGAGACTCTAATCTATCTATTGGGCATAAAATTAAGGTGACATGGGCCCATTAAGATGGATATTGAACGATTTTAAGAAAGGAGAATTTTCGGCAAAAATCAATGCGGTACGCTTACCGGCGTCTACCAGGGGAGGCGGGGCTACGGGCACCGAGCAGAGGAAGAGAGAGAACAGGGGGAGCGTAGGCCACGCCTCCAACGTCTGCGGGCACAGGAGAATGTAGGTAGTGAAAAAGGAGTGAAAAAGTAGGAATAGAGTAGTAGGCGGCGTTTTACAGTTCTTTAAAAATTCCCACAGCCCTCAGGATATTCTGTGCGGCATTTTATGCTTGTGGAAGTATCAGGAGTATGCGCTGAGATGCCGATATATTTTTCCCACAGGTTTGAGTCCCTTACGTTGGTGATAATAACGAGAAGTTCCTAAAAGGACGTAAAAGAGGAGAAGAGGAATTTTTTTCGGTTTCTGATGGTTCAACCCTTTCCGATAGCATTCTATGGAATATCTCATCACCAAATCACTATCGAATGATACCTCAACAATAACTCGCTTGTATCTAGTGATTAAAATCGAACCTGAATTCGATGAAGCCGGGGAAAAGTGAAAAAGGAGTGAAAGACAGAAAAAGAGTAGTAGGCCGCGTTTTACAGTTCTTTATCAATTCCCACAGCCCTCAGGATATTCTGTGCGGCATTTTATGCTTGTGGGAGCATCAGGGGTATGTGCTGAGATGCCGATATATTTTCTCCAAAGGTTTGAGTGCCTTAAGTTGGTGATAATAACGAGAAGTTCCTAAAAAGACGTAAAAAAGTAGAAGAGGAATTTTTTTCAATTTCTGATGGTTCAACCCCTTCCGATAGCATTCTATGGAATATCCCATCACCAAATCACTATCGAATGATACCTCGACAATAACTCGCTTGTATCTAGTGATTAAAATCGAACCTGAATTCGATGAAGCCGGGGAAAAGTGAAAAAGGAGTGAAAGAGAGAAAGAGAGTAGTAGGCCGCGTTTTACAGTTCTTTATCAATTCCCACAGCCCTCAGGATATTCTGTGCGGCATTTTATGCTTGTGGGAGTATCAGGAGTATGCGCTTAGGTGCCGATATATTTTTTCCACAGGTTTGAGTGCCTCAAGTTGGTGATAATAACGAGAAGTTCCTAAAAGGACGTAAAAGAGGAGAAGAGGAATTTTTTTCGGTTCCTGATGGTTCAACCCTTTCCGATAGCATCCTATGGAATATTTCATCACCAAATCACTATCGAATAATACCTCAGCAATAACTCGCTTGTATCTAGTGATTAAAATCGAACCTGGATTCGATGGGGGCGCCCGGTTCCTACAAGTTTCAATCCTACAACTTACCGATCCTACAACCATTATGTGACGTGGCTCAATCCTACAACTTGATTATCCTACAACTGGTTCATCCTACGAGTTGAAATTGTCGATTGGTTCAATCCTACAACCAGTTAATTCTACAACTGTTCGATCCTACAAGTTGAAATTGTCGATTGGTGCATTTCTACAACCAGTAGATTCTACAACTGTTTGATCCTACAAGTGAAAAATGTCGCGAAGTTCAAACCTACAACCAACGGATCCTACAAGTTAGAATTGTCGATTGGTTCAATTCTACAACCAGTAGATCCTACAAGTAGAAATGTCGCGAGGTTCAGTCCTACAACCAACGGATCCTACAAGTGAAAAATGTCGCGAGGTTCAGTCCTACAACCAACGGATCCTACAAGTTAGAATTGTCGATTGGTTCAATTCTACAACCAACGGATCCTACAAGTGAAAAATGTCGCGAGGTTCAGTCCTACAAGTTAGAATTGTCGATTGGTTCAATCCTACAACCAACGGATCCTACAAGCTGGAATATTCGAGATAAGCGCAGCTCGTTTCCACAACTGTTTGATCTCACGAGTTGAAATTGTGGATTTGTGCATTTCTACGTATTCCCGTAGGAAAATTTTCCCTGTTTTTTCATTCTTTTCCCATGGAAAATTTCGGTAGGATTTTGGCAGGATTTCCCCTGTTTTTTCCCTATTTTTTTATGCTATTTCCAAATCTTTTCCTTTTCTTCCATGTTTGTGAAAAAAACAGGGGAAAGCCATGCAAAAATAGGGAAAAAGCAGGGAAAAATAGGAAAAAACTGGGCAAATCGTGCCAAAAAGTACCGAAAGTTTCCATGGAAAAAAACAGGGAAAACTTTCCTACGGGGTTTCACTACGTATTTCATTAAATCATACAGCAAAAACAAACAAACCTACGTATTTTCACCACATATTTCATCAAAATATACAGCGAAAACAAACAAACAAACATGTTTGGAACTCCGCATATTTTGAAATGAAGTAGGTATCAAAAAGACTAATCATGCATACCCATACAGCATCGGAAGGTTTTCTGAATGTTTAGGAAATGTACTTGGTTTCACATAGAACGTGCAAATAACGTCTCAGGATGTTCTAAAAACGTCGCATGTATATTCCAGGGACATGTAAATGTCCCGTTTAGTTCCATGAATTCACATAGATTCTGTGATAACAACCACATAGAAACCCATAGGATATCATTGATTCCAATAGCATTCGGCCTATGGGAATCCTAAAACCACCATGGGAATTTTGTGCTGATTATTTATATCGAAATTTTCAACAAAAAAAGGCATTCTTCTGAAATTCTTTATATTTTATGCCTTGTTGATGAAAAAAATATCAACTGAACCAATCGACCATCATATTACAAATTTGTCTTCAATTATACTTCATTCTATCCCGTACACACTGAAAAAAAGGCTGGTGACAATTATCGAATATATTCTTAAATACGACCAATCAAATATTCGATAACATTGATCAAATATCCAAAAATATTTATAGAATAGTTGTTGACAGTTACTGAATATAATATATGTGTTCCTAAACATCAAATATTTTATGAATTTTATTGATATTTGATCAATGTTATCGAATATTTGATTGGTCATATTTGAAAATATATTTGATAACTGTTAACAATCCTTTCTCTCAGTGCAGCACATCCACCGATCCCGGACACTTCTTCGTTGCCTCTACGTGGGATCTGCGTTCATCCACGTTGTATCCAGGGTACCCAAGGTATAATGGTGAAGACAAAACACGAGTTCCAGCGCCGCCAGGGAGTTGTCTCGGAACTATGAGTAATATATACAGGGTGATTCAAAATTCCCGCACTCTTTTTTGGGAGTAGATTCCTGATGAGATTCTAAAACGGTTTTTCCTTTTGCACAATGCTCTCCGACGCATAATTTCCGAGATATAATTGATTAAAGTTGACTGATTATGAGGTGGATCCATCGGTCATTCAGGAGTGTCATAACAGAACAAGAGAGGAAGGTGCTTGCAGAGGGCGCTTATACGATCAGCTGATCGGTATAATCGATACGATTTACCAACATACAAATTGGTAAATTTTCCATGTAGAACGATTGAATTCGTCGACACTGTGGAAAAATTGATTATTGTCATGAATTCTTATCACGATATGCTGTAGGTGAAAGTTGTAATTTCAGTAATGATTTTTATTACGCAGACAAATGTGAAATAATGTTATTTCGTAGGGATGGGGATTCAAGTGGGAGAAGAAAGTATAACTACTCGTTTTCAATCAGAATTTTCATGTAAAAAAGAAAACATGAGAATTTTTATTCATCCGATACCCAATTTGAACGGTTTGATTAGTAAGTTTAACACAAGAGATTGGATTCCGAATCCTGTATTCTGATTGGTCGAGAATCAATGTATGTTAGATCAATTCTCGGCCGTTTCAAATGATTCTTCTGAAGAATGTGTTTTCGACTTATCCCAAACACAACATTCAACAATGATGAATTTATTCGAATTCACCCTTTTTACATCATTCGATGATTATAAAGGGTTTATCGAACGTTAATAACTTACTTCAACTTGCAGAATTCATCAATTTTGACAAAAATACAAGGTGTGACATCGTATGCGACCCAATCATTGCACTTGATTGACATTGTAATCACATACGGTTTGTTTATCTTAAATCAACTATTCGTGATACGAATCAACCAATCAGGTGACAGCTCGAAACAGTTTCATTTAAAGCACATATGACTTCAAAGGGCATATTGTTATTTCAAATGGAGAAAGAATTGTCTTTGAAGATTAAGCAAATCCGCCCTTTTTAGGACAAATACATTTTCTACACGTAGAAACGCGCTCGAACTTGCACACAATTTGAATTAGATTTTGATTTAAACATGAATGATCTTGAGTGATCTCAAGTAAGTTATTAACGTTTGATAAACCCTTTATAATCATCGAATGATGTAAAAAGGGTGAATTCGAATAAATTCATCATTGTTCGATGTTGTGGTTGGGATAAGTCGAAAACACATTCTTCAGAAGAATCATTTGAAACGGCCGAGGATTGATCTAACATACATTGATTCTCGACCAATCAGAATACAGGATTCGGAATCCAATCTCTTGTGTTAAACTTACTAATCAAACCGTTCAAATTGGGTATCGGATGAATAAAAATTCTCATGTTTTCTTTTTTACATGAAAATTCTGATTGAAAACGAGTAGTTATACTTTTTTCTCCCACTTGAATCCCCATCCCTACGAAATAACATTATTTCACATTTGTCTGCGTAATAAAAATCATTAGTGAAATTACAACTTTCACCTACAGCATATCGTGATAAGAATTCATGACAATAATCAATTTTTCCACATGTGTCGACGAATTCAATCGTTCTACATGGAAAATTTACCAATTTGTATGTTGGTAAATCGTATCGATTATACCGATCAGCTGATCGTATAAGCGCCCTCTGCAAGCACCTTCCTCTCTTGTTCTGTTATGACACTCCTGAATGACCGATGGATCCACCTCATAATTAGTCAACTTTAATCAATTATATCTCGGGAATTATGCGTTGGAGAGCATTGTGCAAAAGGTCAAATCGTTTTAGAATTTCATCAAGAATCTACTCCCAAAAAAGAGTGCGGGAATTTTGAATCACCCTGTATATGGATATTTATACATATATATATGAAGTATATCACGTGACCATATTTCCTCTATACCACGTGACCATTTTAGATATTTGAAAATTTGCAGAAATGGTTTGATACATTCCGATACGAATTCGTATCATGAGGATAAGTATGAATGAAAAATGTAATTTTCATTCACATTGAAAAAATCATTAATTGGTTCAAATGATGAATTGTTCTTCTTAAAATCAAATTATCCCCAAGAACAAAGTAGAATACGGTTTAAATATCGCGTATCCGAATGCGAAATAAGCATATATGAAAGTATTCATGAAGTTTGAATCATTTTTTTCATGAGAAAAAACTGAAACATGTATTTTCATATTTTTCAAGAGGATACTTGATAGGTATATTCAATTCAATAGAGTGCATGAGATTTTCCCATGTTCAATTGAAAATTTGTTCCAATGAACGATTTACACTTTATCGATATACATGAAAAGTGAAATTTGGAACAAAGTACTTCTAGAGTACAGTTGATTCCTTATTTGATGTGATTTCGAATCGAATGGCCTATTATGACAAATTTTTGAAGTAATTTTTGACAATGAATCTTCGTGAAGTATCTATCGTACCAGTAGTTCACGATAATCAGAGTAGAGAAAACTCAATGCGCTCCCAATATATCAGTCAATTTCTCTATCGAATAAAGTTTTGTGGATGTCTACTACTTATTCGCAGGGAATTTATTCCACAAAGTGCCTAGTTATTTTAAAAATAACATCTCTCTATTTCACTTGCTAACCACTTGAAAAATCATTGCAAGTGTACAAAAGTTATGATGATAGTACATTCTTTCATAGAATGCAACTTTGTATCTTCGTCACTCTATGAAAGAAGGATAAAGTTGTGGAACATTGTTTTCTTGATATACTAATACTCTCAAATACTTCCCAGAAAAAATTCAATTACTATCCCTGCTGAGCGATTACCTAATCTATGGACAGTGATCAAGTATTCGTTGGCAAATTATTTCAAAATACAACCCTCGATGAATGTAATAGATTACCCTAGTTAAAATCTCTTAGTAGTTCATGAGAAAATGTTCTTGATAAGCTTGTGAATATATATTCATACGTATTCATGATGCATCATCAGCACAGATTCATAGGACTTTGTGGTTCACTTATGCATGTCCTGTTCCAAAATCCATAATGCCTCATAGTGAGAACATTTTTTTATGACTTGCTATGCGACTTCAACCAGGGAAGGTGATTACTCAGCAGAGATAGTAATTGAATTTTGTCTGGAAAAGTATTTGAGAATAATAGTATATCAAGAAAACAATGTTCCACAACTTTATTCTCCTTTCATACAGTAACAAAGATATGTTATTTCTACAATAAAAAATTTGTATTAACTGAAATAACCAGGGCCTTCGTTGAAATAAATTTCCTGCAGATAAATAGTAGGTATCCACAAAACTTTAGTCGATGAAGAAATTGACTGATATATTGGGACCGCAATGAGTTTCCTCTACTCTGATTACCATGAACTATTGGCACAATGGATACTTACCAGACATTTACTGTCAAAAATTACTCCAAAGGAACTGCATTGAACTACACATGTGATGATAAATAATTAGACTTGAACGAATTATTATTAGAGAAAACTCACTGCGGTCCCAATATATCAGTCAATTTCTCCATCGACTAAAGTTTTGTGGATACCTACTACTGATTTGCAGGAAATTTATTCCAACAATATGCCTGGTTATTTTAGTTCATACAGATTTGTCATTGAAAAAATAACATCAATTTATTTCACTTGCTGATTACCCGAAAAATCATTGCATGGGTACAACAGTTATGATGATAGTACTTTCTTTCATAAAACGCAACTTTGTATCTTCGTCACTCTATGAAAGAAGAATAAAGTTGTGGAACATTGTTTTCTTGATATACTAATATTCTCAAATACTTTTCCAGACAAAATTCAATGACTGTCTCTGCTGAGTAATTACCTTCCCTGGTTGAAGTCGCATAGCAAGTCATAAAAAAATGTTCTTACTATGAGCCATTATGGATTTTGGAACAGGACATGCATAAGTAAACCACAAAGTCCTATGAATCTGTGCTGATGATGCATCATGAATACGTATGAATATATATTCACAAGCTTATCAAGAACATTTTCTCATGAATTGCTAAGAGACTTTAACTAGGGTAATCTATTACATTCATCGAGGATTGTATTTTGAAATAATTTGCCAACGAATACTTGATCAGTGTCCATAGATTAGGTAATCACTCAGCAGGGATAGTAGTTGAATTTTTTCTGGGGAAGTATTTGAGAGTATTAGTATATCAAGAAAACAATGTTCCACAACTTTATCCTTCTTTCATAGAGTGACGAAGATACAAAGTTGCATTTCATGAAAGAATGTACCATCATCATAACTTTTGTACACATGCAATGATTCTTCAAGTGGTTAGCAAATGAAATAGAGAGATGTTATTTTTAAAATAACTAGACACTTTGTGGAATAAATTCCCTGCGAATAAGTAGTAGACATCCACAAAACTTTATTCGATAGAGAAATTGACTGATATATTGGGAGCGCAGTGAGTTTCCTCTACTCTGATTATCGTGAACTATTGGTACGATAGATACTTCACAAAGATTTATTGTCAAAAATTACTTCAAAATCTTGTCATAATAGGCCATTCGATTCGAAATCACATCAAATAAGGAATCAACTGTACGCTAGAAGTACTTTGTTCCAAATTTCACTTTTTATGTATATCGATAAAGTGTAAATCGTTCATTGGAACGAATTTTCAATTGAACATGGGAAAATCTCATGCACTCCATTGAATTGAATATACCAATCAAGTATCCTCTTAAAAAATATGAAAATACATGTTTCAGTTTTCTCTCATGAAAAAAATGATTCAAACTTCATGAATATGTTCATATATGCTCAGTTCGCATTCGGATACACGATATGTGAATCATATTTCACTTTGTTCTTGTCGATAATTTGATTTCAAGAAAAACAAGACAAAATTCATTAATTCTGGAAGGGCCCCTCGAATTTCAAATTCCTCAGGGCTCCATCAATTTTTGGATTCGGTCCTGCGTCATATTAAATGGAGCTTTTCTCCCCACTGCCGACATTCGACTATATGTACAACATTTTTGTCTCAACGGAAAACACGTCGGTGTAGGTTAGGTCGTTAGGTGATTAGGTTGTTATGATAGGTGATAGGTAAGATCCAAGTTCAAATCTCTTCTGCACTTAAAAAATTTTATCATTGAAAGTTCATAAGACAATTGATGCGCGTTCCCGATGATGGTTGGTCCCTAAACGGCCATCAAGATCCCGCATAGCCTTGGAGACGAAAATAATTTTTTTGCATGAAAATAATTTTGTCGATTTCATGTGTTATTGATGTTTTTCAACTCAATTTTCTCAGAGGTAATTTTTAATTACTTGCATATTGGAGAAAAAAAACGTTTGTATATGAATGTACATACATATTTCATTCATGTGTTTTCAAATATTCATCCCTATCAGATTCATCATTTGAATAAGTCCATGATTTTTCCAATATGAATGAAAGTTATATTTTTTATTTATATTTATCCCCATGGTACGAATACATATCGGAATGTATCAAATCATTTTTGCTAATTTTTAAATAACTAATATGGTCACGTGGTATACAGGACATATGGTCACGTGGTATATAGGAAATATGGTCACGTGATATACTTGGTATATATATGTATAAATATACATATATATATTACTCATAGTTCCGAGACAACTCCCTGGCGGCGCTGGAACTCGTGATCTTGCTTTCCCATTATACCTTGGGTACCCTGGTTGTATCCACGTTCACGTAGAGTCCACGACAATGCAACGTGGGTGTGCTGTTAGGGATGGTTTCGTGGGCTTCATCTTACAAAACAAACAAGAAGCATCCACATGAAAATTTTCATGCGATTCGCTTATAATGTTAATTGTAACAGTTTTTTCATAATAAATTCGTTTATAACAGTACTTATGAAAATTGGTCACATAGTTATAAACAATCATGTAAAGAAATTACATAAAAATCCTTATTCTTTTAATTTCGTTTATTTTTCAAGTTTAAGACAACAAACTTTTGTGAAACTTTTTTTCAGAAAATTTGAAGTTTTAAATATATTTTCCGAAGTATTGAGAAAAATTTGATTGCGTGATTCAAAAATACTTGAACTCGATCTCAGCGCCATCTGTCGTCACAATCGGATGGAAGGGAAGTCAATACAAATTCATTTATTCCAAAGGTTTCAATTTCTCGAAAAATAACCCTCAGCAGTTTTCGCAGAAATTATTGAGAGATTTTGTTTCAACAGCGTTAAACAGATTTTCACTGGCATCTTGTCAGTCTGATTTTTGAAGGAAAAAATTATTATTCCTTGAAAAAAATTTGGTATATATTTTTCTTACTGATATAAATCATTCACAAATCCGTAAAAAGTATCCTGAACATGTCTGAATAGGAAACAAGTTTGTATGCCTTGTGATTTTTGAATAATGAAATATCAAACAAGATCTAAAAATTCAATAACTGAAATAATTTGTCAAAACCGAGCGCAAGCTTGGAGCTCAGCACCACACTGAAAAATCAACTTTAATAAATGTATATAACGTAAGTAAAAAGTTTGAATGGTGTGCCTGAACATTTTTTTGCTCATGTTTTTTTAACGAAATATGACACTTTCCGTGGAAATGCCCACATACAACATTCTAATGTTACAAGGGTATATTCCTAATCTTTTATGTATTAATATTGAAATTTCCAATTCCTAAATTGTAAAATATATATTACGTCGTTTCAAAAAACACTTTTTTCTTCAAAATCATTGTCTCACCCCCTCCCCCTCCTGCCCCAAAAGTTTTCTTTTGGTATGAAATGAAAGGCTCAAACAGCAGGGCATAATTATGAAGGGTGAGTTCTAACCAAAAAGTTGGTTTTACAAGAAAACGGTTAGTTCTAAAACGTAAAAACGAACGGTATATATAATTTTGAAAATTTCCCCACTCCAGTTCCTTTTTTTCTTCTCAAATATTGAGGATCCAATGTTTCTGTTAATTTTAAATTTCGCTTATATTATGCCCTGCCAAAAAGCCGGATCCAATGCGATGAAGTTTAGAGGTCGCGCATCTACTTCAAAGTTCTAATTTTCATGCTTCATCTGTACCAGTCTATCTAGGACTCAGTGAATTAGTAAAAATTACCCAGCTAACCAAAGCTGATGAATAACTGGTCAATTATTACTCAATGAGATTGGCTGGGATTGGTCAATGATTGCCCATTTCTATGTCCGCATTAGTTCATAATTAATGAATTTCTATGGGCTATTGGATTTCCCGATTACATGTGATCGGGTTTGTCCTGCAGGACAATATAGCTATATAAGCAGAGCTGCCAGATGGGCATTGCCGTTGAGGGGAAGTGTACCCCCTCCATCATTCATATACATACTCACACATTTATATACTCCGAAAGACATGTGTAACTTTTATATGTGGAACGATAGTGGGGGTATACTTCCTCTCAACAGCAATGCCCATCTGGCAGCTCTGGATTGAAGATTGAACAACAACTTATCATGTATTGATATACTGTAAAAGCCCTGGTGAAAATGACAACGTGCGTAAAGCGTGCATAACCGCCAATTCATTCTTCTCGAATTATCTATCTTTTTCTGACCGTCTATTTGAAGAAAGATGAAGAACTTGGCGAGAGTGAATTGGTGGCCATGCACGCTTCATGCACACTGTTTTTTCACCAGGGAGGGTGAATCACTTTGAAATACCCGTTTTCTCACCCGTTTATTGTTCACAAACTTTTCATGTAGTGATGCAGTCTTTTTTCTGAAATGAAAATCATACAAGATTATGTGTGAATCGCATATAACAGCATGTAGGGTGTTATAGATCCGAATGCCATATGCCCGAATGGTCACCCACACAGCACAGTAGTTCAGAAAGAGTTCATGAAGAGTTCAATTGGGGTTCGAAGAATTCATTTTGTATTCTCGAGAATTCTTCTTGGACATCTGTGCTGTGTGGGCATCTTCCCGAATTATAAATTAAAAATCATGGTTTAAATCAGCTACTGGGTCTTTTGATACGATAGAAAAACTCTATTAATGGTTTATCAACGCTCTTGAATCGTATAAGACATCCGCCAGTTGATTTATATTATAATTTATAATCCATCATTCGGGCATATGACCATTCGAGCATGTGGCATTCGGGCCAGCGGACATTCGGGCCAGCGGACATTCGGGGCTATGACACCTTACCACAGCATATGATTGTCTGCAATTTACTTTATTGCTAATTTGAATAAAAATCTTGATCAAATCCCACACTTTTCGATTACAATATTGTTCAATCAGTTCATTCAGTCCCAGAGATTTATACTTTCATGCGCCGAGGTTGGAATTCAAACCGAAATAAGGGTTATGAATAACCTTGATTCATCGCAGCAATCTTATTATTATTACGACGAAGAATCGATTAACTGCTACACTTTTTTGGAATGAACAATGAATCATTAATAATGCTGCCTTTTTAATATGACATGGAGAACGGATCTTTTCACAATACCACAGAAAATGGATGATATTTTACATTTTCAGATTTTCAATTATCGACGTATGTTGAATGATCAATTTTTTGTCAATTCTATGGGCCAACGGGGCAGTTGTTTGTAGGATTGAACCCATCGACAATTCTACGTTGTAGGATCCGTTGGTTGTAGAATTGAACCAATCGACAATTCTAACTTGTAGGATCCGTTGGTTGTAGGACTGAACCTCGCGACATTTCTACTTGTAGGATCTACTGGTTGTAGAATTGAACCAATCGACAATTCTAACTTGTAGGATCCGTTGGTTGTAGGATTGAACCAATCGACAATTTTAACTTGTAGGATCTTGCAGTTGTAGGACTGAACCTCGCAACATTTTTCACTTGTACGATCAAACAGTTGTAGAATCTACTGGTTCTAGGAATGCACCAATCGACAATTTCAACTTGTAGGATCGAACAGTTGTAGAATTAACTGGTTGTAGGATTGAACCAATCGACAATTTTAACTTGTAGGATGAACCAGTTGTAGGATAATCAGGTTGTAGGATTGAGCCACGTCACATAATGGTTGTAGGATCGGTAAGTTGTAGGATTGAAACTTGTAGGACTGCAGGCCTCTCCATTCGATGGAGCCGGGAAAAAGTGAAAAAGGAGTGAAAAAGTAGAAAAAGAGTAGTAGGCCGCGTTTTACAGTTCTTTAGGAATTCCCACCGCCCTCAGGATATCCTGTGCGGCATTTCATGCCTGTGGGAGTATCAGGAGTATGCGCTGAATGCCGATTTATTTTTTCCACAGGTTTGAGTGCCTTAAGTTGGTGATAATAACGAGAAGTTCCTAAAAAGACGTGAAAAAGTAGGAGAGGAATTTTTTTCAATTTCTGATGGTTCAACCCTTTCCGATAGCAATCGATGGAATATTTCATCACCAAATCACTATCGAATAATACCTCAAACATACCTCGCTTGTATCTAGTGATTAAGATCGGACCTGGATTCTATGAAGCCGGGAAAAAGTGAAAAAGGAGTGAAAAAGTAGAAAAAGAGTAGTATGCGGCGTTTTACAGTCCTTTATCAATTCCCACAGCCCTCAGGTTATTCCGTGCGGCATTTGATGCTTGTGGGAGTATCAGGAGTATGCGCTGAGGTGCCGATACATTTTTTCCACAGGTTTGAGTGCCTCAAGTTGGTGATAATAACGAACAGTTCCTAAAAGGACGTAAAAGAGGAGAAGAGGAATTTTTTTCGGTTCCTGATGGTTCAAGCCTTTCCGACAGCATTCTATGGAATATTTCATCACCAAATCACTATCGAATAATACCTCAACAATAACTCGCTTGTATGTAGTGATTAAAATCGGACCTGGATTCTATGAAGCCGGGAAAAAGTGAAAAAGGAGTGAAAAAGTAGAAAAAGAGTAGTAGGCCGCGTTTTACAGTTCTTTATCAATTCTCACAGCCCTCAGGATATTCTGTGCGGCATTTTATGCTTGTGGGAGCATCAGGGGTATGTGCTGAGATGTTGATATATTTTCTCCAAAGGTTTGAGTGCCTTAAGTTGATAATAATAACGAGAAGTTCCTAATAGGACGTAAAAGAGGAGAAGAGGAATTTCGGTTCCTGATGGCTCAACCCTTTCCGACCGCATTCTATGGAATATTTCATCACCAAATCACTATCGAATGATACCTCAACAATAACTCGCTTGTATCTAGTGATTAAAATCGGACCTGGATTCTATGGAGCCGGGAAAAAGTGGAAAAGGAGTGAAAAAGTAGAAAAAGAGTAGTAGGCCGCGTTTTACAGTTCTTTATCAATTCCCACAGCCCTCAGGATATTCTGTGCGGCATTTTATGCTTGTGGGAGTATCAGGGGTATGTGCTGAGATGTTGATATATTTTCTCCAGAGGTTTGAGTGCCTCAAGTTGGTGATAATAACGAACAGTTCCTGAAAGGACGTAAAAGAGGAGAAGAGGAGTTTTTTTCGGTTCCTGATGGTTCAACCCTTTCCGACAGCATTCTATGGAATATTTCATCACCAAATCACTATCGAATAATACCTCAATAATAACTCGCTTGTATCTAGTGATTAAAATCGGACCTGGATTCTATGAAGCCGGGAAAAAGTGAAAAAGGAGTGAAGAAGTAGAAAAAGTAGTAGGCCGCGTCTTACAGTTCTTTATCAATTCTCACAGCCCTCAGGATATCCTGTGCGGCATTTTATGCTTGTGGGAGCATCAGGGGTATGTGCTGAGATGTTGATATATTTTCTCCGAAGGTTTGAGTGCCTTAAGTTGGTGATAATTACAAGAAGTTCCTAAAAGGACGTAAAAGAGGAGAAGAGGAATTTCGGTTCCTGATGGCTCAACCCTTTCCGACCGCATTCTATGGAATATTTCATCACCAAATCACTATCGAATAATACCTCAACAATAACTCGCTTGTATCTAGTGATTAAAATCGGACCTGGATTCTATGGAGCCGGGAAAAAGTGGAAAAGGAGTGAAAAAGTAGAAAAAGAGTAGTAGGCCGCGTTTTACAGTTCTTTATGAATTCCCACAGCCCTCAGGATATTCTGTGCGGCATTTTATGCTTGTGGGAGTATCAGGAGTATGCGCTGAGGTGCCGATACATTTTTTCCACAGGTTTGAGTGCCTCAAGTTGGTGATAATAACGAACAGTTCCTGAAAGGACGTAAAAGAGGAGAAGAGGAGTTTTTTTCGGTTCCTGATGGTTCAACCCTTTCCGACAGCATTCTATGGAATATTTCATCACCAAATCACTATCGAATAATACCTCAACAATAACTCGCTTGTATGTAGTGATTAAAATCGGACCTGGATTCTATGAAGCCGGGAAAAAGTGAAAAAGGAGTGAAACAGTAGAAAAAGAGTAGTAGGCCGCGTTTTACAGTTCTTTATCAATTCTCACAGCCCTCAGGATATTCTGTGCGGCATTTTATGCTTGTGGGAGCATCAGGGGTATGTGCTGAGATGTTGATATATTTTCTCCAAAGGTTTGAGTGCCTTAAGTTGATAATAATAACGAGAAGTTCCTAATAAGACGTTAAAAATTAATAGGGGAATTTTTTTCGATTTCTGATGGTTCAACCCTTTCCGATAGCAATCGATGGAATATTTCATCACCGAATCACTATCGAATAATACCTCAAACATACCTCGCTTGTATCTAGTGATTAAGATCGGACCTGAATTCAGTGAAGCCGGGAAAAAGTGAAAAAGGAGTGAAACAGTAGAAAAAGAGTAGTAGGCCGCGTTTTACAGTTCTTTATCAATTCTCACAGCCCTCAGGATAATCTGTGCGGCATTTCATGCTTGTGGGAGCATCAGGGGTATGTGCTGAAATGCCGATATATTCGTTCCACAGGTTTGAGTGCCTTGAGTTGGTGACAATAACGAGAAGTTCCTAAAAAGACGTAAGAGAGTAGAACAGCAATTTTTTTCGGTTTCTGATGGTTCAACCCTTTCCGATAGCAATCTATGGGATATTTCATCATCAAATCACTATCAAATAATACCTGAACAATAACTCGCTTGTATCTAGTGATTAAAATCGGACCTGAATTCGATGAAGCCGGGGAAAAGTGAAAAAGGGGTGGAAGAGAGAAAAAGAGTAGTAGGCCGCGTTTTGCAGTTCTTCATCAATTCCCACAGCCCTCAGGATATTCTGTGCGGCATTTTATGCTTGTGGGAGTATCAGGGGTATGTGCTGAGATGTTGATGTATTTTCTCCAGAGGTTTGAGTGCCTTAAGTTGATAATAATAACGAAAAGTTCCTAAAAGGACGTAAAAGAGGAGAAGAGGAATTTTTTTCGGTTCCTGATGGTTCAAGCCTTTCCGACAGCATTCTATGGAATATTTCATCACCAAATCACTATCGAATAATACCTCAACAATAACTCACTTGTATCTAGTGATTAAAATCGGACCTGGATTCTATGAAGCCGGGAAAAAGTGAAAAAGGAGTGAAAAAGTAGAAAAAGAGTAGTATGCGGCGTTTTACAGTCCTTTATCAATTCCCACAGCCCTCAGGATATTCTGTGCGGCATTTGATGCTTGTGTGAGTATCAGGAGTATGCGCTGAGGTGCCAATATATTTTTCCCACAGGTTTGAGTGCCTCAAGTTGGTGATAATAACGAACAGTTCCTGAAAGGACGTAAAAGAGGAGAAGAGGATTCAGCATTCTATGGAATATTTCATCACCAAATCACTATCGAATAATACCTCAACAATAACTCGCTTGTATCTAGTGATTAAAATCGGACCTGGATTCTATGAAGCCGGGAAAAAGTGAAATAGGAGTGAAAAAGTAGAAAAAGAGTAGTATGCGGCGTTTTACAGTCCTTTATCAATTCCCACAGCCCTCAGGTTATTCTGTGCGGCATTTGATGCTTGTGGGAGTATCAGGAGTATGCGCTGAGGTGCCGATATATTTTTTCTACAGGTTTGAGTGCCTTAAGTTGATAATAATAACGAAAAGTTCCTAAAAGGACGTAATCGAGGAGAAGAGGAATTTTTTTCGGTTCCTGATGGTTCAACCCTTTCCGACAGCATTCTATGGAATATTTCATCACCAAATCACTATCGGATAATACCTCAACAATAACTCGCTTGTATCTAGTGATTAAAATCGGACCTGGATTCTATGGAGCCGGGAAAAAGTGGAAAAGGAGTGAAAAAGTCGAAAAAGAGTAGTAGGCCGCGTTTTACAGTTCTTTATCAATTCTCACAGCCCTCAGGATATTCTGTGCGGCATTTTATGCTTGTGGGAGCATCAGGGGTATGTGCTGAGATGTTGATATATTTTCTCCAGAGGTTTGAGTGCCTTAAGTTGATAATAATAACGAAAAGTTCCTAAAAGGACGTAAAAGAGGAGAAGAGGAATTTTTTTCGGTTCCTGATGGTTCAAGCCTTTCCGACAGCATTCTATGGAATATTTCATCACCAAATCACTATCGAATAATACCTCAACAATAACTCGCTTGTATCTAGTGATTAAAATCGGACCTGGATTCTATGAAGCCGGGAAAAAGTGAAAAAGGAGTGAAAAAGTAGAAAAAGAGTAGTATGCGGCGTTTTACAGTCCTTTATCAATTCACACAGCCCTCAGGTTATTCCGTGCGGCATTTGATGCTTGTGGGAGTATCAGGAGTATGCGCTGAGGTGCCGATACATTTTTTCCACAGGTTTGAGTGCCTCAAGTTGGTGATAATAACGAACAGTTCCTGAAAGGACGTAAAAGAGGAGAAGAGGAGTTTTTTTCGGTTCCTGATGGTTCAACCCTTTCCGACAGCATTCTATGGAATATTTCATCACCAAATCACTATCGAATAATACCTCAACAATAACTCGCTTGTATGTAGTGATTAAAATCGGACCTGGATTCTATGAAGCCGGGAAAAAGTGAAAAAGGAGTGAAAAAGTAGAAAAAGAGTAGTAGGCCGCGTTTTACAGTTCTTTATCAATTCTCACAGCCCTCAGGATATTCTGTGCGGCATTTTATGCTTGTGGGAGCATCAGGGGTATGTGCTGAGATGTTGATATATTTTCTCCAAAGGTTTGAGTGCCTTAAGTTGATAATAATAACGAGAAGTTCCTAATAAGACGTTAAAAATTAATAGGGGAATTTTTTTCGATTTCTGATGGTTCAACCCTTTCCGATAGCAATCGATGGAATATTTCATCACCGAATCACTATCGAATAATACCTCAAACATACCTCGCTTGTATCTAGTGATTAAGATCGGACCTGAATTCAGTGAAGCCGGGAAAAAGTGAAAAAGGAGTGAAAAAGTAGAAAAAGAGTAGTAGGCCGCGTTTTACAGTTCTTTATCAATTCTCACAGCCCTCAGGATATTCTGTGCGGCATTTTATGCTTGTGGGAGTATCAGGGGTATGTGCTGAGATGTTGATATATTTTCTCCAGAGGTTTGAGTGCCTTAAGTTGATAATAATAACGAAAAGTTCCTAAAAGGACGTAAAAGAGGAGAAGAGGAATTTTTTTCGGTTCCTGATGGTTCAACCCTTTCCGACAGCATTCTATGGAATATTTCATCACCAAATCACTATCGAATAATACCTCAACAATAACTCGCTTGTATCTAGTGATTAAAATCGGACCTGGATTCGATGAAGCCGGGGAAAAGTGAAAAAGGAGTGAAAAAGTAGAAAAAGAGTAGTAGGCCGCGTTTTACAGTTCTTTATCAATTCTCACAGCCCTCAGGATATTCTGTGCGGCATTTTATGCTTGTGGGAGTATCAGGGGTATGTGCTGAGATGTTGATATATTTTCTCCAGAGGTTTGAGTGCCTTAAGTTGATAATAATAACGGAAAGTTCCTAAAAGGACGTAAAAGAGGAGAAGAGGAATTTTTTTCGGTTCCTGATGGTTCAACCCTTTCCGACAGCATTCTATGGAATATTTCATCACCAAATCACTATCGAATAATACCTCAACAATAACTCGCTTGTATGTAGTGATTAAAATCGGACCTTGATTCTATGAAGCCGGGAAAAAGTGAAAAAGGAGTGAAAAAGTAGAAAAAGAGTAGTAGGCCGCGTTTTACAGTTCTTTATCAATTCTCACAGCCCTCAGGATATTCTGTGCGGCATTTTATGCTTGTGGGAGCATCAGGGGTATGTGCTGAGATGTTGATATATTTTCTCCAAAGGTTTGAGTGCCTTAAGTTGATAATAATAACGAGAAGTTCCTAATAAGACGTAAAAAAGTAATAGGGGAATTTTTTTCGATTTCTGATGGTTCAACCCTTTCCGATAGCAATCGATGGGATATTTCATCATCAAATCACTATCAAATAATACCTCAACAATAACTCGCTTGTATCTAGTGATTAAAATCGGACCTGAATTCGATGAAGCCGGGGAAAAGTGAAAAAGGGGTGAAAAAGTAGGAAAAGAGTAGTTGGCCGCGTTTTACAGTTCTTCATCAATTCTCACAGCCCTCAGGATAATCTGTGCGGCATTTCATGCTCGTGGGAGCATCAGGGGTATGTGCTGAAATGCCGATATATTTGTTCCACAGGTTTGAGTGCCTTGAGTTGGTGACAATAACGAGAAGTTCCTAAAAAGACGTAAGAGAGTAGAAGAGCAATTTTTTTCGGTTTCTGATGGTTCAACCCTTTCCGATAGCAATCTATGGGATATTTCATCATCAAATCACTATCAAATAATACCTCAACAATAACTCGCTTGTATCTAGTGATTAAAATCGGACCTGAATTCGATGAAGCCGGGGAAAAGTGAAAAAGTAGGAAAAGAGTAGTAGGCCGCGTTTTACAGTTCTTTAGG
Source organism: Gonatopus flavifemur (assembly GCA_018340375.1). Taxonomy (NCBI): domain Eukaryota; kingdom Metazoa; phylum Arthropoda; class Insecta; order Hymenoptera; family Dryinidae; genus Gonatopus; species Gonatopus flavifemur. Next base: position 48,090,652 of record JAFFJZ010000003.1, on the reverse strand, counting down.
AATTCCCACCGCCCTCAGGATATCCTGTGCGGCATTTGATGCTTGTGGGAGTATCAGGAGTATGCGCTGAGTGCCGATTTATTTTTTCCACAGGTTTGAGTGCCTTAAGTTGGTGATAATAACGAGAAGTTCCTAAAAAGACGTGAAAAAGTAGGAGAGGAATTTTTTTCAATTTCTGATGGTTCAACCCTTTCTGATAGCAATCGATGGAATATTTCATCACCAAATCACTATCGAATAATACCTCAAACATACCTCGCTTGTATCTAGTGATTAAGATCGGACCTGAATTCAGTGAAGCCGGGAAACAGTGAAAAAGGAGTGAAAGAGAGAAAAAGAGTAGTAGGCCGCGTTTTATAGTTCTTTATCAATTCCCACAGCCCTCAGGATATCCTGTGCGGCATTTCATCCCTGTGGGAGTATCAGGAGTATGCGCTGAGTGCCGATTTATTTTTTCCACAGGTTTGAGTGCCTTAAGTTGGTGATAATAACGAGAAGTTCCTAAAAAGACGTGAAAAAGTAGGAGAGGAATTTTTTTCAATTTCTGATGGTTCAACCCTTTCCGATAGCAATCGATGGAATATTTCATCACCAAATCACTATCGAATAATACCTCAAACATACCTCGCTTGTATCTAGTGATTAAGATCGGACCTGAATTCAGTGAAGCCGGGAAACAGTGAAAAAGGAGCGGAAGAGAGAAAAAGAGTAGTAGGCCGCGTTTTGCAGTTCTTTATCAATTCCCTCAGCCCTCAGGATATTCTGTGCGGCATTTGATGCTTGTGGGAGTATCAGGAGTATGCGCTGAGGTGCCGATATATTTTTCCCACAGGTTTGAGTGCCTCAAGTTGGTGATAATAACGAACAGTTCCTGAAAGGACGTAAAACCGGAGAAGAGGATTCAGCATTCTATGGAATATTTCATCACCAAATCACTATCGAATAATACCTCAACAATAACTCGCGTGTATCTAGTGATTAAAATCGGACCTGGATTCTATGAAGCCGGGAAAAAGTGAAAAAGGAGTGAAAAAGTAGAAAAAGAGTAGTAGGCCGCGTTTTACAGTTCTTTATCAATTCTCACAGCCCTCAGGATATTCTGTGCGGCATTTTATGCTTGTGGGAGTATCAGGGGTATGTGCTGAGATGTTGATATATTTTCTCCAGAGGTTTGAGTGCCTTAAGTTGATAATAATAACGGAAAGTTCCTAAAAGGACGTAAAAGAGGAGAAGAGGAATTTTTTTCGGTTCCTCATGGTTCAAGCCTTTCCGACAGCATTCTATGGAATATTTCATCACCAAATCACTATCGAATAATACCTCAACAATAACTCGCTTGTATCTAGTGATTAAAATCGGACCTGGATTCTATGAAGCCGGGAAAAAGTGAAAAAGGAGTGAACAAGTAGAAAAAGAGTAGTATGCGGCGTTTTACAGTCCTTTATCAATTCCCACAGCCCACAGGATATTCTGTGCGGCATTTGATGCTTGTGTGAGTATCAGGAGTATGCGCTGAGGTGCCAATATATTTTTCCCACAGGTTTGAGTGCCTCAAGTTGGTGACAATAACGAACAGTTCCTGAAAGGACGTAAAAGAGGAGAAGAGGATTCAGCATTCTATGGAATATTTCATCACCAAATCCCTATCGAATAATACCTCAACAATAACTCGCTTGTATCTAGTGATTAAAATCGGACCTGGATTCGATGAAGCCGGGGAAAAGTGAAAAAGGAGTGAAAAAGTAGAAAAAGAGTAGTAGGCCGCGTTTTACAGTTCTTTATCAATTCTCACAGCCCTCAGGATATTCTGTGCGGCATTTTATGCTCGTGGGAGTATCAGGGGTATGTGCTGAGATGTTGATATATTTTCTCCAGAGGTTTGAGTGCCTTAAGTTGATAATAATAACGAAAAGTTCCTAAAAGGACGTAAAAGAGGAGAAGAGGAATTTTTTTCGGTTCCTGATGGTTCAACCCTTTCCGACAGCATTCTGTGGAATATTTCATCACCAAATCACTATCGAATAATACCTCAACAATAACTCGCTTGTATGTAGTGATTAACATCGGACCTGGATTCTATGAAGCCGGGAAAAAGTGAAAAAGGAGTGAAAAAGTAGAAAAAGAGTAGTAGGCCGCGTTTTACAGTTCTTTATCAATTCTCACAGCCCTCAGGATATTCTGTGCGGCATTTTATGCTTGTGGGAGCATCAGGGGTATGTGCTGAGATGTTGATATATTTTCTCCAAAGGTTTGAGTGCCTTAAGTTGATAATAATAACGAGAAGTTCCTAATAAGACGTAAAAAAGTAATAGGGGAATTTTTTTCGATTTCTGATGGTTCAACCCTTTCCGATAGCAATCGATGGGATATTTCATCATCAAATCACTATCAAATAATACCTCAACAATAACTCGCTTGTATCTAGTGATTAAAATCGGACCTGAATTCGATGAAGCCGGGGAAAAGTGAAAAAGGGGTGAAAAAGTAGGAAAAGAGTAGTTGGCCGCGTTTTACAGTTCTTCATCAATTCTCACAGCCCTCAGGATAATCTGTGCGGCATTTCATGCTTGTGGGAGCATCAGGGGTATGTGCTGAAATGCCGATATATTTGTTCCACAGGTTTGAGTGCCTTGAGTTGGTGACAATAACGAGAAGTTCCTAAAAAGACGTAAGAGAGTAGAAGAGCAATTTTTTTCGGTTTCTGATGGTTCAACCCTTTCCGATAGCAATCTATGGGATATTTCATCATCAAATCACTATCAAATAATACCTCAACAATAACTCGCTTGTATCTAGTGATTAAGATCGGACCTGAATTCAGTGAAGCCGGGAAACAGTGAAAAAGGAGCGGAAGAGAGAAAAAGAGTAGTAGGCCGCGTTTTGCAGTTCTTTATCAATTCCCACAGCCCTCAGGATATTCTGTGCGGCATTTGATGCTTGTGGGAGTATCAGGAGTATGCGCTGAGGTGCCGATATATTTTCCCCACAGGTTTGAGTGCCTCAAGTTGGTGATAATAACGAACAGTTCCTGAAAGGACGTAAAAGAGGAGAAGAGGATTCAGCATTCTATGGAATATTTCATCACCAAATCACTATCGAATAATACCTCAACAATAACTCGCGTGTATCTAGTGATTAAAATCGGACCTGGATTCTATGAAGCCGGGAAAAAGTGAAAAAGGAGTGAAAAAGTAGAAAAAGAGTAGTAGGCCGCGTTTTACAGTTCTTTATCAATTCTCACAGCCCTCAGGATATTCTGTGCGGCATTTTATGCTTGTGGGAGTATCAGGGGTATGTGCTGAGATGTTGATATATTTTCTCCAGAGGTTTGAGTGCCTTAAGTTGATAATAATAACGAAAAGTTCCTAAAAGGACGTAAAAGAGGAGAAGAGGAATTTTTTTCGGTTCCTGATGGTTCAACCCTTTCCGACAGCATTCTATGGAATATTTCATCACCAAATCACTATCGAATAATACCTCAACAATAACTCGCTTGTATGTAGTGATTAAAATCGGACCTGGATTCTATGAAGCCGGGAAAAAGTGAAAAAGGAGTGAAAAAGTAGAAAAAGAGTAGTAGGCCGCGTTTTACAGTTCTTTATCAATTCTCACAGCCCTCAGGATATTCTGTGCGGCATTTTATGCTTGTGGGAGTATCAGGGGTATGTGCTGAGATGTTGATATATTTTCTCCAGAGGTTTGAGTGCCTTAAGTTGATAATAATAACGAAAAGTTCCTAAAAGGACGTAAAAGAGGAGAAGAGGAATTTTTTTCGGTTCCTGATGGTTCAACCCTTTCCGACAGCATTCTATGGAATATTTCATCACCAAATCACTATCGAATAATACCTCAACAATAACTCGCTTGTATGTAGTGATTAAAATCGGACCTGGATTCTATGAAGCCGGGAAAAAGTGAAAAAGGAGTGAAAAAGTAGAAAAAGAGTAGTAGGCCGCGTTTTACAGTTCTTTATCAATTCTCACAGCCCTCAGGATATTCTGTGCGGCATTTTATGCTTGTGGGAGTATCAGGGGTATGTGCTGAGATGTTGATATATTTTCTCCAGAGGTTTGAGTGCCTTAAGTTGATAATAATAACGAAAAGTTCCTAAAAGGACGTAAAAGAGGAGAAGAGGAATTTTTTTCGGTTCCTCATGGTTCAAGCCTTTCCGACAGCATTCTATGGAATATTTCATCACCAAATCACTATCGAATAATACCTCAACAATAACTCGCTTGTATCTAGTGATTAAAATCGGACCTGGATTCTATGAAGCCGGGAAAAAGTGAAAAAGGAGTGAACAAGTAGAAAAAGAGTAGTATGCGGCGTTTTACAGTCCTTTATCAATTCCCACAGCCCACGGGATATTCTGTGCGGCATTTGATGCTTGTGTGAGTATCAGGAGTATGCGCTGAGGTGCCAATATATTTTTCCCACAGGTTTGAGTGCCTCAAGTTGGTGATAATAACGAACAGTTCCTGAAAGGACGTAAAAGAGGAGAAGAGGATTCAGCATTCTATGGAATATTTCATCACCAAATCCCTATCGAATAATACCTCAACAATAACTCGCTTGTATCTAGTGATTAAAATCGGACCTGGATTCGATGAAGCCGGGGAAAAGTGAAAAAGGAGTGAAAAAGTAGAAAAAGAGTAGTAGGCCGCGTTTTACAGTTCTTTATCAATTCTCACAGCCCTCAGGATATTCTGTGCGGCATTTTATGCTTGTGGGAGTATCAGGGGTATGTGCTGAGATGTTGATATATTTTCTCCAGAGGTTTGAGTGCCTTAAGTTGATAATAATAACGAAAAGTTCCTAAAAGGACGTAAAAGAGGAGAAGAGGAATTTTTTTCGGTTCCTGATGGTTCAACCCTTTCCGACAGCATTCTATGGAATATTTCATCACCAAATCACTATCGAATAATACCTCAACAATAACTCGCTTGTATCTAGTGATTAAAATCGGACCTGGATTCTATGAAGCCGGGAAAAAGTGAAAAAGGAGTGAAAAAGTAGAAAAAGAGTAGCATGCGGCGTTTTACAGTCCTTTATCAATTCCCACAGCCCTCAGGATATTCTGTGCGGCATTTGATGCTTGTGGGAGTATCAGGAGTATGCGCTGAGGTGCCGATATATTTTTCCCACAGGTTTGAGTGCCTCAAGTTGGTGATAATAACGAACAGTTCCTGAAAGGACGTAAAAGAGGAGAAGAGGATTCAGCATTCTATGGAATATTTCATCACCAAATCACTATCGAATAATACCTCAACAATAACTCGCTTGTATCTAGTGATTAAAATCCGGACCTGGATTCTATGAAGCCGGGAAAAAGTGAAAAAGGAGTGAAAAAGTAGAAAAAGAGTAGTAGGCCGCGTTTTACAGTTCTTTATCAATTCTCACAGCCCTCAGGATATTCTGTGCGGCATTTCATGCTTGTGGGAGCATCAGGGGTATGTGCTGAGATGTTGATATATTTTCTCCAAAGGTTTGAGTGCCTTAAGTTGATAATAATAACGAGAAGTTCCTAATAAGACGTAAAAAAGTAATAGGGGAATTTTTTTCGATTTCTGATGGTTCAACCCTTTCCGATAGCAATAGATGGAATATTTCATCACCAAATCACTATCGAATAATACCTCAAACATACCTCGCTTGTATCTAGTGATTAAGATCGGACCAGAATTCGATGAAGCCGGGAAACAGTGAAAAAGGAGTGAGAAAGTAGAAAAAGAGTAGTAGGCGGCGTTTTACAGTGCTTTATCAATTCCCACAGCCCTCAGGATATTCTGTGCGGCATTTTATGCTTGTGGGAGTATCAGGAGTATGCGCTGAGATGCCGATGAATTTTTTCCACAGGTTTGAGTGCCTTAAGTTGGTGATAATAACGACCAGTTCCTAAAAGGACGTGAAAGAGGAGAAGAGGAATTTTTTTCAATTTCTAATGGTTGAACCCTTTCCGATAGCAATCCATGGAATATTTCATCACCAAATCACTATCGAATAATACCTCAAACATACCTCGCTTGTATCTAGTGATTAAGATCGGACCTGAATTCGATGAAGCCGGGAAAAAGTGAAAAAGGAGTGAAAAAGTAGAAAAAGAGTAGTAGGCCGCGTTTTGCAGTTCTTTATCAATTCCCACCGCCCTTAGGATATTCTGTGCGGCATTTTATGCTTGTGGGAGTATGCGCTGAGATGCCGATCCATTTTTCCCACAGGTTTGAGTACATACAACAGTAATTTTGAGGTTACAAATAATCACCGTTATATAACCTCCACAAGCTGGAGTGTTCACTCGGTTGCCACCTCATTGCCGCAGCAACCTGTGTTACATTACGGCGACAATCATTGTTTGGTAGGTTGACATATTGTAAACCGGTAATCACAATTGGAGGGAAGAAAACAAATAATACGTATCTCATAGTTTGCAACGAGGACTTCAAAAAGAATCATTTGGAAATTATTCAGCAATCTATCGTAAATTTGCCATGAAATGACGGATATCGTTCATATGTGGTCCACGAAATTGTAATCCGTATGTGAGTAACATACGTTCATGCAAAAATCGTGTCAAAAAAAATGTAGGAATATGCAAACAAACTCTGGTTAAAGAAAACCATTTATTCTCGCCAAATCCCATTGGAATTGTACGAAGTGATGATCGATCAATCAGGAGGTTGTCCACTTTCAATGGGATTTGTCTGAATTAACCGGTTTCTTCAACTGGGAGGGGGGGGGGGGTCGCGTAAGCCGGAAGCTACTTATCAATCAAAGTTTCGTTCCAGTGTACCTTAAGCAGTCTCAAAAACCCAGTAAAAAATGTTGAATTGAAAAGAATAGAAAAGAATTGAGATTGAAGAATCTGAATTCAAATTTTGAAGTCATAGAATTTATTTTGAAGAAATTCTATCCTTCTCTATTCTAACCTATTCCAAGTGAAATCTTATTCCAAATCTGCTATTCAATTTCAATTTCTCTAATGTCAAATTCAGAATACAACTCCTATGTTGTGAATGAATGTTGTTTACGACATTGATATCGCGATTTCCAATTCTAGGACAAGACTCCAAAGAAGAATGGCAACTGAATTCCAGACACAGAATTAAAATCCAAATATTTCTATTTCTTTCTATTCTTTTGGTACAAACTTCGAATTGAAAAGAATTGAAAATAGGATTTTCCTATTCTTTTCTATTGCAGATTCTCTGCTGGGAAGAATCATTTTGGCTTTTGAACTAACGCAGCTCAGTTCTCAAGATATTCAAGTTCCGAGAACCTTGTGTTTCTATTCATTCTCCAGGATCTGTTGAAAATATCTTTGAGGAATCTTCAAAATGTCTCAGAGAAGTTCTGTTTGTGGGTTGTCAGCGATTCCCGTAACAAAATATCAGTAAGAAAGTTATTACATTTTCTAACCGGTTATGACGGACTTTTTTAGCGAGGTAAAGGAACGACATGATTAGTAACGTTTTGTTTATGAGACTAATGAGGTGACATTACCAAGAGTGCTACTACTAATCATAAGTCTCCGTTGAAAATGCCAAACAGATCCGGATGAGAAATAATTGCCAGGATTTGAACTGGTTTTATTTTGAAATCCTGCGAAAAACTAACAAAATGTCTACCTGGTTTCGTAAGGAATCACCAAACTGGAATGTTATATGAAAAAGTGAAAGAAGGGACGCTTTGAAACTAGGCAGACATTATTTTAGTTTTCCAACGGATTTCCTGGGGAAAAAAACGAATGAAGTCCTGACAACTATATTTCGTCCAAATCCACCTAACATTTTCAGCAGTGAATCCATATTTCCTCAATCGTACAAGTGCAAGAAGATTGCCGTTTTCAAGTGGCCGTTTTAAAAACAGTTAATGATGATCTTTGTATGTTTTTAGCAGTGCTGATGACCATACTGAGCGTGAACGCAATACCAAGGCACATCAAGTTAGGAATAATACTGAAAATGATGATGATTCTTCACAAAACGACGTGACACCATTTATGAGCACAATGAAAGCTGATCGATTCACTGGACCGATGAAATTTAAACAAGAAACCAACGTGATGGATTACATTATTGCAACCATTGCAAGAGGACTCAAATATGACTTAACGTATGAATGCATACTATCTGAGTTTGATTACATGAACTCTCGTATGCCCTATCCGGAATTACCAACGAATAAAAAGAAATTATGGGACATGCTCTCTCGAAATGAGAGTAATATAGTACGTCATATGTACTGCTGCAAATACTCCAAATATTTAGGGATAGTAGGGAAACATAGCCCTTGTGATAGTGAAACATGCATATCACCCATATCAAAATCATCATATTTCGTACAAATTAAATTATATCCTCAGTTGAAACAATTATTGTCAATTCCACAAGTGCAAAATTCCATAAAGTATCGCTATCGAAGGAAGAAAAAGAACATTGACGCTCTAGAGGACGTGTATGATGGCCAACAATACAAGAAACTGTGTATGGATGAAGAATTCTTGACAAACCCATATAATCTAAGTTTTACACTCAACACAGATGGATGTCAAGTTTCCAACTCATCAAACGCAAGTATATGGCCAATTTACTTGGAAATAAATGAGCTACCACCGCATGCACGTAAAAGACACATGCTGCTAGCGGGGGTATATTGTGATCTGATGAAACCAATGATAAACTCATTTCTGGAAGAATGTTTGAGTGAACTCGATGATTTGTACCAGAGAGGTGTAAAATGGATGAATGATGAAGGAGAAGAAATCACGAGTAAATTGGTGGTCCTCATGTGTTCAGTTGATACCATTGCTCGTCCTTCGGTCCTCAAAATGACACAATTCAACGGCGAATATGGGTGCTCGTTTTGTTATGCCAAGGGATCTAATCATCCTAATTGTCCACTAGTGCGAACGTACTCAGCGCATGAAAAAATTATTTTACGAACTGACGAAGAAATTCGGCACGATATGGAAGAAGCATTTGAGACGCAAAGGAGAGTGCGTGGAGTTGTAGGTTTGTCATTTGTTGCGTGTTTACCAAACTTCGATCTGGCAAAAGGTCCGGTTGTTGAGAGCATGCACTGCGTATTTTTAGGAGTTGTTAAACTGCATACTCAACTGCTTATCGACGAAGTAGGGAACCCAACAAATTTGCAAGTCATTAATGACAGGTTATTAGCAATAAAACCCCCAACTCGTATTACTTGAATCAGGATTCATTATCGCAACAGGAAGTTGACAAAGCGAAGAATCTGCTGCTCAAATATGTGGTAGAATTTGAAAGGATTTATGGTATCGAAAAAATTGTATTCAATGTGCACCTTCTTCTCCATTTGTGTGATACCGTGGCGAATTGGGGGCCGTTATGGGTTCATACCGCGTTCCCCTTTGAAGCGTGGAATCATAAAATAATTCGGAGCGTAACCAGTCTAAAAGGAAGAGTCCTCCAAGTTGCGAACCGCTCTCTAATGACGAAATTCATCGTAAACGGAATTGGGGACCCATCAATCTCCCAGGAAACGAAAGACTATATTACAAGATTGTTTCCAACCTTCGATATGGGCATGAAAAATGAAGAAGAGTGTATAGGAAAAGGATTTGAGAATATGCATTCACAAACGCCAGTTGAATACAAAAACTGTAAATCCGTGTTGTTCGACGAGGCAATGATAAGAGGCATTAGATACAGGACATTAAGCAAAAACCCAATTACGGAATTTAACAACAGTTTTGTGTTTTGTGAAAACATCGGATTTGCCCAAATCGAGAAAATTGTGCAGTTCCATTGTGAAGACAAAATAGTGTGCGGGTTATTTGTCAAACGTTGGCAAGAGATTCCCTAGTAGAAATCACTCTAGTCATTCTCTAGGCGATTACAAGGCCTTACGAGGCCTTGAAAGTCCCTCACAAGGGCCTGGTGAGGCCTCGCAAGACCTAGAGAATTACTAGAATGATTTCTGCTAGGGTTGGTGATGTCTTCTATACAGATTACGTTAAAAAAATCAAACAAACATCAACAGTTACTTACGTGCCCAATGAAAAAATAATTGGGCCTGCAATGATAGTGGACACATTTGAATCCTATCGATACATCGTTAAATTACCAAACTGTTGGGAGAGCGATTGACTGGATCAAATTTATATCAGGAAATAAGTTTCTGACACATTATCATGTAAATAATATCAATTGGAGTTAGATTATAAGATTTAGTAGCGGATAAGATTAGTTGATAATATCATTTATAAAATTACAAAATTCAAATTATCACATTTCATTCTCCCAGATTCTCACCGTACTTACACTGTCGGTAAGTATTTGAGATTTGTGCTTTTCTCCTATCCGAGGAATTTTTATTCTTTGGAGAGATCCGAACCTGCCTACCTAACCTATCACCTACCTAAAGAATCGCTCTTAACAGTTTGAGCTAACATGCGATATGGTTGGATGATAGATTATTGTCACTTATGGTCATGACGTTATAACGTCTTATATATTATACATTTATTGAATGTAACTGAACATAATACATTTATTACCTTTTTTCGCATATGTAATTCATTTTATTGATTGATGTGAGCATTTAGTACAAATTAATTCTTCACACGACCGGAATTATTAAGATATTTGAGAATGTTTTGTGTTTAACACATCACTGTATACTAAATGATTTGGAATTTAGTTTAATGGACTGAAATTTGAATGAAATCAAATAAATTTCTTAGTTGATAAGAGTCTATTAGATTCGATATTGAATATTTATTGACCATTAAAATAATTATGGACTTTTTGATGAAAAATCGATTATTCATTTCGGTTAAAGAATGATTTCAATATGAAGGTCATGAAATTCCACAATCAGGTCAAATGTTTCACGAAGCAGATAGTAAAATTTAATCTCACTTAATATGATTGACGTTAATTTTTCAATCTTTTTTCTCATTAATGACGAATACATCATTAAAAGTGCTTTTTTCATTAAACGAGATTCGAAAATTCATTTGTTTTTTTCCTTCATATACCGATCATTTCTTGAAACAGTAGGTGTTATTGAGTATTCCAAGGATTCCATCATTTTACTGCAGGAAAAATTATTATTCCGTATAGTAAAATGTATTTTTGGTACATATCGCTAAGTCTTTTGGTATTTCATGAGGATTCACTATTCTATCACCACAAAATGATGGACTGCATAATCATAAATCGTACATACAATTTTTTTTTTAATGACCAATCACAATAAATAGTAGCTCATTAAAATTGCTAAACTGGATTGTATTAAACATATGGAGAGAGTATTTATTCATAAACAATATCATTTTTCGGAAGTGTATTTTGATTACTGATAATTTTCCAACTGTCGTTTTTTCCGTGTAGGTATGCTATAGAATGAAATAATCCATAATTTCGCAGTTAACGGACAATTGCTTTGGTTTTAAATGATCGAACAATACCCAGTGCGTGGTGATAGATTGATGTACTGTGAAAGGTTGAATCACTTTGAAATACTAATAATTACTTTGACGTAGAAGAATGTTACTCCAATTTTTGTTGGAATTCATTTCTTTTTTATGTTTTTATTTCGCAATTGTCTTTGCGACACCTATGTTAGCAAGGTTGTTTTTCATTACTTAAAGGTTTTTATATCAGCTTGTATAGTTGGGAACATTTTGTTGCAGTTCTCCTATCTTTTTTCTAAAATGAAAGATACAAAAATGATGGTTACGTGTGGAACTAAATCCATATATTTCACATTACAACATAATTATCTGCAATCAATTTCCTTTATTGCTGATTGGAACAGAAATTGAATTCCGAAGGCACACATTTGGTTCAAAAGGTATTTTGATCACTTCACTCAGTTGAAGCAATTCGCATCTACGCGCAGAATTGGGATTTGAATTGAAATGCAGGTTCCAGATAACTTGAATTCACCACGACACTCCTACAGCAAGACGAAAAATACGAAATTATAATGAATTGCAATCATTGTCACTGGAGAGATGAATGAATCGATAGACGACGACACATTTTTGTAATAAAAAATGAGTAATAAATAATTTTGTCCTGATGATATCAAGAATACAAAATTCCACACTACCCGGGCAACATAAGTAATGGTTTACATTTTCAGATTTTCGATTATTGACAGATGTTGAATGATCAACTTTTGGTGAATTCTATAGGCAACGTGATTGATTATTAATTGTCCATTCGTATGTCGGCATTAACGACCAATAATGGGTCTTTGGAAAATGATCAATTTTCGATCAATAATTGTCCAATAAATGGACATGCGCGGGGAGATCCTGAGTCATTCGCAAATCATTGATCGATTACCAACAAATATGATTTTAATCAATCGGATTGGCGAATAGTTTGGACAAATGAATGGTTCGTGAGAAATATGATGCATGTCCTGTTGGGTATGTTTGAATACACTGATTGGTGGCACCACGCGATGAGGAGGTTGTGAGAATTCGTTGAATCTGACAAGAAGAATCACATAGGATTTGGACGGGAAGATGTAGAAGATTTGGTTGAAGTTGATGAGATTCAATCAGGAGCGAATTGGGGAAAATATGTTCATATCATTGGATCTCACTGGGGAGAAGTGCATAGGGTGAATTCAGCATAATGCACAAGACGTGGTGGGATTTGAACAGAACAATGAGGTTTGGCGAGGATAATTAGAATTTTGGGACCACGGAGTACATCGTTAGGTTTAATTCAGATCAGACTAGAATAGATTAATGAGTATGACAACATGGTTGAATATCTCACGAATACTCCCATAAGCATAAAATGCCGCACAGAATATCCCGAGGGCTGTGGGAATTGATAAAGAACTATAAAATGCGGCCTACTACTCTTTTTCTACTTTTTCACTCCTTTTTCACTTTTTCCCGGCTTCATCGAATTCAGGTTCGATTTTAATCACTAGATACAAGCGAGTTATTGTTGAGGTATTATTCGATAGTGATTTGGTGATGAAATATTCCATAGAATGCTATCGGCAGGGGTTGAACCATCAGAAATTGAAAAAAATTCCTCTTCTACTGTTTTACGTCTTTTTAGGAACTTCTCGTTATTATCACCAACTTAAGGCACTCAAACCTGTGGAGAAAATATATCGGCACCTCAGCGCATACTCCTGATACTCCCACAAGCATAAAATGCCGCACAGAATATCCTGAGGGCTGTGGGAATTGATAAAGGACTGTAAAACGCCGCATACTACTCTTTTTCTACTTTTTCACTCCTTTTTCACTTTTTCCCGGCTTCATCGAATTCAGGTTCGATTTTAATCACTAGATACAAGCGAGTTATTGTTGAGGTATTATTCGATAGTGATTTGGTGGTGAGATATTCCATAGAATGCTATCGGCAGGGGTTGAACCATCAGAAATTGAAAAAAATTCCTCTTCTACTGTTTTACGTCTTTTTAGGAACTTCTCGTTATTATCACCAACTTAAGGCACTCAAACCTGTGGAGAAAATATATCGACATCTCAGCACATACCCCTGATGCTCGCACAAGCATAAAATGCCGCACAGAATATCCTGAGGGGTGTGGGAATTGATAAAGAACTGCAAAACGCGGCCTACTACTCTTTTTCTATTTTTTCACTCCTTTTTCACTTTTTCCCGGCTTCGTCGAATTCAGGTTGGATTTTAATCACTAGATACAAGCGACTTATTGTGTAGGTGGTATTTGATAGTGATTTGGTGATGAAATATTCCATAGAATGCTATCGGAAAGGGTTGAACCATCAGAAATCGAAAAAAATTCCTCTTCTACTGTTTTACGTCTTTTTAGGAACTTCTCGTTATTATCACCAACTCAAGGCACTCAAACCTGTGGAAAAAATACATCGGCATCTCAGCACATACCCCTGATGCTTCCACAAGCATAAAATGCCGCACAGAATATCCTGAGGGCTGTGGGAATTGATAAAGGACTGAAAACGCCGCATACTACTGTTTTTCTACTTTTCCACTGCTTTCTCACTTTTTCCCGGATTCATCGAATTCAGGTTCGATTTCAATCACTAGGTACAAGCGAGTTATTGTTGAGGTATTATTTTATGGTGATTTGGTGATGAAATATTCCATAGAATGCTATCGGAAAGGGTTGAACCATCAGAAATGAAAAAAAATTCCTCTTCTACTGTTTTACGTCTTTTTAGGAACTTCTCGTTATTATCACCAACTCAAGGCACTCAAACCTGTGGAAAAAATACATCGGCATCTCAGCACATACCCCTGATGCTCCCACAAGCATAAAATGCCGCACAGAATATCCTGAGGGCTGTGGGAATTGATAAAGAACTATAAAATGCGGCCTACTACCCTTTTTCTACTTTTTCCCGGCTTCATCGAATTCAGGTTCGATTTTAATCACTAGATACAAGCGAGTTATTGTTGAGGTATTATTCGATAGTGATTTGGTGATGAAATATTCCATAGAATGCTATCGGCAGGGGTTGAACCATCAGAAATTGAAAAAAATTCCTCTTCTACTGTTTTACGTCTTTTTAGGAACTTCTCGTTATTATCACCCACTTAAGGCACTCAAACCTGTGGAACAAATATGTCGGCATCTCAGCACATACCCCTGATGCTCCCACAAGCATAAAATACCGCACAGAATATCCTGAGGGCTGTGGGAATTGATGAAGAACTGTAAAACGCGGCCTACTACTCTTTTTCTACTTTTTCACTCCTTTTTTACTACTTACATTCTCCTGTGCCCGTAGACGTTGGAGGCGCAGCCTACGGTCCCCTTGTTCTCTCTCTTCCTCTGCTCGGTGCCCGTAGCCATGCCTCCTCCGCTACACGCCGGTACGCGTACCGCATTAATTTTTGTCGAAAATTCTCCCTTTTTAAAATCGTTCAATATCCATCTTAATGGGCCCATGTCACCCTAATTTTGTGCCCAATAGATAGATTAGAGTCTCTAGTTTCTTTTTCTCTTTTCATTTGCCCCCTTACGTGGTTTTTTCGCTGCGGAAATACCTCTTCTTTGTACTACTTTTTCACTACTCTTTCACTCCTCTTTTTTGCAGAATTAGAACTACTTTCTCACTACTCTTCTACTACTCTCTGTTCCACCAGGGAAAACTTTTTCTTTCTCAAGTTGGTATATCTGTCCTGAGAACACATGCAAAGTTACAAGTCATTCTGTCAATTCATTCTTTGTTTACAAGCCATTTGAAGTTGACGTGTCATTGATTTCTCTTAATATGGAAAAAATTAAATATCGTGCAGTCATTAGATTCTTTGTTTTGAAGGGTTTAAAAGCAAAGGAAATTTATGAACAATTGTTAGAAGTGTATAAGGAGTCCTCACCTTCAAAACGCACCGTTGAATTTTGGGCTGGTGAATTTAAACGTGGTCGTACTAGCCTTGAAGACGATCCACGCGAAGGACGACCAAAAACTGCAACCACAGCAGAAATCATTGAGCATGTACATGATATGGTTAGTGAAGAACCAAGTTTGACTGAGCGTGGAATTGCTAATGCCATAGGCATCTCAGACGAACGAGTACTCCATATTTTACATGAAGAATTACGTATGAAAAAACTGTTTGGAAAGTTAGTGCCGCACACGTTAACAATTCAACAAAAACTGGATCGAAAACAAATTTCTCAGCGTCATTTGGAGCGTTTTAAGCAGAATAAAACCGACTTCTCGCGTCGTTTTATAACTATGGATGAGACTTGGATCTACCACCATGATCCTAAATTGAAACAAGAACGTTTACAGTGGACTGAAGCTGGTTGTTCAGCTCCAAAGCAGGTGAAGTCACAACGATCAGCAAAGAAGGTTATGGCATCAGTTTTTTGGGATGCAAAAGGAATTTTGTTCATTGATTATCTTCAGAAAAGTAAAACAATCAACTCCGAATATTACTGCAGCCTTTTGGATCAGCTGGATGAAAAAATTCGTGAGAAAAGACCTGGTTTAAAGAAGAAAAAAATCATTTTTCATCAAGATAATGCACCTGCTCACAAAAGTGTTTTGACGATGGCTAAATTCAAAGAACTCAAGTACGAATTGCTTGAACATCCACCGTATTCGCCAGATTTGGCTCCTAGCGACTTCTATCTCTTCAGAAATCTCAAACAATTCCTCCGTGGAAAGCATTTTTCGTCGAATGAAGAGGCCATAGCAGCCGTAGACGGTTATTTTGAAGAGCTTTCGGAAAACCATTATAAGGATGGGATAAAATTATTGGAAGATCATTGGAACAAGTGTATTGAGCTTCTAGGAGATTATATTGAATGAAAAAATATATTTCGTAACAAAAACAGTATTCTTTCATTTCGAGCGCAGAAACTTTTCAACCAACCTGTAATATATATAAATATGGTTTTTTGATTTTTTTTTTCTTATCAAAATGAAATTGAATGAAGGAAACATTGAACAATTTTTCAATACAGGAAATAGCTGATATCTACAGAAATATAAATGAATTGTAATAATCAGTCAGATTTTAAAAAATTTTTCTAGAATATTTCGAGAATATCTAATTCTTACAGTTCATCTGTATTCCTCTAGTGAATAAATTGGAACTATTCTCTGTATTGAAGAATTGTTGATTGTTAATTGTTCTTTTCATTCAATTCTATTCTGATAAGGAAACAACTTTCAGGGCTTTTTTCAAAAAATCATAATTGACCAAAATTTATCCAGTAGAGCATAAAAAGTGAGTTTGTCACTTTCACTACACAAAAATTTGAAAAATCAGTCAATAACCTGATAGCACATGGAAAATTCGTTCTCAAGAACAAGAAATAGAATTGTTCAAGAACTCTTTTCCAATTTGATGAATTCAACAAGAGCTTGGAGGAGTTCAATGTTTGAGACATTAACGAGTCCTGTGAGAGTACTGAAACAATTCTGAAAGTATTCTCACAGTACCCTCATAGTATTCGTGAATGTCTCAAACATTGAACTCCTCCAGAGTTCCTTATAAATTCATTAGTTCGAAAAGAGTTCTTGAAGAATTCTATTTCTTGTTCTTGAAAAAGAATCCATCGTGTTTTATCTGGGTACAGATCTCTAACAGCACGTCTACTCTGTAAAACCGAATCAGTGAAAAGTACTGAGAATCAGTGAATTTCACTGGCGAATCAGTCCTAAGTCGTCCACAGTGGACGACTTGGCACTGGTTGGTCAGTGGAATTGACTGATTCTCAGTACTTTTCACTGATTCGGATTTACAGAGTAAATATGGCATCTGTCAAGTATTCAATGGATATTCCAATATTCGTCTAATATTCATTTGACGTCCATTGGATCTGCATTGGATGTCGAAAAT
This sequence comes from Gonatopus flavifemur, assembly GCA_018340375.1. Lineage (NCBI taxonomy): Eukaryota > Metazoa > Arthropoda > Insecta > Hymenoptera > Dryinidae > Gonatopus > Gonatopus flavifemur. The sequence goes on along the minus strand of JAFFJZ010000003.1, from coordinate 48,073,328 downwards.
ATCTTAGATATCCAATTTATATCCTTGTGCCGTATGAGATTTGGCTTGGTTTGGAAGAAGAATACAAAAAATGATGAAACAAACCTCCAGAAAACCTTTTATTTATGTACAGTCACGAATAGCATTGTAGTTGTTCTCGAAAATTTTCACGAATACTTTTCCAGTAAACATTTTTGAATCCCTCTTTTGGATCACTCTAAAAGATACATTGAAGCGATCCAAAAGATGCCTTACAATGTTGTACAATACATCTCCTATATACGTCTAAGATATCTATGTCCCGTAAGATTTCCACAAAAATGTTCATTGGGTTCCCTTTCATCATATAAATTGGGAAATAACCCTGCTTAAAAAGACCTATTAGAACCGATTAGAAAATTTTTGCCTGAATTTGATCGGTTTACGTCAAGGAAGAGGTGATCAAAATCTCGCTAATCTTTCACCTGTATTCAAGTGGTTCTTACTCTCTTTTTAAAACCATTTAAAATCTATCAACCTTAAGCGGACGGGACTAGTCCCAAGAGGGACCACCCTGGGAAACACCATTTTTCTTGTTTCTAAGGGGAATTTGGTGTGTTGAACACAGGAGAAATGGTAAAGAATTTTTTGAGTCACCCGGTCCTCTGAAGGTTAAGGAGGTAGCCTGGTGTAAAACATCAGAAACATGCACTGTTTTGTGGATGTATTTCAGAAACAACTGTTCAGCATATAGTTTTGCAATTTGCAGCATTTATTGTTCGCGTATTGAAGAATTCAAATTAATTTTTTGGTGCAATTATGTGAAAGTTTGAGCAAGGTACAGCAGCAAATACGGAAAAAGAGTGTAAATTCACTCTTATGGACTGAAAATTCACTCTTATGGAGTGAAAACTCACTCTTTAGGAGTGAAAACTCACTCTTTATGAGTGAAATCTCACTCTTATTGGACTTGCAGTATTTTCACTCTTTGGGAGTGGAATTTCACTCCAAAAAATTTGGAGAGTAATTTTTCTGAAATGAAAAACAAAAAAGGTGTTGGTCTTTTCTTATTCTACGCCAGGCTATCCCCTTAAAAGATATTTTCCCTCAGTATTTGGCTGGATTGTCTAAGCCACCAGCATCCCCAATTTGTGGAAATCGGCGATTCGGATGATTGGAGTTCTACTGTATGACTCTTATTTTGTCATGTATATTACCAGAGCTGGGTTTGTTACGTTATTTTGTAATTTCTTACGTAATATACCTGGTTTCTGAAGTATAATGTATGTAAGATCCTTTAACCCTCCTCAAGAGCAGGAAGTTGATTTTGCACGTAAAATACTCAGTTTTTTTTACATCCCTATCAAAAAAATCCAGGTGAGTCCCATGGAAATCTACATGGGAATTTCAGGGGATTTCATGGGTACCCATTGATTTCCATTTGGGTTCCTAGGCAATCTTAGGTGTGACTCGCGGTGACTTTTGACGGGGGTGTCATAAACCATATAAAATACTCGGAAGTATTTATTATATCAACTCTGCACGGAGAGATGTATAGAATTAAATTTACTATGGTGCTTTGTAATCGAAGAACAGGCTGAACTTGGAATAAAATTTACTATGACGAAACAATACGCAGTGAAAAATTTTGTATTAAAAACTGTCCACTCAATACTCGTATTGAAAGTCAACTCAAAAAATTATCAAATTGATAGAGTTTCAATGTAAATTAACACTTTCGCGTCAATTCCACACATTCTTTGTATCAATATTCAAAACGAATTTTGAGTGGACCGTTTGGGACATGCGCATGCCCATATAAAAATCTTCAGGCTCCGCCAATGCTGACGACGGAATATAGCTAGACGCAAGGCTGCCAGCCAAAGCTGGGCAATCTATGTAGGGACAAGGATGATTGACAATGGTCTAAACATTGTACCAATACGGGAAGTCATAAATCGACTTCGTTGATCCATCATTGATCATTGGCTGCGCCACGCTTGGCCCATCCTTCAACCAATATTGCTTGAAGGAAAACGCATGCTTTCAAAAGAGGCTCTCTAGGGCTTGGCGGGACACTGCTCCAAGCATTAGGCAACTCTGAATGACAATGGATTCTCATGTTGCACCAAGCATGGGTCGTAGCTTGGTTCAGCTTGAGCAATAGCTTGGCTCAGCTTGGGCGATGGCCTCGCTCAGTTTAGGCGTTAGCTTGACTCGACTTGAGTAATAGCTTGGCTAAGAGTGAAACTTCCTTCTCAAACAGGAAATTACAATAACTCTCACCAGAGTGATGCTTGTTTCCTGTGAGTGGCGAACCAAGCATTCAATCAATATATAAGTCTCCTTTGAAGATTCCATGACAGAAATAATTCTTCATCTGTTTCCAGACCCGCCTACTTCTACGCCAGGGCCACCGGATTTACGTCATTCATCAGTTTAAACTAATCAGAAAAATTACATGTTGAAATTCTCCGACATTCATTTCGTTCAATCGAAATGATAGAATGGATTTTTTATTTTATTTTCAATTACAATAAAAAATAAAAGTGACCATTGGCATGAGATGGGCGCAACCCTGCCGCGAGATTGCTACAGCGTTGGCTCATCCTTGGCGAACAAATTTTTGTATGGTCTGCCATTGACGGCACACGGAGAGAAAAAATTTGCTGACGCAGCAAATCGAGGTATTATATATAGAATAGCAAAATTTTTTGCTGACCTAGCTAAAAATTTGCTATAACAGCAATCGTGTTAGTTACGACAGCAATTTTTTTGCTGTGGCAGCAAAAAATGTTTGCTCCGCCAGCAAATTTTCAGTATTATATACAGAATAGCAAACAAATTTTGCTGGGATAGCAAACATTTTTTGCTGCCACAGCTAAAAATTCGCTGTCGCAGCTAACAAGATTGCTGGAACAGCAAATAGTTTGCTGCTCTGGCAAAAGGAATCCAGCAAAAGTAGATTTCGCTGCCACAGCGAATTCCTTTTTCTCCGTGCATATGCTATCACAACCCTGTTTCCTGTGTTGGGTCTTGATTGTGGAAACAAATGGGCTGAGGCTGAAATGATATTATCATTTCAGAGTTGCGCCATGCCTGGTAGCCTAGGCTCGGCCCATCTTGGTGAGCCTTGCGGCAACCTAGCGCCCATGGTCAATTTTTACCTGGGTGTGTTTAAAATACACAAAATTTTTTACTCTGTAGACACCTGATCACATTTACAATGTCTTACAGTAAATTCCATTGGAAAGTCAGTCTGTTCCTCGGTTTCAACACTGAAACAATCGTATACTAGAATTAAGAATATTCACTGTAAAAAAAATTTGTTGAATTCCAAACAAAAATGCTTGGAAATTTACAAACTTGGTTTGGAAAAATAATTTCCGAACCTTTTTTGTAAATTGCCGAACAAAAGTTTGTAAATTCTCAAAAATCTTCGTGAAATCACAAAATTTTTTGAATGTTTACAAACTTTTGTTTGGTAATTTACCAAAAGAGTTTGTGTAAAAAAACTGCCAAACTTCTTTGGCAGTTTAGGAAGTATATTTTTTACAGTGTTCCTCTAAAATATGAGGCTAGTACATATTCCTCTGAGTTTCAGAGAGAGTTTCATTGATGTGGGAGTTCCTCTGAACGTTAGAAGAATTACCACTGATATTCAGAGGAAAATGTACTAAGCTCATATTAGAGAGTAGATTTTAATTTTTAGAATATGATTTTTTGGGTAAACAATCACGTGGTAAATTCAACTATAAATATCTCTCCGTGTGCGTTGAACGATGAAAACTATCAAATTTTATGCTTATCATCAAAATTATATTTGCTGAGTCGAAATAATTAGTACTTGAGCGTTGGAAAACATTTTATTTGTACATAATATAAAAGTTCACAAACCTCAGGGAAATTTACAAAAAGTACTCCTGGAAAACCGGGAATTCTCAGGGAATTTGAAAACGAGATTTTTGTCGCCACCCTGCATCTGATATTTCGAATTCTTCATCATTTCCAGTTTGCAGATTGGCTTCTTTCGCGAAAGCGACTGGATTAATTGCAAAGAATGATTGGATTGAAAGAAAAATTCCGTTCCAAATCTCAATAGACTTTCCAAAAATATATACTTACTCATTTTCCTGACACTCATTCTCCCAATTTTTTTCTGCAAGAAGTACACAAAACATCAGTTGGGTTCAATGCTGAAGACGGGACACAAATTAGGTACATGAACTTTTGAACAGTGTGATTTTTCTTTAGAAGGATTGCAACAACAATTGGTAAATTTTGTTGATGACATGTTTGAAAGTGACCATTGAGCAAATCACCCTAAACCAGTGATATCAGGAAAGACGGTGTGGACCGAAAAATCAGCCCCTCTACCGCGCACATGATGAAACTTTCGTATACATGTGAGTCACACGTATACGAACGTGTCATTGTGTGAACAATGGAGGGGCTGATTTTTCTGTCCGCACCGTTTTTCCTGGCATCACTGCCCTAAACCAATGCTTGAATAATGAATATGGGGAACTAAACGTTAGAGGAAGAACATGCAAAAACGCGCTTGAGCGGGTGAACACGGAAAAAAATAATTCACCGTGGTAGCTAGGAATTAGCTGTGGTAACCATTTCGTGTATTTGATATTTGGATAGCGAAAAAAATAGCTACAAGAGCTAGATTTTAGCTGCTATAGCAATAAGTTTTTTTGCCACAGCTAAGAACTACCTACCAAAACTAATTTCTAGCTATCCAAATATCAAACACATAATTGTTTTCCATGAAGATGTAAAATGAAATCTGAACAAACGTAGAAGGCGTCGGCACTTATAGACAGTCCACTATTACACACTCGATGGTGACGTGACTGTTCTAATTCATGGTACATCGAAAATTAATTGACTGACCACTCTGAAATTTACAGATATTCTATGGGCCATGGGGAACATTTCGATTCTAGGTAAAAGAAATTGAAAAATGCCTTGGATTCAATTGCTATTTGTTTACAAAAATGGCATATTCATTGTGTGAATGAGCGAAGTAAGTACTTCATCCATTGCTACATTTGAAGGTTGATCAATTGTACACTTTTTCTGAAAATTTCGTTTTTTTATGGAATGGTTCATAAACTAGAAACATTTGAAGGAAGTTAGATTTTTTCAATTTTCAAACTTCGAAAACTTTTCATTCCGAAATTCTTCATATCATAATAAAATAAAAACATACGTGTCAATTTTTTTTGTATTCGATACGAGAAAAAAATATTTTACACGATTTTATTTTCCAATTGTAAATTTTCAGTGGAATGACCCATATATAGTAAGAAATATAAAGTTGATGAAATTCAATGTTGCGGTGAAATCTCATTTGTTCAGTTCATACGACCCGCAAGAGTTGACGAAGTTACCCCCACTCCTTAGCAGTGAGGTTTTTGAATTAAAATGGTTTCACCCGCGTAATTTTATCTACTCAGTACAATCTCATGTTTCCATTTCACGGAAAGTACAAAATCATTATGAGTAAAGGAAATACGTAAAAATAACATTGATAAACCCATACACTTTTATCATCATACATTCGCAAGGACGTAGAAAGTCATTTATTTTCCTATTTCTATACAAAGCCTATAGTTTCACAAGTAATTTAAGAAAAATTCAGCTTCCCACTAGGCTGAAGGCTCGAGATATCAGTATTTTCGTCCATTTTTTTCCATGGACTTCCAGTTCTTCATATATTTTTTTTGGAATCTAAATAATTGACTTGTAACAACCACCCAGCCAGCAAAGTGCTTCCAAATTCACTTTTCCGCTACTAGCAGTGCTAGTGGGAGCAACGTAGTAGCTTTCCCATTACCGTGAGACTGCATGCTACCATAACATATATATGATTCAATTTATAACGTAGCACTACCTCAGCGCTACCAGTATTATCAGGAAGCGCTACCTAGTAGTGCTCCTAGTAAAAATACTACCAAGTCGCTCCTATTTCCATACATAAATGAAGTCATATATGTACAGAAGATTTTTAACTGTATAAGTGAATGGTAGCACCACTGCCAGAAGCGCTGCCTTGATTTTGTGGGCTGGGCACCAATTTCCAGAAGGGAATGTATCATAGTGCGTGATAAATTAATTATTTCATAAAACAGGATGGTTTTTCGTAAACGTGCTCGATTAAGTCATAGGGTTTCAAATTCCCTGCTAAAAATTTCCCATAGAATCCGATAGAAGAATTTTTTATCGTTTTGTATGTGGGTTCTGAAACTGGAATTCCCGATATTCCATAGGTAATTCACGATAAGAGAACTTTACGGCTGTTCATGGGATTTAATCGTATTTTCACGATAGAAATCGCCACTCAAAATTTCCCATGGAATCCGATAGAAAGATTTTTTTGTCGTTCTTTTTGTATCTGGTTTCTGAAACTGCAATTCCCATTGTTCCATAGGTCATTCACGATGGAAAAATTGTACTTCTGTTTATAGGGTTCTATCGTAGTTTCACGATAGCAATCGCCACTCAAAATTTCCCATAGAATCCGATAGACAAATTTTTCTAGCGTTCTTTTTGTATCTGGTTTCTGAAACTGGAATTCCCGTTGTTCCATAGATCATTCACGATAGAAGAATTGTACTCCTGTTTATAGGGTTCTATCGTAGTTTTACGATAACAGTTGCTACTAAAAAATTGGTAGAGATTTTTTCCTATTATTTGCTACGTGATTTCTGAATCTGGAATTTCCATAGTTGTGTAGATCATTCACGATCTAACTGTGAATGACCGTGGAAAATTTTTCTATGGATTCACAGAAAAATTGCTAGTTTCCTTTCACACAAGAACAAGAAAATCAAAGTTTCTGTTAGGGAACCAAGGAGGTTTGATTTTCTCCAAACTTTGTTTGAAAATCCACTAGAGGAAATGTTTGTGTAAAAAACTGTCAAATTTATTTATGAATCCACAGCTATAGGGACAACTATAGGTACCCTCTCGTGTGTTCCCCCATACAAAATGATAAAAATGATATGTGAAGTTATTGACACGATGTGTATCGTGAAAACACAATAAATACCGATACATTTCTTGAATTTAATTTTCTGGTGAAAACAAGGTAATTATTTGAAGGAATTCCACGATAGACAACTATAGGTATCCTTTCGTGCCTTCCCCATACATTACGATAAAACTCGTATAAGCAAAAAATGGTATCAAATGTATGGGAAATCTCCGATTAAACCATATAGAACTGAAGAAGGTGAGAAGAATTTATAGTGCATAACCGAAAAGAAACGATAAAACCCATAAAATTCCGACAAAGACCCATTCGCGTTGTATCGGTTTATCACTATAGAACCCGATTGGGACGAATTTCTTTATCGGCACAATCTGATGTCACGAAACACCCTATACAAATCGATAGGAAAGAGGCTAAAATACTGTTGAATTGTATCGTTTCCTATGGGAAATTTTTAGCAGGGAACCGTATATCAGGTTGGCAACTAAGTAATTGCGGATTTCACTCATAGATGGTGTCAGTTGAATTTTTAGGTTTGCAGACGTAGTACGAATGTAAAACACATCTTGTTATTTGATCGTTGGCAATTCAGCTGTCAATCAATAACAAAAACTTTTGTTCGTTTACGTAGTTTTCGTTTGGCGCTCGTTGAAAAATGGAAAATCAAAAGGAACATTCTCGTCATATTCTGCTTTTTTTTCCGCAAAGGGAAAAACGCATCGCAAGCTCATGAAAAGTTATGTGCTGTTTATGGTGACGAAGCCTTAAAAGAACGGCAGTGTCAAAATTGGTTTGCCAAATTTCGTTCTGGTGATTTTTCACTCAAAGATGAAAAATGCTCTGGTCGTTCAGTTGACGTTGATGACGCCCTAATCAAAGCAATAATCGATTCGGATCGTCACAGTACAACACGTGAGATTGCAGAGAAACTTCATGTATCACATAAATGCATTGAAAATCACTTAAAACAACTTGGCTATGTTCAAAAACTCGATACATGGGTTCCTCACGAACTGAAAGAAACGCATTTGACGCAACGCATTAACATCTACGATTTGCTAAAGAAACGTGATGAAAATGATCCATTTTTAGAACGACTGATAACTGGCGATGAAAAATGGGTTGTGTACAACAATATCAAGCGGAAAAGATCGTGGAGCAGGCCAGGTGAACTAACTCGAACAACAGCAAAAGCTGATATTCATCAAAAGAAGGTTTTGTTATCAGTTTGGTGGGATTACAAAGGAATTGTCTACTTTGAACTCTTACCACCCAACCGAACGATCAATTCTGATGTCTACATTGAACAACTAACGGAATTAAACAATGCAGTTGAAGAAAAGCGGCCCGAATTGACAAATCGAAAAGGTGTTGTATTCCATCATGACAATGCAAGGCCACACACATCTTTGGTCACTCGGCAAAAATTATTAGAGCTTGGTTGGAATGTTTTGCCACACCCACCATATAGTCCTGACCTTGCACCATCTGATTACTTTTTGTTTCGATCTTTCCAAAACTCCTTGAATGGTAAAAATTTCAGTAATGATGATGATGTCAAATCGTACCTGGTTCAGTTTTTTGCTAATGAAAACCAGAAGTTTTATGAACGTGGGATTATGATACTGCCTGAAAGATGGCAAAAGGTCATTGATCAAAATGGGCAATACATTACAGAATAAAGTTATTTAGTTCTATGAAAAAAGGGTCTTTGATTTTCTAACAAGAATCCGCAATTACTTAGTTGCCAACCCAATAGTTTTCATTCGGCATCCGGCAGTTCCAGCTAGGATAGTAATTTGGTGACAAGGTCATTCCATGTCAAATCGACCAAAATTTTTCAATTTTGTAACCCACCACCTCAGATTTCCAAGAAGCTTGATACATTTCCTCTAATTTGGGTTCCAAGAACGTATACCAATTTTTATTTCGTGACAGCTCATCAGTTTTTTTTGAATGAATTTTTGAATATTTGAACCCTGCTAAAAATTTCCCATAGGAAACGATACAATTCAACAGTATTTTAGCCTCTTTCCTATCGATTTGTATAGGGTGTTTCGTGACATCAGATTGTGCCGATAAAGAAATTCGTCCCAATCGGGTTCTATAGTGATAAACCGATACAACGCGAATGGGTCTTTGTCGGATTTTTATGGGTTTTATCGTTTCTTTTCGGTTATGCACTATAAATTCTTCTCACCTTCTTCAGTTCTATATGGTTTAATCGGAGGTTTCCCATACATTTGATACCATTTTTTGCTTATACGAGTTTTATCGTAATGTATGGGGAAGGCACGAAAGGATACCTATAGTTGTCTATCGTGGAATTCCTTCAAATAATTACCTTGTTTTCACCAGAAAATTAAATTCAAGAAATGTATCGGTATTTATCGTGTTTTCACGATACACATCGTGTCAATAACTTCACATATCATTTTTATCATTTTGTATGGGGGAACACACGAGAGGGTACCTATGGTTGTCCCTATAGCTATGGATTCATAAATAAATTTGACAGTTTTTTACACAAACATTTCCTCTAGTGGATTTTCAAACCAAAGTTTGGAGAAAATCAAACCTCCTTGGTTCCCTAACCCAAACTTTGATTTTCTTGTTCTTGTGTGAAAGGAAACTAGCAATTTTTCTGTGAATCCATAGAAAAATTTTCCACGGTCATTCACAGTTAGATCGTGAATGATCTACACAACTATGGAAATTCCAGATTCAGAAATCACGTAGCAAATAATAGGAAAAAATCTCTACCAATTTTTTAGTAGCAACTGTTATCGTGAAACTACGATAGAACCCTATAAACAGGAGTACAATTGTTCTATCGTGAATGACCTACGGGACAACGGGGATTCCAGTTTCAGAAACCACATACAAAAAGAACGATAGAAAAATTTTTCTATCGGATTCTATGAGAAATTTTTAGCAGGGATGTGCTTGGCGTTATTTTTTACTTTTTTGGAGTTTTTTTATTGGGCTTGTTATCACCTCTTTATTTTGGAAAATATGCATAGTAGACACTTTTTGACCTCAGATTCGAGGTCACGCGCATGTATACCTATACACTGAGAAAAATGAAATTAGTTAGTTTTACCAAAAGGACCCGACAATTATCTTATGGTCATTGATACCAAAAATATAGGTATATGTAACCAAATTGATAGCTATAATTTTTTGTCATTGTTAACAATGATGCTTGCCAACACAAAGCTTTTAGAACTATTAGAAGTTAACAAAGTTGAAAATATTTATTGTTAATGATAATTAATGATGGATGGTGATCATAAACTTCGAGTATCAAGAGATACTTTACAGAAATAATGATAAGAATCATCATTCTAGTTGAGATGAAATTCCACTTTTGACATCAACATTCAGCGATATGATATGTGCACCCAAGCAGCAACAGACCCATGTGGAAATGTACACACAGGCCGCTACTGGCGCGGTACTGTTGCCAGAGTTGCCAGTACTGGCAAATCCAACCTTGCCCTTATGGGGCCAGTGGTTTGGACGGTACTGGCAAGGAGTCGGAATAACATCATTTTACATAAGGGCCAGTAAAACATTTACCACCATGTCGGTAGCGATATTTGGTGTGTGCCTACTATGGTGGAACTCTGGCATTGCAACAGAATCAGTTGTTCTACCACACCTGGATGAGAAGTGGTAGAGGGTCAAAATAATACATCCTACGTAGGAATTCAGATCCGACCCAGTACTGGCACAGTGCTGGTAATTAGAGATACCCGGAGTTATATTTCAAGTAAAAAAAAAAAATAAATTGAATTTGAACTATCAAAACTTGGTGAATCTATTTTTCTCATCACCGTTATCTGAGAAAGACGCTTTGGAAGTGGTTTCATGAAAGTTCACTGGGCAAGGATTAAACCCGAGACCTGCGAGTGAGAAACAGAGTCTCTATCACATCAGCTAATCTCCGAGTTGACAACGGACCACTTAGATTCCGATTTATTGCACCAATTCCCTTGAAGTCACGCAATCCCAACTCTGGCTCAGTACTGGCGCCGCTTTGGTTTACCATAACAGCCGGATTTCCATAGACATAATTTTAACGTAGTTCGACTCCCGATTTTGTGGTTAGTCATTGCCCTACCGATCCTGGCACTCGATCGCCTATTGGATATATTGAATGGTTATCCCAACTCTGGCTCAGTACTGGTGAAGCTTCGGCTCACCCTAATAGCCTGATCCCCATCGCTACGATTTTAACGACAATACAACATCGATTTCGTAGTTAGCGAGTGCCATATTGATACTGGCATATAGTCGGCTATCAAATCTATGAAATAGTAATCCGCACTCTGGCTCAGTACTGGCGCCGCTTTGGTTTACCATAACAGCCGGATTTCCATGGACATAATTTTAACGTAGTTCGACTACCGATTTTGCAGTTAGCCATTGCCCTACCGATCCTGGCACTCGATCGCCTATTGGATATATTGAATGGTCATTCCAACTCTGGCTCAGTACTGGTGAAGCTTCGGCTCACCCTAATAGCCTGATCCCCATCGCTACGATTTTAACGACAATACAACATCGATTTCGTAGTTAGCCAGTGCCATATTGATACTGGCATATAATCGGCTATCAAATCCATGAAATGGTAATCCCAACTCTGGGGCTCACTGGCGCCGCTTTGGTTTACCATAACAGCCGGATTTCCATGGACATAATTTTAACGTAGTTCGACTACCGATTTTGTAGTTAGCCATTGCCCTACCGATCCTGGCCCTTCATTGTCGATTGGATATATTGAATGATCATCCCAACTCTGGCACAGTACTGGCGCGGCTCCGTTACACTACGATCCGTGTATTTTCCGGTCAGTATTGATTCATTACTGGCCCAACACTGTCTGTCCACGCCAACCAATACCGTCTCAACTCCGTCGAACATGTACAGCCAGTTGAAAAACAGTAATGGGCCTGAACAGGAACAGTTGTTTTCGCCGAAGTCTGGCAAATACAACCTTTCCAGTACTGGGCGATTTGTCAACTCCGGCAATTTCCACATGGGGAAGTTCAAAGTATATACGGAATAAAAACGTTCCTCAAATGTACGAATGAGATACGAAGCACATATAATGAACGTTCATAGAATATTCGAATGAGACTGTTTTAAATATACTTAGAACGTACAGAGTACATCCGAAATGTACGATATTCATTCAATCGATGTTCGATTGACGTACCGTCGTATATTCGATCACATACGTTCGATGAATGTGCATAGCACCTATGAAACGGTCTCATTGGAATGTGCATAGAACATATTCCGAATATTCGAAGAACGTTCATAGTATATTCTGGTGCTACTTGGGCATATGGAAGTTATGGAAATCAAATATTAATGTGAAAACATAACCTTGAAACGGAAAATATTAGTCTCTGAATTTTTCGATGTTATTTTATTTGCATAACTCAATTCCAAACAATTAACAACATCGGTGATGCAAATAAAACATGAATAATAACTTAGGATGTTGCTCCTTCTTATTCAAAGTACAAATATATTTGACTCAAAAGTTCGATGGCATAATGGAAACGGATCTCACTTCATTGATGTTCAACGGAAGCTTATTCTCAAAGATGTTTCCTTCAGAAATCCTTTCTAGTTATTGGTATGAACTGCTGATTGTATATTCAATCGATATAAAATAATCAAGATAACCAGCATCTATTATTAATAGCTAACAATTTTTATATTAAGTAATAAATTTAGTCATCATCACAAGAATAAAAGGTTTGTTGATGTTTAATTCATACTTAGTGATGATTACCGAAAAAGATTGGTTGGGTCCCTTCTCAATTATGTTTCTTAGGTATTGATGACTAATACTTTCTCTCAGTGTATTTATGTGTGTGCTCAACCTCAAAACTGGTGTTGAAAAAATTGACCCGATTTGATAGTGTAACTTACAACAGATGGATGAAACCACGATGCTGCTGAAATGAAACATGATATATTGTTGTTACATTATAGCATCTTTTGATGAGTGTGAAATTACAAGTTGGCAGTCCAATGCATGCAACGAATAGGTGATATTGTGTGTGATCTTAACCAGAGATGAGTTGAAGAGATTGCTAACGAGATATGAAAACCATAGTTCAGTTTCTGATTGGCAGTATCACGTTTTCCGTTTATCTCTTCATGCTGGTTGGCTTAGAAGAAAAATTCAACTAATCATATATTTTTCTTCAAAAGAAAAAAAAACGTGATGCGGAACACGGTTTTAACATTGCGTTAGCAATCTCTGCTATTCATCTCTGTCTTAACTTACATTGTACTTATGATGCAATCACAAAACTGTGTTTGGTGGGATATTTTCCACCTAGAAAACAAAACGAACGAGTCCAAGATCGCTCAATCTGATGGACATAATGATGCATGAACAATTGACCAATGGTTGTACTATCCAGTACTATCAGAATGGCTAATGCGTGAATACTACCAATTATTGTACAATCATTGATGCACAACAGTTGCAGTAGTCTTCAATGCATGCATCATTGGTCAATAATGTATTAACTTATCATATAGTTAATTGTAAAATCGTGAACGACTTCAAAGTGTCCATGATTGTACAATCATTGAACCACTTTGTTTTCTGGGCATTTCATGTTCATTTCGCTGTAGAACAAAGAACTGAGTATTTGAATATCCGTTTTTCGCATAAATCATACAATCAGAATTTATCCACAGACCCACTGAAAAAACTCTCCTTCTGATTATTTTCATTCATTGAGAACACAGTGATCCGATTTGCCTCGGTCTACCCTACATTTTTTAAGGGGCCTCGAGCACGGTGATGGTTCGGATGTGTGTGTACACATATACACAATACATGGAAATTTGAAGCGAGGAAAACTTTGCGCCAAGGTTTTGTGCAAAATAGTAATTGATATGAAATTTAACAAATATTATACCATAGTGCTTACCTGGGATTGCGCTGAGAATACAAATTTAGCGATGAAATCACTGTTCATTCTATGTAAAAAAATTCATAAACACGCGAGACGATATGACATTTTACCGCCGACATGTTTATTTTGAAAATATCGTAAGCTATAGCAGCTGAAGGTTACGTTTTGAGATAAACATTTGTCCATTCTCATATTTAGAATAAAACTAAAATTGTTTTTCATGATCCTGAAATTTTTCAAAATTGTACGTTATAATCGTTGTAATATTGCTCATGTCCATAATCAAAAATGTATTTAGCATTCAACATAGAAAAATATTTCAGTGTGAGAATTATGTTACATCTTCCATGGTTGAATGAAATAAAATTTTGATATAAAATGATGTATAGGACTGTTGCACGTAGAATTCGTTCATCATGATCAAAGTTTACTCTTTCTCTAAGTGAACAGAACATTTTTTTTTATATACATGAACCGGAATTTTGCCGCAAAAGGTTTCCTATGGCATGATAACCAAACTAATTGATCTGAATCCAATCACCCCACTGAGCATTCCCATTAGAACCTTGCATTAACATTGCATCGATGTTGATGTGATCTTGAAAGTACCTGTTATGAGAATTATAACAGTAATATTACAACATCCAATTACAAGTAAATTGCAGCAATGTTACGTTATCAGGTGACATTACAACGATATTTTTGCAAGTTACTTTTGTAATATTGCATTTGTAAATTGAAAAACAAGTACTTTCAAGATCGCATCAATATCGCTGCAATGTTAATGCAAGGTTCTAACGGAAATGCTCAGTGGAACCTGTATTCGAGTTTCCTGAGGGTGTAACGTAATTTTTATATCGAAATATTTTCCCTATAATAAGTATCACTGAAACATATGATCACGTATTAAATCGAGAAATTTTATCAATCATTTTAAGAACTTTGGTATTTTGAATATGAAATAGAAATTGAAAGAAATGTTCACTTCAAATCGCAACCTTTAACTGCTGCATCTTACGGTATTTTCAAAATAAACATGGCAGCGGTAAAATGTCAAATCGTCTCGCGTGTTTATGAATTTTTTAAAGAGAATGAACAGTAATTTCATCGCCAAATTTGTATACACGGCGGATTCCCAGGTGAGCATTATGTTATAATATTTTGCAAATTTCATATTAATTGCTATTTTGCACAAAAGTTTGGCGCAAAGTTTTCCCCGCTTGAAATTTTCATATATTGTGTATATATGTACACACACATTGAAACCATCACCGTGCTCGAGGCCCCTCAAACGATCTTCCAAATCCCACGAAATTAATTTGAGAATGATAATCCATCAAAGTTTGGGAGTTTAAATTTTCGTTTCGTTTCTATAAATGATTCAAACTACATTAACATATAGGAAACGATTAATTCCATCAGCGTTTTTCGGTTCTTTTCCAAATCCTTAAATGAAATTATAATACAAACAGCTAATTCATTAAGAAACTCCCAATGTACGAACCCAATTCACTCACATTGAATAGCATTTTCTAATAAGTATTTTCAATCAAGAGTAGTTAATCGAGAGTTTTTTTGTAGTAAATTAGAGTTTTTCTGTATAAAGTTTCGAG
The DNA here is from genome assembly GCA_018340375.1 of Gonatopus flavifemur. Taxonomy (NCBI): domain Eukaryota; kingdom Metazoa; phylum Arthropoda; class Insecta; order Hymenoptera; family Dryinidae; genus Gonatopus; species Gonatopus flavifemur. Next base: position 48,057,795 of record JAFFJZ010000003.1, on the reverse strand, counting down.
CAAAATTATAAATTCCATTCACACCAAACAGTTTTGTTATTGCATAATAACTGCATTGTAACTCAAAACCACCCGCAATATCACTTGTTCGTTGCATGTAATGGACTGTTAACTTGTAATTTCACACTCATTAAAAGTGGCTACAATGTAACAACAATATAACATGTTTCGTTCTAGCCACATCGTGGTTTCATCCATCTGTTATAAGTTACACCATCAAATTGGGTAATTTTTTTAACCCCAGTTTTGACGTTGAATACACACACACACACATAAATATATATGTATACATATAAACTCGAATCTGAGGTCAAAAAGTGTCTACGATGCATATTTTCTAAAATAAAGAGGTCATAACAATTGCGTGTACCCACCATGTAATCTACCCTGCTAAATTGTCCCCATAAAGAACGATACAAAACGATAAATCTCTTCTATAGTTTTCAATGAGGTTTCTGAATACGGAATTTACGAAGTTATATCGTTATTAAACGATAGAACTCTATCGTTCCTTATTGTTTTCTATAAAAATTCAAAAGAATGTACGGGATTTTATCGTGAAATTCGTATAGAAAAAGTACTACTTCTTCTGGAACACATAACTATTTTTTTCCAAATAACTGGTACTTTTCTTATACGAATTTCACGATAAAATCCCGTACATTCTTTTGAATTTTTATAGCAAACGATAAGGAACGATAGAGTTCTCTCGTTTAATAACGATATAACTTCGTGAATTTCGTATTCAGAAACCTCATTGAAAACTATAGAAAAAATGTATCGTTTTGTATCGTTCTTTGTTGAGAGAATTTATCAGGGTAATGTTACTAAATAGTGACGTTGCGATTACTCTTCATGAGTGTAAAATTACAAGTTGCCTGTCTATTGCATGTAACAAACAGGTTACATTGCATATGATTTTGAAATTACATTATGGGGTTCTGATACGGTAACGAACTGTGTTTGATGGGTTCGTTGAGAATAATGGTCGACATGCGTTTATACCGCAACAGTCGAAGAGAAGTTCTTGACGAATCTTTCGAATGTGAATCCTCTCGAACGCTTCGTGAATTCTATTTCTTTTTCCCTTATCGAGCATCAGAATAACCATGCTCAGAATAATTCAAAATCAATTATTTTTTGAAAAGTTCGTTCCGCGAAGATATAATGGCATAAAGATGAGAGAATTTAAAAGGAGAAAACCTTCACAAAATGAAGAGTAAAAATTTTGAAAATCAAACTGGGCGTTCGGGTAGCATCGTGTAATTGACGAATCCGTACGACTCGCAAACCGTAAGGAAATAGGTACCTGGCAACACTGCAACGCCGTTACGTCGACCCATGTAGCGGAGCGGTAAAGAGGGGCTATGTGAGAGGCGTCTACCAATCATACATGCGGCAAGATCGAACCCTCTACGCCCCACCTCTGTCTTCTTGGAGGCTTGAAAATCTGTAACAGACGCCGCTAGCACCGCACATTCGTTTCTGGGCTCTCGAGTCGTTTACGCAGAGTACGAGTTCAACGATCAAGATTTAATTTATTTAAAAGTAGTTTTCGAGCAAAACTTGAAAAGTCAACATGAGGGAAATCGTCCATATCCAAGCCGGTCAATGCGGTAACCAAATTGGAGCAAAGGTGAGCATAAATTCTCGAGTTGAAAGAAACTTGATTCATGAATCCCCTTTCTTTCATTTTAAAATAGAATTGGTGTATTCTCACAGTGCACTAATTCGTTATTTTCAATACGTTTTTGCGTCTCCGTGTATCATGAAGTTACAAGGGGATTGAATATTTTCTTCTTGTAATTCATACCGGTTCGAGTGATGTAATTTGTAGGAATTTGAAATTCTTAGTTGAAAATTTCAAAATTGGTATGATTTGCTCAGGTTGTAGATCTATGACCGTTGTAAAAAGTCGGCTGGTGGGTCAATTCTTACGTTTTCTATTGCATTTCATTGTTCTGTATATAATTCGATCCAAGGCGTCGCCTCGAATATCGTCGCCATTTTTTTTCCTCATTCTCGGTACGTCTTATATGCATAAACCCAACGTTTCCTGCCGGAAACTTAACAGTTTTTCATTATAAATTATCAATAATTGATAGAATAGGACAAATGGAATCTTATTCGTGTTGTCAAGGCAATAATCGTTCATTATGTACTGGGTGTGGCTTATTTTCCCACGTCAGAATACCATTTAATGCGGCAACGGCATCGAACGATTGCGCGCGCATCTTAGAGATTTTTTCCTTCCTATAAATTCTATTTAATATTTTTTATATGAAACAAAGTAATTGTAATTTCTTTCACCTTGAAAGACAATTTTTTGTGTATCTTTTGTGTGTGTATTGTTTTTTCTTTTTAATATGTATGTTCAGTTATCTACAAATTTTTTGCAGGAAATTGTTTTTCCTCTTACTCCCTCTACCCTCTGCCCGTTATACATTTTGACGGTTATTTAGTTTGAAAGTTGAATAGCCTAATCACTTAACCTTCTACGGGAAAAAATATATTCAGGAAGGAGCAGTAGCTTCTTGACTTTTTCGAATCGTATTTTCCCTATCGAACGGAATTATCAATGCAACACATCCAATCAAATTTTTATCTGAAAAAGGGTATAATTCGCGTATAGCCGGTTTTGTTTTGGATTCAAATTTGATATTTCAAAAACGTCATTCACCGCAAAAAATCATTTTATACCATAAGTGTGTGGTTACATTTGACAGGGTTCAGACAGAAGTGGAATTCCGGGAAATTCGGCAAAACTTAGGGAAATAAAAATTGGACTCAAAACACTGGGAATTCTCAGGAAAATTATCAAAAACTCCCAAAAACCTGGAAATCTCAGGGAAATCGCTAAAATTTTATCAAAATAAAAATGTGTTCATTTATTCTATTTTTCATTCTTTACAACATATTTTCTTAATTTTTAATCGTGGAATCTTAGAAATTATACACTGAGGAAAAAATGTTTAGGGACACATTCATGATCCGATGATTTCTGGAAATTAGAATTTTACTCAGGGAAATTGATTGAACAAAACTTGTCTGAACCCTGTTTGATGAAATTTCGATTTTTACACAATTTAAAAATCCGAAATCTAATGAGTTTGACGAATTATTTCAAGTAATTATTGTAATTAACAATTTTACATTCAAGTTCTACACCGTAGAGTTATTGTCTTCGAGAATGTATTGAAATTTGAATATTCTCATTCATATAATAACCCGCATCGAGAATGAAATAATTATCACGGTATAGTAACGCTTTCATGAATTTCAAGGTTGCTACATTAAGTCAATGTCCGCTCTTCAAATAATTTCCTTACGATCTATCAAATCATTTGATTGTATTATTTTGAAGTGTCTCAAAGTTTTTAATAAATGAAGGGTCAGGTGCATAGATTATTTATTTACAATACATTTAAATATTCTGCTAATCGTTTTACTGTTATGTAACACTCATATTCAGTTCTTATTCAATATTATACGTTACTCCAAAAGAATCTTTCACAGTTAATATTCTTGTTGTCTCTCGTGTTTCTTCTTGATAATAAAATATCAATATTTTCATGAAATTGAAGAGGTTGTTTCCGTGTTTTTATTATATCAAAGGTTTGGCGAATAGGGAGGGAAAGAATTTCGTGCGTGTCTCCTGATTCCCGTATTGATCTGTAGAGATACCGGATGACGTGATATGAGCGAGTTTGTTTTGTATAAAAACACTCTGTAATGGTAAAATGAAATTTCAGTATATTGACATACTTTCAATTCTTAACGAATTGAAAAATATAGGGACAAATCAACATATTTTAATCGTACTCTCCCATCACTGAAATACTCTTTAACAGAAATTGGCAAACTTCATGCCACTATTCTCTTGAAAGCTTATAAATACCAGAACATTGATCGATTTGTATTAGCCAACTCATGTCAAAATTATTTGATAACGTCATGTCAAGAAATACAAGCGACGTGGTACAAGCCATAATTTATTGTCAACTATTTTAAAGTGCTTTGAGGTAGTTGCTTAGCGAAAATCAGAATCAAATTCGAAGAATTACGATCAAGTCGAGGGACGAAGTCGTTGAGGCTTACATTTTTATTCATTACAGTGAAAAAACAAAACCCAAATGCAGTCCGCTCTCCAAATAGTGCTGAATAGTGTTTTTCTCGCTCTATCAAGGGGGTAGGCATTTGGGCGAGAAAGGAGTCCGCTGCACAATTCAAAGAGCGCACTGTATTAAAAAATAAGTTTGTAACCACAGAAATAAATTTCTCATGGTTTTTTTCCAGAAAAATATTTATTTTTAATTCGTTTTTTCACCAAGCCTGCTTATTTTGTTTCTTACGTAATTTTGAAAAAACTAACAGTGGGAATTCTTTGTGTGTTCAATTTTTACAATTGATCCATTGATGATACATTATATTTCCATAAACAAAAGCGTGTGATAGCGTCATGCTAACACGTGTCAAAAGTCCCAATGATGATGGTTTTTCAAATGTCATAAACAAAATAAATCTTTGTAAGTCAAGAACAAATTGAAAAAAATTTCCCTCGGAAGGAACTATGAGAAATTTCGTTTGATTGTTAACAAGTTCTTCATTCCTCATTCGATTTCGTTTTTGTTCTGTAATGAATAAGCTCGTTGAATGCCTTGGGACTTAGTCGTTCTGCTAACGTTGTTTTCCAAATTTGATTTTGAACTCCGCTGGGCCACCATTTTAAAGAAATACCAACACTGTGACACTAGCCAAATCTATTCTAAGGAAATCGCTCGAGAATGAAGCAATATCGTAAGAACATCGTTCCGTACAGATTGTTTGTATTGATTGAAAAAAGTCCTCACAAGGTGTTGTTTTGATGATATTGCTTCACTTGCGAGTAATTTTTTATGATAAATTTGACTAATGTCACGGCGCAGATATCTCATTAATATAATCAAAGTATCGCTGCGTACAAAAATTCTTCAGTGCATGTGCGGAATTTTGATTTTATTGAAGCATTTTCGACCAATTTCGAATAAACGGTTTGACTCATGTCATATCTTATAGTATCCCATCAAGGGGGGGGGGGGGATACGAGCAGCGACACGCGAGCCAATTTTTTCGAGAAAGGCTACACAAAATTGTGTACGTTAATTGCAAATAACCCTCTGTAAAGCATTTCTCCAGCGGTTCAAGAAATGCTGTATAGTAAAATTTTCGCGTAACTTGTCTAAAAAAAAAAATTAGCAGAAGTAGTGTAGAAATACTTGATGATAGAAAAATTGAATTGAAACATCGCAGTATACTTCAAATTATCGTTGAATAAAATAATGAAAGTACTTTGAAATATGAATACCAGTATGACCACATTTGTTAGAAAAAAAATCAATTGACCGCGTGGTGGTGTTTGGGATGATGACTCGAAAATACATCAATAGTTCAGATTTTTTCACAATAATTAAAGAATTAATGAACAGAGAAAAATTTGAAAAATATTGATGATTTTGTCTCCAGGTTCTATGGAAATATGTTTTTATATTTAAAAAAAATGAATTATTCCTCTACTTAGTTCTTGGTAAACCGGCAATTGTTCTGTCGTTTGAGCATTGAATCCTTCAGAAAATGAGGGAAAATTCCATTAAGTCTTATTGAAAAGTTCTTCATCCATGCAGGGATTGGAACTTTACTTGAATCATGAAGTGTTGAATCTTTTCGAAGTTACAACAGTGTTAACCACATATAGTAATTTTGAGAAGGTATTCAACCAAATAACGTCATAAATCTAGTGTTGCCTGAACATACTACCAAATACAGTAATTCATGATGTAATCTTTTCTCCTGTGTTTTTCTGTAGCAAAGAATCCATTTTTAATTCATACACTGAGAAAAATGATCTATTATAAATTACTAGACTCGCTAGTATATTGAGGATATACTTGCATTCTAAGGTTATACACCAAACGTTCTCTTCAAAAGTACCAGATTTTCTATGATAAAATGTTATTCTACCATTAACTCACAGAAAGTCTAGTACTTTTGAGAAGAATGTTTGTTATATAACATCAAAATACAAGTATATCCTCAATATACTAGCGAGTCTAGTAATTTATAATAGACAATTTTTTTTCGTGTATGATATAACAATCTTTAAATGAAAAATAATATTCGCCGAGTTAAATAAGAACTCAGTAAGAAAGGATGTTAGTGAAGACGAGCGAAGAGAGATTGATCAGCCATGAAAAGGAAGTACGGTTGAATTTTCATGTTGATTCTACCATCAACAGAGCAATCAATTATTGCACTCTTCGTCCAAATTTGAGCGTTTCGATTTTATTGATTTTTGATTCGTCTTTATTTCAACTTCACTTGTTTATGAGGGTCCAATTCTTTCCTTTCAAGGACAGTGTGTCTAGCAGTCGGGAATTCCGGGCAAGTCGGGAATTAGTCAGGAATTGTACTTCCGTCGGGAGAAGTCGGGAATTAGTCAGGAAATGAAAAAAATTCCGGGAAATTTTCAATTATATTTTTGTTTTTTTTTGTGTGCAGAATTTTTAGACTTAGAAAGGTTTTCCCCATCGATGAATAATTGATTATTTTAAATCTTAATTGAAATGAATATTGATTATATTAAATATTGATATATTTTATTATAATTTTGAGAGTTAAGCAAAGGTTCTCAGATATTTTCAGAATAATTTCTCCAGCCAGGTCTAGACAGCAATGAATGATTCACTAAAGAATCCTCGGAAAAAAATTCTTCTCGAATTCTCATAGAATTCCAGAAACCTTACACAACTCAAGAAGTCCTGTTTCACGGCCCTGTTACAAATAATCTATAAAATCTCATTGACGAATGGGAAAATGAATAGGTTTCAATGGAATTCAATGATCTTCAATCAGAAATTTCACCATTTGTAATAGGATTTGATAGAATATTTCTACCTGGGGGAGATTTGAGAGTTGTTTCAAATATTCTCTCAGAGGTCTTGCGACTGTTTCAAGAATTTTCGAAAGAATTCCCAAATGTTCGTGAAATAATCTGTTTCTGACTTCTTTAAGATATACTTAATATACTTGATTTTATTTTCAAAATGCATCATAATTAAATGAAGCTGAGTTGGATATGAATGATTTGGATTATTGATTGGAAACATGTCTATTTAAAATAATCAATATTTGAATATTCAACGTCGAATTCATATCTCTTATTAGATTGTATTATGCCATCGAAAACATTAATTGAAATTGATGTATGTGCATTTTATTTTCGATCCGGGAATTTTCCAAAAAATCCTGGAAAAAGTCGGGAATTGGTCGGGAATTCCAAAATCATATTTTGCTAGACACCCTGAAGGATTTTAGGGTGAAAATTGAACTAAATTCCTCCCCATCAAAAACGTGGAGGACTTGTTTTTGTGTGGTAGAAACAAAAATGTCTGCAGTCTTACAATTTTATTCTTCATTAGTCAAGAGAGGAATGAACGTGTCGAGTTCAGTATTTCAAAATACCGCAATCCACTCATTCTTCTCACTTGATCAAAGGAAAAAAAAGATCGAATCAAATTTTTCTAAAGATACATCTGGAAAACTGAAGTTCAGTCAAAATTGACTCTCGAATTCGAGTTTGAATTTTTGTAATTCACAATCTTCAAACACTTGAACTTATCTTTAATTGATGTAATTTGGCCCATTCGCTCCGTATTTACTTTCTGATCACTTTTCAGTCATTGTCTTGTGTGTTTTTTTCCTCATTCTTGGAATTACTCTTTTATTTGTATTATGCTTCTTGCTTCCTAAACATGCATCTATTTTTCAACAATACTTTACTCTCCACTCGCAGTTCAATTATGTTCTTCTTGTATATTTCAACAACAAAAAATTGTACACTGTGATGCATCATATCAATGAATCAAATATTGTGATGATGTAAAATCATATACTGTATAACGTATGACGGGTACAGCAAAGCATATTCATCCGTTGAGGAGATACCAGTGACGTTGTAACCCGAGCCAAATCTTTTCCGACAAATTATTCGAAAATAAAGCAATAAAACCAAATTATCGCTGATAATTTGTCAGAATAATTTTGGTCGTGTCCTTTGTCAACCAATGATTCTGTATCTTCAGGGGTCGCTGGTATCACCTTGAGTACAAAATCAATGGGCATCAAAAACAATATAATATATACAAATCTATTAAAAATGTGCTTTTTAAAAGTACAAAGGAAAATCCAATTGATTTAATCAGTCCCTTCATTGATCAATTTGCAATTATGAGATATTTATTATACCAAAATTCTGATTCAGACATTTAAAATGAATAAAATAATTACAAATACTTTGAAGTACAAAAAGACTGAATGAACATTTTATTTAACGGGATACTAGCGATGGTAACAAACCTCTCTCTCTCTCTCTATCGTATAGGCGTGTCCTTTTCTATCCAACGTGCTCTGTTGGTAAGCGCTAGTAACCCGTTAATATTCACTGAAAAAGATCCACACAAAAAAATCTGATAATTCTCTCAAAACGTGATCGACAACAAGAACATCCGTTTGAATCATATTCTTCGCAAATTTATTGCAAGAATGTTTTTCATTGCTCCATAACGATATTCTGATATTCTCAAATCCATGGTTGGACACATTGGTCAGATAAAATTCCAACATTGGGTAACTTGATCTGTAGGCGGAGTGACTCGTCGTTAAGTATCAATTATTCAATCTCAAAGCGTTACTAATTTTGGAGGCACATCTTTTGAAAGCAGATGCTTTTTAAAGCTAGTCTATAATAGGATATGGGGTATAGATCTGCAAATATTTAGCAATGCTCAAAACTATTCATTATTATTTCTTTGTTCTTTATATAATCAATACAATTAAAGTTCTCAATTATTTCATAAGCCGCGACAACATGAATGTTTACAATCAGATCAACAAAATTTTTCAAATTCAGTGAATTAATTAAAATGTGAATCATGTGAAGAATAAGATTTTAATGAATATTTAATGAGAATATAAATTCAAAACATACACTTCATGAGAAAAGAGAATAAAATATATCATCTTATCTCAATATGTAATCTGTAATGATATAGTGTCAATTGTTTCCATAAATGATTAATATACATCAATATATTATTTCCAAAAACGACCAACTTGAGCGAAATTGGACCACAGATTAAAAATCAATATTTCATAATCAAACATTTGTTTTCGTGTGCGGAATTATTCAATATATTTATGTATCTTAAAACAAAGCCTCAGAATATTGAATAATATGAAGAAGATATACATACGCTTCTTTGACACTTGAATCTCGGATCCACTGCAAGGACGATAGTTCACGGACGCAGCTGTCCCTTGGACACTTACAAAAGAATTTCCAACCGCCAGATGTTCAATGCTTTTAGTGAACGATTCTGTCAGCCGAGAAAATTTATTCTTCTTTCGTAACCGCTGGATTTTTTAAATTAAAATTTGTATAAAAAATATATACTATATGTTTATTTTTCACATCTCTAGTTGAATTGAATTAATATTCTTGCAAAAAAATATATTTTCCACCACATATCTGTTGATTATTATACACAAATAATTCATTTTACGGAAACACGATGTTGCCCACACAGATGTCTTCATTGCAACAATTATAGCCCTAAACTGAATATATGGAGTAATTCGGGGTGAGATGGCGCACTTTTTTGCTTCGCTACAGCATGAAATAATACATGAAACCTCGTTCACTCAAGGAAGATATGAAGATTTTAAGAGAATCTTTATATTTTTCTTGAGTGAATGAGATTTTAAGTATTATTCCAAGCTGTACTGAAGCGAGAAAGTGCGTTATCTCACTCTACTTCTCTATTGTTAAAACACCCAATTTACGAAATGAAATAATTTGATTCCAAGTTGAAAGGTTGAGGGTAACATGGCTTGGTAGTTCTTTCGACAAATCTGAACACGATACAGCTTTATTGATCCTACCACTCTATCGAGCCAGAAAAACGTAGTTGAATATTTTAAAGTCGTTCTAGCGTATTTGCACCCTGAACAAAGCATCACGTGATTCGAAAAAGTATCTATTCTAACTGAATGGAATTGTTCATTCGAATGAAATGTACGTTCGTGCTGAATAAATATTCATCCAAATCACATAGTTTTTTTTCTTTGTAGTTAAGAAGCTGCAGCGATGATAAATCTTTATCCTGCTGGCTAGATGGGATTATTCTCCTTTAAGGGGTTACTAGCGCTTACCAACAGAGCACGTTGGATAGAAAAAGACAGGCCTATACGACAGAGAGAGAGAGGTTTAGTACCATCGCTAGTATCCCGTTAAAGTGCTACAATTTCGCACTTGTAGTGTATTGCTTATTTTACTGTCGTGAAGAATCAAAAACTGCAACGGAAGCTCATCAAAGTTAAAGTTTCGTGAATCGTTCTCTGAAGTATCTTCAGTTTGAGGTTCAAATCATAAAACATTTCACTGTTGAATTTTCAAGATATTTGAAATTACATTTAACATACATTATGCACTTCTTTTGAGCATATCAAATTTAAATTTGCATCTTCTGAAGACTCAACAATGGAATGTTGTATAATTTGAACTTGAGAATGAAGGTACTTGATAAAACGATTGAAAACATCTGAAAGCGTTCTGTTGTCATTGCTCCAAATGCTGTTTTTCTTTTCATTTCTTTCATTACAGGAGGGAAATAAATCCAGATATCAACAAACGAGTTCATAATAACCGGAGGAGATTTATCATGGTTTCTTTTTAGCAGAACTTTTATTTCCAATCCATTTTTGATCCAATAACAGCTTTTATTTGATTTCTTATCCAATTTTGAAAAACTTAACCATGGGAATTCTTCATATAAGTAATTGTCACGATCCTTACCCGTATTTGTTTATTGAGATAGTTTCATGATAAAATATTGAAAATCTTTACGGTAAAAGTATCTCAGATCTCATAAGGAACCAAATGCGCCTCAATAAATGAAAAGTGGATTGAAGATGAAAATTTGTCTAGAAAAAAAAGCGTGAGATTTTGTCTGACTGTTGGAAAGTTGTTCGTTCATGTTTCGATTCATCTTTTTTCTGTGTAATAAAATAATAAATGAGAATAAAAATCTCAACGAATATGATTATCAAATTTCTTCGACTTCGTCGTTTCTCTTGAGTATTTTGAAAAATTTGATTCTAAATGCTACTATGCAACTACCACTTAGATACCAAAATTTATACATTCTTCTCGCTTGATTGGATAGTGCAGGTAATGAAGTCATGCAAAAAATTCTTCATTCAGAGATTCATATTCCATTCTTCACTTTCGAAAATCGTAGGGAAAAAATCTAGTAACTTTGAGATTCCAGACTTTTTTAAAATGTCAATTATCACTCCGGTAGTTATCGATTGTTTCATTCATCCCAGTAAGTATTCATCGCCATACATCAATATTCATTTCATTCAATAAATATTTCCCGCAGAATGGATTGATAAATATTGGTTCATTTTGGACAACATTAACTTTCCTTCAGTAACTCAGTACATATCTTGAAGTCAGTGAGTAGGTGGAATTTTTAGTCTAAAAGAAATTCTATATTGTGCTTTAACTTGTTCATGAAAACAAACAATTATTTACTTTCATATTCCTTCAAATACACGAAAAAAGTTCAAAGTTAAAAAAGTTTAAATTAAGTTGGATGAAATCAGCAACAGTCCTCAGAATGCGTCCAGTGGATTGTGGGATGTCCTTTTAAGGGGCTACTCAATCGAGCGATGATGTCATGCCTTACTGTAACTTTGCATTAAACAAATAACGTCTTGCGAAACAGCAAGGCAGAAGAGAGCGAGTTGAATATCCCTATAAGGCAATACAAGCATATACTGATTTTCTCTTTTTAATGTGTAACACAACACTTTTTCAAACGAAAGCCGTAAAAAGTCACAGAGTATATAGCGCTGTTGATTCTCTGCAAGAAGTATCGAACTTTACCAGTCTTTTCATTCTAATTTAAATGGATAGTGAGATAGAATGTAAAAAATGACACGAAAATTCGTTTGCGTGATTTGATTAAAATATTTCATGCAATTTCATATAACAGTGTGTGGCAAAAAATCCATGTTTCGTGTTATACAACTGTTCTTCAGTGTGTACAAAAATGTTTTATGTACGGACTTGTGTTTTGAGTATCACATTTAAGGTCACTCCAGCGCCATGACATCAGTCAAACTGCTTAATCAATGCCATTATCGCTTGTACCCCCTTAAGCATACGATAGATATGGTTAGTCACTTAACTCCTTGTGTTGTTTTTGTTTATCTTTTTTCAATTAAATTACGAATTAGACTGACTTCAACTTATTCATTATCTTAATATCGAGGAGCAGTGAAATCGTAATCTTATAAGACTTTTTTGATGTAGGTTATACCCACTTATGCTAATTATCGTACAGTCATGTCGGTTTTGCGGTCATCATTTCTATATATAGCAGTGACATTGGTGACTCACATTACCTCCACTTATATACATCACACATACGCACAAATTTCCAGAGACACGATGCATACACATACCAAGTCGAGTTGATTTACAGCGATGTTTGATGGTGGTAGAGGTGGTGGTAACAGCGAAGGAGGTAACATAGGGTTGGGCACGCAATCGAGCTGCAGCCCACCTGAAAAAAGCCGTGTTCATATATGGGCACATCGGTTAATACACTCGACACAACTATTGAAATGGCAGTATTTTCATGTAGGAAGCGCCTTCATAAGAGAACCCATTTGAAGTGTAACGCATAATCAGATCATCAAACGTCACCAAATAAATACGAGGCGGATATTTGTCGTTTTAATTCGAAATTGGATTCATATTATCATCGATCGAAACCTAATAATACGCGTATTTAATCTTCCAATGTATATGATGGGCTTGATGTACGGAGAGTCTTACACAATAATCAATGCATTTGGTTATAAAATTTCTTTGTATCGAAAATATTTGTTTTTCTTTTGTTTTATAGAATGAGGGGAAATAATCCAAATTTTGTTGAAATCTCAAACATTTCATTCTGTAGAATAAAAAATTATCTATTGAATTGTCTTAGATCTTTACTCCAAATATTTGTTGAAAGTTATCTTTTTGGTCTGTTGTCTCGATTCACTAGGTCTCTTAATAAAATTCATTTTCCACCATGTTAGATAACGATCTAGAAATATTGTCAAACAATTTTTCTATACACTATAAATACGCAATTCATTGTCTTTTTTTCATTCTTCTCTCAGTGATTGAACACTTCATTTACTTTGACTTATATGATAGTATAATCAACGTTAACTAATATTAAAAGCGGCATATGACACCAATTTTTTATCAAAATTTTGTTTTAATAGACAAAATAGTATTTGATTGATCTATCAATAAGATTGTGAGTTACCTTGACTTTACTTATTATATCAATCATGGGAATGTCTTCAGTCGTTGAAGACACGATAAAGACATTTGTATGATTGAAACAATTTTTTATGTTTTCATTAGGAATATTGGTGAAAGAAATGCAATAAATACCTGTTTCATTGATTCGAGGAAAATTTATAGTTGATGTGAAAGAATACTTACTTACGATACATTGAATAAAAAATATCTTCCCGTCAAATAAATATTTCTTTCGTACAGGACAAATAAACATTTATTTGACGGGAAAAAATTTTCTTTTCAATATATCATTCATGGCACATTGACTTCCTAAAATTGAACTCTCAAACAATTTGCTGTTATGGGCGTCATTGAAAGAATTGATTCTCATTTTCATCCAGCGTTCTACTAAAAATTCGTTCCGGCAGGAGTCCATTTAATGAGACAGATTTACAAGTCAAAAAATAATCCCTCTCGATGAGGATTAAAGATGATTTTCTAACTTATTTTGTTTAACGTTACAGTTCTGGGAAATCATAAGTGATGAGCATGGTATCGACCCCACTGGAACCTATCACGGAGACTCCGATCTTCAATTGGAAAGAATTAACGTATACTATAATGAAGCTTCAGGTGGCAAATACGTGCCTCGTGCCATACTCGTCGATTTGGAACCCGGCACCATGGATTCCGTACGTTCGGGACCATTTGGACAAATTTTCAGACCAGATAATTTCGTTTTTGGACAAAGTGGAGCTGGTAACAATTGGGCGAAGGGACATTATACCGAGGGAGCGGAATTGGTTGATTCAGTTTTGGACGTAGTAAGAAAAGAAGCCGAAAGTTGTGATTGCCTTCAAGGATTCCAACTGACCCATTCTTTGGGAGGAGGTACTGGATCGGGTATGGGAACCCTGCTCATATCAAAGATACGTGAAGAATATCCAGACAGAATAATGAACACATACTCGGTTGTTCCATCCCCAAAAGTTTCAGACACCGTTGTCGAGCCGTACAATGCCACATTATCGGTACATCAGTTAGTAGAAAATACCGATGAAACCTATTGTATCGACAACGAAGCCCTCTACGACATTTGTTTCCGTACCTTGAAACTTTCCACCCCAACATACGGCGATCTTAATCATTTGGTATCCCTAACTATGTCCGGTGTGACAACTTGTTTGAGATTCCCAGGTCAATTAAACGCGGATTTGAGAAAGTTGGCTGTAAACATGGTACCGTTCCCACGTCTTCATTTCTTTATGCCCGGATTCGCACCTCTTACGTCCCGCGGTAGCCAGCAATATAGAGCACTTTCCGTACCAGAATTGACACAACAAATGTTCGACGCGAAGAATATGATGGCCGCATGTGATCCAAGGCACGGAAGGTATCTCACGGTAGCCGCTATCTTCCGTGGTAGAATGTCAATGAAAGAAGTTGATGAACAAATGCTCAACATTCAAAATAAAAATAGCTCTTACTTCGTTGAATGGATTCCAAACAACGTTAAGACTGCTGTGTGCGATATTCCACCACGTGGTCTGAAAATGTCTGCCACATTTATTGGTAACTCGACTGCGATTCAAGAGCTCTTTAAACGTATCTCAGAACAATTCACCGCTATGTTCAGGAGAAAAGCTTTCCTCCATTGGTACACAGGCGAGGGCATGGATGAAATGGAATTCACCGAAGCAGAATCCAATATGAATGATTTAGTTTCTGAATATCAACAATATCAAGAAGCCACTGCCGATGAGGATGCCGAATTTGACGAAGAACAGGAAGCTGAGGTCGACGAAAATTAGAAAAAAACTTAGAGACGATTATTCAATTTTTCGATATTTAACAAAAATTGGCGCTTGTATCAAAGAATACGGTTACTCGAAACGTATGTTTTATCGAATTACAATTTTCTTTGATCCAAGTATCGAAACGAGACAACAATAAATCTCTACTTACACAGCTTTTCTTAGCTTTGTGTTTATATATATACTTATATATATACACACATACATATAAATTTTCTTTTATATTTCTTTTTTACGGACACTCAAAACCTTTACACAAAAAGTCAGTATAGGACCTCGACGTTGTTTATTATAATATTGTATACGTACACAAAATATAATATTATAATTGATATGTAAAGCACATTTTGTATGAGTCTTGGTGACATATTATTTCCTCGCATCCTTTTTCCCTTATTTAATCAGCCGTTTTCTCTGCAATATGTGTTTATGAGTTGTTTACACGTACTCATTTTTTTGATCCAGTGTATTTCCTTCTGTAGGATTATTTATCATTTTTGAATAAATTATCATGTCAGTGTAAAAGCTTTGTTTTTGGTCTCTGCATTCCATTCAATCCTGCATCTTGTCTTGGTTTCTTTGAGTGGATACGAGCTTACCTTCGGAGCACGATTTTTTTGCCAAATTACTCGGAACCTGAATTCATGAAATGATCTGAAATTTTCAAGGGTGATTCTGTGAGACTTTATTTGGTCGCTGAAGAGCCCAAATTTAAAATTTCGAAGATAATTTTACTTCCATGTTCCGTAAATATAAGAAAACGGAAGTATTGTATAGGGTAAAAAATCGATGATGTAGAAGAAGGTATTCCACCTTTGCTAAATGCTTCAGAACGTCGAAAAAACGCGATCCCTTGAAATGTGTGTGCGTGTGTATGTATGTATGTACGTGCACTCTTCGGCGTACGATAACTCTCCTTGGAATGCACCGATCAGGATAATTGTTTTTTCAATATTTTCGTTTCAGATGCGCATTGAGGCCTATTGATTCTGGTTCCGATCGGATAACACGTTTTGAAAATATCGCGGAATATGTTATGAAAATCGTGATTTTTGTGTTTGGCGTGCGATACTCTCCTCAGAACGCACCGATTTGATTCGTTTTTTCTTCAAATGTTCGTGTTGAAGAGGACACACGGGGCCTATTGGTTTTGATCCCGATCGGATAACACGTTTTGGAAATATTGCATAATACGTTTTTGAAAATCGTGATTCTACGACCGCTTATATCTCCGCTTCCTATGATCTGATTGCTCTGAAATTTGTACCACGTTTTAGTTATGACCCGACAGTGCTTCCATACGAGTTTCATCTCAATGGGGTGAAAACTGTGAAAACAATTTTTTTTGAGATCCGCGTTATTGGATGATGTTTTGGAAGCGTGCCTTCTCTGCACGGAGAAAATATATTGACGAAGGATTATTCAAAGTTGAGTAAAACGGGGACATAGTGGCATTCCCGCGAAGTTTGAAATCCGGTTGACTTAATTTTACTCGACTACGGATGAAAATCCATTCAGATGTTCTTCAACAGTATTCAACTTGTTGAGATAATGAAAACATTCGACTTTATTTCCATCTGTAGTCGAGTCAAATGAAGTCAACCGGATTTTAAACTTTACGGGAATGCCACTATGTCCCCGTTTTACTCAACTTTGGGTAATCTTCCGCCAATACATTTTCTCCGTGTGTGTTCGTATCATCCGAATTTCGTAGAATTTTGGTCATACTCAATTCGCGGGGTGGTGATATGGTGATATAAATTTGAAGGAAATCGGAACGGAGGGAATGAAAAGGTGAGCACTAAGGTTTGGAACTACTTTTGAAAATTTCGTGAATACCGCTCTCATACAGATATCTTCCGTTCCTATCCTTCGATCGTTAAACAATTTTTGACAAACCCTGATATTGAAGGAGGGAATTGCGACCTAGTAAAAATCAAGATGCAAATTCAAATTCAACAACCGAAAAGGTGCAATAAACATGTATTCTCATTTCCATTGAGAACATGGAAGTCCTGTATGGTTCCCTGGTAAAAAGATTCGATAGAAAACGATACAAAAATTTTTTATCGTATTTAATGTAGTTCTTGGTTCGTAACGAATCAAGTTTTATCAAACTTTTCATATACATATTCTAATAGTTTTATTCGTGATATCCTGTGTAGAGAAATCTGATTTAAAACGATAGGAAATTCCAGTTCAACCGTTTTCAGATTGAATTATGTGCTATGCACCTGCATAGAATATCTCCACAAATTTATCCAAAATAGTTTCATTTGCACATTCCCTTCCCATTCATAGAATAACCATAGCATATTTGAGAAGTTCTTGTATTACTTGGGTAGTAAGACCGTACAAAATCCGTGTCCTCGTTATATTCACATTATGCGTGATAGCTATACGCTTTCGTTAAAATATCATAAAATTCGATAGATTTTCGTTCATAAGTTTACTATACGCAAGGATAGACAAATTTACCATCGGATTTCCCAGATTGAGCCTGATAGAATTTGAAATTCCGTGAGTTACAGATACACTACGATTGACATTCCATCGTTGATTGTTGATTGAAACCGTTGTCTTGGATTATACGACAGGAAATGATTGAAATTGTATCGTTATAATGTAATTGAAAGTGAAAATTGGAAATTCTTATAAGGTACGATAGCATTTCTATCTGATAGACAAATCCTTATGATTCATCCTATAAAACTCGATAGAATTTTATACAAATCTCATCGTTCTTGATAAGATTCTATCGCTTTTTTTACAAGGGTTCTCCATACCGATTTTTTTTCGAAGTTCAACATTCGGGTTCTTCAGCGACCAAGATAAAGTCTCAAAGAATTATTCCAGACAACTCCAGATTATTTCGAAAATTCTGGTTCGAGTAATTTGGTCGAGAAAAACTGTGCCCGATCGGTAAGTTCGTATCCTCTTAGGGGCATTCATCAGAGGCAAAGTTACTAGATCTCTCCCCCCAGTTTTCTCAACGATTAATGAATATAATCGATTTTAATGAGCAGGTACATCTTCTTAGCATATCAAAGAAAGTGCAGCTACTCTTTATTTTTCATTTTATTTGTTCGTTGCTGAGAAAACTGGGGGGGGCGATTTTGGAATCTAGTAACTTTTTGGGAAGGCAGTGAATGCCGTTAAGGGGATACTAGCGGCGTGGCAGCAGTCAAAATGTTTCTTCCAAATTATTTGAAAGTGGTGTAATAAAACCAACCAATTGTCATTTACCTACCTGGTATATGTGTCAATATAGGTCTCTAAATGAAAAATAATCAATTTTATTGTGAAACTTTCAAATAATTTGAAAGAAACATTTTGGCTACTGCCACGCCGCTAGTATCCTCTTAACGGGATACTAGCGATGGTACCAAACCTCTTTTTCTATCGTATAGGCGTGTCCTTCTCTATCCAACGTGCTCTGTTGGTAAGCGCTAGTAACCCCTTAAGAGGATATCAGCGCATAGATGGCTCCATCTGGTGGAATTTTTGTTTTGACCAAAATACTCGAAACCGGACTTATAAAAAGGTCTACAAATTTTAGGGATGAATCTTCAAAGGGTAATCTAGGTCTGTACAGAGCCAGAATCTTGAATTTCGAAGAAAACATTTTTTGTATCGACTGAGGAAAGAAAATTTTTCTTATCAAAAAGACAATATCAAGAGTTTTCAAAGAATTCTCGAAAGCATTCTAATTTCCGAAATAACTCGTCGAGAACACCAAAAATAATCTGAAAAATCTTGATAAAACATATTAAGAGTTTTATCATCATCTACCGATAGAGCATCTTTCATGTCCTGTTTCTAATGATATTGGAACTAAGCGTGAATTCCTCAGATGTTCTTGAAATTTGAATTGTTTATAGGAACGAATCTGGCGTTCAAATCCACACAAAATCTGATGAATCATCGTTATTCTCCTCGAATAATTTCCTTCCAATTGGGAATATCGTTTAAGGAATGTGCTTGAAGGCTTTGGTTTTTCAACGCCCACTCAGCACCACAGTCCTGGAAGAAATCTTAAAGAATTCATGAAGAACAGAATCAGTTGAATAAGAATTCTTAAAGAATTCATAAGGAACATAATCAGTTCAATAAGAATTCTTTATGAATTCTCCTGGAGTTCTGCTGTGCGGGTGGGTGAGCATTTTGCTCTTTGATTCCTAATTCTTTTTAATAAACGATTCCAACTTCAACAACATACTTATCAGAGAATTCTTCGGGATCATTGATATTATAAATAAAGAAGAAATGACCTACACAACACAACAGTTCAGGAAAAATCCATAAAGAGTTCAACTGAGGTCCAAAGAACTTATCAACCATTCTTTAGAATTCTTGACGAACTTCTATGCTGTGTGGGTAGATATTATTCTTCAATGAAATTCAATTAGAAATTATTCTTGTAATTGAATTGTACTGAGGCTGGGGAAAGGTCGGATCATGTAGATATATACGGAGAAAAAGGAATAGTTGCTGCAAATAGTCGGTTTACGACCATCTACTTGAGTAGTTGCTACGCATGGAAAAAAACTCTGCCAATTGGCACATGACTTCCTCGTTTGTGTTGAAAAAAAATACATGTTTTCTTTCTCTCTCCCGTTTTTCTTAGAGAATCAGGTTGACATTTATATAGGACTGCGATCAACACTGCATAAAGCTGTGGTGGAAATTTCATGACAATTGGATGATAGAAACGGAAGTTATCCGCATGTTAACGATGTTTACGAAATTTCCAAATTTTATTTCGAAGCCCAGTGCTTACTACTTTCGTCCTTCAATTCCGATTTGTTTGTAATTCAAACCATACACTGAGGAAAAAAAATCCTTTGAATTAATGAAATTGATTTCATTGAAAATTGGAACATTTGATTCAGAAAATTTTCAAGGTCCATTTGTGTATTTTTTACCCAGCCAGCACAAATGATCAATTTGAATTCATAAAGACTTCCCAAAGACTCTCTGAATAGTCGCCGTTATGCAACCAATAATGAATTCAATGAGAAGTCAAAATTAAAATGCATTGAATGCACGCAGAATTCATTATGGAGTCTTGATACGAATTCTTTCTGAACATTAAGTTATTCATTAAGAGTTCGTTTTGAATTCAAAATATTCATAATAAATACATATTCATGAGCATAACGGGAACTCTTGTGCTGTATGGGTGAAGTATAAATTTCATTGAATTGCCTTGCGATTTTGTTTGCAAATACCATTCCTTTGGTTTGGTTCAAAATGCGATGTCAGGAGAATAAGCATTCACAATTGATCTATTGACTGTGCTCATTTCATTTCAATCCGTAGATTACCTCCAAACGTCTCAAAATAATGTAAGAAAAGCGGTGTCAGAATTAACACTGCGCGCATTCTATAAAAGTCCACTCCGGAATTCAGTGTTGAAATAATTCCAAATGGTATTAGAATGACACCATACGGTGTCGAAATAACACCGTCAGGTGTTGGAACAACACCATCCGGAGTGGACTTTACCTAACACTGCCAAATTTTTTAGAGTGAAGTGCACAGAGAAAAGTATACGGTCATGGTTACTATGAAGAATAGTAATTTGGTGACAGATATTTTAAAATTGTAACAAGTGCCATTCAAAATCGGAGTCAATGCGATAAACTGTTTACGTTACCATAGAAACAATAGGTTAACATCGTAACCCTGGTTAAAAAATCTAAAGAAACCTAAGTATTTTTGAAGTAAATGTTTTCAAATTATTTAGGATCTGTTTAGACTACTTAGGAACCGAGATTTGACACAAGTAGAGAGTTTCCAATCACTTAGGATTCTTTTCCGACTCACAGTTGATTCCGCCGGCTTCCGCACTACACACGTAGGCAGTTTAGGTTTACTTAGGTATTATTTGGACTATACTGTGATTCCGTTTATTTCCGTGTGGAAGTAAAAAAACTGTTTCCGTACACTTCCACTCTATTTGCGAACCAATAAGTTTAGGAACGGTTATGAATGCTGTGCACATAATGTCTTCCTATCACTTGGGAACATTTTAGGTTCCAATCTGCTTCCGTTCACTTATGAAAAATCGGAAATGAAGTTTTGAAAAGTGTTTACGTATACTGTAAATTAATTCACTTCCGCGACTTTACGCTGAGACCTGAAGAGAATACTTCGGTTTATTTATGCTTTGTTTCCGCACCGATGAACTTGGGAGGAGTTATGAATAAAATGCATATAATGTCTTCCTATTACTCGGGAACACTTTAGGTTCCCATCTGCTTCCGTTCACTTGTGAAAAATCGGAAATGAAATTTTGAATAGTGTTTACGCGGTGTTTTGAATAGTGTTTAGCGAGCGGGAGAAATTTGTTTCATCAAAACTTGAAATGCACCTAAGTGAATTGATCAATGAAATACTGAAACAATCGGAAAACCGTTGATTGCCTTTATCCAGAAGTAACTCCTGAATCGAAGGTTTAGTTTCAGTTATGAAATTTCCGAGACAAAAACTCCTGGTAAGTCGGAAGTAGTCGTAACAAAATTTTTTGTTTAGTTTTTTTGACCAGGGCTAAATATTTTTGAAGTAGATGTTTTCAAATCACTTAGGATCTCTTCCGAGTACTTCCGAACGAGGATTTTACACATGTAGGGAGTTTCTACTTGGGATTTTCTTCCACATGATAATTGATTCCGCCGATTTCCGCAATCCACACGTAGAGAGTTTCGGTTTACTTACGTATGACTTGCACTAAACTAGGGTTCCGTTCATTTCCGATTTATTTTCGCACGGATATATTTGGGCGTAGTTAAGTTTACTGACCGCGGCTTCTAATTACTTAGTTGTATCTTAGGTTCCAATCTGTTCAGGTGTACTTATGAAAAATCGGAAAGAAAATTTTGACAAATGTTAACGGTGTCATGTGACCTGATTCCTGGTCAAAAGACTAAACAAACCTAAACAAAAAAAATTTTTTACGGCTACTTCCGACTTACTAGGTGTTTTTATCTCGGAAATTTCATAACTAAAACTAAACCTTTGATTGAGGAGTTACTTCCGGATGAAGGCAATCAACGGTTTTCCGATTGTTTCAGTATTTCATTGATCAATTCACTTAGGTGCATTTCAAGTTTTGATGAAACAAATTTCTCCCGCTCGCTAAACACTATTCAAAACACCGCGTAAACACTATTCAAAATTTCATTTCCGATTTTTCACAAGTGAACGGAAACAGATGGGAACCTAAAATGTTCCCAAGTAATAGGAAGACATTATATGCACATTATTCATAACTCCTCCCAAGTTCATCGGTGCGGAAACAAAGCATAAATAAACCGAAGTATCCTCTTTAGGTCTCAGCGTAAAGTCGCGGAAGTGAATTAGTTCACAGTATGCGTACACATTTGTCGAAATTTCATTTCCGATTTTTCATAAGTGAACGAAAGCAGATGGGAACCTAAAATGTTCCCAAGTGATAGGAAGACATTATATGCATTTTATTCATAACTGCTCCCAAGTTCATCAGTGCGGAAACAAAGCATAAATAAACCGAAGTATTCTCTTTAGGTCTCAG
This sequence comes from Gonatopus flavifemur, assembly GCA_018340375.1. Lineage (NCBI taxonomy): Eukaryota > Metazoa > Arthropoda > Insecta > Hymenoptera > Dryinidae > Gonatopus > Gonatopus flavifemur. Next base: position 48,035,021 of record JAFFJZ010000003.1, on the reverse strand, counting down.
CGTAAAGTCGCGGAAGTGAATTCATTCACAGTATACGTAAACACTTTTCAAAATTTCATTTCTGATTTTTCATAAGTGAACGGAAGTGGATTAGAACCTCAAATACTCCCAAGTAATAGAAAAACAGTATGTGCATATTATTCATAACTTCTTCCAAGTTCATCGAGCCGGAAACAAAGCGTCAGTAAACCGAAGTATTCTATTTAGGTCTCAGCGTAAAGTCGCGGAAGTGAATTAATTCACAGTATGCGTAAACACTTTTCAAAATTTCATTTCCGATTTTTCATAAGTACACCTAAACAGATTGGAACCTAAGATGTATCTAAGTAATAAGAAATCATCCACGCGGTCAGTAAACGTAAGTACCTCCAAGTATATTTGTGCGGAAATAGATCGGAAATACATGGAAACTGTGTTTTTAGGTCTGAACGGAAGTCCGCGGAAGTTGATCAGGTCATATGACACCGCGCAAACATTTCTCATAATTCCATTTCCGATTTTTCATAAGTAAACCTAAACAAATTGGTACCTAAGATGTACCTAAGTAATTGGAGGTCATTTACGCGGTCCATAAACGTAACTACTCCCGAGTATATTCGTGCGGAAATAAATCGGAAATGCATGGAAACAGTTTTCTTGCATCTACACGGAAATGAACCGAAACAGAATCACGCATGCGTGATCAAACTTCCGATCAGCTGTACAATATCTGAGACAATATTTGCCCTTGGAGCAGCGTGTTAGGATAGCTTAGAGGTTAAGTAGGTAGGTCTTATAGGTAGATAGGTTCGGTAAGAGTTCAAATCCCCTTTAGGTAGGAATGAATTTATCCTCATTTCCAAGTGGAATGCAACAATTTGTGTGTCCACAAATTCACAAAATGTATCGAGTGTTTGAATTAATTTTCATTTTTATTTTTACTCCAGTTATTGGTAAATCCGATGTTGAATTTCAAATAAATTATTTTTCCAAATGCGGAACGAAACCTAAAAAATCCAGTTCTTCAATTGCGGAAGTGAGCGGAAAAAATTTGTTTCATCAAAACTTGAAATGCACCTAAGTGAATTGATCAATGAAATACTGAAACAATCGGAAAGCCGTTGATTGCCTTTATCCGGAAGTAACTCCTAAATCAAAGATTTAGTTTTAGTTATGAAATTTCCGAGACAAAAACACCTAGTACGTCGGAAGTAGTCATAAAAAAAATTTTTTGTTTAGGTTTGTTTAGTTTTTTTGACCAGGGAATGATCACCAAATCGCGCGTCGTCACTCAATTCCTGTTTTAAAGTTGCGACGAGAATTAGAGTAAATGGTAATCAATCCCATATACTTTTCTCCGTGTGTAATACCATTCAAGGGAATATCCAAAAATTCACTACCTTACTTGAAGTGAATAATAATAAATTACATGCCTAGAGTTCCACATCGCCGCAAACCTTGAATGGCTAAGTGATTTCTGAAGGCTCAAAAATAAAATTGTAAAATTTTAACCTCCAAACATTAACAAATTTGAATTTTTCCGTCTCCCACTTCCTTATGCTCGAGTCCCCTCAAAGGAGGATAGTGAGTTTCTGAATACGCCCTTGATACCATTATATTGATAGGGAAGTATACATATACATTCTGTCCAAAAAATACCGGGAATTGATCATTTAAAAAGTGCGGCTAACAGGTTTGTCAACATTCTTTTTGTTGTTAAGCTGGTACATTCGTCCTGCATATTGACGCGGAGTTCGACTGTCATTTGTCATTCAGTTTGTTTATAGTGCTCGATCTTTTCAGTTCTCTCAAGTGTGTCCCGCGATTGTCACAATGGATACAAAGATTGAACAAAGAATTTGTTTTAAATTTTGCGTTGCAAATGGAATTTCGTGTGCCGAATCGCTGAAAATGTTGGAGAAGGCTTACGGTGAATTGACTCTATCAAAAACACGTGCATATGAGTGGTACAGTGCATTCAAAAGTGGTCGAGATGTGGTGGAAGATTTGCCTCGCTCTGGTCGTCCATCGACGTCTTTAACTGAAGTCAATATCGATAAAGTGAAGGAAATGGTGACTGAAAATCGTCACTTAAGTTTGAGAGAGATAGCAGGTGAACTCTCTGTGTCTTACGAATCAGTTCGTACTATTTTACATGATTGTTTGGACATGAAACGCGTTGCCGCTCGATTAGTTCTGAAAGACTTGAATTTTCTCCAAAAATTGAATCGCGTACAGGTCGCTGAAGACATCCTAGAACGAGTCAATTTCGACTCCACATTCATAACACGCATTATAACAGGTGATGAGACATGGGTTTACGAATATGACATGCAAACCAGTCAACAAGCTTCGGAGTGGCGGCTTCCAGCTGAGCCGAAACCGAAAAAGCCACGCCAAAGCCGATCAAAAGTGAAGGTAATGTTGACTGTGTTTTTTGATTATCGCAGTGTTGTACATTCGGAATTCTTGCCAGAAGGTCAGACGGTGAATAAGGAATATCATCTAAGCGTTATGCGGCGTTCAAGAGAGCAAATTCGTCGAAAAAGGCCAGATTTGTGGAAAGAAAGTTCATGGATTTTGCATCACGATAATGCACCATCTCACAAGGCTTTCATTGTGAACCAATTTTTGGCCAAAAACTCAACAAATATCATCGAACAGCCATCGTATTCACCTGATCTGGCTCCAGCCGACTTTTCTGTTTCCAAATCTTGAATTACCACTTCGAGGCACCCGATTTGAATCGAAAGCAGGTATTAAAGAGAATTCACGGCGAGAACTGAAATCGATTCCGGAAAAAGCGTATAAAAAATGTTTTGATGATTGGATTGTTCGTTGGCATAAATGTATCATTTCGGGAGGGGACTACTTTGAAGGCGATGCAATAGATTTGGAAGAATAAAAAATATTTTGTGTTTCATTCAAGAATTCCCGGTACTTTTTTGACAGAATGTATGTACGCGGAGAGAAATTTGTAGTTGAATTTACTATGTTATTATTGTTCCCGAGGAACAGACTGAACTATGACGGGTTCCCCCATAAAACATAGTAAATATGATCAGCATTCTATTGTTGTACCATAGTAAAAATATGCCCTTCATAGTAAAATCCGACAGAATTCAGTCTGTTCCTCGGGAACAATAATAACATAGTAAATTTAACTACAAATTTCTCTCCGTGTACTTATCACACTCATATTCGAAGGAATTTGGTGACGATGCGATATACTGGTAAATTGTAACAATATTCCATCATAAATCATGACAATTCCACAATTTGATTTATAAGCTGAGTTTGCTTAGTGGCGTCCTAAATTACCTCAACTTGCTCCAAGTATTTCGGATTTGCTATTTCCACTTATAGAAACAAATTGATTGGTTTGGTACAATTTGAAGCAACCTGTGTGCTATCTGTGTATACTTATTTGAGTCAGAGAAAATTTTGAACATGCTCAGTGAAAGTCAGGAAAAGTCAGGGAAAATGACTCTTCAAATTTTGGAGGAACCCTGCGATTAAATGAACGTCTTTTTGACTCTAAAATAATTTCATAACCATAAAAAGTCGTTTCATTCATACTATCAAATCAGCTCATTGAAATTTATTTTTTGGAATTAGAAACGCACTTTATTAACTGAATAACTAATTATTCTTGTCAATATCATCTTTCATCCGATTGATAACTCTCATTTGATGAATTCCAAAGTGAAAATCAATGAAATACAACTTCAATTTTATAATGTAAAGTTTCGTATAGAAATCGAGGTTGATTATACTTAGTATCTGAAATTCTTAACGATCAAGTATTTGACATGATAATTGTTTTCTTCGCCAGAATAATTATTGACTCCAAGTGAAAATATATTTCATAAAATGAATAGACATGGCTTACAAATGATGAACTCTCCCATCATGAGAAAAACAACGCGACATCAGGTTAATAAAATAATTATTATATTCAAGAACATAAAGTTATAGGACCAAAAATACTGTTATTCATAAACTGGTACAGTTGAGAGTATAATAATCAGGGCCGGCGCCAGGGAATCCGCCGCCCCGGGCGAGAACAAGTCCCGCCGCCCCTGCATCGGGGAGTACTTGACCGACCCAAAAAAAGGTCCCTATCTCATCAACAATGTCGAATCCCATTTTCATCTACAGTAACAGAGAAAAAAGAAGGATACTCGAGTCACGAGTTTTTTGACGAAGTACAACCCACACAGCACAAAATGTCTATACAATATGTGAAATAAGTGTGTTAATATTGTCTATATGCATAAAATATTTGAAATATATAATACGAACCATATTCATAAAAGTCCATGAATCAATATTCTATACATATATTGGAAATGTTCATGATATTTTGCACACGTAAAAGGATTTAGGTGGATACAATATTTTTAAATGTACGTCAAACGAAGATGATCAATATTTTATTACATTGTATAAATATTCACATAATAGATGGATCAAATATATGCGCGTATATCATGCGCGTGCAAATTGTTGAGAAAAGGTTATGTACCAAACAACCCCAATCAAAATATTTCTCTTCAAAACTTCAACAATTTCTCTGCAAAACTTCATTATCGCAATTCTTAGAGAAAGAAAGAATTTTTTCAACAGATTCATCTCCCAAAACTCTGTGAAATTCTGCATATTTCTGAAAATTTCTATTGCCAGTTCGATTTTGACTCCAATGTCAAAAATCGTGACGGTTGGCCGGAGGTTGACTCAGCGTCGGCAGTCCAGAAAGTGGTTTCTTGCTGTTTACGCTCCTGGGCGTATTGATGTTGTTCGATTTTGACTCCAATGTCAAAAATCGTGACGGTTGGCCGGAGGTTGGCTCAGCGTCGGCAGTCCAGAAAGTGGTTTCTTGCTGTTTACGCTTCTGGGCGTATTGATGTTGTTCGATTTGGACTCCAATGTCAAAAATCGTGACGGTTGGCCCGAGGTTGGCTCAGCGTCGGCAGTCCAGAAAGTGGTTTTTTAGCTATTGCGCTTTGTTTGGAAGTAGGCTATTGGAGCTTGTTGGCTATTGAGCCGAGAAGTGTGTCTGGATCTGGCTGTGCACCCACTTTTAAAGGGTTGTCCAGCCAATCAGAATCCGATTTTCATTTTTCTGATAGAAGAAGTTTTCCCTTCTTCTATCGCTTAGGTGTCGATCGTGAATCTTGACGATTGGCGATCGATCGATTCCCCTTCTGTTTTAATTTTATTCATTGGTCACGGACCTAAGTTCGGAGGTGATCCATGAATCGATAATTAGTCCCATTGGTGTGCCCTTAAGGTGGAAGGGGCTGCTACCCTTGCATATCTAGATTTCCTCATAGGGGGGCAAGAACTTGGTCGAGTCATCGATCGTAGGTAGGGCCGCAGGCCCCCCGATAAGAAAGAAAATCAAAGTCAAGATTAAGAAAAAAATATACATCGTTCAAAGAATGGATGTTATATCCCTAAAACGAAAAATTGACGGCAGATTAAAATTAATATAATTTATGTGGTTTTAATACATGTAGGTTATTTAAGAGTTCTCAAAGACGTTTTGATCAATTGAAAACATTGATCAATTGACAACATACATCATGATATACATAAATTTTGTATGAATCAGAATTCACAGTACTTTGTAGCATCCTCAAAACATTCATGTTAATCACGTTGAAAATATTTTTCATTCGTCAATAATGAATTATGTCTCGATGTGTTTACATGAAGTCATACAACTCGTGGTATTGTGGAGTGTAATCAAAACAAAAGATGAAGAAGCATTTGTACCTCAGTTTGTTTGTGTATTAGAGGGATTCGAATGGTAATCACTTTGCAATACATTCATAATCATTTCGTGAGATTCAATGTCACAGTTAACAATTTCTGGGAAGCTTCTCTAACCCCCCACTTTCTTCTACGTCCTCACATACTCTTCGATCCCCGTCCATTTCTATTTTCACGCACGCGCACTGACCTTCCCGCACAGTTGCCTAATCATGCGGGAATGTGGCACTTTGCGCACGCAAAACAGTGTTATATTATATGAATAGAATGTATTTGTGCTGTGTGGGAATTTGAATACCAACGAAAAAATAGACAGAACGAAAGTAATCGTGATATAAAAAAATGCTCGTAGTTTTCTTAAGAATATCAAAATTTGGAATTCACTCGTTAACTTTCCCCTCATGTGGCGGATGATCGCTTTGAAATAATGATTATAATTCTTGTGAAATTTAATTTCAACACTTCGTGTCATTTTCAGTTGGTGCTCATTGGAAATAATAAGGATGAAGACAATAAATTTCCCAGCCACCCAAAGCATTTTTTTTCGAGAACTCGAATGGAATTGTCTCCAAATTTTTTTGAACTGATCAATTCATAAGAAGTTCTAAAAACGTTCTGTTGTGACCCTTAAACGGTATCACGTCTCAAAATCACGTCAACCGTACACCCCGGTCTAACAGTTGTGAGACCGATATTACTGTTTGAAGGTTAGAAGTTCATAAATTGCTCTACTAAATATTTCTATTCTGAGGCTCAAAGCAGAAAACATTTCAATGTTTAGTTACTGACATATTTATAGTTATATTCGAAATATATCATAGAAAAACATAAACCACACAATACCACAGTTCAGAAAGAGTTTTTAATGCATTTATTTTCAATTCTCATAGTTCCAAATTGATTCATTATGAACTCTTTCTCAACTGAAGTGTTGTGTGGGATATCATGTTGAATGCAACTTCAAATATCTCGCAAACTAAGTGATAAAATGTTTTCTGCTTTGAAGCTCAAACTGTAATGAGTTGAAGAAACATTGATGGAATTTTGAAATTTTTCTACTGAAATCCTAACTATAGGATTCCTAAAAATCCTAACTATTCAATGAAGATCCAAGCGAAAATGATCATGCAAATGCCCCCTTCTAATTTGTATTATGGAAAGAATCTTTAATAGAAAAATATTTTCTCCTATTCTATTCCAAATCACGTTTTATTGAGCCAGGGTGTCCAGCGGTTATGGCATTTTAACGGAATGGGTCAATCACGTGGTTTGTTTGAAAAAAAGAACCAATAAAACAAACGACAAAATTCAAGATTCAAACACCCTGATTGAACTAATAAAAGGGCAGGGAGGACACTTTTGTACTCCCGGAATACTTTGACTGGGAGTACTTTTTTTTCTTGTGTAAAATGTCTGTATGCCTTCATATGAGGTCAAAAAAAAATTACTCCCAGTAAAAGTATTCCGGGAGTACAAAAGTGCCCATCCCTGTACAAGGGTTCAACTTTCCTTGCTTCTCCCTATGAATAATCATCATCATGAAGTAATCAGTCTTATAACTGGTTTGATGAAATCCTCCAATCCTGTCTATTACCCACCAAACATTTAATTTCTACATATCTACGACAGCTCTTGTCTTGTATAATTTGTTTCATATAACTTAATCTAGGTCTACCTTTACAAGTCTTACCATTCATTTCCCTTTCCAATATTGTTTCCAATAAACTATCATGTCGTAATGTATGTCCTATCAAATGAATAATGATCGACCTAGTGAAAATGGCTTGTGCTAAAAAGTGTGAGATCAATTAGAGATCAGAATAAAAAATCTGTCTTAGACTCTGCCGCCCTGATCGCCCTGCCCTGATAATAATCTCATCCATTTCAATACAAGTGGTTTTGTTCACATAATAAAATCAAATCATATACTGAATAGTTGTGAATTTTAATTCCGAGAGTTCTATTTTTCTAACAGAAAACTAAATTCATGATCACAATGAGATACTTTTTCAGTTGAAACTTCAGAGCAATTTCTTTGGATAAAATCGTAGAAACACAACGAAAATTAAAACTCATGAAATCTGATAAATCATTGTTACATATCTTTTCGAATCAACTCTTTGCCACTGGAAACATCGTTTGAGTGATGTACAGGCGTCCCTTGTTATACGCGGTTTCGTTATTACCCTTATACGCGGATTGTGAATTGCGCCGGTCCCTCGTTATACGTGGAAACAGTCACCTTTATACGCGGTTTCATCTGGTGCAACATTCAGTTAGATTGTTTTTTTTATCATTATTTATAACCTTTTTTTGAAACTGTTTACATTATTTTGATACTCGTTGGTTTTTTTAATTTTTAAATTTAAATATGGCTCCACCAAAAAAAACACCAAAGAAAACATCATCAAGGAATAGAACAGTTATGAATTTGGCAGATGAATTGAAAATTTTTAATTTACTTCGATCTGGAGAAAAAGTTGCAGTGATTGCTAAAAGCGCTTCGATGTAAATAAGTCAACAATTCGCACTATTCAGAATAACGAGGCAAATATTCGTGAAAGTGCGAAAACGTTGGGCCAGCATGCAGTGACTGCAAAAATTGTTCGTCATAATCAGTGATGCCAGATTCGAGGCCGAGACCGCTCTCACCCTCTCCATCGACCGCTTCCCCTTTCTCCCACCATGCGGATTAAATTGGGCGAGCGAGAGAGTGATACTTACTCTTTCTCTCTCGCTCGCCCAATTTAATCCGCATGGTGGGAGAAAGGGGAAGCGGTCGATGGAGAGGGTAAGAGCGGTCTCGGTCTCGAATCTGGCATCACTGGTCATAATTTCATTGAGAAAGCAGAAGAGATGGTTATGATTTGGATTCAAGATCTTATACTTAAAAAGATTCCTCTCAGTACAGCAACCATCAGAGATCAAGCTGTAGTTTTTCACGCTCACTTGTGTCAAAGATACCAGAAAACTGAGTCCTTCAATGCAAGTAAAGGATGGTTTGAACGATTCAAAGCACGCTTTATGCTTCATAATGTGAAATTTTCAGGTATGATTTCAAGCATTAACGTAAAGAATAATAGTTGAAATAGAATCATAAGAACGTAAAAAAATGTAGGTGAAAGCGCCAGTGCAGATCATGAAGCTGCTCGTTTGTTTCCAGCACAACTTCGAGAAGTTATCGCTGAAAAAAATTTTGTTCCTAATCAAATTTTCAACTGTGATGAGACCGGACTGTTTTGGAAAAGAATGCCATTTCGAACGTGGCTGACGAAAGAAGAACAGAGAGCTCCGGGTTTTAAAGTAGCGAAAGATCGATTTACTTTCTTATTCTGTGTCAACGCATCTGGAAATTTCAAATGTAAACCTATGCTGGTGTACCGTTCAGAAAAACCTAGAGCGTTAAAAGGAAAAAATAGAGAACAGTTGCCAGTTCATTGGACAGCAAACAAAACTGCATGGGTAACCAAAAGCAATTTTGAGAATTGGTTTTTGCATTCGTTCGTTCCAGAAGTGAAAGAATTTCTCGCTAAAAAAAATCTAGTTTTTAAAGTCCTCTTACTTCTCGACAACTGTAAGAGTCATGATGCATCCTTGCAAACAGTTCATCCCGATGTCGAAGTTATCCCGGATAGCAATTTAACCTTGCTGCAATGTTGTCAGGCAAGCTTGTGACAAGGTTGATATAAGCCTCCTAGTTGACACACGACAAGGGTACAAGCTTACAAAACCCTTGCAACAGGGCTGTAGCAACCTTACACTGACAAGGTTGTCAATAACAAGCCAAAAACAATCGAATGACAAGTGTGACAGGGTTATGACAAGCCTACATGTTATCTGGGATGTTTCTTCCTCCTAACACAACATCGTTGATTCAACCATTGGATTAGACTGTCATAGCTACTTTCAAGTCTTACTATTCAAGACGTGTTATTAAATCTATGGTGCGAGCAGTAAACCTTCACCGGACTTGCGACAATTTTCTACCCGACAACATCGTGAGAGATTTTTGGAAAAAGTTTTCTATTTTAGATGCTATAAATTTTGTTGAAGAAGCTTGGAATGAAGTTCAATTGAAGACTGTCAATGAAAGCTGGAGAAAATTATTGCCAGAAGTCGTAAGTAATATTGAGCAGCAAACAAGTTATCAAGACACGATCCAAGAGGTCGCGGTTTTGGCTCGAGAAGTCCAAGGTGAAGGTTTCCAAGACCTCCAAGAATCAGAGGTGTTAGACCTCGTGTGGGAAGAAAAAATAGATTGTTCGCCTGAAGAAATTGAACAGCTCGCAAACTATCAGCCTGAAGAAGAAACTGAAGAAGGCCTCCAAAAAACTACTCCCGAGACTAATTTCGAAGCAACTGCTGTTGTTGAAATTATAAATCTTGTACAAGCTGCATCAGAGAAAGCAATGCATTATGATCCAATAATGGTCCGAAGTTTACATTTCAAACGTTTGTGTGATTCAGCACTCCAAATTTATGAAGAGTTGTACAAAGATATTTTAAGACGAGCAAAGCAATCAAAAATGACTGATTATTTTAAATAAAACAACTGTAACATTTTTTCATTTTTGGAGTCATTAAAGAATATTTTTCAACCAATTTTTGAGTTCGTGGAACGTAACTCCCTATTTCCCATAAGAGCAAGGTCTTGTTATACGCGGTTTCGTTATACGCGGTGCTTTTCTAGAACGTAACTACCGCGTATAACGAGGGACGCCTGTACTGCAAGATGTTTGGGCTTTAATAGTTGAATATTATCTTATTCGATGGTTAATTAGTTTCAATTAACGATTCAAACTTGAGCAACATCTAAAAAGTTACCTCATTAAAAATTTTCATTTATATGATTGAAGAAGGATTCGAGTCAATAAATTGCCAACCTAATTATTCTCGTCAATACTACGCTTAATGAGGTCAAGATTTTATACATCCTGCAAAATTCCAGTGCTTTTTGCAAATAAAGGTTTCATCGGGTCCATAAAATGGATAAATCGATCGAATTTATGAATTCATTGAAACAAAGAAATATTTTTTTGAAATAAAAATGTATTGAATTCACTCCGACAAATTGCGTTTACTTCTCAGAAGGTGGCAATACTTTCTCACAAGCTATCTCCCTGCAGTACAGTTTGCATATAAAGAACTAATTCACCGTAAACCTATAGTAAGTAATGTTCCGTCCTAATAAATATTTCTTTCAGGTTTCGGCATGGAACATCATCAACGGATATGACTTGATCGCAGAGAAAAGCAGTTGCTTCGAACTTCTTGATCATATTAACCATCTGATCGAATAATGCAATTGTTTCAAATGAATTACAAATCACACAGAAACTAGGAAGGTCGGCTCCGCCCTTGCGTGAATGCTTTGACTTCTGCTTATTTCTTTTTATTCTGGAAATTTTGTAAAATATCATTCATCCAATCAAAATTAATTTCATTGATTCGAAGAAAGATTTATTTATATCAATAAGTTCTCTGAAGGATTAGAAAATCTCTTTGTACATTTTATGAAATAATTTCTTAGATAGGGAAGAATATTCATTGTTTCAAATGTTGATTTATTTACAAAAAATTTTCATTTTATTTCGAATGCAAGAAATATTTATATTATTTATATTGATATTTTCATATTTTAAAACTTTTTTTATTCAAATAATTAAATATTTTATCGAAAGGAGAAATTATCATTTTGGCACTACAGTTGGTCATTACAGTGTTATGAATGGCTTCTGCCCATCAAACGCATAATTCATTGGATCAAATTATATTCCATGAATTCAAAAATCAAAATTTTCCATCCAATAACTTTTTCATCAATCCTCCACGGAGAGAAATTTGTAGTTAAATTGACTGAATTGAACAGACTGAATTCTGTCGGATTTTACTATGAAGGGCATATTTTTACTATGGTACAACAATAGAATGCTGATCATATTTACTATGTTTTATGGGGGAACCCGTCATAGTTCAGTCTGTTCCTCGGGAACAATAATAACATAGTAAATTTAACTACAAATTTCTCTCCGTGTAAGTACCTCATATTCCAATTAATGATCCCACCACTTCCGTGTGAATCACATATTACATGAAGTTGATGCAATAACTCCACAGATACCATCGGATGAATTCATTTCTTAGACTCAAAGAAAAATTCATCGGTTCAAAAAATTTGGTTTCTCAGTGTACAATTAACCCCCCGTAAACTGATTATACTACAAGTTTCATAGCATTTGGATGATACCGACGTGGGGAAGGCATGCTTTCAAAATACTGTCTAATAATGTGAATCGCGAAACAAAATTTTCCACAGTTTTCAATCGATTAGAATGAAACTCATATGGGGCCACTATAGGATCATCACCAGAACGTGGTATAAGTTTTTTCTTCGAAAAATTTCTTCTCACCCCTCCCGTTCTTCTGTGACGATGAGGTTGAAACTTATATGGAACCACTATCAACACTGCACATGACTGGTAAAAATTTCATCACGATCGAATAATACGAACAAAAGATATACACGTTCGCAAATTTGTTACATACACACAGACAAATAGACAGACAAAAAGGAACCTGATTTGCTTTTTTTTTTACTCCCCCCAATTCCAATGTGCCTGAAATTTATATCATGTAACTAACATCTCGTAAATCGAATATACTCAGAGTTACAAGTTATTTGGATAATATGGATATGGGGAAGGCATGCTCAAGAAAAAAATACAGATTCCAAAGAAAAATTTTCCACAGTTTTCAACCGATTTGGATAAAACTTATTATATGGGACCACCATCGGGTCATGACTAAAACGTGGTTAAAGTTTGATCGGATTCGGATAATAGGAAGCAAAAATACACGCATACGCAAAATGTTCATTTTTCGTCAGAGTTCTTCTCATCCACCCAATTCTTCTGAATGAATCAGGTTGAAACTTATATGGGACCACTATCACCCTAGTCCACAACTGTGATAAAAATTTCGAAACGATCGGATAAGCTGAACGGGAGATATGCGCGTACGAAACTTAGGGGGGCTACAGCCACACAGACAGACAGACACGGTAACAAAATTATTCCTCGAATTCTGAGGAACATTTTGGTCTAGGAGATTTTCAATTTCGAGACAACAAAATTTTCGGCTCCTCGAAACGATCACAAAGCTTCCCTCTAAACGAGGAAGCAAAATCATGTGTTTGATATTTTGATAGCTATTTTTTAACTGTGACAACAAAAATTATTGCTACAGAAGCTAAAGTCTGGCTGTTGTAACCATTTTTTTCATTATCCAAATATCAAATACACGAAATAGCTACCACAGCTAATTCTAAACTTCCGAAGTGAATTATTTTTTTCCGTACCACTACTTGATATTCGGAGCAAGTACCACGTTAACTGGTTCAACTAACTCAATTGTTGCACTAATTAACGTTAATACTTGACAACTTACGAGGTATTTTCATTAGTCAGTGCAACAATCGAGTTAGTTGAGGCAGCTGACGTAGTGTTTGTCCCGACTACTACACGGAGAAAAAGGTATCTTAAAAAGTACCATAATTTATGGATTTTCTGCGCTGGTCTGACCGAGTCTAAATATTTACCTGGAAAAATCTCTAAAAGTACCATAATGTCTTGGACTTTTATACGGAAGGTACCATACTTATTTCAAAAAGTCCAAGAAATTATGGTACTTTTAGAGATTCATGCAAGTGAATATTCAGACTCGGGTCAGACCAGCGCTGAAGATCCATAAATTATGGTATTTTTCAAGATATCTGTTTTCTCAGTGTAAGTAGTTGCAGCAACTACTTGAGTAGATGTTCGAAAATTGATCATTCAAGTAGTTGCAGCAATTATTCCTTTTTCTCCGTGTGCATTCATGATTCATCGTTGAATCGGAATTCTGACGCTAGATTCAATGAATCTCATCCAGCGTGGAATGTTCATGTCCCAAATCCCATAGAATATCATGGGCACTCATGTTTGGCGGATTTAGAGGCAGCGAGAGAATTCATTCTATTACCCTGGTTGAAAAAATCCATTGAATCTGACGTAATAAAATTTCATGGGATTTGGTCAAGAGATTCTGCAATATTTAATCAGAAGCACATACACGGAGAGAAAAAATTTGCTGACGCAGCAAATCGAGGTATTATATATAGAATAGCAAAATTTTTTGCTGACCTAGCTAAAAATTTGCTATAACAGCAATCGTGTTAGCTACGACAGCAATTTTTTAGCTGTGGCAGCAAAAAATGTTTGCTCCGCCAGCAAATTTTCAGTATTATATACAGAATAGCAAACAAATTTCGCTGGGATAGCAAACATTTTTTGCTGCCACAGCTAAAAATTTGCTGTCGCAGCTAACAAGATTGCTGGAACAGCAAATAGTTTGCTGTCACAGCAAAAAATTTGCTGCTCTGGCAAAAGGAACCCAGCAAAAGTAGATTTCGCTGCCACAGCGAATTCCTTTTTCTCCGTGTATGAAAAATACATTCATCTGATTGAATCTCATTTAAAATGTTTGAATGGGATTTGGTTAGAATATTGTGCAAGATTCAATGAAAGTTGGCGAGAATCAATGAGTTTGTATAACCAGGGTAGAATTTCGTATACGTGAATTATTTCACTTGTATTATGACTTCAAGGCTACACGGAGGAAAAGGGATAGTTGCAGCACCTACCTAAATAATCGATTCTCTACCATGTACTCAAGTAGTTTCGGCAACTAATTAGTAGTCAGTTCGAGTACCACGTTAGCTGTCTTAATTGTTGCACAAACTAACGTCAAAACCTGGCAACTTACGAGGTATTGACACTGGAAAAAATAATTGTGAAATTTTCCTCCCAAAAATGGTGGCTGCAAAGTTCCTACATAGATGGGGAATTCATCATAATTTCATGAATTTCCCTTTCATTTGCAGAGGATTCAACACCCAAAAAACAAAATAATTCCTCAAGGTGGTGAAAAAATTCCTTATTTTTCATGAAAAAAACAACTCCCTCCATGGAAGGGTGAAATCCACCAACAATGTGGAGGAAAATTCCCCATATTTTTCACAGGGTATGTTAATGAGTGCAACTATCGAGTTAGATGAGGCAGCTAACAGGCATTGCAAAAAATAATCGGAATTTCTCTATGCGCAGCAACCGGAAAATCCCGATCATGGGATAGGGGATCAATTTCCGATATATGTATATGAAATTTCCCATAGATTTAACTGAAAATTTCAAACTCTATGGGAATATTATTATCATTTTCCATTAAGTTTCAGGTAAAATACAGAAAATTCCTAACGTATGTATATATCAATTACTTATATATTGATGATAGATTTCCATGGTTACAGTTAGAGACGAAAATATGAATGAGGAGAACATAGATGAATTTATCATAAGTCGGTGACTGACTTTACCGGTGAATCAATTTTGATTTGTTGCGCGTAAAATTATGATCAATTTATGAAATAAAAATGTTATTCATGCCAAAATAATAATGATGCTCACAATATATTGAATAGTTTCTACAACTTTAAATTTTGGTGCTTGCATACTGAGAAAACAGATATCTTGAATAATACCATAATTTATGGATTTTTGGCGTTGGTTCGGATCGAACAGGTATGAAACCACTACATGCGGATGACGTACTGCCAATAAGATTTAAGTTGATGATATCACAATACAAAGAACAGGACCAATCAGTATTTTCCCGATTGATGGTATACTTGACGTACAAGAATGTGCGTAGAACATATTCGTACGTGATAAGAATCTCCATAGAATATTCGAATATCCTCAACGTATATTCTCAGAACGTGCGCGTGGTATCTGGGAAATGAATTGAATTGTTGTATATTTTCAGGGAACCGTTAGGATAATAATCTATTTTGGTAGCTTTACTTATTTGAATATTTCTCGGTACTTTGACATTTTCTTTAAATATTCCTTCAAAATTTTTCATTTTATATTCGGAACTATTAACCATGATAAATGAGTTGCACGAAAAAAAGTCAGTCTATATCAGACGAAACTCGTCTAATGTAGACAGTTGAAAGTCGTAATTGGTCGTAATCTAGAGACAGACAATCCACGATGTATCGTAGACAATTTCGATCTATAACAGTCGAATGTCTCGTCAACTGGACTTCAAATATTATACACTTCAGATCGGTTCTTATCAACAACCTGAAGTTAGAAATGTGACATTGGCTGAATTACATAAATCTTTTCTTTCCGTGTGGACTTAGCACTTCTAATCATATCAATATATTCATTTCCTGTTTCAATTCTTTCCGCATGTTTCTTCTTCTCCCCATATGTACCGAAATTTCTATCACATTGACAGTACGAATGACCTTTTACTGGAAAAACATGCTTGATAGTTATTTGGAATATGGAAGCTGCAATCGAAAGAAATAACAACATCAAATAATTCCTGTTCTGTCCTCCGCATGCGTCAGAAAATAAATATATTTGATTGCAGCAATCTCTCTGTGTTTCTGCCTTTATTACGTATAAAAGAAAATTGCACACAGTATTGGCACCTTTTTTAAACAACCATTCCATGAAGGGGAACATATAACTCCGATTCATATTATGAACGTGAATATTGAAAATGTGAAGCCATATCAATCTCCGATAATATTGTTCTGCAACCGGTAGTTTAGGCAAGGGCAAATTTTGTCCGAAATCAAATTCCAATGATAACGCTTGTTTGTCAGACAACATCGAACATTTCAATTTTCTGTACGCGTCAACATTACTTTTGTGCTGCTGATATTCTAAATTCAGGTCTTGGGTTTTGTAAGTGCTCTGAGCACTCTGCAGCATCTCTTGTTCATAACAATAATTACAAACATCCGTGCGTGGAACTCGAAATGTGAAATTCACATGATGATTAAAATAATTCGAGTGAGTGTTAATATCAAGAGGAATATTTACATCTTTGGTTATGGTAGCATAATAATCTAAGAACCATTCATACAGTCGTGGAAAATTCAATTCAGGTTTTTCGAAGTAATTAAGGTTTGTTCTCACGATACTATAATGTGATTCAGTATGTGGTAAACTCTGACAATGTTGCAAAATCAATAATTTGACATCTTCTGTTAATTTGATGTGATGTTGATCATGTTTACCTCTCATATCTCCTAATGTGTTGTGCTCTGTCATTTTTTTCTGAATCGTCATGAATCTTGATTGATCAATACCTAATAAGTTTATAAGAAATTTTTGGCATACAGGTATTCGTATATCGTATAAAGGATGATTATAATAATAAAGCCAAACTCCTCGTTTTAAATCTTGTGTTGTTGAGGGCTTTTTCTTCATAAGTCCCATAGCAATTATCGTATTTTGAATATTATATTCGCCATTTTTCCAGAACGTTTCGTGCAATTCCTCTCCATAATCCTTAGGAACGTTTCGGAAACATTCTTTATTGCAACACGTCATTACAGGGACGTACTTTTTTTCAGCTACCACTAGACCATATTTCGAAACGTAACTTTCACCCTGTTAAACATACATTGAAAACAGAAATGCAACAATTCACAGTCTTTCAATGTTGCTGAAGTTTGAATCATTTATTGAACGGAATCGGTAATTGATAAACAAAATACTCGGCTGTTGAAGAAGCAAAATTTTCCCGTCCATTCATTGAACGATGTGTTCAATTCCGAGGAGTTGATTCGAAAAGGTAACCACCGGATGATGTATCATATTTTGTGACTTTGAGTTTTCGTTTCGTTTCTGTAAACGATGCAAACTTCAAGAAAATGTCTTTTAAACATCAGAATATTTTCTTTTCAATTATGAAATACTAGCAAATTTGTATTTCAACATTCTTCTATATTTTCTTATTTGAGAATAATCAAATGTTCATTGATTTTATAAAGGAAATGCTCGCTGTAAAAAATGACTAAATTTTTTCCCGAGATTTTCATCATTTCTTTTGTGATTGCGCTAGTGAAAAAATTTTATAGAATCTCATGTCAAGATTTGGTTCTATGCGAACTGTATGGAATTTCTATAGAAAAATCCATAGGAAGTCATGGAGAAAAAAATTGTTTGTCGAAATTTTATAGAAATTTTATATATAAGATAAAGATAAGATTATTAATAAGATAAGATAAGATTATTTTATATATAAGATTTTATTTTATTTCATTTATATATATATATATATATATATATATATATATATGTATGTATTTTTTTGTATTTTCATTTCAAGATTTGACTCTATGCAAACTGTATACAGTTTGCATAGAGTCAAATCTTGACATGAAGTTCCATGAAATTCTGTCACTAGGCTGGTTTCGTTTACCTTATTCTCACAGCTTTTCATTTTATTTCTTTGCCAAGATTGTTCGCATTTCACTCGTTTCTAGGGTTGCCAACTCTGAAAGTCAATTTTTCGGGATTCTGTTGAAAAAAAATCGGGACCAACAAGAAAAAATCGGGACAGTCGAAAAGAAATTGTTTAATCATATATCATTGAAAATGGTGTAATGCAAAACCTCATATAGTACATTATATGATATAATGAAAGATGAGAACATGGAAGGCGAAGATGAATATGTTGAAAATTGATCGCTTTCAAAAATCGGGACAGATAGCGTCCCGCTAGGGTCTCCGTCGGGACCCAGAACCAGTGATGCCAGCATTGGGTCGACCGAGTCGATTTACCCTCTCCATCTGACCATTTCTCGTGCCCACCATTCCAGCTGGGTATACGCACACATTGAAACCCGTATTCATGTGATTCGGAACCGGTCGGTTCACTTCGAGTCAGCTCGGACAATCGAGAGAGAACCAACTATCCGTCGGTCTTTGTCTTCTCAATATGTTTTACGATCGGCTAACTCCTCGCAAGATGGGAAAAAGTTTAAAGCCCATGCGGTCGACTTACCGAAAAGTTTCACCGCTTTTTCTTTTCCAAGCGACAATTCTATTGTAATCAGTATCGAACTGACTTACCCGGCACCCCGAGCAATTCTCGGCCGGGGCCCTTCGATATTTTTTCGTTTTTTTTTTCAATTAAAGAGCCAGTTCAATACTGATTATTAAATTATCACGATGAAATATAGATTTGATGCATAGCATCATTTAATTGAATTAAAATCGAATATAAGTAAATCATTTTTCAATTATTATTTATTTTTCATAAATTTTATAAGATTATTGGTTATTCTTATGACTGATTATGAAGCTTTCAAGAACTCCTATATGTATTGTATACAAATTTTCTAATAGTTATGCATTTCTAATCATTATTTTAAATCTTGATGATTTTTCAATGAATTTCATTAGAATTGTCAATCAATCGATGGTTGAAAAATTCTAAGATAGTTTGGGGATCTATGATAAATGTCCTGCGGTGAATTCCATAATTTTCCCTGATAAATTAATTTTCAGAGATCACTATGATATTCCAATGAGGATAATCAAATCAACATCGATTATCAGATGTTGATCAACATCAAAATAATAAGACTGAATATTCAATTGATTGAGTGCAAATTATTTTCAATGGACTGAATAATTAGATTTGAGCATTCAAATTGATATTTCATCATTTCACGCACTATCAGTCTCTTTCCTTCGCTGCATGACTTCATAGATGTAATATGTGGTTCGCAATATTACAAGACCCCATGGCCTAGCGGCAAAAGACATGGTTCTTGCGAAAGAACGGTCGGGTTCGATTCTGTGTGGAGACATTTCATTTTTTTTGTCATCTCTCTGGTGAATAATTAAATTCCACATCCGATCATTATTTTTTATGTCATTATATCGTCATGTTATCAATAATCCTGATCTTTCAGAATGCACTTGCGGATTCGACCAAGTACAGGTCCGAGTCGATTGGAAATGTCCCAAATATTCGTGTCCATGAGATATACACAGTAAAAAATTTTTCGTCAAATTCAACACACAAGCGAATGTTAACCATTTTTCTTCACATTCAGCGAGTGTTGATTACAGAGTGACACTCACAAAGTGTTAATTTGAACTTGAATAACATTTTAATGTGTTCAAAATGAATCGATCGAACAGCATTTGATCAGTGTGTTAAATGAACACACAAAAGTGTTAAATATTCAACACTTGAATTTTGACACGTACTTCTTTTTTACACAACGACGGAATGTTTTTTCACTGTGTAGATCCATCGATGCAGAATCTTCTAAAATGCGAAATGAATGGCACTTCAGAGGAACGTTTTTGAAAAAGTGTACTTGCAAATTCCATCAATTCCTGTGACAAATTGATGGAAAAAATTTCAGAAACTTGTGTCCACCGAATAAAGACCGATCGATTCGCAATCTACTGAAATGAAAAATGAAATCACTTCGGAGGAATGTTTTTAAAAAAGTATACTTGCAAATTCCATCAAACCCTTTGACGAATTGATAAAAAAATTTCTAAACTTTGTCTCCGTGGAATATAGACCGATCGATGCAGAATCTTCTGAAATGAGAAATGAATAGCACTTCAGAGGAACGTTTTTGAAAAAGTGTACTTGCAAATTCCATCAATTCCTGTGACGAATTGATGGAAAAATTTCAAAAATTTGTGTCCATCGAATAAAGACCGATCGATTCGCAATCTACTGAAATGAAAAATGAAATCACTTCGGAGGAATGTTTTTAAAAAAGTATACTTGCAAATTCCATCAAACCCTTTGACGAATTGATAAAAAAATTTCTAAACTTTGTCTCCGTGGAATATAGACCGATCGATGCAGAATCTTCTGAAATGAGAAATGAATAGCACTTCAGAGGAACGTTTTTGAAAAAGTGTACTTGCAAATTCCATCAATTCCTGTGACGAATTGATGGAAAAATTTCAAAAATTTGTGTCCATCGAATAAAGACCGATCGATTCGCAATCTACTGAAATGAAAAATGAAATCACTTCGGAGGAATGTTTTTAAAAAAGTATACTTGAGAGTACTCGAACAATATTTCCGATATTCTCAAAGAGCCTGTTAATGTCCAACAGATTGAACACCTCCAGAGCTCTATATGAATTCATTAGTTCTTGAAGAGTTCTATTCTCGCTCTTGAAAAAGAATTCTTCGTGTGTTATCTTGGCGGGTTCATGTCCTCAGGAATATCTTTTTTTTCCGATTTCATATTATTCTTTTCTTAATTCAAGCAACTGAAGATAGTAATTGTAATAATCTCATATTATAATAGGAACTAACTTTTTTTCCTTGCTGTTATTATATCGATATATTACTGGTTGACAGTACCATCTACCCCAAAACAAACACCTTCATCAGAAATGGATACTTGTACTTATAACACTTATAATCTAGATACTTGTCCTCATACTCAAAAATATATTATGAAATATTTCAGCCTTCATGATATTTGTGATACTCCTCAGAATCCATTGCTCTCCGTGAGGAGATTCAGAATCGATCGGTCTATATTCCACGGAGACAAAGTTTAAAAATCTTTTTATCAATTCGTCAAAGGGTTTGATGGAATTTGCAAGTATACTTTTTTAAAAACATTCCTCCGAAGTGATTTCATTTTTCATTTCAGTAGATTGCGAATCGATCGGTCTTTATTCGGTGGACACAAGTTTCTGAAATTTTTTCCATCAATTTGTCACAGGAATTGATGGAATTTGCAAGTACACTTTTTCAAAAACGTTCCTCTGAAGTGCCATTCATTTCGCATTTTAGAAGATTCTGCATCGATGGATCTACACAGTGAAAAAACATTCCGTCGTTGTGTAAAAAAGAAGTACGTGTCAAAATTCAAGTGTTGAATATTTAACACTTTTGTGTGTTCATTTAACACACTGATCAAATGCTGTTCGATCGATTCATTTTGAACACATTAAAATGTTATTCAAGTTCAAATTAACACTTTGTGAGTGTCACTCTGTAATCAACACTCGCTGAATGTGAAGAAAAATGGTTAACATTCGCTTGTGTGTTGAATTTGACGAAAAATTTTTTACTGTGTATATCTGGACACGGATCTGGACATGGACACGAATATTTGGGAAATTTCCAATCGACTCGGACCTGTACTTGGTCGAATCCGCAAGTGCATTCTGAAAGATCAGGATTATTGATAACATGACGATATAATGACATAAAAAATAATGATCGGATGTGGAATTTAATTATTCACCAGAGAGATGACAAAAAAAATGAAATGTCTCCACACAGAATCGAACCCGACCGTTCTTTCGCAAGAACCATGTCTTTTGCCGCTAGGCCATGGGGTCTTGTAATATTGCGAACCACATATTACATCTATGAAGTCATGCAGCGAAGGAAAGAGACTGATAGTGCGTGAAATGATGAAATATCAATTTGAATGCTCAAATCTAATTATTCAGTCCATTGAAAATAATTTGCACTCAATCAATTGAATATTCAGTCTTATTATTTTGATGTTGATCAACATCTGATAATCGATGTTGATTTGATTATCCTCATTGGAATATCATAGTGATCTCTGAAAATTAATTTATCAGGGAAAATTATGGAATTCACCGCAGGACATTTATCATAGATCCCCAAACTATCTTAGAATTTTTCAACCATCGATTGATTGACAATTCTAATGAAATTCATTGAAAAATCATCAAGATTTAAAATAATGATTAGAAATGCGTAACTATTAGAAAATTTGTATACAATACATATAGGAGTTCTTGAAAGCTTCATAATCAGTCATAAGAATAACCAATAATCTTATAAAATTTATGAAAAATAAATAATAATTGAAAAATGATTTACTTATATTCGATTTTAATTCAATTAAATGATGCTATGCATCAAATCTATATTTCATCGTGATAATTTGATAATCAGTATTGAACTGGCTCTTTAATTGAAACAAAACGAAAAAATATCGAAGGGCCCCGGCCGAGAATTGCCCGGGGTGCCGGGTAAGTCAGTTCGATACTGATTACGATAAAATTGTCGCTTGGAAAAGAAAAAGCGGTGAAACTTTTCGGTAAGTCGACCGCATGGGCTTTAAACACTGAGGTCTGAATATCCCGATGAAATCGGGACAGTTGGCAACCCTACTCGTTTCCGACCTTTTGTGACATAGTCTTCGTCAGACATATTTTTACAAAACAAAAACACACTGAACACAGTTTTTTTAGTATAAATTTCAATTGCCTGCACACTTATCAATGAAAAATGGTCTTCACGAATCTCTTTGAATAGCTCGGATTGAGTGTTGAATTAGAAAAATGTTTTCAACTTCGTAAACCAACGAGAATAACGCATCATCTACAGCATACTCCAGGTGTTGCGTTGTTGAGAAAATGTAGAACAATAATAGAAAAGAACATAAAAACAAATAGTAATGCAGTGCAGAAGACAAAACAACAACGCAACGCCCCAACCATGCTGCGGATGATAAATGACGCAAAATAGGAAAAATTCCGGTCGCGCGTCAATAAATAAACCGCTGTATTTCGCGAACTAAGAGTCCAATCGATCTGAAACTTTCCACAAAGTTTGTCCATATACTAGTGAACAACTTTGTCGCTGGAAATTTTTTGTAGCTCATACTTCCCCTGACACTTTTTCAATGCAAAGCATGGAAAACAGGGTTTTCACTTCGGATTAAAAAATTGGTAATTTATTATCAACTTTTATGAATTTTTTATACACTGTTGTCTTCGGGGAAGTCTTACGAATCAGAATCCGCAAGATTCATCAAGATACATCGAAAAATGACCGAGTTTGAACGAGTTCAATATTGGAAAACATTGATTTGTGGTGCGAAAGAATAGATAGTTTTTATTTTTTTCTCGAAAACTACTGATCCTAGAAAAAAATCGTAAACGGAGACTCATATTTATTTTTCAAGCCCTATTGTCCAGTCCAGTATTTCTAGATTTTCGAAATTCCGAATTTTTTTTTCGACCCTTGACGTCACGGCTTGGACAATACTTATGCCGCTTCTCGAGCGCCTACGTGGTTATTGCATGGGAAACCTCAATTGAGTCTCCATCTATTTATTGAATACATGAGAGCACAAATTTCAAATTGTCGTATCTCAATGAAAAAAAAAGATATTTGAGCAAACTCAACGGCATTTGGAAGAAGGTGACTTATACTTTGAGGTGCATCTATTAGTTTTGTGAAAAAAAATTACCCTCCGACTTTACGTAACCTCAAATATGTCAAAAAAACAGTGTTTTCCACATTTTTAGGTTGAAATATCCCAAAAATCTGATGCGATATAGCAATTCTGGAACCATATTCGGATTCAGCGCAGTGAATTACTTCAGAAATGAGAATTTCATTTGAAGCAGAATTGCATTGCCGATCAGTGTAAAAAATGTGAATGCTGATTATGTTGAATAAAGTCGTTATCTTCACTAGCAGTGCGTGAATGTTCCCTAATAGTGTATTTATTAGATAAATTACACGTATGAGGATTCCTTTCCACCGACGTTTCAGCCTGCTACAGACCTTTATCAAGGTTACAATCTATGAATTACATAGAATACATTGTAATGACAGATATATATATGTATACAGGGCAGGGTTGGGTTATGACGCGTCACGAAAGGTTTGATACCATACATGTATCATACTAGTATCATACCGCGTATAATACATACAGAATGTATCATACCTATGTTTAAGGCATAAAGGCACAAAGGCATAACTTTGAGTAATTTCCCTGAATTTTTTTCCCCAATCACGAAAATTTGAGTCTACCTGAAAATCTACCTTTTCTTATAAGCGGTTTGTGTGAACTATGAACGCAATATGTAATTCGTAACCTCATATTTTTGTGTTGAAACACTTATTTTTGTTTATATTTATGTATTGTTATGAAAAAGCAATAAAGTTAATCAATACTACCAGTTGAGACATCACCCCAAAGAAAAAGAATTTGATTCAATTGACAAGAGTTTTGTATAAATTTTGGAATATGTATGCAACAAGACTAATTAAGATTTTGTAATTTGATCCTCATAAATTCCTTGAATTGAATTGGTTCAATTAACAATGGCTAACAACGAAATCTCAGGTTTCAAAATTGTGGAATTAAACAAAATTAAATATGCCATTTGTTTAAACTGCAATAGAAAAAGGATGAATACGGGAGCTAAAAGGTTACAAGCACATAGGTCAATTTACATAAATATTTAATTCTAATCATTTTTGCCTTCAAGGTTTATCCTATTGATGTTGTCAATTCTTGTAATAGGAGGATTTGTACAAAAGGAACTGATCCAAATCCATATATTCCAGCGGAAAATACTTTTAACCCTCCTCCTGCAAAAAAACCAGAACAACCCGTACAGCACAACCACCGATCCTCCACCTAGGACTTCGGTGGACCAGAGGTGGAGGATTGGTGGAGAAATGGGAGCCGTGGAAATAAGGGAGAAATAAGGGAGAGTCTCCGTTGAGGCAACGGAGAGGCGACGGAGAAATGTCCGCCCCCTGTATTTTCGATATAATTCTTATTGGTGCATTTACGTAACCAAATCTGAATGTATGAATTCACGAATTCAAGTTTTACTGAAAATACAGGGGGCGGACATTTCTCCGTCGCCTCTCCGTTGCCTCAACGGAGACTCTCCCTTATTTCTCCCTTATTTCCACGGCTCCCATTTCTCCACCAATCCTCCACCTCTAGTCCACCGAAGTCTTAGGTGGAGGATCGGTGGTTGTGCTGTACGGGAAATGATGCTTACAACAACCCAGGCAGAAATGAATAGTCAAAAAGATGTCAATTTGATATCAATATGGGAACATCGAAATAATCTCGAAATCAAGATCGATTCGATCGTACAGTGGTCACTATTTCGAGCTCATTTTGATCTCGATCAATGCTGAATTTCGAGCTTTCGAAATATAATTGGTTTTTTTTCGTCAATTGTCTCCAATATCAGGAGCCTGTTTATTAGCACAGATTTTCGTTGTATATCCGATGGCATTTTGTTGCATAAGGTTTATGATTTTAGTAACAGTGCCAATATCAGCTTGATTTACCAACTTGAAATAACAACAGTAAAAGACATGGTACAATTCAAAGCTAGAACGAATACTCCAAGACATATCAAACTAGTTTAGTCACTGTGAAATTACATATCCATTCACATAAGCAAAATATGGGAGACTCGTATATTTTCAAAGAGATAGGGACCGCTTTGTTCATATTCAGTTGACGATAGTAGAATTATGACACATGAAAAATGTGTATATGGTTTCATAAATATACATGGTGAAAATGAATGTGTTGAAAAGTCCCATAATTTATTGAGAATTCGTGTTAGTCTGTGACAGATAGAGTTATTTACTTGAATTTACTTTTAAAAGTATCACACCAAATTCTTTGTCACACGCATACTGTATTCAACTCACATATAATAAGTTACTTCCTACTCATGGATGTAACCAGTTACATCCGCGAGTAGGAAATCACTTATTGTATGTGAGTTACATGCAATATGCATGTTACAAAGAATTTTGTGTATTTGTTGGAATGTATTTCTATAAGAAATTAGGATACTTTTGATGCTATATTCAGGTCGATAATTAGATCCGTTATAAACTAGTGCTGATCCTCAGTAAATTATGGGACTTTTTGGAATATATTTTTCTACGTGTACAGTACACTCTTGCTATAAAAGACGAGTTTTATCTTTGCCCAAGTTTTTTGTGACAAATGGTTGAATATAAATGTGGAAGAGAAACAAAATTATATCTTATAGTGATTTCTCGGTAGTACAATCACAAATATATACTGAAAGTTGGTAAATATCAAATTCGATTGAACACCAATAAGCAGCTACCAATTATAGAAACTCATGAATCATTCTAATCCCCAAGAGAACATAAACTTCTTAGGTGAAATTCAGTTTCATTGTATGTTCCTTCACGTTCAAGGAATGTTCAATGGACCATCAAATGTCCGGACGTTCAATGCACCTGTACTAAACATTCTTTGGACGTTCGTGTTTCTTAGGAATATATTCTAGTAACATTTGTACATTCTGAATGTCTTATAAACCTTCACAAGTGATGAGCCTCTCATGACAGGAAGTTTTGTTACTGCAAAGTATTCATTCATCTTATAATTACATGTATAGACGGATTTTAAATATTCAGTAATATGACATTCAAATTGCTTTAGATCTGTCTTGTAATGGTGAGAAACATGTATAAAACCTGAACCAATATGGAAATTGCCTCATGACTTGATATTGTAGTGAGTATCCTAACATGTACGGATACGTATACAAATGTTTATGTATATATATGTTTGTTATTGGGAGTTTTGAATTATGAGTTTTTTTGTGGCAAGAATTCATGCCAATCATAAGAGTAAAAAAGCTCACTGCACTTTTGATTCATGAAACCATGTTCCTATCGGTTTAAACCTGTTGCATACAGTTGACTCTAATAAGCTTAGAGTTATTTTATGGTACAAATTTTGAATCGAACGTATAATTTGTAATCAAAGACAGGAGAAAAAAATTTGAGGGTATCAAAAAAACCGAAAAATGCAACTTAACCTCAATCTTCAATCTTCTGTCATTTTTTTGGTTATGACAAAGCTCATCGCAAATATGTCCTACAATGAGAAGAACTGAGGATTCGAATGTGCATAGAACATATTTCGAATATTCGAAGAACGTTCATAGTATATTCTGGTGCTGCTTGGGTTGCAATACGAAAAAAATACTTACTGGTCTGTCATCATTCATTTTTCCTAGTATAAGTAGATATACTGTGATATATCGAATCGTTATATTTATTAACATTAAATATTTTATTGAACTCGACCAGTTGTTTTTTTAACGTGTTGAAAACTTGCCGATGCTTGCCGAATGCTGCTGGATTGAGTTTCTATGAATGAATGAAAGTTGTTTTATTGGCACATATACATTATTTCGTTATTACATTATTTGATCACATGTAACATTTAGTATAGTATATGTCCAAAAGCCTTTGGTATACTTATTTTATCCAATATGGCCCTGATTTTCTTATCGTCAACATGTATGCTTTCATTCTTCTTTACTTTTGTACGTTCGCGCCATCTGTATTTCATTGAACAAAAATGTTTTTCATTGTGTTTTCTTAATTCTATTCTCACATATGTCCTTATACTTGTATATATATTTTTACACATCATGTGTACACCCATACATACATACACACATATATATGTATATATATACATACACATATATACATATACACACATACTCATGTATTCATATATATATACATGCATTTACATTTACTTATTTATCTATATAAATAAATTATTTTTTTCTATAAATTCATATATAATATTCATCACATTCGTTTTTATTTCATATAACACATTAGTTATATCATATGGTGGTCTTATATTTATTTTTATCAATTTTTTAATCATTATATTTCTATTATCCTCATATTTCGTACACTGAAATAATACATGGTTTATATCTTCTTGTTCAAAACCACATGAACATTGTGGGCTTTGTATATAATTTTTCCTGTGTAGCGAGTACGCTAAGTTATAGTGATTTGATCTTATTCTATTGAACGTAACTATATATCTTCTTGTACTTTTTCTTGTCTGATACCATGTACCACATCCACTTCTATAAAAATTATCGAAATAGTATTTTCCTTTATATTTTCCTTGTCTCTGCAATTCTTTTTCATTTTTTTCTTTTATATTATCCTTTATTTTCCTAACGAAATCACTGTGTGGTATTTTGATTTGTTGTAAAGGTATATTTTCCGAGGCTTCTTTTGCTAATGTATCAGCCATTTCATTTCCATATATACCTATATGTGAAGGTATCCATACTACCAGTATTTTTACCTGTTTTTCAAATTTTCTTAAGTATCTATACATCTTGATTTTATTTTCTAAGTTATATGGGTTAACTTTTGCCGAAACTTCTATGCTATTTAGTGCTTCTATAGCACTTCTAGAATCACTAAATATTATTATGTCTTTTGGTGTTTCCGAATCTATTAAATCTATGGCTGTACTGATAGCTATGTTTTCTGCTGTGTATATTGATGCTGTTGGGTGTATGGGAGTTTTTGTGCCTATTTCTAATTCCGGACTATAACATGCTGCTCCTGTAGCTATATTCCCGTTTTTGTATGATCCGTCTGTATATATTGTAATATATTGGTCTGTAATTTTTTTTGCTTCAACTAGTCCTTCCACATATTTTTTAATGTGTGTTTCATTTTGTAAATAACAGCCCGATTTCAAATCTATGTCCACTTCCCACATATATTCTTCATATTTATATTCAAAGCATGGTAATTTATTCTCTTTCTTTATATATATATCATCTTCTAATATTTTTTGATACAATTTTACTAACATATTTCCTTTATTTTGTGTACTTTCTTGTGTTTTTTCAATGATATTGCTTTTGTATTTTTCTAAGCTTTTAATTAAATCATTATTTTTCAAACTCATACATTTAAGTATGTGTTTACTTCCTAAATATTCTGCTCTACTTTGTATTGATATCAATTTGGATTCTGCTAACAAGACATTTGTTGGTGTAGAATTTCTCATTCCTAAACTAATTCTGATTCCTTCGTATTGTATTCTTTCTGTTTTTATATTCACCCCTGTTATGTATATTCCATATTCTATCACTGCCCTCACAAATCCTTCATAAATTATTGTTAAAATTGTAGGGTGTGCTCCCCACCATGTGCCTCTCAGATATCTCATAATATTTAATCTAGTATCACATTTAGCTTTTATTTCTTTTACATGCTTATCAAATGTCAATTTCGGATCTAACACTATTCCCAAGAATTTTGTTTTTTGTGTGCTGATTTTCAACATACTACCTATATTTATTGTATCTATAGTGTTGTTTGTATTTTTTGAAAATCTCATATATTCTGTTTTCTGTGCTGATAATTTTAGTCCTAACTCTAGAAGATTATTTGTTAATATTTGTATTGCTTTCTCCAATTTTTCTATGTTTTTTTTACATTCTATATCTTTGTTACAAAATATAACCACATCATCTGCATATTGTAATACTTTAATTTCACGTGGAATATTTTTTAGTATATCTACTGTATATATTATGTATAGTATTGGACTCAAGACTCCTCCCTGTGGTAAACCTTTGTTAACAATTTCCTGTTTTGAATTATCTTCATCTATTATGAATTCAATTTTTCTGTCTTTTATCCAGTATTCAATATACTGAATAATAGATCGGGAGAATCCTAATTCATACATTTTATTCATTAGAATATTCGGAACTATCCCATCATATGCTGAACTAATATCAACAAATAAAGTTGGTGTATCTTTTCCTTCTAAAAATCCATTTTCTATTTCAGTTATGAGTGTCCCTAGGTTATCTAAACAGCCCTTCCCTCTTCTAAAACCTACTTGTGTTTCGTTCACTAAATTATGATGTTCTATCCACCATGTTATTCTTTGATTCATCATTTTTTCGTAAAGTTTGCCTACACATGAAGCTAAGGCAATAGGTCTTACACTATTCTTTTCTTTTTTTGGTATAAAAAATATTTGATATTCTTTCCAGCTATCTGGATATTCTCCTGTTTTCAACATTTCATTAAATAGATCTACTATTTCGTTATGAAATCTCATAGGCATGTATTTAAGCATTTTATAATCAATTTGATCTTTGCCTGGTGCAGACTTTTCTTTTACTTTTGTAATAGCCCTCTCATATTCGTACATATTGAAAGCTCTATCATAGAACTGATCTGGTGTTTTATCCATATTTTCAATTTCCGAATTCAATTCCTTTTCCTTAGGAGGTTCTGCTATATTGTCTATGCATTTTTGTATATTTTCATTTCTTATTTTATTCCCATATTCTACTATATTATTATTTTGATTACTTTTATTATTGAATTTTTTAACTACCTTCCAGATGTCAGTAGGATTTGATGTTCTGCTCAAGTTTTCGCAGAATCTCCTAAAGGAATTGATTTTAGTGTTTTTTAAAAATTTTTTAGTTTCTGCTTTATTTTTTTTCCATGCTATCCAATTTTCTAATGTAATATTATTCATCATTTTCATGAAACTTTCTTTTCTCTTTTCTACACTTTTTTGGCATTCTTCATTCCACCAAATACAATTAGATTTTTTTTTGTTCTTGTTTTGCTTATTTTTCTTAGTATTTTCTTTAATTCCCCTGTTATTTTCCCTTCCCCTTCTACTTTGAGCCCCATATGTTGCTAAAGCAATTGCTTCTTTTAATAATTTCGTAAAAATTTTATATTTTGTTTTGACTTGTGCTGTAATGTATTCCTGACTATTAAATATATTTGTTTTGCTATTCAGTTCTTCCTGATATTGCTTCCAATCCGTTCGAATATTTGATATTCTATTTTTTTTGTATCTACTAATTTTAGGTTTCGTATTTATATTCATATTGATCGGTCTATGATCAGATGCCCATGTTTCTTCTTCTTCCCAAACATTACATTTATCTACCCATTGTCTTGTGCTAATTACAAGATCTAAATTGGATGAAATTTTAAATGGGTCTCCTACATATGACGTGGTGTTTTCATTTATAACATATAAATCATTTTCTACTATAGCTTCTTGTAGGTTTGTACCATTTGCATCATTTCGACCACAATTCCATGCTAAATTATGTGCATTGAAATCCCCTACCATAAAGAATTCTTTATGTTTTGCTTTCATCTTTTTAATAATTTGATTCCATTCCATTTTACTATTAACTGTCTTTGGTCCTCTATAACATATTAACATGTTTATATCGTTTTTTGTTCCTTCTATATTAATTACTAAGATTTCTATATTTTTATAATCCCTAATTTCCGTATCTACTTGAACTTTCATTTGCCTTTTATATATAACCATTATCCCTCCTCCGTTACGATCTTTTCTTTCCGCATCTATAATATTATAATTTGGTATGCTTATCTTTTTATCCTTATTTGACCACGTTTCGGTAATTATTCCTACATCGTATTTTTTAATGTTTTGTTGTATTTCTTCTACTTTATTGTAAATTGATCTCGCGTTCCAAATGAATACTTTAAAAGGTGTTTCGTCCATTTTGGATTTCGCGTGTTATTTTATTTTCCTCCCTATTCTTATATAATGTTCTTTCGCTACTAATACGATTTTCTAGTTCTTCCTGTTTTTCTTTCATTCTTATAATATTTTCATACAATTGTAATAATTCTTTTTTATCTGTACTTTGTATCTTATTCTCTTTTATTAGCATGTCAATACCATTTTTAATCATCTCTATTGGATTATTTTGGTACTGTACACTATTTCCCATCTTACTTATTTTACTCATACTATTTCCTTCTTGTTCCTGTTGTTTTTCCCTATTGCTGTTTTGATTTTTTCCAAATTTGAAAAAAATTCCATTATCATTGTACCTTTGATTTCTTTCTATATATATTTGTTGTTGTACATTTTCAAATTTTTTATAATTTGTTACCTTACCTTCAAATTTTTTATTTTCTATTATTCTTATCCCCGTTCCTTCCGTGTGCTCGCTCCTCTTCGTACTTGTAGAGCTCGATGGGATTGCCATTTGTAGTATCTCTGTAGTGTTCTGGGCTTTTTGATTAGTTGTTCGGGTCGGAGTTTTTTTTGGTCTTGTCCCCAGCGTTGTGTCCATATCTTCTTGTTTTCCGTTTCCCCCATATGTTTCCATTTGCATCGAGATAGTTTGGTTTTTTTGTACCGTTTGCGCAAATGTAGGTCTTGTAGTTCTCTTTGATCTTGTCTCTATTGCCGCATCTGTATCTTCTTGTTGTTTTATATTCCACATTGGAAATTTCTCTCCCCTCCTCTGGTAATCATTTATATATTCATTTCTGGTGTATTGTCTATTTTCTTCCTTCATGAATTGTATTGCCTCTGGGGCGCTTATATTTTCTCTTGCCATTGTTTTTTTTATGTTGCTGTTGTAAATATATTTAGGGCAATTCCTGTTGGTCGGTCTGTGTTGTCCACCACAGTTCAAGCATTTGGTTTGTCTTTGACATAGTTCTTTAATTTTGCCTTCTTCATTTACTTCTAAATGAGCTTCTTCTCCACAGTTGATACACATCGTATTGTTTCTACAGGTTTTTCTTACATGTCCATATTTGAAGCAATTGTAGCATTGCACTACTTTTCCTACGTGTGGTTCTACTCTTTTATATAACGTACCACATAATTTGATTGAGTAAGGTGTTGTCGGCGAGTCAAATGTTAAAATAACTACATCTGTTTTTTCATAAATTACCTTTTTCTTGTCTTTATCTGTGATTCTTTTTAGAATCCTTACTGCTTCTATTATCCGCTTACTACTTGTGCCTGGTATTTGGAATATCTCATCTTCTTTTAGTTTCGGGTCTATTCCTCTAACAACGCCTTTACTAAATATTCTCGATTTTGGTATGACACATCTTAAATTATTTTCTTTAATCTTACCATCTTTCACCAAATCATTAGCTTCTTTTGCCGTTGAAAAGGTAATTGATGCTTTATTATTTCCCAACGTCTGGTAATTAATTGGACTATATCCTAGTGTGTATATTATTCCTGCCATAGTACTTTGGTTTACTTTACTATTATTTTTTGCTACTTCATAACTCATTGATATAATGACGATGTATGGTCCTTTTGCTTTGGTATTATAGGTAATCACTTCCTCTTCAGTTTTTTGTTTTTTTATCCATTTTGTTTCCATTTGTATGTTATCCGTTTCAGTAAATATTCTTTTCACCGGGTCTCTTCCTTTGGACATTTCTTTCATGAAATTTCTCAAAGTTTCATTTATGATTTCTTTATTTTCTTCTCTTACTCCTTCTCCATCTATTTTCATTTCGAAATCCTCTTCTTTGTTTTTTTTTTCTTTTTCGTCCGCATCTTCTTCCGTTTCGTTCATTTTGTGAACTTGATCATAACCTCCTAGGAGGTTATGTTTCACGAAATTGTTCTGTAACACTATAGGTTTTTATTAATGTCACTTTTCTTTTACTATTACCACTATACACTGCTGCCTTCCTCAATCCACTATTTATTTTTTAGTTTTAATCTATTTTTGATTATTTTTAACTATTTTTTTTTTTTTAATTTCTGCTCAATTTTAGTTGTTTTTCGTTCACATCACCGAATCAAAATCTGAGTTTCTATAACAGTTTGGCTGACTTTTGATATTAGGATTGATTGGTTCCGTCTGGAAATGGCGAATCCAATCAGAATCGTTGAGAGTTGTCACAAAATTGGCGGGATTTCAATGTATTTCAAAAATAGCGTTTCAGGATAATGGGACCAATGAGTGAGATAGGAAAGAATGTTTGAAATTGAACAATAGATGCAAGGGTTAGCAGCTTTAAAGGTGTATTTATAGAAATATCGATTCAGTTAAATCGATTCAGAATTTCCTGAAATGAAAAATGAATAGAATTTGAGAGGAACGTTTTTTCAAAAGTACACCTCCAAATTTTGTCAATTGCTGGAGCAAAACTTATGAAAAAATTGCAAAAATCTGTCACCGTGGGATATATACCAATCGATTCAGAATCTTCTGAAATGAAAAATGAATAGCACTTGAGAGGAACGTTTTTTAAGAAGTGTCCCTCCAAATTTCATCAAGTGTTGAAGCAAATTGATGAAAAAATTTCAAAAATTCATCTCCGTGGGATATATACCAATCGATTCAGAATCTTCTGAAATAAAAAATGAATACCGTTTGAGCGGGACGTTTTTTGAAAATCACACCTCCAAAAACACTGTTGGATAAATACAGTGTATGGTTTTTCACCAGCTGTAAGGAAAAATAACAAATGATCTCGACTGGATGTCAATTCGATATCATTTCGATATTGGATCTTAAACTACCTTTAAAATTCTTCCCCGATTAAAATATTCTCAAACTGTATTTATGAAGGAGTTTTTGTCATACATAATATGCTTTAGAAAAATATCGAAAAGAAGTCAAAAAATACAGAGTGTCGATCTTGAATTAGCCAACCAAATTTTGTTGATGTAATCTTGATCAGCTAGGTATCAATTCGATATCGAATTGATATTAACCTTCTGCCTGGGAAGGTAATGATAGGATATTATATTTATTACATGATCAAATGAATTCATCATTCTGTTTAATACAATTTGTTTAAATAAAAACTGAATGCGTTGATAGAAGCACATACATAACGATATTTTTCAATTCTTTGTTTCTAGAAACAAATTAATTTTAATATTATCAATATGATTCCTCTTTACTGGAAATGACTTGAAAATCACTGAGGGCTTATATGCAGTATGTGCTTTGCAGTTCGCAATAATGAGAAAAGTTTCTACTTCTTATTGCAATTGTATGAAAAACACTAATTCTGGTTAACAGGGAACACTAAGATGAACTTTAAAAGAAGTACAGTCATTGGGTCCGACTGAAGTACAAATGAATTTTCAAACTATTACAAATATATTTTTGATTCCAAATTGTTGTTCAATCACATATATCATTCCATTACATTACAGGATCAGTCTTTAAATGAACCATCTGATGCCAAATGTACAAAAAGTTCTGACATTCCAATGGAAACCATTAACATCGCTCTCAGAAAATTCATGTTTGGCTGCAATATCCCACTCAGAGTGGTAGAATCGAAATATTTTAGAAAATTTGTAGCTCTTTTGAACCCATCTTATCAATTACCAGCTCGGAAAACTCTATCTCAGAATATATTGGATAAAATCGACAAAGAGCTGGAAACAAGACGTCTTCAAGAACTGAAAGGATCTCAAAGCGTGATGCTTATGGATGGATGGAAAAATAGCTCTTCAAATACCAAACACAGTGTCTGTACAATTCACGACGCAGACAAAAATCCACAATTTTTAACGTCCTACGATGTGACAGGCGTTAGTGAAACTGCCGCAGAAGTGCAAAAACTAGTTGAAAATGCTGTTGAAATGGCAAGAACAAAATTATAGCGGTCGTGTCAGATAAAGTATCGACTATGATGAAAATGGGAAAAACAATTCATTTGTGGCATACCACTTGTCATAGTCATAGTGGCAACTTATTGGCCAAATCACTCGTTGATAAACGTTTTGCTGATAAAGTTAATAAAATTATCAAAACATTCAAAAACCCTAATGTGGAAACAGAATTGTTGAAACTAGGAGGAAGTAATCTGGTATTATCCTGCGAAACCCAATGGTGTAGTTACCGAGATGCCTTTTCCTGTTTATTGAAAAATTTGGAATATATACTTACAATTTCGGAAACAAATAAACAGATTAATCGAGACATTATTGAATTACTGGAGGACGAGGAATTTGAAATACAGCTGACTGATTTCATGATGATTTTTGATCCTATCTGTAAGCTTATAAATCAGTGCCAAAAATTATCCTTCAATTAAGCAGATGCTGTAGAACTGTGGTTGAAATATGAGATTCCAGCTGATAATGCAACATATGAAAAGATTTTTGAAGAACGTATGGAAAAAGTAATTCAACCAATCGGCTTGGCTGTCAGTATTCTTCACCATAGGTATAAAGCGAAGAGATTTGCGAACAATGACGGATATATAGGTATGGCAATGGAATTTCTAACAAATCACTTGAACGATGACGGAGAAGAAGACCTTGAACACTACAAAAATCAAACTGGAATTTTCTCCGTTCTTGTCGAAAAGGAAATTGACTGCACAAAAGTTTTGTGGGAAAATGTTAAATATCATCATCCTAATTTATACCAAGTGGCTATAAATTTACTGAAAATTCCAGCATCTACGGCTCAATTGGAACGTTTATTTTCCAACTGGTCTTACATACATAGTTGTTTAAGAAACCGTTCAGCTCACGATCGATCCGAGAAGTTGGTAGCAGTTTATTACTCACTAAGAGTTCAAGATGCAGTATTTGATTTGTATCGAAAAGAATAGTTTAAATGCATCAATTCATAACCAGATAAACGAAGCGATAAAGCGAAGAATCAGCAAGGACCAAAATCATAGTAATATTTTAATTTATTTGCATTATAAAAAATATAAAGTTAATACATGAGATATAGTATTTTTTATATTATTATAGCTGATTGACTTGTATTGCGAGAGTCATTTATGTTAGTGATTCAATAGCAAATAATAAATACATATCACAATGAATAACTTATTATCATACGCATGGACTGGGTATTCACAAATATGGCAATATTGAAATACAAAAATTATCCTTCATTTTATATGTTATTTTATCACATGTTTTGCAGTCTTTGTGAAAATAAAATTTGACTCCTGTCAAACGTTATGGCGTTTGCGTACAAAGTGACATTCACTCGATAATATTTATAAACCGCATAAAGAACAAGACTTTCAGTGGTACATTTTAGTTTCATCATACCTGATATTCCTGCATATGTCATCCAACAATAATATCATTCTTCCATACTGAATAATCGAGAATAAATATCATTTTATTCGTATGTACTTTTCTACTTTACTAAAATCACAGACAGTGTTTCATAAAGTACACATTTAAAAAAAAAAGTGAGAACTCATTATCTCAACCAAGAATCATAAAACATATTTTCAGACATTTAGATATCTTTGTTGAATATTTCATTACTTTTCTATGAATAGTAGAGAGACTCAATGGTTCAAGATTTTTCTTCAGGAAGCTTAGTAACTTTTGAATGTAATGCTTTACTGATTTGCGATGAATCAGCTGGGATTTTTAATAATTTGATTGCCAAGCAGCTCAGTTCAGGATGAAACACTTTTGCTGCATCCCAAAATGTGGTTGGCGATAAGTTTGATTTATCGAACAGTTTTTTAAAAATCCCTTTCGAATCCATGTATAACGTTGAATCTTTAAGAGCATTGCCATCTGAAAGTCCAATTAAAACTTCTTGGGCTTGTGCAGCAATAGCTGTATTTTCCATAAAAATTTTACCTCTATAAGATGGGTGTAAACAATTTGCTGCCAATGCTATTGGTCGAGATACTTGTTGTAGTTCTTCATCAAGCACACATTTCAACTGGGAATCAGTTTCTACTTGCTTGGAAAATTTATAATAATATTCAACCGCATCAGCAATAGTACATTCAATACTGACGATATCATGGGTAAGATCATTTGAAAAGTTTAAGATCAACAAGGTATCTTCCAATGGCCGGTTTAATAACACAGCCACACAAAAAAAATGTTGTTTCTGAACTTGGGATCAGACTATGTGTATTATATGTTTTTGGGGTCGCTGAAACTGAATCCGATGTCTATTTTGCCCCATCACGTCATGTTTTCGACATAACCTCAAAAAACTGAATTATCGCGAAAAAATAAATTAATAAATTGTCTGACCCTGTGATCAGACTATGTATTTTGTATGTTTTTGGGGTCGCTGAAACTGAAACCGATGAGTAGTCAATTCCATCATATCAGGATTTTGACATGAACTCAAAAAAACCGCGAAATCACGAAAAAAATTGATAAATTGTTTGACCCTATGATCAGACTATGTATTTTGTATGTTTTTGGGTTCGCTGAAACTGAATCCGATGTGTAGTCAATTCCGTCATATCAAGATTTTGACATAACTCAAAAAAACCGCAAAATCACGAAAAAAATGAAATTAACTGTCTGAGCCGGGGGTCAGACTATGTATTTTATATGTTTTCGGGGACGCTGAAACTGAATTTGATGAGAAGTCGATTCCATCATATCAAGTTGTTGACATAATCTCCAAAAAAACCGTTACCGTTGCAGAACATCATAGTTCTCTTGCCCAGAGATCAGACGACATATTCTGTATGTTTTCGATATCAACGAATCTAAAACCGCGATCCATTTATATCGCGAAGGTTTTGCCATAACTTTGAGAATCGACAGTCACCCTAGTTTATGGGACCGTCAGCATTAGCGCTACCCGATGTACACCACGAGGAGGTTGCATGAACGAATTTGGTACATCGTAGATACCTTACAAGGGCTGTTTTGTAGTCAAACTCTATATACATAACCAAATTAAATATAATAACAAATTATATATATGATATATAATAACATGAAATTGAACATGAATAAACAATATGATAAAACAACATAGCAGTATGGAGTTAGTCACCTTCTTTTTTTGAACTATACCGTGTTCTTTTTTGCTCGAAGAATCTATGTAATGAAGTTCGCTCCCGCTTTCCATCACTTTTTTTGTCTCCTTTTGTAGGTTCCAACAAAAATCCGTCATCATATTTTCGTCCCATCTTCCTTGGTAACGATTTTCTATTACCTTCATATGTTGGTGAAACCCTTCACCCTGTTCTACGCTGAAATGTCCAAGATTTATTGGGAATTGTTCAAGGTGGGAGTCTAAGAAATGTAATTTCAAATTCATGAGCCATCCAAGTTTTTTGAAGTCTGAAACCATTTTTTGACATTTATCTTGTAATCCGTACTTTTGCTATTACCCAGAAAGTGTTCAACAACTGCCTTAGAGCTTTGCCAAGCCTCATTTTCTAATTCGTTCATCGTACCAATGGAATTACTATCTTTCAACAGAGTCCTGATTTGTGGTCCTTCAAAAACAACTTCTTTCAATTTAGCCTCTGACAGCTTAGGAAACTTCTTAATAAGGTACTGGAAGCAGTCCCCAGTTTCATCGAGAGCTTTCACGTATTGTTTTATGAGACCTAGTTTGATGTGGAGAGGAAGAATCAGTATTTTTGATGGATCTACTAACGATTTATTGATGACATTCCTTGTGCCTGGAGCAGGTGATGTTCTAATTGGCCATTCTCTTTTAATATAATGATGTGTGCGATCTCTGCTATCCCACAAACACAAATAGCATGGATACTTTGTGAACCCCGATTGTTAACCCAGCAACATGGTTATTAGTTTTGAATCGGCGCAAATTTGCCAGTTGTGACTATTATATTGCAATTTCTGTAAAAGAATTTCCATTTTGTGTTTAAAGAAAAATCTGTGTCACCGCTTTCGTTATCAGCCTCAGATATAAATTCTTCGTTGAGACCCATCGCTTCATCAGGAGCTGCTGTGACATTATCCATGCCACTTTTATCATCGTTTCGTACAGCTATTACTGGGGCAGTTACTGATGAAACCGTGATGTATTTAATTTTGTTTTTATTTTTATTGTTGAAACCATGAATCTTATTACAGCAGAAAAAACAATCTTCTTCATTTTTAGGCTGTGTCCATATAGCTGGAGCCGAGTACTTCATATTCTCTTTATATCTATCCCGCTTCCAACGTCTTGACATTTGCGTGCAAGAATTGCAGATGATGTTTGGGGACCAGTTTTGTACTCCCACATTATGAATTTCTAAACCGAACATTTCCTTCTAGGTCTCACGAACATTAGCACTAATGATGTTCCGCAATGAACTTATTTCAAACTCAGTACAAATTTGACAGATTATATTGCGATGACAATCACAGTTATGAGACGGCTTTTTTCTTTTTTCTTGTAACGTTACACTCTATATTGGCCAAGTCACCAACCAATGCAGAGCTACGGTCCAGAGCTGCCAGATGAGCTCCGACGCTGAGGGGAAGAGTGCCCCTACCATCACTTCATGTATATAATAGTCGTGAGTATTGGTAAGTAACACTTAAAACACATACATATATGAGGTCGTATGATAACGACGCCTGCAGGCCCGCTTTCCCACCCCGACCCGCCGCCGAAACTGGGTTTCCGAATCCCTGTATCGTAACAGGCCAGTGAACTGTATACATACTGGAATGAGCACTCCCCAGATATTCAATAGAAATTCTTCGTCAGAGAGAGAAAAAGCAGTGAATGTACAAGGGACATCGCCTGACCCTGCCACCTACTACCTTTGCTACAAAAATTGTGGAAATCATCCATGTTTTTAGCTAAGGTAGTAAGTGGCAGGGTAAGGCGATGACTGTCGTACATTCACTGCGTATATGACTTCTCTCTCTAACGGCGCTAACCTAGGGAGTGCTCATTCCAGTGTGTATAGAGTTCAATGTAACAGGCTTCTCACCTGTGCTTGCCATGACGGCATGTACGCCGTCCACCAGGGACTTCGCTGGGTATCGTAATTACTTCGTTGCCCACCGTCACCACGTGGAGGTGCCCTAGTGGCAGGCACAGGTAGAGGTCTAGCTACACAAGCACGGAAACGTTGATGGAAGAAACGGGAGACTGTGCAGATCTCGTATACGATTTCTGCGCAGTCTCACGTTTCTCCCAGGGTACACAAACCTCAAGTGGCGAGAAAGTTTGGCGTAGTTCACTATCCACAGAACCAGGCGCCGCTAGTGTACCTGGCTTGATTTCCCTCTCCCTGATTTAAAATCAGAGATGCTATATTTGCAGTGGGGCGACGATTGTGAATAAGGTAAGGTCGTGAAAAGTGAACAGTGGTGAAAAACAGTGAACAGTGAACTTTTTTGATCAACCTAAATATCAAAGTTTGAATAGAAAAAATCCTGTTTATCGATGCAAGTCTTGATAGAAATCTCAAAAGTGATGTACGTCTGTTGAGAAATGTGTGTACGTGCTTACTTTGTACCAAAATTGTTCTGTTAGAGCAAGAGGTGTTCAAATATGTACAATTTTTCCATATTTATTGTATTAGAATTGTACCTACACAATATGGATTACTGCGATGAAGGGCTGAAAGCTTTGATTTTGAAGTTCATCAAAGGAGCCACTAATTTGAATCAATCTCACTATGATTCAAATAAGAAGTACAAAACATAGGTTGATCAAATTTCCCTGTCAATACTCCCATAATAGTAACATGAAGTGTAACATGAAAACCTTAACATAAAAAACATAACCTTCAACATAAAGGAAAGAGCCTCAAGAAAACAGTTCATCGACTCACCTTTTGCTAAACATGTACAATCTCTTGAATTATTCCTATAAACTTTTATCATTGGAAAGGATATTTCCAATTTGTATTTATATTTGTGGGTTTTTGTGATAAAGATTAAGCCTTGCGACATAGTATTAGCAGTTATAATTTTTTGGTTGACCTTTGTATCGAACCCAAGTTGCAAATGTATTATAAATATTATCCATCTTAGAATTCTAATGATATTTATAACACATTTGAAACTTGGGTTTGATACAAAGATTAATGGAAATAATTCAAGGGATTGTACATATTCAGAAAAAGGTGAGTCGATGAGATATTTTCTTGAGGCCACGTTTTTATGTTAAAGGTGCACACTTCGTGTAACTATTATGGGATTATTGACAGGGAAATTTGATCAAATTGTGTTGTGTACTTTTCACTTGAATTATAGCGAGGTTCATTCGAATTAGTGGCTCCTTTGATGAACTTCAAAATCAAAGCTTTCAGCCCTTCATCGCAGTAATCCATATTGTGTAGGTACAATTCTAATACAATAAATATGGAAGAATAGTACATATTTGAACACCTCTTGTTCTAACAGAACAATTTTGGTACAAAGTAAGCACTTACACACATTTCTCAACATACGTACAGCACTTTTGGGATTTCTACCAATACTTGCATCGATGAACAGGATTTTTTCTATTCAAACTTTGATATTTAGGTTGATCAAAAGAATCTCCAATTTTATTGAATCTTTATACTTATGGGAGTGATGTATGGATCATAGAATCTACCTAAACCAGGATTTTTTTTTCTAATTCTTGTTCAATGTCTTTTCAACTTTTTTTCAGATCTCAATTCAATCAACACCAACTATACCAAGTAAACCTGGACCTCCTCTTCAAAATCCAAGTCAGGCTGTAACGGCACCGCACAGTGGGGCCAAATGCCAAAAAGCTGGACAAAATTATAAGGGGCTCTCAAATTCGCTTGCGACTTCGTACTCGGGAAGTTTATGGGGTCACTGATTACGAATCCGTTGTCAGAATTTCAAAATTCAAAATGGCGGATCCAATATGGCGGACGAAAATTGAAAGAAACCATCGGATTTTCTTCAAACTTGGTGATCAGGGTTTTTGGGGTCGCTGATTACGAATCTGCTGTTTGAGTTCCAAAATTCAACATGGCGAATCCAATATGGCGGACGAAAATTTTAAAAATCATCGGATTCTCCTCAAATTGGGTACCCAGGGATTTTTGGGGTCGCTGATTACAAAACCGTTGTCTGCATTTCGAAATTCAAAATGGCGGATCCAATATGGTGGAATAAAATCGAGGAGATCATCGGATTTTCTCCAAACTCGGCATCCAGGAGTTTTTGGAGTCACCAATTACGAATCCGTTGTCAAAATTTTGAAATTCAGAATGGCGGATCCA
Organism: Gonatopus flavifemur; assembly: GCA_018340375.1. Lineage (NCBI taxonomy): Eukaryota > Metazoa > Arthropoda > Insecta > Hymenoptera > Dryinidae > Gonatopus > Gonatopus flavifemur. The sequence goes on along the minus strand of JAFFJZ010000003.1, from coordinate 47,991,977 downwards.
ATATGGTGGACAAAAATTAAGAAAGTCATCGCATTTTCTTCAAACTCGGTACTCAGGGGTTTCTGTGGTCGCTGATTACGAATCCACGGTCTGAAATTCGAAATTCAAAATAACGGACCCAATATAGCGGACGAAAATTGTAAAAATCATCGGATTCCCTTCAAACTTGGTACCCAGGGGTTTTCGGGATCGCTGATCACGAATCCGTTGTCAAAATTCCGAAATTCAGGATGGCGGATGCCAAAAATCAAAACTTCATTCATAACTTGATATTAAACAAGAACTAAACGGCCCATTTTGTTGTTCCTATTATGATCATTATTATTATTATTTCCAACATTGAATCATTATTAATATAATTATCGAATGATATTAACACACCAAATGTGTTAAATCGAAAGATATATACATTCACAATATATACAATAATATAAAAAACTGAAATCGTAATGGTTTTTACTTTTGCCACACTTTTTTTACTCAGATCAGTCTTCTTCTTCACTCTCAGAGGAAGATAATGGGAAAGTTACGTTGTCTTTATCAAGTATATCCGGAGTTTTGATCAGGCTTAACACGTCTCTAGGGAGAAACTTTAGTTTTTTCTTGGGCAACTGTCTTTTACTCGATAACATTGGATCAGAACTCAAAAGGAACCATTTAAAAATGTCTTCATTCGTTTTTTCTCTACTGCATTTCCTGGAGTGATGCTCTCGGTACCTTTGGAAATGAATGTTGTTAAGATATTTGGATATAATTATGTATTCATCGACACCGTTAAAGCTTTTGATCTCAACATGACAAGCAAAATCAAGGAAAAACAAAAAGCAGCTGCACTTTGGGGTCATCAGTATAAAGTTTTGAATAAATCCTCTAATTCATAAGTTTACTTGATTCTCAAAATTGTTTTCTAGTCTATGAATTTATGTTTCCAGAGGATGAACAATGTGGCTTATTAATAAAAAAAAGTATATGAATATTCATAATTCCCCGAATTCCTCACCAGAACAAAACAATCTTCGCGAACATATATTCTCGTGGTTACCATAAATATATAGTTTGCCTAGTAGTCAAAAACGTATTGTGCAATGTATCAAACTGATTGCAGTACTTGAGAAGTCAAATTTTCCCCTTCAAAGTGTCGAGTCCACTGTGACAAATATAGACTATTATTAAGTGATATACATCATTTTCACCTTTTAAAATCTTTGTTACGAGCCTCTTGTGCTTCCTCAGTCAATTGGCCTATAGGTAGAAGAGCAGATGCAATGATTTCAGGTCCGTGAATCAAAAACTTGTGCATCGTAGGTGACATTGGGTACCACGGATATTTTGTCGCGTAGTAGCGTGCCGTGTCTAAAGCGTAACTCCGAAACTTTTCAACGTCTATTTCATGGCCACTTGAAACGGTAGCTAATACTACATGAAGTCGTTGTATTAGGTTGAAATCCACCCCTGTGATTTCGGCAGAAACTTCAGGTTGTGCGAAAAATTGTATTCCCATCATTTGAGTTCCCAAACCCTGGCTTAGGAACATCGACAATGAGGCCACATTTTTCTTTAAAACTTTTCTGTACAACCTTTTTTCGTTCTTCCACCAAAGCTTTATCTTGTTTTCGTGCTTGCCACTTCTGAATAGGTAGCTTATAAGAAAAATGCAGGAGGCCCTCAAAAAATCGTATCCAGCCGTGTAGACAAGACAAACCAAACTGGAGATTTTCGGTTTTGACCGGCCTGGATACTATATCATCAATTTTGTTGAATTCCTTAGATGTGGCACCACATATATAGCACTTCTGGGTATAGGTTGTCTCAGTTATGGCATTGCATACCTTCCCGTCCACCATAGAAAAAATCATCTCATGTTTCACTGAAACATGTTTTTCATCAGTTCTGAAAGAAGTAGCCCTCAGATTTTCTATTTCATTATCAACCCGTAGCTTCTCTGCAACCGAAACTTCAGTTGATTCTTTCACAAACTCTATTTTGATTGGCCTACAAAATCTGGTTGATGATGGCCTTGGATTCTGCCAAATTATTTTTGAATTGCAGTGTAGGCGGAGAGGCACAAGTGAAGTAATGAACACAGCGGAATCACTAGCTTCCGAACTTTGATATGCTTGTTTGTATGAGGAGTGGCCAGAGCTCCCATCGAACCCCCATTTGGAAATAAGTACCAGGTTTTGTAACTCTTCATCAGATAAAGTTGACAAAACCGAATTCTGTAGCTTTAAAATACGTGTAGCTGCGTGATCAAGAAGTGCTTGTAGTTGCACAACAGCGCAGGTTTCTGTTATTTGAATAAATTCCTTGTCAGGGAAACACATGCGTTTGGCCAGTTGAATTTTTTTATAAGGTGGAAATTTCTGCGGATCAGCTTCACGCAATAAGCAGTACTGATGTTTTGAGAGCTCGGCATCTACTAGGAGAGCTAGAGCATCTTCATCATTCAACATCTTTGGCTCATTTCGCTTGAAAGTTTGATAACCTTTCATATACATTTTGGCAAGCTCAGGATCAGAAGATGTAACATCCTTTACAATTTTTGCGGCTTCGATCTGTCCAGACGCTCTCAAACACATTTGTGTGGCGTAAGACAACTCTGAGATAGGAGTATTTACTCTGATATTCTCCGTTTTCCTACGTTTCGTTCTTTCTGAACATTCGTTGAATTCAACAAGAGGTCTTCCCACTTGCGTGTGAACAGTTACAGAATGGGGATTCCTGAAAGTACAAAACACTACCTCTTGTTTTAACCATTCTTCATTATTTTTAAGAAATCGTTCTTCGGTCCTTTGAGAAGATTCCCATCTCTTTTTAAATACACATTTAAAAGTAGATAAAAGGTTAGAGATCTCTGTAGTTTTGTTATCCGGACAACACGTTATCTCGATGATTTTTCCTTGAAGGAAAGTGAACTTTTCATCCAACGTAGGTAGAGGACTGCTCCTTCAAATATTGTACATCTCTCTCCGAGTCATAGATATTGAATCATCTTTGAAATCTACAAACGTTGTAGAATTCGATAAAATTCGCTACAGAAACCCCATGTGTTTCTAAAAATTTTCCTAATTTTCTTGGGTTGGATTCAACCCTCTTAAGCTAATTTTTTTTGCAGTCAACTGTTCAAATTAAACTACTAAGAAAATATAGGTTGTTGAAACACTCACCTATGGCAGCGGAATCCATCTCATTTGGAATTGTATGTTAACATTGAATGATTTTAAAAAACGAAAAATATTCACCAAGCTCCAAACTTGCACGCGGAAAAAAGTTTACGGTAACGATTACTAGCAAGAGTAAGAATTCGGTGACAGCTATTGCACAATTGTGATAAGCACCATTTGAAATCAGACCGATTACAACCAACTATTTACGTTGCCATGAAAACGATAGGTTAACATAAGAACGATCACCAAATCGCGAGTCATGATTCAGTTCACGAAAAGAAAAGAGATATCAATACTTGAATAACATTTATAAACATTTAGGAAAATGACGGTTACTTTAGGGAAAAAGAGCATCGCTGAAGAATGTTAGCAGTGAAGTTACCAAAAATTCGTAGTAATAATACTAAATGTTGGTAGTTTTATTGTCATTTCCCATAGTGAATTCATCATCAACTCATAGTAAATTCACTACGAATATTCTCCAGCAATACTGTTTTTCTCTCAATGGCCCATCATCTTCCTAAATATCAATGATTTCTGGCTTTTGTGTACCCTAAGCCCGCGATGAGAAGAAAAACGAATGGTACTCAATCTCATACAGTTTTCCTTGTGCAGCAAATGTACACTGGAAATAAAACACATACTAACGTTGAGATAAAATTCAAAGCGAATCTACTGAATTCTGAGTTTTGTGTCCACCATATTAGATACGCTATCTTTGATTCTTGGAATTTGACAACTGATTCGTAATCAATGACCCCACAAAACCCTGGATACCGAGTTTGAAGAAAATCTGATGATTTTTTCAATTTTTTTCTGCCAAACTGGATCCGCCATTCTGAATTCCAGAATTCAGACACCGGATTCGGAATCAGCGACCTTAAAAACCTCAGGGTACCGAGTTTGAAGGCAATCCGATGATTTTTTCAATTTTCATCCGCCATTTCGAATTTTGAAATTCAAACAACGGATTCGTAATCAGCGACCTCAGAAACCCCTGGGTCACGAATTTGAAGGAAATCCGATGATTTCTTTCAATTTTCGTCCGCCATATTGGATCCGCCATTTTGAATTCCGAAATGAAGACAACGGATTCATAATCAGCGACCCCACAAACTTCTGCATATCAAGTTTCAGACGGATCTAAGGACTCCTCATCACTCCGTCTAATTTTTTGTGATTTCCTGCACAAAAACATGGCGGAATTGCTTAGGGGCAGACATGGGCAACCGTTTTTTTTTCTGATGTTTAGGTAAGAGTCCCATCTACCACCTCCAATAAGTTGAACGACGTAATTTTGCGTAATTCTCTACTATTCCTTCAAAAACCAAACACATTTTCTCATTTATAGATATAGAAATTACATCCAATCATTGCTCTGTCAGTATTTTCCACTCATCAAATTGATATTCTCTTAATTTTTAGTGTATTCTACATAGTTTCAGTAATAGACTCCAATTTGAAAAAGTTAAATCGGTTCATTTTTCGAGACACAGCGTCTTTCTGAACATGCTCGTTATTTTACTGTCTTTCAATCACGCGGATTATACTCCAAGGAGGGTATTTTGCAACTGGTACACAAGGGCAGGGGGAGGGGATCAGATCTTCTTATATCAGAATTCCAATACTTGGGACATCACCTTACTTATCCCAAGGGTCAAATATCCCCAACTACAAACTTCATTTTTGGGGTTTTGGCCAGCTTTTTGGCATTTGGCCCCACTGTGCACCGGTTAAAGAAGTGGTACGATAATTGGTTCTATTATGATATATGTATATATATATATATGGCCAGAATATAATATTAACGAAATAATATAATTTGTATGAATTTTAGGTGCACGAGCTCATGGACGATGCGTTACACTCCTCGTGTGAAATTCTTCACGTGTCTGCATACACTTGGATGATCGGGAGAGAGGACTTTATTGAGAACTGGTTGCTCTTGCTGCCCCTTCGCTGGAAGCATATCCAGTGTTCTTTGTAATTTTTTCCAATTCTTCCGTATCTCAAATTCCTCACTTGGTAGAGAATCAATGTTCAGAGAGAAACGAAATCAAACACGCTGTAAGAAACATCTAATATACATGACCCATTGAAAGTTGCAAAAAATAACAGTCTTCTATAAGAGTACTGTGTTCAGCGTAGAGAAAATATACTTTTCATTGTAACAGTCCTATGCTCAATGTTATGATAACACAAAACTGTTGTAAACTGTTCACATCCATCGTAGGAAACTTCAACACCTCTGCTGGATGTGAACAGATTACAAAAGTTTTGTGATATCATAACTCTAAGCGTAGGACTATTACAATCAAAAGTATATTTTCTCTATGCTGAGCACAATACTCTTATGTGAGACTGTGATTTTCTCCAATTTTCAATGAGTCATGTATATTAAATGTTTTATTACATTGTGTTTGATTTCATTTTCCTCTGAACATTGATTGTCTTCCAAGTAAGGAATTTGAGATAGAAAAGGATTGGAAAAACTTACAAAGAATACTGTGAAAACATTTCATATGAAATTACACAATAAATCATTGGTAATATATTAGTCAATATCATATTGTGAAGTTCGTAACTTTTTCTGATGGTTCATAATGTTATTTTACCAAAAAATTGTAATTTTTCACAATATAGGACTGTAAAAAGCTACAATGTCCTGTAAAAACCCACAATATATCATTGGCTAACATACTGCCAATGATCCATTGTGTAATTTTATATGAAATGTTTTCACAGTATTCTTTGTAAGTTTTTCCAATTCTTTTCTATCTCAAATTCCTCACTTGGTAGGAAATCAATGTTCAGAGAAAAATGAAATCAAACACAATGTAATAAAACATTTAACATACATTACCCATCCAATCTTTGGAAAAATCAGTCTTTGGTGAAAATACTGTGCTCAGCGGAGAGAAGATGTACTTTTGATTGTAACAGTCCTACGCTCAATGTTGTGATATCACCAAACTCTTGTAAACTTTCAACATCCAGCGTAGGAAACTTTATCACTTATGCTGGATGCGAACAGATTACAAAAGTTTTGTGATATCATAACATTGAGCGTAGGGCTGTTAGAATAAAAAGTATATTTCCCTAACGCTGAACACAGTACTTTCACAGTTGATTGTGATTTCTCCAAACTTTGAATAGGTAATGTACATTGAATATTCCCTGCAGTGTAACCCTAACGTGTTTTGTAAACATGGAAAAAACATAAAAATGAAATTCTCCACCGTTTTTTTTGGAAAATTTCGTGCGGAGCAATGTATCAAACATTCTGTTTTCACATTTTCTGTGAACATTGATGAGATAATTTCAATATTCAAGCGCGGTGTTTTCAAGTTTTCATATAATATTTATACGCTTTATATGTGTACACGATATTCACAGTTTGTTACATAAGTGGAGTAAATAAATTTTTATAATTCTCAAATTCTCATGAAGCATATTCTAAAGTATATTCATAACACGTAATAGAAACATAAAATACTTTGAAGTGCAAAATTGTACAGTATAATTTGTAAAATATGGATTATGAAACCAATTTTGGTATATAAAGTGGATATACAGGGCGTCCCATTTGAAACAGGACAGCTGAATAACTCTTCAGGGAATGGAGGGGGAAAAAATTGTTCAGATAAAAGTTGTAGGGTTCGAAGGGGGCCATAAGATGGTGACCTTGAATTTGACCTTGAGGTCAATTTTGAGCATAATTGATGGTCAAAGTATGTTTTTTTCGAATGGAAAACCCTACGTTAGACCTCAGAAATGGAAAGAGCGGAAAATTTCACGTCCGAATATGTTAACATATCATGTCATTTAGAGGTCATTTGAAGGTCAAAACACCATTTCCTATGGATTTTCACGGAAAAGTCTCAAACGAGTTGTTTCTCTGACCAGAGTTATTGAAGTTAAAGTGAAATCCCACGTTTCGACCTTGAATTGAAAGTGAACAGAACTAACCTTCAGAGTTTATTCTTCATATCAGTACGAAAATGATCATTAAGAAGTTTTCATCGTTTACGGTATAAGTGCGGGTTCAAAATGGTTTATTCACCTAACGAATGTGTTGATATTTTAATGATCTTGGGTGAGTGTCGCGGAGTGTATCAAAGAGCGTCATGATTGAACAGAAAGCGGTTTGGAGATCGGCAGCATCATCCTTCTCCAGAAGTCATTCGCCAAGTTGAAAGAAATTGTCGACAAGGAAGGATTGGTCAACGCCGAAACAATCAAGGTTTCAACTTTAATGACCCTCGATGCGTTGCTGTTTCAGCAATAATACACATGAATCCTCATGTTAGTTTACGTGATATTGAACGCGATTTGGGTATTCCACGCAGTCCGGCACACAGAATTCTACAAGCTGCTCAATATCATCCGTACCACATCACACTGACCCAAGAATTATCTCAACAAGATATGCAGAATCGGGTTAACTTTTGCCATTGGGCTTTACAGAGGTTGAACGAAGCGCCCGATTTCTTTCGATATGTTCTTTTCAGTGATGAATCAACGTTTCAAAGTACTGGCTTGTTAAATCGTCACAATAGCCACTATTGGTCAGCGCAAAACCCGCACTGGACTCAACAAGTTGATCATCAGCATCGGTGGAGTATAAATGTTTGGTGGGGAATTCTAGACAATCAAGTTATTGGGCCGTATTTTTTTGATGGAACTGTTAACGGTCCTAATTATCTACAGTTTTTACAGAATGAATTACCAGTTCTCATGGAAGATGTGACATTAGCGACTAGGCAGAGGATGTGGTATCAGCAAGACGGTGCACCACCATACTTTGCTCGATGTGTGAGGGATTATCTAAATATCCTTCTCCCCAATCGTTGGATTGGTCGAGGTGGATTTGTACTGTGGCCGGCAAGATCTCCTGATCTCACCCCTCTAGATTTTCATTTGTGGGGTTACGTAAAAAATGTCGTTCATACCAACCGACCAACAACACCTGTGGATCTACAACAACGCATCAGATACGCAATTGCGAATATTCGTGCAGAAGTTTTTCAGTCTGTTCTTGGAAACTTTCGACGCCGGCTGGAGTTATGTATTGAAGTAAATGGCGGTCAATTCGAACATCTCCTGCAATAAGTGTGTCTTACCCGTCAACGGATTTGTGCCATCTGTAATTATAAAACGACGAACTGGAAAAATAAATAATTTTTTAATTATTGTTTCAAATTTGGCATTCATTATCGTTCTCAAGGTCGAAACGTGGGGTTTCACTTTAACTTCGATAACTTTGGTCAGAGAAACAACTCGTTTGAGGCTTTTCCGTGAAAATCCATAGAAAATGGTTTTTTGACCTTCAAATTACCTCTGAATGACCTGATAGGTTAACATATTCGGACGTAAAATTTTCCGCTCTTTCCATTTCTGAGGTCTAACGTAGGGTTGTCCATTCGAAAAAAACATACTTTGACCATCAATTATGCTCAAAATTGACCTCAAGGTCAAATTCAAGGTCACCATCTTATGGCCCCCTTCGAACCCTACAACTTTTATCTGAACAATTTTTTTCCCCCTCCATTCCCTGAAGAGTTATTCAGCTGTCCTGTTTCAAATGGGACGCCTTGTATATGTTGAAATTTTTCACTTACCGAATACACACCTTTTGTTATAAATATACTTTTGAATATTGGCTAAGTTGATGTAATTCCAAGTAACCACCTCTAATTTACTCATAATATATTTATTTTTGAATTCCAATAATAACTTTTTTCATTTCAGATACTTAATTACTTGATTTATAGGAATGTTGAGTTATGAATGAAATTTCATTTTCAATTGAGAAAAATCAATATCAGTTGAGATGCTTGAATTTATGATGAAATTTTGTGAAAAATGATTATAAATGAAAAACAAGCATTTATGTCATTTTTATTCATCTTACACTGAATTGAATTGTGAATTTATTCATTCCAATTAATATTGATTTTTTGTAATTGAAATTGTATTTTGTTAATAAGTTAGCATTTTTAAAAATCAGGAAATTAAATATCTGAAATAGAAAAAATTATCATATATAAGTATACCTATATATCTATTACACGTATATTCAGTACCCTGCATGTGTGTGTAGTAGCCTATGGGATTCCCCGCTCACATATGAGAACGTATTTGTGTAGGTAAAATTCCCCAGACACACTAACGCCACCTGGTACTGTGGAAGATGAAATACACAACTTCGGTGATTAACACGGTGGCTTGCGTACCCTGGTTTCTCCCGTCAACGTTGTGTAGCTAGATCTTAAGGTATTGCTCTGAATATGTGGATCGATCTATGTGATAGAATGACAAAATGCGAAAGGATGCTTGTTGTGTAGAAGGTTGTTATGTTGAAAACCTAACGAGATCGAGTTCCGGGAATATCAGATTTCGTTTCAGCGACCCCGACAACATATAGAATTTGTGGTCTGATCTCCAGGCAGGAGCAATTGTTTGTTCGTTTGTTTGTAATAGTTGGAATCATTAAAGTCATGTCAGAAACCTGTCATGATGGGGTTACATTGACATCAAAGTCAGTTCCAGCAACCCCGAAAACATATAAAATACATAGTGTGATCGCCGGCTCAAACAGTTAATTTTTTTTTCGTGATTTTGCGTTTTTTCCTAAGTTATGTCAAAACCCTGATATGATGGAATTGACTACTCATCGGATTCAGTTTCGGCGACCCGAAACCATATGAAATACACAGTCTGATCCCCGGTTCAGACAATTTATTCATTTTTTCCGTGATAATTCAGTTTTTTGAGGTTATGTCGAAAACCTGACGTGATGGGGCAAAATGGACATCGGATTCAATTTCAGCGACCCCAAAAACATATAAAACACATAGTCTGATCCCAAGGTCAGAAACAACATTTTTTTTGTGTGGCTGTGTAATTCATCCACTAAAACATTTTTAGAGTTCTGAGAAATTTCGTGATCTTCTTCTAGCATAATTTCTAGTAAAATTTCATCATTTTTTGTATACGAAGTCATCATGTCATAATATTCATCATATCTGTCACCAACATCCATTTCACACGTCACAATATTCGCTCCATTCTTATCTCTTATTTGTTGTTCAATAATCGGAGTATCAAATTCAATGTGTACCATGTTTATGTTGCTAATGATTGAGGAATTATTCATCAATCTTTCAATATTCAACGAATTGCACTTGAAACCCAAAATTCTATCTTCCATGCCTGGAAGATCTATGTATTCAAGCTCTAAAGCAAAATCATGAACGATCGCGTAAATACTCAACTTAGTATGCTCATTTTGAGTCTTTTCTATTGATGAACGAACAATGTGTTTTGATAATATGTTGGAGTCTGCATAATGGTACCATCTTTCAGTGAGAATAAACATGCAATTTTTGTTGCCACTGTAATTGAAGATATTTTCACCTCCATTTTCGTCTGTTTTTGTTGTGATAATTACTAAAACAGTGGATGCCGCTTCTTGATCAAAAGTGGTACAAGAATTTTCAAAATCACTACACACTTTATCCAACCAAATATCAGATAATTCCTGGGCAGTGACTGGTTCGTGAAGGTTAGCAGGCCTCAGACCTTTCAATAATCTCTTAGAATAAAGGGAATCCATGGTTTCAAATGGTATATGATTAGCAACAAAAAAATTTAGAATTGCCGCATTGATTGCATCCCTTTGTTGCTCTGTTACGATGTCAGTAAATGAAGTTATTTCCTGCATATGTTTGATTTTTGAAAGAACCTTCATCCCATTAGAAGAACTCTTGAGATTTGAAATTGAGTCTTGAGGTTTTAACGTGCTTGTTGAATTATCAAGATTTCCAGCCTCATCCTAAAGGATTTTAAGTTTCTTTCTTCACTGATAGTTATTATTGTACGTAAATTTCACACAACAGAAAAGTCAATGTAACTCACTTTTTCCAGAACCTCTTCAACTACGTCAAGGTGACCATCATATATGACCTCATATCCTGCATCAAGTGTAGAATTCATATTTCATTGTTGCTTTTCCTGACATAGAGGTTCAGTTGTGATTGTGGAGTCCTTGTCTTGAGAATTTTTTGGCTGAACATGCTCAACGTCTTCAACTCCCTCAACATCATCATCGATTTCAGGAATTAAATAATGCTTTCACACGAAAATGTTGGAAACAATTTTTTAAATCAAAAATTAAAATTCTCATTTGTTATGTTTTATTTGTCAACATACCTATGTTTTATCAATCTTTCTCCAGCAGAGTTTTGGTCAATTTTATGGCAGATGTTGCAAACTGCGATGGATTTTCCATCATCAGTTTTATCTTTTGTAAATTGTAGGTTGTCTCATAAATTATGCCGCGGTCTTCCTCCACGATTCATTGTGTCAAAGTGAAATTTCTTGATCAAAAGAAATTCACGAAAAGTTAGTTTGAAAATTGAATTGGATGATGAAAAAAGAATAAAACAATGATTTATGGAGTAAAATGGTTTCACAACCAAATTCCTACACTACCTATACACAAAGATAATGATAATGAAAGATGGATCACCAATAACTTCTTGAGGAAACTGGCATCACACGTGAGCTCTCATGAACTCTAGAAAATGAAAAATCAATGAATTTATTGATGATAATGGAATGGCATCCGGCTTTAGAAGAAAAAGAAACAAAAAAATATAGGTTAGGTAACCTTAAGTATTATACACAGCGAGTATAATACGTGGCTATGAAAATAAGCCAAAAAAAAAAACAACAAATCAAAAAATCAACCCGTGAATTATGCAAACTTCGAGGGAATAGGTCCACAGATATCGCATCGAAATTTCATAAAGTTTTATACAAAATTACGGAAGTTATAAAAAATTTCATAATGAGCAACTTTTTCGCATGTCAAGGTAAAAATCCGAAAAATCGCTTTGCGCACCATCTAAAAATCAATCGATTTGTTTTTTTTAAGCTCAATCTTATTCTCACTCATTGAAATTCGAAAATCATGTTTTTTTGAATCACCCTAATGGTCAGTGTGAAACAAAAAAGCATCTTTTCCACATTGATTCTCAGAGTGAAATACGCCGATAGCTAATGGAGGAAAATTGAAAACCCAGATTAGTGCATTGGAAGGTAATGCGAAAAACACATTATTTCCGTTGCACATTGGCCTTCAATGTACACAATTTTGATTATCTGTGTGTAGTCTCTCGCGATTTCTGATCAAATCCCATTTGAATTTTTCATTTTTATGCATATTAGAGCTTATTCAACATCATCACTCATACCCAAGTTATTTCCTCTTGAAAAATACAAATTATGAAACCAATTAGATGTGATGGTCATTTTACTTGCGTAATTTTTTCAATTCAATCCGATCAGTCCTTCTATGAATGAAAGTTGGTCAGAGTGAATCTTTTCCTCTATAGCTGAGGAACGATAATGAAAAAATTTTCGACGATCGGTGATCATTCTGTATACATAGGTAGTTATACACACATCAATAAAATATTTTATGTGAATGAAGAACATAATCATTAGAAATTCCATCAGTAACGCTTTATTTTATGCCATTTATACAAAACCACATTCCGAAAAGTTTCTCAAGCGAATTCTACAAAAATAAAAACACATTTCATGTTGTACACCTGTTTTACAAATCCTCAAAACCATATTTCGATCAATAAATTGGTGAAGACTGACATAGTCACAGTGAATTGTGTTGATATAATATTTGAAGACTTCTAAAGTGATTGTTCAAGTGGACATGATGAAATCGACTCCTATAATAGTTTCAATAAGATATTAAAATATATCATCAATATTTTGTCTGCATTTGAGTTTAAATATCAACAAGACATTATTATTATTATTATTATTATCATTATTATTAATCATTATTATATATTAATACAAATCTTGTAAAGATATCGTTATGGGAATGAAGAGATGTGGCCAGCCAACATATTGATTTCTTCTTTTTTTTTTCAATCTTCAAAACGTTCTCTTTCTGTCCAATAAGATTAATTCAATATTTGTACTGTTACCTTTATCCACGTTTATATCCACATTATATGTATTGGCCTGTGTTCAGACATAAAAATGTATTACTATGAATTTCTTATCATGACATTGATAATATCAAATTGGTACATTTCAATTGAATAAACTCACCAATTGTAAGGTAGCTAAAAAATATCTGGCTACTTCACAAGGTGGTTGATCGCGAACAACTTCATCGAATGAAACTTTTTGTTCACTCGTAGTTTTCAAAGTTTTGACAATTTTGTCACCGTATTCGCGGATACGAAATACTGGTTTATTCTCCGCTTCTATCAATTTAGGTTGTAATATTTCGTGCCATTTTTCGATAGCGCGTTCCACTTCTGTTCTCACATCAGATTCTTCACAAATCCTGTTGATTTTACGAGCAACCAAAGTATGATAATTTTCAGTGAAAGGTGTTGAATTTGCTTGTGGAAAATTATCATAAGGGCTTGAAGATCGTCTAGGAGAAGCATCGGGTGTTTCAAAAGGTGAAGGTGCGGATAGTGACCCATCAGCGTCTGCAGTCATTGGATCGATGATGGAAGCTTCATTCATGCACGTAAACTGATCTAATATTGGATCTTTTTTCGCAAGATTTGGTCTAAAACCTATGAGATCCATTGTAATCGTTGTTATAGCCTCATAATCAAAGACGTCATAATTTGGTATATTCTTAAAGCAATCATCGAAAGATTTTTGGAAATCTTCGAGTTCCTCTGTGGAAAGCGTAAAAAAGACCATATTCGCATAATTAGGAAATGAATAGAAAATGAATTTGGAGAATTGGTTATGAAACTTACCTTTTTTCAAAGGAGTAAAACTTTGAGGAACTGGTGAGTATGTGGTCATTTTTTTATGTGGTACTTCAGATTCATTTAAGAAGAACTCCATTAAACATTCTGGTTTTTGTGGAGTAGTAGGAATCTTGCGTTTACGCTGAAATAAAATAAAATACTTGATGAAATTACAATAATATTCTATTTTAATGAGATTAAAATCTAAATGAGCGGACTAAATTCATACTTTTGCAGGTTCAGGTTCTAATAGAGATATATGACAGGGCAATTTGAATTCTGCTCGACTTGCGGGAGGTTTATCCGGTACACCATCTGTGAAAGGTATCGGTTCCCAAATTTTCTCATTGATAGCAGTAATTTCGCTCACAACCTTGTTTTTGTTACTTCTGGTACCTCTATAATAATTGAGAGAATTATGAAAATACGATAAACTAAAAACCACCTGAAAACTTACGAACAAAAACTTTACCTCTTTTTCTTCAAAGTTTCCACAACTCGATCCTCTGTATTATTCGACAGACAAACACCATTTGCGTCTGAATCAGTATTATTACTTGAACACGTTATACCTGGATCTGGATATTCATTTTTATTTGAACTATCTTCCGTATTATTAACAGTCTCTTTGTGAGTTGTAACATCTGATTTTTCATTTTTTTCACTATTTCTGACATTTTCAATAGCATTGGCAGGATTCAGCGTATTCAATAAATCCTCAACCTCACTAATGTCTACTGTTTCTGTGTTGGGATTACTCAAAAGTGCTCCATGTTGATCTTCCATAGATGTATTTCCACTCGCGATTCCACTGTCATCAATGTTTGAAGATTCAAAACAGGTTGATAAATCATTTGTACTTGTAATCCCAGACTCCAATAAATTTCTGGGATCATCTCCTACAAGAATTGGGGTTTCATTTGATAAAGATTCGTTCGTATAATACCTAGAATGGTTTGAAATATGACAGCTACCCATTGTTGGAATGAATTCGTTTTCCGCTACATCACAGTCACTATCGGTACAAGTATTCGTCTCTTCCATGACACTGCAGATGCGATGATAGTCATTTTCGCTCACAACGTTGTATGTGAAATCTATAAATGTGAATAATTATTTTTGTTCACTATCATCAATATAGATCATCGGATGTTTATAAAACAAAAACGGGTTGTTTACCATTCGGCCCGAATTCTTCAACTAAGATTCCATCGACGTTCAGATGTTGGTTGCACCTAAGATAAACATACAAGAAATGTAGTCAATTTTTGAAAGCGTTCGCGAGAAATCCAAGCAACTTGGGGTATTGGAGTGGTTTACTCAAAAAGCGTAAGAAACTATTAGAATTAACTTTGCTTGTTTCATTCAATTCACTCGTAGGAGAGTAGAATTTCAAAAAATTCAGGATTTTCGGAAAATGGATTTTTTTCACTCCATCCTCATAGTACACATATATTCAAGTATATATACTGACAATTTCAAGTCGATTCGGTAAATATTTTTTATGTTACACGCATATTGATAAAAAATTGATCTGTTATGTGAAATGAACTTTTGAAACATTCTTAGTACAAATGTTCTAATCATCGACGAGTTCTTCAACGCTTAACACCCAAAAACTAGACACTTGCTGAAGACCTCGTAAGGTTTTGACTAAGTACTTGCCCAAGCAGCAACAGAAGTTCAAAGTATATACGAAATAGAAACGTTCGTAGAATGTACGAATGAGATACGAAGAACATATGGTGAAAGTTCATGGAATATTCGAATGAGACTGTTTTAAATATACTCAGAACGTACATACTACATTCGAAATGTACGATATTCATTCAATCGACGTTCGATTGACGTACTGTCATATATTCGATTACATACGTTCGATGAATGCACATAGCGCCTATGAAACGGTCTCTTGGAATGTACATACAGGGCCGGCGTCAGGGCAGGGCGATCAGGGCGGCTGCCCGGGGCGGCACACTTAGGGGGGCGGCAGAGTCTAAGACAGATTTTTTATTCTAATCTCTAATTGATCTCACACTTTTTAGCACAAGCCATTTTCACCAGGTCGATCATTATTCATTTGATAGGACATACATTACGACATGATAGTTTATTGGAAACAATATTGGAAAGGGAAATGAATAGTAAAACTTGTAAAGGTAGACCTAGATCAAGTTATATGAAACAAATTATACGAGACAAGAGCTGTCGTAGATATGTAGAAATTAAATGTTTGGTGGGTAATAGACAGGATTGGAGGATTTCATCAAACCAGTTATAAGACTGATTACTTCATGATGATGATTATTCATAGGGAGAAGCAAGGAAAGTTCAACCCTTTTACAGGGATGGGCACTTTTGTACTCCTGGAATACTTTTACTAGGAGTACTGTTCTTTTGACCTCATATGAAGGCATAAAGACATTTTACACAAGAGAAAAAGTACTCCCAGTAAAAGTATTCCGGAAGTACAAAACTGCCCATCCCTGCCCTTCTATTAGTTCAATCAGGGTATTTGAATCTGGAATTTTGTCGTTTGTTTTATTGGTTCTTCTTTTCAAACAAACCACGTAATTGACCCATTCCGTTAAAATGCCATAACCGCTGGACACCCTGGCTCAATAAAACGTGATTTGGAAAAAAATAGGAGGAAATATTTTTCTATTAAAGATTCTTTCCATAATACAAATTACAAGGGGGCATTTGCATGATCATTTTCGCTTGGATCTTCATTGTAGGCAATTCTCATTAACGTGTATGTTATATCATGGTTCAGTTTAAGTGAGGCCTATAGTTAGGATTTCAGTAGAAAAATTTCAAAATTCCATCAATGTTTCTTCAACTTATTACAGTTTGAGCTTCAAAGCAGAAAACATTTTATCACTTAGTTTGCGAGATATTTGAAGTTGCATTCAACATGATATCCCACACAACACTTCAGTTGAGAAAGAGTTCATAATGAATCAATTTGGAACTACGAGAACCCTGCTAAAAATGACGGAATGAAACGGAAAGAATTTAGATGCGAATCATTGCGATTCGTTCCGCATGGCAGAAGTAAGATTTGAGACGGAAATAAAAATTGTACGAAACTTTCTGTATCGTCGGAGAAGGAATGCAACTGGATCAGCGGAAATGAAATGAATGCGTTTTGATGAGGAATTGCAATTTTTCATCGAATCCTTTGGTTTTGTCCGAAATGGCAGGTTTGAAGTATTACCGTTTTGATCAGCATATACGACGACCTGACTGATTGCGTCCCAAGTTGGATTTGCGGGAAGAAAGTTATTGCGTTCGAATCCGTGTCAACCGATCGAGTGATTGAACACACACCAAGCCGCTGAAGTATATAGGTCTTCCTAAAATGAATGGAAAAACGGGATGCGGGGTTCAAATCGTGTTCATTCACTCTTTCAAAATCCGTTTCAAACGAAATCCTAGCTGATCTTTTTCGTGAGAAACGCGAAATTTTGTTAATTTGTTTTTTTTTGTCCGGTTTTCCCTCTAAAATCATTCAAACTTCCTTTGTTGAATGTTGCGTTAGGCGTGACTCCTTTTGACGCTAAAGTAACTTTAATCTTTGAACCATTAGTACTTAACAATAGTTCAGATGCTTCACTATTTTGTTCACTACGTTTTCGTTTCAACATACTACTGTCAATTTGTTGCTGTTGTTTTTCTGGTAACTTCTCAATAATGTTCATGGCATTGTCACGAGTCGTCAACTTATTACAAGAATGTCTTTTTCCTTTACCGATTTCAACAAAACAGTCCTTACACATTGTAACCGATTGTGATTCTTTATCAGAAATCTTTTTTTCGACAGGAACTTTTTCGCAGTGAATACTGCCCAATAGACCGTTGGTTTCATTCATTTTATTTGATAAATTTCGTTTATGACCAGCACCCTAGTCAATTTTTTCATGACCTTCATGTCTTGCTTTCAAACAAGCTATTTCATAGGACTTGTCCACCTAGCATTGATGCGCATTTGTACATTCAATTCAATAGCTGTATATGAACCCAACTTCATTGCACATTTGTACATCGATACAAACGCAATCAACATTCATCGACATTCAGATGTTTAGATATGGAGGTGATAATATGATGATATATACACCCACATTATTATATGTTAAAGTTATTCTGTGATTGTGATATTCAAATGTGAATCGTGTCGTGGTTTTGGATTCATCAACAAACTAAGTGGACAATTCCTATGAAATATGGCTTGCACCCACAATGAAAATAGAGTGAAAGTATGTGCACCTTGCGGCAAAAAAATTGTTTTCGGGAAAAAAACCCCAAAGGATTTTACCATCACGGAACGTTACGAAGAGCTTATTAAAAAATTTGTGAACGTTGGATTTGACATAAAGGATTCTCATTTCCCAGTAAGCATTTGTTTTACATGTAAATTATCACTTAATGAGCATGCAAACAATAAGTTTGAACGGCCTTTACAAGACATGCCGAATTACAAAGATATGGTCCTTCCTAAAAGCACTCGAACTATTGGAGATTCGTGTGAATGTTATATATGTTTGAAAGCAAGACATAAAGGTCATGAAAAAATTGATGAGGGTGGTGGTCATAAACGACATTTATCAAATAAAATAGATGAAACCAACGGTCTATTTGGCAGTATTCACTACGAAAAACTTCCTGTCGAAAAAAAGATTTCTGATAAAGAATCAAAATCGGTTACAATGTGTAAGGACTGTTTTGTTGAAATCGGTCAAGGAAAAAGACATTCTTGTAATAAGTTGACAACTCGTGACAATGCCATGAACAATATTGAGAAGTTACCGGAAAAACAACAGCAACAAATTGTCAGTAGTATGTTGAAACGAAAACGTAGTGAACAAAGTAGTGAAGCATCTGAAGTATTGTTAAGTACTAATGGTTCGAAGATTAAAGTTACTTTAGCGTCAAAAGAAGTCACGCCTAACGCAACATTCACTAAAGAAAGTTTGAATGATTTTAGAGTGGAAACCGGACAATCCCTGAATTTCATGAAGAACATGACAACCTTTATAAGATCCAATATTGGAAAAAAATCAGTGCCTGCCAATACTATGCAATATTTATCTGAAAAGTCTAAGACATTGGATACTTCTTATAACGAAGGTATATTTGCTTTCGATACCGATAAGTCTCTGGAAAAACAAAAAAGACCAGTTGTATGGGCAGATGCTGAAAATTTAGTAGATAGTGTGATAGAGCATCGTAATATTGTTGGAAATATTATGATAAAAGTTATGGCTGACGGAGGGCAAGGATTCTTCAAGCTTAGTATGACAATACTTCCTGAGAATTATTCGATCGAAAATGAACCTATAGACGCTGGTGTAAATAATAATTCAAGTTTACCTGAGGATCATCAGAATACAACACAGAAAAGGAAGCTGACTAGCGTTCACAGAATAATTATATTATGCGTGGTTACAGATATAAAACAAACCTATGACAATGTTAAACTTCTATTTGATTTAACTAAGTTAAATAACATACCGTTCAAGTTTGTTTCTGATTTCGAATTATTATTAATTGTTAACGGACAACAAACCGCGACATCCACATTTCCTTGTCCGTATTGTTTTCTGTCTTTGAAGGATTTAAGAAACAGCAGGGGAGAGGATAAATTATCAGATATTCCGATGCCCGATTCTGAACAGATGGAAAACAATCATGATTGTGAGGAGTTGAAAACTTATGGAGAACTGCGAAATGACTATAATAAATTCATTTCTCTGGGAAAGAATAAAAATCTTGCCAAAGAATGTCATAGTACGATCAACTCACCACTTTTTGACGAAGCGGACGACATCTGTGTACTACAAAAATGTGTAATTCCAGAATTGCATATTTTGCAAGGTTTCGTGAACCATTGTTTCTGGAAAGGGTTAGTACCACTTGTCGGTAAGGAAAGAGCGCTGATTTGGCCCAAGAAGTTATGCATCATTTCAAAAAATTACCATGGGGAAATATTCGAAGGAAACGCCTGTAGGAAACTTTTGCAACAAGCGGATAAGCTTCTTGATCCCGAAATTTATAAGGATGTTGGGCCCCTGGCATTAGTGCCATTGATTTCTTCTTTCAAGGCCATGGATAAACTCGTTCACGCCTGTTTCACTAGTCGAAAAAGTGATTCTGAAGTCGAGAAAATTGTCAAAGAATTGTACCAGGCATTCAGAAGTACAAAAGTTAGTGAGACATTGAAAATTCATGTGGTATTGAAACATTTAACCCAGTGTATCCATTATTTAGACAACGATGGTCTCGGTTTATGGTCTGAACAAGCTGGGGAATCAATCCATTCCATATTCTTGAAGAACTATTGGAATCGGTACAAAATCAATTCGATAGATGATGATAGATATGCATCAAGATTGAAGAAAGCAGTTGTTGAATTCTCTTCGCAACATCTTTAAATTGATACTTCCATTCTTGTATATTATTAATTTATGTTTGTGTAAATTATATAATCACAATTGAAATCGTCATATATTTTATCAACCACATTTTCAAAATATTGATACTTGATAATAATTTCATAAATTTTACACTTAATTCCGACTTACCGTATTTTTTTATGTATTTCAAGAAAAACAAATTAACAAAATTTCGCGTTTCTCACGAAAAAGATCAGGTAGGATTTCGTTTGAAACGGATTTTGAAAAAGTGAATGAACACGATTTGAACCCCGCATCCCGTTTTTCCATTCATTTTAGGAAGACCTATATACTTCAGCGGCTTGGTGTGAACAACAGTTTTCAGTTTGCATCCGGAAATGTTGAATGGAGAAGTGATGTTTTTCTTCCGTAATTACGGTAGGTACGTTTCATTCCGTTTCTTGTTAGAATTGCGGGAGTGAATTTATTGCGTTTAAATCTGGTCCGACACCCCACCCTGCTGAAAATAACGGGAAGAAACGGAAAGATTTTAGATGCGAATCTTTACGATTCATTCCGCGGGGCAGAAATCAGATTTCGTGACGTAAGTAAAATGTGTACGAAACTTTCCGTATCGTCGGAGGAGTGCGACTGGAACAGCGGAAGCAAAATGAATCCGTTCTGAGCTGGAATTGCAATTTTTACCAAATCCTTTGAGTTTGTCCGGAATGACCAAATTGATGCCGTTCCAAGTTGGATCTGCGGAGAGGAATTTATTGCGTTCCAATCTGCTTCGACGAGCCGGATGATGGAATAACAATTCCCAGTTTGCATCCGGGAATGCTGAATAAAACAATGGTGTTTCCATTCCGTCATTAACGCATAGACATTTTATTCCGTTTAAAGTTGAATTTACGGATATGATTTTATTTCGTTGAAATCCGGCTTGCCAAGCCAGCTGATGAGGCGTAAGCCGTCATTTACGTATGTCAATGGGGACATAAGAAATGGTGGTTTTGTCTAGTAATCAACACATGCCAAATGGGTTCCGTTTCAAGTTGGATTTGCGAAGAGAAGTTGATTAGGTTTCAATCCGCGCCAACAAACCGCATGGTCGAATGACAGTTCCCAGTTTGCATCCGCAAATGCTGAACAAAATACTGGTGTTCTGATTCCTTAATTACCGCACAGGCATTTCTTCCGTTTTAGGGTGAATTTACGGATGGGAGTTCATTGCGTTGAAATCCAGTCTGACAAGCCGGGTGATCTCATACAGCAGTCGGAGAATTCTTTTTCAAGAACATGAATAGAATTGTTTATGAATTTTCGAATTCATGAAATCATAAAGAGGTCCAGAAGAGTTCACTTCTTGGGATATTAACTAACTCGAATACTAAAGGAACTGTTTCAGTATCCTCAAGAGTTCGTCGAATATTCCCGTGTATATCCCATTGTAAATTTCCAGTTGGTTCGCAAGGGAAATTTCCCATGCGAATTCGGGACTGGATCTATTTCGCATATAATCACGTGACATGGGTTACTCCTGTGAATATATCACATAGGTTACCTATGGAGGAATATTGCACGGGTTACCCATATGAGAATTCCAAACACAACAAAAACTCACATGAACTTGAGACAATGAACATTTCCATTACTGTTTTACATTCACGTAAGTTTTTGTCCTGTTTGGTATCCTCGCAGCGGTAACCCGTGCAAAATTTCCCCATGAGTAACCCATGTGATATATTCGCGTGAGTGATCCATGAGACATTTGCACGAATAACCCATGTGATTCACCATGATGAATGAGCAAGGTACATTGGGGTGTCAAATGAATGATTGACATATTCGAACTCAATCAATATGAATGTGATCTACAATTGAAAGTCGATATGTATTTCTGTTTCAAGTTCAATTAATTGTTAAAAATTTTAGAGTGATCTATTTCTCAATATTTTCGCTCATTAATCCATGTGAAGACGCATGTAACCCACTATACAACCCACTTGATTCCCATGCAAAGACCCACGTCATCCCATTGATCCGCATGTGAAGACCCATGCGACCCACTTCATTCCCATGCGAAGAACCATGCGACCCACTCAATTCCCATACAAAGATCCATGCGAACTAATTGGGAATTTACAGTAGGGTTTTCTGATGAAAATGGAAGAATATTCAAATACCATGTATTCGAAAATCCAGATGAAACCGATATGATTTCATGATTGTAAATCCAGACAGATACCATTCAAATTTTCATCTGCATCTACGGATGAAAACTGAAAGACTTCCCACCTTTATTCATTCGAATATCCGGATGAAATCTGTAGGATTTCATGGTTGGAAATCCAGATCAATACCATGACAATTTTTGTCCGCAAGTGCAGATGAAAACAGAAAGACTTTCCACCTTAATTCATCCGGTTGAAACCGATCTGATTCCATGATTGTAAATCCGGAGAGATACCATGGGATCCGCATATGCGGGTGGAAACAAAAAGACTTTCAAACTTTATTTATCCGAAAATCCAAATGAAATCGATATGATTTGATGACTGTAAGTCCAGGTCAATATCATTAAAATTCTCCTTCGCGTATGCGGATGAAAACGGAAAAACATCTCAACGTACACATGTACTTTCTTAAAGTGATTATCTGCGAAGTCGCACAATAGCTCATTCGGTTAGGTCTTAGGCTTCAGACGGTAGGCCGGTAGGAATGTAAGTTCGAACCCTGTAGGTAGGATATGATTTTCTCTCAATTTACATGAGTGGACAAGGTTCCTCAACGATTTTCAAACAAGGATATGCGAATAAAGATCCTTGTACAGAGTAATTGCTTCCAGTACAATACTGGGATCCCCCAATGAATTATTTTTGTACATTGTAGTTCATCCGAAAATTCGGACAAAGTCGACAAAATTCAATGATCGGAGATGCTGATCAATACCACTGAAATTTTCATCCGCATTTCCAGTCGGCAACAGAAAGGATTTTCATTTCATTTCGTTCGACAATACGGATGGAATCGGTACAATATTAAGTTGAGAATTTCGTATCAATACCATCAAAATTCTAATCCACGTATGCGGATGGAAACGGAAAGGCTTCCCCATTCACTTCATCCGGCAATACGTTTGAAATCGGTAATATTTTATGCTGAGAAATCCGTATCAATACCATCGAAGTTTATGTCCGCATTTCCAGTTCCAAACGGGAAAATAAATTCTCATTCCGTTTTCTTCCGTATTTTACGGGACAAAAACCGATATCGAGCGGAAAGGAAAAATTTTCTTC
Organism: Gonatopus flavifemur; assembly: GCA_018340375.1. Lineage (NCBI taxonomy): Eukaryota > Metazoa > Arthropoda > Insecta > Hymenoptera > Dryinidae > Gonatopus > Gonatopus flavifemur. The sequence continues at coordinate 47,968,296 of JAFFJZ010000003.1, read as the reverse complement.
CCGTTTCTTTCCGTCATTTTTAGCAGGGAATTGAAAAGAAATGCATTAAAAACTCTTTCTGAACTGTGGTATTGTGTGGTTTATGTTTTTCTATGATATATTTCAAATATAACTATAAATATGTCAGTAACTAAACAGTGAAATGTTTTCTGCTTCGAGCCTCAGAATAGAAATATTTAGTAGAGCAATTTACGAACTTCTAACCTTCAAACAGTAATATCGGTCTCACATACTGTTAGACCGGGGTTTACGGTTGACGTGATTTTGAGAGGTGTAATGTTTAAGGGTCAAAACAGAACATTTTTAGAACTTCCTATGAATTGATTAGTTCAAAAAAAATTTGAGACAATTCCATTCGAGTTCTCGAAAAAAAAACGCTTTGGGTGGCTGGGAAATTTATTGTCTTCATCCTTATTATTTCCAATGAGCACCAACTGAAAATTACACGAACCCTGGTTAAACGAAACGATCGGTTCCGACCAAATCTGACTAAATGAATCGTACGTATTTTGGAGCATCAATATTTGGCGATTGAACTTCAATCAGAATTGGTCGGCTTGAATAGGGATCAATGGACAGGCTTCCTTGAATGGTATTGAATGAGGGATGTACAGGTGAAACAAGGGACATTCTTGCATAGGGGAATGGGGAGGAATAGAGTAATCCGATTGAATGTGGTTTGAACATATTTATGTTTCTGGATTCAATAGGCATTTAACTGTTTCGATTTTCACATGAAATTTGATAATATTCAATGATCATTCCACTGACCGTGATCAAATCAGAATCAAATGATGGATTGAATATAGAAAATCGGGGATTTTCGTGATTCAGAATCAATAAGAAAATCAACGGATGGATGCATGAGAATGGGTCGGCATTTGCCCAGTAATGTTGAGATGGAATAGATAATCAGATTCAATGGGAGAAAGCCCATTATAAGTGTAGAATGTTGTTATTGAGAGATGAATGAGATTGTTTCAGAACATTGTGCAGTCGATATCCCGATTGAATACAATTGGATTTAATGAGCATGCGGACGAATCAATCACTGTAATCACTTGAGAAACAATCGGTGCATGTACGGAATGAATCAATTGGAATGAATGGGGAACGTGAAAATTGCGAGCGAATTGAATTCATTGAGTATTTTTCAAATTGGAAATATTTTAAGTTTGGAATCAGATTCGTTAGGAGAATAGCCGACTGGATTCTATAGTAGGGAATGATTCATATGGCGATACAGGATAGTAATCACATGGAAAAATTGATATACAAGGGACAGTATTCCGAACGAGTTGTAAACACACGGAAAGACCGGGTCTATCAATATTTAGAAAAACGACTGTCAATTTAGGGAAAACGAAAATCGCTGGAAAATATTCATAGTAAGTCTACTAAAAATTCAATGTATTAACAATTGATAGTTTCACTGTGAAAAATCCCAATGAAACTATCAACTGTCAATATTTTGACTACGAATATTCTTCAGCGGTCCTCTTTTTTCCTGAATTGACAGTCATTTTTCTAAACGTTGATAAATTCTTTCTAAATATTAATAGACCCAGCCTTTCTGTGCAGGGATCGCACAATTGACCCAATCAGAATCATCGAATGAATCATGCATCTGACGTTCGTGGAATTTCGTTCGCAAAGGAAAATCCGAATCGAGATACTCTATGCTGCCCCGTAAATTTGCTGATGGATTCCAATTCAATCCCGTCTAAATCAATCGGCCGCTTGCTCATTGGAACTTCCCCTTGAATCGGCGAAACGCTGAATGAATTCCATTGAGATGGCGATGTCAATATCACTGCCCGTCTGATCTAACATGATCGAACAACCCGTATTCGTCCTCATTAGCTCCATTCGTAATCGCACCGATTCAGTACGTGATATCTTACTATCAAAATGCAGATACAATCTCATTGAATAAATCATCAAATATCTGAATCTTTCCCTGATTCAGTATCATCAAAGCTTATCGTTCTCATACATATTGGAGCTCATTCAATATAGTCCTTCATACCCGCTTCATTTCCTATTCAACAATAAGAAAGCCCATACCAGTCATCTGATTAGATTCAATCGGCATTTCACTTGCACAATGTTCTGATTCAATTCGATTGGTCGATTCATCAATCGGATTTGGTCAGAATCAATCGTTTCTTTTAACCAGGGAAGTGTCAAAATTAAATTTCACAAGAATTATAATCATTATTTCAAAGCGATCATCGCCACATGAGGGGAAAGTTAACGAGTGAATTCCAAATTTTGATATTCTTAAGAAAACTATGAGCATTTTTTTATATCACGATTACTTTCGTTCTGTCTATTTTTTCGTTGGTATTCAAATTGTACTTCGTCAAAAAACTCGTGACTCGAGTATCCTTCTTTTTTCTCTGTTACTGCAGACGAAAATGGGATTCAACATTGTTGATGAGATGCTCACTTCAATTCATTTGATCGTTTGTTTGATGGCATCAGGAGCAAGGTTGAGAATTTCATTTGTCGAGTGCAGTTTCTGACGTATAATATATAGCCTGTATAATACATGTATTATACGTAAAAAAGGTAATCGCTAGTAATTTCTAGTGGATTTTCTGATGGACCAATCATATTGGGTTTCTATGGTCGCCATTATGAGGTATTAAACTTGTATTGTCCTGAAAGGTCTTTGACCTGTGTTGGTGAATACGTGTGAGGTTAGTTCGATACTCTTCAATTCATTACGCGGCACAATTTCGCTCCAAATGCAGCCATAGCTTTGAAGATTTTGCTGACTCTCCCTATGACGGTAGCGAGTGCAGAAAGAAGTTTCTCAAAATTGAAATTGGTGGAAACGTACTTGCGCTCCATGATATCTCAAAGCCGTTTAAATGGACTAGCAATCATTTCAATAGGGCACAAACTGGCAGAAGACTTGGACTTAACTGAAGTTTTGAAAGACTTTGTCAGTGCAAAAGCAAGAAGAAGTTCTTTTGTATGAAAAAGTTATTAATAAACTAACTAATCACAACCGATATTCATAGCATCTTCAGAATTTCATTTCAACACGACGGTGCGACGTATGTTAAGGACCTTTTTCTTTTTTTGGTCGGTCAAGTACTCCCCGATGCAGGGGCGGCGGGACTTGCTCTCGCCCGGGGCGGCGGATTCCCTGGCGCCGGCCCTGTGTACATAGAACATATTTCGAATATTCTAAGAATGTTCATAGTATATTCTGGTGCTACTTGGGTGGAAGTGTCGAGTTTCTGGCTGCTGATTACAGATTGCAAACTTGTCAATGACTTGAGCATTTCTATTTGAGTTTGATCGTGTTTCTTTCTCAAACCGGTTTTTCAAAGTCAGTAACCAAAATTTTCTGAAAAACGGTTGAATCGATAAGTCTCAAATTTGTATACAAGCTTCATAAATATATTCTTTAGTGATTAATCGAAGATTGCTTTTCGTGGATAAACATTTTTCATTTTATACACAATTTACAGTCAAAATTTTAATTGAGAATCGAAATTTTTTTTTTTAACCGTCATATTTAAAATGATTAATCTGCTCATTCCTTCGATTAAGAGGACACCAGAGTTACCATCGGAGCAAGCTTTTTTGCAACCAAATACTTGAAACTGAATTCATGAGAAAATTTGAAATTTTCGAGAGTGACTCTTTGAGTCTTTATCTCCGTCTGTATAGAACCCAAATTTGGAATTTCGAAAAAAAAATGTCTTTCAAAATTTTTTGTTCCGTCGTTGAACCTCTTTTTCTATCGTATAGGTTCTTGTGTTTTTCTAACCAACGTGATCCGATGGTAAACGATGGTATCCTCTTGAAACTCAAATTGGGATAATTTGTCATAATTGATTTATAATCATATTTGATAAAATATACATTATCATTGCCATTTCTAGGAATAGTTTGCGCTGATTTTCAACAGCGATCATATCTAAGACCCTTTCTGAGCCTACGTGGATATTAGAATCTACAGATATTATAGGAATTGAATAGTCATCAGAATCTGTTTGGCCAGAAACGAAAGAACAAGAGAGCCGAGACCGGAATATATTGGTCATTCCAATTAACAGAAATGTTTGATTAGATGTGGACCGTTGGATCTCAAAATTTCTGGCATCACTGATCAGAACAATGAAATATTTGTCACTTTTGCAATGATTGATTCCTTTGTCTAAAGTAATTTCCCAAGTAGAAATGCTCTAGTTATTGACGAATTTTGTAACGCTTAACTAGACAGATACTAGACACTTGCAAGTAACTTACCTGAACCCTACGAGGCACTTGCGAGCGTCTAGTTTTTAGCGAGTTGAGCGTTACAAAACTTGTCAATCACTAGAGCATTTCTACTAGGGTTTACTTCCGGTGTAATAATTACACAGGTCAACAAGGAGCAAGTAACAGAAACTATATTATAATTTTCCGAATTATTTTCGCGCTGAATCAGAATCTGCCTTCAAAATTGCTCTATTACATCAGGTTTTTAAGATATTCCAACCTCAAAGTATGAAGAACGCGTTTAGGTTTAAATATGTCAAAAACCTGACGTAATGCACTGAGAAAAAAGGGACATGGTCACAGAAACCATCCTTCCATGGTTAAAGACTTTTGGTTGCAGTGACCTGAAATCTGGTTATGAGAACCAGGAAAACAAGACAAAATCACGTGAATCTGGTTGTGGTAACTAGGTGGAATGGTGAAAGCCAAAAATAACCACGTCGCTTGGTTATACGAGCCAGATTTTTCTCTGAGTGTACATCAATTTTCAAGTCAGATTCGGATTGAACGCACCAAGATGTTTCGGAAAAGTTTACTATAATTCCTGTTACTGAAAATTCGTTCAATTTTGTTGGCCTGTGGTACTGAAGATTGGATATATGGGGCATTTTTTTATAAATCGTACACTTGTCTGACGACCCCCTTAGATTTATCTGGAAATGTACTCATAGGTTCTACGCCTGAAATGAGAGAATACGTGTATCGGGATTTTTTTCTCACTATTTTTAGAAATACACTCACAGAGTGGATTTCTTGGAATGAGAAAATTTGACTTGAGTCAAGAAAATTTCTTTTGAAATCAAAACGAACTTTTCTCGATTCAAGTAAAATTTTCTAGGCTCAAGAAAAAAATGAGTTTTGTCCCAGCGACAAGAAAAATCTTCTCATTTCAAGAAATCCTTTCTGTGAGTGTACACAAATTCGACATTTTACCCATCTCCCAATTCGATCAATTTTCCAACGATCAATTATATGACATCTCTGATTATATTAATCGTTGAAACATGATTTCCTTTCCAATTTGTAGGTAACAGAACAAAATTTACTTGCAGAGAGGTACCAGTCGTAAACATTCATGAATTCGTATACCCTAGTAGAAATCCAATCATGGAGTCATTCCTCCCAGGGTACACCCAGGAAATGATAAGCTTGGAAACAGCATGAGATCATGCTTAACAGTTAAAAACCCCAAAAATGCTTATTTTCACTCTACTATGCTCATTTTAAAACGATGTCAGTTGCAAAAGAAATATAAAATATCTTCAGAACAAAATTAAGAGATATATATACAGGGTGGGGCATTTAAAGTGTCGCGGGCGTTTTTTCCAAAAATAAAGTGAGATACGAGAAAATTTTTCGGACAAAAGTTGTAGGGTACCGAGGGGGACATCCGATGGTGGCCTTGGCTTTGACCTCAAATCTCATCTTCAAGGGCATTCTAAGATCAACTCTTGTTTTTTAAATAGCATCTCATATTTTTTACTGCAGATTCGGATTCTAGGTCAAAAACCAAGAAACTTTTGTCTGAACCATTTTCCTGAAATCCGCAAAAATGGCGCTCTAATCGATATTGTTCCATTTTGAATCTGACATTCGAATAACTCGAAAACGAAGGGTCTTGCAAAAGAATGTTTCGTACAAAAGTTGTCAATACACAACACATTTCAATCGTCTACATTACCACCATTCAGAGCTCACGCGATGTAAACAAACGACGGGGTTCAGTGAAAATTCACGATTTTGAAAGTCAGTTTGTAAGTTACATTTGATTATTACTTGGTTTATGACAAATTGAAAATCATGGATATCCGATACACGGTTTCTGAAAAGATCGATATGATCTACATTTACGGTGAAGTGCATAAGAACCCCAGACAAGCATATGACTTGTATGCAGAACGATTTCCTGAAAGAACAACGCCATCCATTAGGTATTTTCAACGCATTACAAAATTATTCTCAGAAACGGGAAGTGTTACAAAGGAAAAACGACATCGAATGAGAACTGTTAGCGGAGAAAATGCGGAAGTTAATGTACTGGCTGCAGTAGCCAATAATCCACACGTGAGCTCTCGTGAAATTGAACTCCATTCGGAAATTTCTCGAAGAAGTGTTCTTCGAATACTGAAACGTCACAAATTCCATCCGTATCACATTTGTTTGCATCAAGACCTTCACGGTGATGATTTCGAAAATCGTGTACAGTTTTGTCGATGGGGTCTAGCGCAAATGCACAATAACAACTTCATCAACATATTATTTTCTGATGAGTCGACGTTCACCAATCATGGTCAAGTAAATCGACATAATATGCATCACTGGGCGACAGAGAATCCAAGATGGTTACGTCAAGTAGAGCATCAAAGATAATGGGCTGTGAATGTTTGGTGTGGTATTTTTCGATCTCGAGTAATTGGACCGTACTTCATTGCAGATACGCTAAATGGAGAGAAGTACAGACATTTTTTAGATCAAGTACTTCCAACATTACTTGAAGACATACCTATTCAGGAACGATTGAATATGTGGTATCAACACGATGGTTGTCCATCCCATTAGGCAGTCACAGCTCGAGAAATATTGGACAGAGATTATCCTGGACGATGGATAGGACGTCGTGGACCAGTTCATTGGCCTGCCCGTTCTCTGGATCTTACTTCTCCAGATTTTTTTTTATGGGGATACATAAAAGATACAGTTTATCAACAAGCACCGACTACACCTGAGAATATGCGTCAACGAATCATCAATGCATGCGCGAGCATCAATGAAGATATTTTAGCACGAGTTCAGCAATCTTTTGTAAAACGTTTTGAAATGTGTATTGAAGTCGAAGGCCATCATTTTGAGCATCTACTGCATTGAAATTATCCAAGTGATGTAGACGATTGAAATGTGTTGTGTTTTGTCTGTTATACCCCATCACCTCCGTTTCAGTTCAAGGGGTCCCCCTTGGAATCAGACAACTTTTGTCCGAAACATTCTCCTCCAAGACCCTTCGTTTTCGAGTTATTCTAATGTCAGATTCAGTATGGAACAATATCGATTAGAGCGCCATCTTTGCGGATTTCAGGAAAATGGTTCAGACAAAAGTTTCTTGGTTTTTGACCTAGAATCCAAATCTGCAGTAAAAAATATGAGATGCTATTTAAAAAACAAGAGTTGAACTCAGAATGCCCTTGAAGATGAGATTTGAGGTCAAAGCCAAGGCCACCATCGGATGTCCCCCTCGATACCCTACAATTTTTGTCCGAAAAATTTTCTCATATCTCATTTTATTTTTGGAAAAAACGCCCGCGACACTTTAAATGCCCCACCCTGTATATTATACGTATAAAAGGTAATTGTTGGTGATTTTTAGTGGATGTTTTGATAGACCAATCACATTCGGTTTCTAAGTGGGCCATTATGATGTATTAAACTTGTATAAAACCTTATCAGTAATATACACTGTATTATACATGTATAATACTTGTATAAAAATAAGAATCCTATATACTAAAGGAACATGCGATAAAGTACCGCGATTCGAGATGATACTCTCGCATTTCACAATCGATCATATCGATCGAGGTCGAATCGAACATGATTTTGATCGTTGGAAGCAATGTGATTCGCATGCGTATTGTGTGGTATTGTAGATGAATCGTTTGGATTAAATAAAAGAAGGAAATGAAATATTTCATTCTTACTACGTATTCGAGTCCAGAATTCAGATCTTGAGAGGTAAATCCTTCGGAGCATATCACGTGCCAAGCCTGATAGTATGCCACCATTTATATACATTATAACCTAATTTATGAAATTGCATTGTCCACTTGATGAAATTTAACTGCGATATTTTTGTGTTTACGGTAATACAGTGAATTCATTGATCTTTGATATCCAGTGAGGAGTTAATGAATTAAAATCGCTATGATGATTGCAAGACCTGCACAACCGCAATCTGCATGTAAGGCAACATGATTAGGAATGTAAAGAAATTCAAAACTATACGAATTCATTTTTACATATATTTTTCATTTTATTTATTTATTTCAAAATATTTGTTTGGGTTGCAATCCTATTACAAATGATCGAGGAATATCTCCTCGATTCATACACAACTTTACGATTTTACAATGTTTGACTTCCGATTCGTCGTTTCTTCTGGTTAAAATAAACAATGTTATTTAGAATTTACAAAGAAAAATAATGATTCATTTCACTGGTTCCAACTCGAAGCTGGTAATTTTATAAATCTAACTTCCTAACCTACATCAAATGTAAATATAGTAGATATAGTAAATAGTCCTACTACACTTAACTCTCAAGAACTATTACTCGCTTGTAACGGTACGAATATGATAAAATATTCGTACGGTTACAACGCCACGCGATAGTGCAATTAGTATACGTAAAGTTAAATTTTCTATGTCAAAATCAAAGTATCGAAAGCGGAAGTCGGTACAAAATTTCGTCGATCAAACCTATGTGGAAAAAACGTTAACACAAAGTACACACGCGCCTCCCCGTCGATGATTGCGGGTCTTCCAGGGGGATATTCATGATACCTGTCCTTGATATCCTTTTTATCCATCCCTGGTAGTATCTACTTCCTTTACGTGGTGGGGAGGATAAGTATCTCAGAGTTGGATCTTTTTTTTTGAGTGGAATAAACTACTCAAGAGAAAGAATACAAACTGAGAGGAACGAAATCATCCTAATGCCAGAAACATCGGCAAAATCAAACGGAAGGAAAGCAAGGGGAAACTACCTTCCTTGACATGTTTCAATACTTCCCGAGGAACTGAAACCTTTTTCCTAACCTGGAATATTATGTAACAAAAACAAACAAACAAATTAATAAATACATGATGGCGCTCTCTCGAGTAAAATATTCCGGAGGTAAAGTAGTCTCCCGTTCGGATCTCCGGGTGGAGGCTGCTCGAGGAAGCTTTATCAGCAAGGAACGAAAACCGAAGAATAGGATAGGGAAAAGAAACAACATTCTTCGAGTCGGAGCGTGGAATGTTAGATCACTGAGGCAAGCGGGAAAATTAGAAAATTTGAAATTAGAAATGAATAGGTTGAATATAGACGTAATGGGGATTAGCGAAATGAGATGGCCACAAGAGGGCGATTTCTGGAGTGGGGATTATAGAATAATTCATACAGGATCAAAGAACGGTCAAGCAGGTGTAGGAATTGTAATGCATAAAAGAGTAGGAAATAGAATAGAAAATTATTTGCAACATAATGAACGTGTGATGATGGTTAGAATCAGGACAAAACCGGTAGACACAGTCATAGTCCAAGTATACATGCCCACATCTGCATATTCGGAGTAAGATATTGAAAAAACGTACGAAGAAATAGAGGAAGTGATAGAATATGTGAAGGGAGAAGAGAATTTGATAGTGATGGGGGATTGGAATGCGGTAGTAGGACAAGGAAAAGAGGACAACATTATAGGAGATTTCGCGTTAGGGAGGAGGAACGATAGAGGACAACGTTTAGTCGAATTTTGTGAAAATCATAGGATGGTTATCACAAACACTTTTTTCGAAAATCATCCAAGAAGAATCTACACTTGGAAAATGCCAGGAGATACAGCAAGATACCAAATTGATTACATATTAATGAAACAAAGATTTAGAAACCAAGTGAAAAACTGTAAAACTCATCCCGGTGCAGATATAGATAGTGATCATAATATGTTGATGATGAAATGTTCTCTGAAATTCAAATCTCTGAAGAAGAAAAGGAAAATGCAGAAAAGATGGAATTTGAAGAACCTCAAGCAAAAACAAACACATGAGGCATTCGAGAAAATGTTGGATGAAAAATTGGGAGATCAAAAAGAGAAAGACTTGGGAATAGAGAGGAGATGGACAAAGATGAAGGGGAATATAAGAGAATGTGCGGATAAGATTTTGAAGAATGATGGAGTAGAAGCTAAAAACCCATGGATAACGGGAGGAATTTTAGAATTGATAAATGAAAGAAGAAAATACAAGAATAATGATAGCCAAGAAGGCCAGCAACGATACAAATCATTGAGAAATAAAATAATAAGAGAATCAAGGAAAGCAAAAGAACAGTGGTTAGAAGAGAAATGTCAGGAAATAGAAATAAGATTGCATTTAGGAAAAATAGATGAAGCATATAGGATTATTAAAAGATTTTTCGGACAAATGAAATCTAGAAGCAATAAGATTAGAAACTCTCTAGGACGACAATTGATAAAAACGGAAGAGAAAATAGAACAGTGGATCAATCATTTGGAAGACTTGTATAGAGGAAACGATGATATAGCACTATCAGAGAAGGAGGAGGATGTAGATGAGGAAGAATTGGGAGATTCGATATTGAGATCAGAATTCGACAAGGCTTTGAAAGAATTGAAAAATAATAAAGCGCCAGGCATAGATGGCATAAGTGCGGACATTATAAAAGCCTCCAGTGAAGGAACTCGTGACGCACTGTTTGAATTGATTAGAGATATGTACGAAAAAGGAGAAGTACCGGAAGATTTCCAAAAGAATAAAATTGTCGCTATCCCGGAAAAACAAGGGGCAGACAAATGCGAGAACTACAAAACGATCAGTTTACCTTCACATGCTTCGAAAATACTGACCAAAATTATATACAGGAGGATGGAAAATAAAATAGAGAGTAGATTGGCAGAGGATCAGTTTGGTTTTAGAAAAAATACGGGAACGCGAGAAGCAATCTTAGCACTCAGGGCAGTAATAGAGAAAAGGATAGCGCTGAAGAAATCTGTGTACATAGGTTTTGTAGATATACAAAAGGCTTTCGATAATGTGGACTGGGAGAAGATGTTTGCGATCCTGAAGAAGGTAGGAATAAATTATAAAGATAGAAGAATAATATACGAATTATATAAGAATCAAAGTGCAATAATAGACATAGAGGGTCAGGAAGGGGAAGCACAGATAAGAAGAGGGGTGAGACAAGGATGCTCATTATCGCCACTGATGTTCAATTTATATATAGAAGAAGCAATGAACGAAGTGAAGGAGGAAATTCAATCGAAATTACAGATTCAGGGAGAAAATATAAGTATGTTGAGATTCGCGGATGACATAGCTATATTGGCCACGAGTAGTACTGAGTTAGAAAATATTCTCAACACCATGAGAACAATATTATTGGAAAACTATTGTATGAATATAAATAAAGACAAAACAAAATTCATGATGTGTACAGCAGCGAAAACAGCTAGAAGAACGAGAATCAAAATAGATACCGAGACAATTGAACAGGTGAAAGAATTCAAATATCTAGGAAGCATAATTACAGAGAACGGCAAAAGCGAAAGAGATATAAGAGCGAGAATAGCACAAGGGAAACAGGCTTTTTATCAAAAGAGACAGTTATTATGCTCAAAAAATATAAGCTTGGAAGTAAGGAAGAAATTCTTGAAAAGTTACGTTTGGAGCACAGCATTATATGGTTGCGAAACTTGGACAATGGGGAAAACTGATCAACGAAGACTTGAAGCTTTTGAAATGTGGTGTTATAGGAGGATGCTCAGAATAAAATGGATAGACAAAGTCAAAAATGAAGAAGTACTCGAGCAGATAAATGAAGAAAGAAATCTTTTGAAACACATCGTGAAAAGGAGGAGCAATCTTATAGGACACACATTACGGCATGAGAGTTTATTGAAAACAATATTGGAAGGGAAAATGAATGGTAAAACTGGTAAAGGTAGACCTAGAGCAAGTTATATGAAGCAAATCGTACAAGACAAGGGATGTAGTAGATATGTAGAAATTAAACGTTTGGCGGATAATAGACAGGGGTGGAGGGTTTCATCAAACCAGTCGTAAGACTGATTACTCCATGATGATGAAAGTACACACGGACATCGCATGTGTTGAAACACACAGACACGCATCGAATGTATGCGGCGATGACATAAGAAAGTTGATCGACGGAACTACGGGAAGAAAAACGAATCATGTCTGAATGCAATAGACGGACTTCAGAGAAAAGAAAAGAACGCGTCAAAATAATCATTCACAAACAAGGAAGGTTTAAAGAGCCAATATAGTTAGAATTCAACCTTCTCACAGTAAAATGGAAATCGGACCATAGATTGATTTGAATTCGAAATAAAATATCGAGGCGCAGGAAGCCAATGATAACACACGGTGTTTTCGATTAATTTATGCGAGTGATCTGTTCGATAAATCATTCGATACACAAAAACTTATCAACAAATCCGACAGGTACTCGATTCGCACATGATTCATAATGAACTTCCAACATTATAATAAGTGGTCAAATGCGACAAAAAGGAACTGAATTACATCTCGATTGATTTCTTGTGTGTTCAATTCTCGTTTCGACTTGATCGAAGACTAAATTAAGAGGAGTAAAAACCTCATAGTTCTTTTCTTTTCCAGCGAATACTCTTGACTTTCTGTCATTGCGACAGCGACGTATTGAGTACTTCGCAAATTTTCCAATTATTACATATTCTCAACTAGATCAACCCACACCACGCTTATTGCAAGTTGTGTCTCGGGAGGTCTACGTGAGACAAGAGATGTGGTTCAGATTCCGCGACTACATTGTATAAATCCACTCACATCCACTTGAATGTCGCGTTAGCAACTTTTGTAAAAACCCATTTTGTTTAAATTACGTGTTTCAGGCGTTGACGCATTGTTCGCCATCGTTCGGGGAAAGAAGTCTGACTCAAGTGTAACAGACATTAGGTAGAATTTTTCCTCCAACATAAGTGATAGTGCTCATTTCAATTGCATCCTAGTCAAACACCACAATCCCTCTCGATAATTAAATATAAGTCCTTTCGACTTTTCATTCGGGGTGATTTTCTCATCAACCTTCCAGGGACGTGGTACGTGTGGGCTAGTATAGGAAGGAACAACTCCTGGCAATAATCTTGAACGTCGAATAATTATTCTCGACCTATCAGAAACTCATTAACACTAAAAAGTACATTACACGCTATAGCTTCTCCCTTGTTATGTTTAGATTAGACATTATTAACCATTCGATATAAATGCTCTTACTTTGATTATACCTGATAGTAAATAGTAGAAATTTGCAACCCCATCTCTCTCTGATAGACAAAGCAACTCAATGAGACTTGGGAAATATTCCTCAGATAAATTTCTTACGTACTTCATTCTCAAATTTTTGTACATAGGGCATTCGATTGAAACATGACTTGACGTTTCGAGTGCATTCATATTACACATTGAGCAAGGTTTATCTTCTTTTATCTTGTACAGACCCTTATTATATGTGACATACAATGTCTGACGAACCGCCAGCCTACACTGAGCTAGAGCTCTGATGTACGATAGCGGTACCTGATTTGTGAGGTATTCCTCCTGTTGTGAAACCCTCAGATTTTCAATTCCCTGATATATGCAACTATGACTAGACAGCGAAGCTCTATGCACATCACTTTCCTAACTCGATCTAACAAGTACTCCATATATCACCGGCAAAGCCAATTCTATCGAACCTACGCCCTGACTATCCCAAAGGTATTCGTGTCCTGCTTTCCTGAATATCCCATTCAGCAGTCCAACCCAATTTGTTGTGCTCCTGGAGTCTGACGTCCTATCTGCCTGAACGAGCTTGTTGTACATCATCCTTATTGGTCGATTTCCCTCGATACGCAGAATTTTGAACCAATACCTTATTACCCTCATTGTAATCTCTATTACCATATTAGCACAGCCTGTCTCCAGTCTTATGATGTAACCTGGTGTGCCTCTTGGAAGCTGCAATAGACGTTCATAAAATGTTGTTTGGATTCGTTCTATTTCGTTTATGTGGGCAAGACCCCAGATGTTGGATCCATATAACGTTGTGGCGGCAATCGTAGCTTTAATATTTTCTCGCTGGTTTTCCAACTATTGTTCTTTCCCGTACACGATAATGACCATGCAGCACCCAGAACTGCTTTTCCTCTACGTAATGCGTTTTCTAGAGCCGGCTTGAATTTTCCTGTTGACGAGAATACAACACCCAAATACGTGTAGTTTTTAGTTATTTTCAGCTCTTCTTCTCTATATTTAATTACTCTTTTCTTCTTCGGCCTGCCTGCCTTCTCAAATTTTATAATCTCGGTCTTCTTGTGGTTCACCTTCAAGCCTTTCAACTCACGGTACTCAGACAATGTTCGCAATTTGTTTTGCACATCTTTTATGTCATTAGCTGCAATGGTGAGATCGTCTGCAAATAAGAGCACTTCGACTCTCTCATCGATGTTGTGATGACCCACATTCCTAAAAAATTCTATGATATCGTGCATTAAAATCGAAAACAACAGGGGACTCAATGAGTCTCCCTGGAGAACCCCTTGCGTTACATTAATTTCTTCAGTTTTGTTACCGTTGCCAAGTTTTACTCTCACCGTCGCTCTTTGGTACAAATTCTGCAGAACCGTAATGATCTCTGTACTGATTCCAGCTTCGTAAAGCGTCTTCCATAGAATTGAATGCACAACCGTGTCAAATGCTCTTTGAAAGGCAATAAAAGCCACATATAATTTACCTTTTGGTTTAGAGAGGGCGATGTCTATTTTTGCTCTCAGTGCGAATATGTTATCTTCACAAGACCTTGATTTCCTAAATCCAGCTTGGCATTCTGGTAATATTCCTTGTTTCTCGCACCAATCTGATATTCGATTAGCCAGCACCGCGGTAAATATTTTCGATATGGAATTCATCAGAGCTATCCCTCTATAGTTCAGAGGGTCCAAAACATCTCACACCAACTCTTGGGAACTATGCCCTCAACCAATATTCTGTTGAATAATCCTGTGAGACTCTCAATCCAATTTTGAGGCAAGTTTTTGTAAAAAGAATTCGAGACGCCGTCCGGCCCCGGAGCCTTGTTATTTTTTAGATGTCGCACTGCTTTCAAGACTTCACTAACAGAGATATCCGCATCCAGTATTGGGTGCCTATCATCCTAAAAACATTCCACTATATTGCACCTGGGGCGATAAACCTGCTCGTAGAATCTCTCCAGTGACTCCGCTGAGACCGAACGTAACGCCGCTTTCCTAGGTTTTAAGCTCCTGATCGAGGACCAAAACATCATGGAATTTTTAGTATTTTCTAAATTCCCTTGAATCTCCTTAGTGAATGCTTTTTTCTTATCTTTACATAATTGACAGTATTTTTTCCGGGCTCTCAAGTAATCGTTATATACTTTCACATCCCTCGTTCTAGACCATTTATGCAATTTCCTCCTCACTGTTTTGTTCTCGCTCTCACATATTTTGTCGTACCAAGGCTTACTCACCTTGCCTTGCAAATGTTTGTTCATTTTTCGTGCCAGTGTCATCATTCCCAACTTCCCTGCCGATTGCCTTATTTCGTTAATCAGCGTTCATTCATGACATCAATATCCTCATTTTCCATAAAATGCCTATGCCCCAATTCCATTGAATGATCTTGTCCCCTTTCCACATCCCATAACAGTTTAGAGTCCAATTTTATTTCCGCTGATTTTGCTTTGTCGATTCCTACGTAGCCTTCAACACTTATAGGCAAATGGTCGGAGTGCCCCATGTTCAGAATTGAGAAATCTGTGAAATAACATAACCCATTGTAGTTAGTCCACCATAAATCTATTATGCTCGTTCCTCTATTTCCTAAGAATGTTCTTTTCCCCTCTGGGTCAGATATGCTTCTTCCATTTAGCACTGTCAAGCCCAAATTCTAAAACGCTTTTACCAACAATTGGCCTTGCCTGTTGAATGTCATGTCCAGTGATGCTCTCCTCGAATCGAAGTTTGTGAGCTCACCGATCTCTTCAGCCATTTGATTTCCTTCACCTATTCTGGCGTTAAAGTCGCCTCCTACTGCCAGCACTCCGTCAAAATTGTCCATGGTTCTCACTAGGTATGATGCTACACTCTCCAAGTCACTCTCAAATTTCTCTGGGTTTATATAGACACTTACAATCTTAAATTCTGTTTGGTCTATTACACAGCCCAAAGTAATGAAGTAATCGCTAGACTCCAGAACGTTTGTCTGTTGAACTACTTTTGGATCATATAGAGTACATAATCCTCCACTCGCACGCCCAGCTCCTTTCGATTTCATTGCTAATCTCTCAACATATTTGTAATCAGAATACATTTCTGGTAATTTTTTTATGTTGTTATATAACCAGGTCTCTGAAACACATAGCATGACACAGTTATTTAGATCTTTTACATAATCTTCTATAGGCAAACTAGTCATATTACTATACCCATGTATATTCCAAAATACTACTGATAGTTTTCTACCTGGTACTACTTTGTTATGTTCGTCTGTCGCGCTAACTACCCTTGATAGATTGCCATTTAAAATTACCTCCTCCTTACCCTCGTTACAATCATTCTTTGTATTGTTTCTTGTATTATTCCTATCTTGAACTATTCTATTATTAATGTTCGTATACAGGTTGTAGTTGGGTACACAGTGTCGTCCTCTCGCAGTAGACCCCACAGGGCTGTGTCGAGAATTCTCTGATTCATAGCCCACGATCAATGAGCTTTCCGCTACTACCATCCTACTGTTATTATTCTCAGGATTGCATCCAAAACAGACCATCTCAGATTCTGAATTTACCTCCGTTGAAAACTCTCTTCTCTGTGGGACACTATTATTGTTGACACGATTACTGGTCACGAAAAAGCGGCGTTTCTGACCCTTCCTGGGATAATCCCAGTCCTCCTTTCCACCTTTTTGTTTCACCATCTATAATAACTTTCATGTAACCTACTCTGACGTTTTTCCCCTCTCTTTTTTTCTCTTCCGCATATCTGCCCAATTCTCTTTGAATATCCCGTTCTTTTTTTGATCTGTCGTTTTGTATAAATACATCACTACCAACAAGCTTGTTTTAATTCATCATTATTTGACGTTTATCCTCCGAACTCGCTAGTCCAACGATGATTAAGTTCGATCCTGATTTAGCTTTTATTGTGTTGACATCATGAATATTTATCTCAACTCCTAATTTCTCCTTTATCAAATTTCCGGACTCATGTATACACCTGTCAGTTCGCATCCCGTAGCCTCTGATGATAACATTGTTTTGTTTTTCTCTCCTGGTTCTCGTTTCTTCCATCCGTTCCAAGTCCTCAATCCTATTACATAGCGCAGTCCGTTCCTCGTTCCATTTTCTCTCCCTGATGTTTAATTCATCCGATATCGTTTCTTTAACAAATAATTTTACATCTGTTAATCCCTGTTTCACCGTGCTCATATCCGTCAAAATCTGGTTGATTTTTATGAAATTTCGTTCAAAATGGGTGTTTCGGATTTATTTTCAGAATTCTTGCGGGTCAAACTGTTATCTTGAACATTTTGGATATTTCCGTTGTCTTCAACCAGTAGCGATTTTATCGACGGCGTGTTGTTTTCCTTTCCACCTCTTCCGCCACTCCTTGTTGCGTTTCCTGCGATCCTCCTTCCACCTAGAGATGTCGCCAGCGACCACAGTATGCTGTCTTACAATTGATATAACCTATAATCCAAAAATTGGCGTATAGGCATAATGAGTGCCTAAGCCATACATAACCAATCACCAATAACCTTTAATCCGATGATCATTAGAACTAAACCAATTCAGTTCTTACTGACAAAATTCCACCGTTCTTCAACACTACTCCTATACATGGTCTCACACCAGTCCTCCGGAATGTGTTTTTCACCAGGCACGATTACTCTTGCGCAGAAACAGTTAAATTTAGTGAGAGAGCTCACACCATCAACCGCACCCGAGCGCACGCAAACCGGAAGTCTTACATATATTAAACATAAAGTAAAACGTCAAAAATTAATTCCACGATGTAAATTCAAAAATTACAAGTAAATGCAACTACTCGTGCAATTTGAACATTCATGAATACTTGGAATGAATAAAACGCAATTAATAAACATTTTTAGGATTTATGAGTATATTGAATTAGATCAATGGTTATATTTATTTGTTCGTATGAAATATATACATTGTGAAATTGAATTTTCATATTCCACTTCTTATTCAGTACATGTATTGATGCAAAAATAAATTCATGTATTAAGGTGTGTATGTACTCATTTATTTATATGCTAAGTGTTCATGTATGTAGTTTTGAATTTCATTCCATTGCGAACCATTTGATCCAATATGCAATAGCTCCTCAAAGTTTTCTGCTGTCACGTGCAATTCGTCACAAAAGTTATGTATTCAATTCATTCCTGGGTCTACCTGTGCTCTTTGCTTGGTGTTATCAGTCAACGGCTTCCTGACTTTTCTGATCAGTGATTTAATCCACAGAACATGGGTGATAAGTGGGCACATAGGTCACTGAGATGGGTATTGTGTCTCGCTGTGTCTCTCCACAAAGCACGCTGGTCCCAATGTGAACATAAAGAATCTTTTATGAAGTTATCATGGGATTCTTCAACAGTGCCCGCCCACACAGCACACTGGTCTCGATGAGTTCATGAAGAATTCTTTATGAATTTATTGTAGGATTCTTTTAAGAGTGCCCGTTTGTCAGTTCAGGATGAGGTCTTTATGAATTCCTGATCCTCAAAAAAAGTTGTTGAAGAATCCTCAGAATTCATCAAGAATTCTTTCGGAACTGACATACGAGATTTACGGGGTTCATTTGGGATATGCCTATGTTGTGTGGGTAGACCTGTTTTATACCGAAGTTGAGTTATCCCGAAAAACGATTGTTCCGAAATTTTGTGTCTCGACGGGTTATGTGCCGCTAGTGCGTTATCCCGACAAATCGTAATTGCTTCGTCTTTTGGAATCCATAAGAAATACGTAATAAAATTGGACCAAAAATAATGGGGATATCGAAATGTCAGGATGAAACCCGTTGGAACAAAAAATTTCGGAGCAATCATTTTTTCGGGATAACTCAACTTCAGTATAAAACAGTTCTACCGTGTGGGTGTTATCTCAGTTCCGAATGGATCGTTCATGGTTCCCTGATATTCAAGAAGGATATTTGAAAAATTTTCAAGTCCTGTCATGTCAATTCCGGAAGAATTTTTTATGAATCCCTTTGGAACTGACAAAGCTGGAGTTCACTTGCAACATGCCTGCGCTGTGTAAGTCTGCTCTCCCACACATCACGCTGGTCCCGATGTATTCATAAAGAATTCTTGATGAATTCATCGTGGGCATTTTTTGAGAGTCTCGTTATGACAGTTCAGGATGAGTTCTTTATGAACCCTGGTATTCAAAAAGGATTCTTAAAAAATTCTCGACATTTCATCAATAATTCTCTCGGAACTGACATAACGGAACATTTCAGGAGTTCATTTGGGACATGGCTGTGCTGTGTGGGCTCATATAATACACCGATTCAGAAAGGGCTTATGAAGAATTGAATCGAGATTTGATTGATTCTGCATTAGTTCTGAACTTGTGTACTGTATGGATTGTGATCTTGATTCTAATTGAGAAGACCGGAAGCAACGGCGGCCGCGAAGCGGCCGTCGGCGCTAGTATTGTACTATGTATAATACATTCCCAACCGCGGATATGCCTACCTCGCGTTCCATCGTGCGTGCGCATGGTCGTTTGCCGTGCACACATGCGCAACCAAAAATAATGGGGATATCGAAATGTCAGGATGAAACCCGTTGGAACAAAAAATTTCGGAGCAATCATTTTTTCGGGATAACTCAACTTCAGTATAAAACAGTTCTACCGTGTGGGTGTTATCTCAGTTCCGAATGGATCGTTCATGGTTCCCTGATATTCAAGAAGGATATTTGAAAAATTTTCAAGTCCTGTCCTGTCAATCATATGTTGTGCCTGCGCGCCGTTTCTACGTGCTTGCACGCTGTTTTCGGGTGCACGAAAGAAGATCGTAAACAAGTATCGTACAATCCCTCTTCACTAATTCACCAGTGGATGAGTAAAGTGAACTTCAAGTGATCATGACATTCCTCAAAGATATGTGAGAGTTGTTTTCAAAAAAAAGATGAGGGATTATTGGAAAATGATATTTTACTGAATAACTGTTCGTTATTTATCCGAAATTCAATGAGACCTGACAAACGTTAATTTTGGATTGTCATTGAAAAAATTCAAACGATCGACCGAATCTCACCCAGACAGCACAGAAAGTTCTCTGGATGTTCTATAAACATAATCTTGGTTCCGCATGTGTTGGTACATGGATACGTACCGAGCACGCTCTTTTCATATACTACTACTACGTTCTTTCCGCGTTTTCTAAACGTGCTTCCATGAAAACTAACCTCCCAGTCAACCATGGATTGGTTCCAATCATCAGTCAATTTGATTGATTCCAATGACATTTGCTAATAATTGATCAATTATTTGGGAATTATGTAGGATCTGCATGCGCATGTCCGTTCATTGGATAATGATTGATCAAAAATTGATCATTTTTGAGGGGCCAATTGTTGGTCGCTGATGCGGACATAGAACAGGACAATTATCGATCAATCTCGTGGTCCATAGAATTGACCAAAAATTGATCATTCACCATACGTCGATAATCGAAAATCTGGAAATGTAAAACATCACTTATTTTCTATCGGTAATATGGAATTTTGCATTGGTCATGTCATGTTAATAGGATAGAATTATTCATTATGTATTGTTTATTACAAAAAATTTTTGTGATTTATCGATTCATTCATCTCCGTCGTATCAGTGATCGCAACTCATTCGAATTGTCGCGATGAATTAACGGGATACTAGCGATGGTACCAGACCTCTCTTTCTATCGTATAGGCGTGTCCTTTTCTATCCAACGTGCTGTGTTGGTAAGCGCTAGTAACCCCTTAAGGTTATTCATAACTTCAATTTCGGAGCATGGATGCAAATTCCTATTATTATTATTATAACTGAGGGAACCGGTTGAACTCCATTCTAATCAAAAAGGGTTATAATTTCTATTTGAATTAGCAATACGCAAATTGTGGATAATTATATATTATAATGTTCAATGAACGGATTCAGTTTCACAGTGCCGTCATCACAGTTTTGAAATGTAAAAATTGAAAACAAATGTTCAACAAATTTCAACAAAATTCTTTCACACTGAAGTTATTATATTAGTATTTTAAAGTGATTCAAAGTTTTATAGTATATATCCATCAATAACGAGTTATTGGTCAATTTTCGATCATTCTCAAACCAAAATAATTGTCCAATAATTGCCAAATTATGGGTCACATTATTTCACAGCTGATGGCAGCACCTGTGCCCATGTCATTGACCAAAGATTGCCCTGCAATTGGGAAATCCAATGGTCCACTGAAATTCATCAATTATTGGTCGCCAATGCGGACACAAAAATGGACAACAGGGTGGCGACAAAAATCTCATTTTCAAATTCCCTGAGAATTCCCGGTTTTCCAGGAGTACTTCTTGTGAATTTCCCTGAGGTTTGTGAACTTTTATATTATGTACAAATGAAATGTTTTCCAACGCTCAAATATCAATTACTTCGACTCAGCAAATAGAATTTCGATGATAAGCATAAAATTTGATAATTTTCATCGTTGAACGCACACGGAGAGATATTTATAGTTAAATTTACTACCTGAGAAACCGAAGAACAGACTAACTTTCCAATGAAATTTACTGTGAGACATTGTGAACATGATCAGGTGTCTACAGAGTAAAAAATTTTGTGCATTTCTAACACATGCGCATGTCCCAAACGGTCTACTCAAAATTCGTTTTCAATATTGATACAAAGAATGTGTGGAATTGACGCGAAAGTGTTAATTTACATTGAAACTCTATCAATTCGATCATTTTTTGTGTTGACTTTCAATACGAATATTGAGTGAACACACTGTTAAAAATTTCTGCATTAATTTTAATGTTTTTACTGGAAGGTTTTTTCAAGTACGTACATGAATCCAGTTTCATGCACATTTCACATGAAATTTCATGTAAACTATAGCATAATCTACAGTCTTTCCATGTTTTTGTACATTAAATTTAATGCAGAATGTATATGAACCTGATTTCATGTACGTAATTGAAAAAAACTTCCAGATATTTCTGACAGTGCAGTTTTTAATACAAAATTTTTTACTGCGTATTGTTTCGTCATAGTCAATTTTATTGTAAGTTCAGCCTGTTCTTCGATTACAAAGCACCATAGTAAATTTAATTCTACATATCTCTCCGTGCAGAGTTGATATAATAATATACTTCCGAGTATTTTATATGGTTTATGACACCCTTGTCAAAAGTCACCGCGAGTCACACCTAAGATTGCCTAGGAACCTGCATGGAAATCAATGGGTACCCATGAAATTCCCAGAAATTCCCATGTAGATTTCCATGGGACTCACCTGGATTTTTTTGATGGGGATGTAAAAAAAACTGAGTGTTTCACGTGCAAAATCAACTTCTTGCTCTTGAGGAGGGTTGAAGAATCGTACATACATTATACTTCAGAAACCAGGTATATTACGTAAGAAATTACAAAATTACGTAACAAACCCAGCTCTGGTAAAATACATGACAAAATAAGAGTAATACAGTAGAACTCCAATTATCCGAACTCCAATCATCCGAATCGCCGATTTCCACAAATTGGGGATGCTGGTGGTTTAGACAATCCAACCAAATACTGAGGGAAAATATCTTTTAAGGGGATAGCCTGGCGTAGAATAAGGAAAAAACCAACACCTTTTTTTGTTTTTCGTTTCAGAAAAATTACTCTTCAAATTTTTTGGAGTGAAAATCCACTCCTAGAGAGTGAAAATACTGTAAGTCCAACAAGAGTGAGATTTCACTCCATAAGAGTGAATTTTCACTCTTTTTCCATATTTGCTGCTGTACCTTGCTCAAACTTTCACATAATTGCACCAAAAAATTAATTTGAATTCTTCAATATGCGAGAAATAAATGCTGCAAATTGCAAAACTATATGCTGAACAGTTGTTTCTGAAATACATCCACAAAAAAGTGCTTGTTTCCGATGTTTTACACCAGGCTACCTCCTGAACCTTTAGAGGACGAGGTGACTCAAAAAAATTTCACCATTTCTCCTGTGTTCAACACACCGAATTCCCCCTGAGAAACAAGAAAAATGGTATTTCCCAGGGTAGTCCCTTTTGGGACTGGTCCCATCCGCTCAAGGTTAATAGATTTTAATTGGTTTTAAAAAGAGAGTAAGGACCACTTGAATACAGGTGGGAGATTAGCGAGATTTTGATCACCTCTTCCTTGACGTAAACCGATCAAATTCAGGCAAAAATTTTCCAATCGGTTCTAATAGGTCTTTTTAAGCAGGGTTATTTCCCAATTTATATGATGAAAGGGAACCCAATAAACATTTTTGTGGAAATCTTACGGGACATAAATATCTCAAACGTATATAGAGGTGTATTATGCAACATTGTAAGGCATCTTTTGGATCGCTTCAATGCATCTTTTAGAGTGATCCAAAATAGGGATTCAAAAATGTTTATTGGGAAAGTATTTGTGAAAATTTTCGAGAACAACTACAATGCGATTCGTGACTGTATATAAATGAAAGGTTTTCTGAAGGTTTGTTTCATCATTTCTTGTATTCTTCTTCCCAGGGCATAATCTAAGAGGGCAGTTGTAACTAACAATTTCAGTAAGTAACAAAATCAGTAATATCATTATTTTACAGTATACATGGATCCTTTTCACGTTTTAGAACTAACCGTTTCCTTGTAGAACGAATTTTTTGGTTACAACTACCCCTTAAAATATGCCCTGCTTCTTCCAAACCAAGCCAAACCTCATACGGCACAAGGATATGAATTGGATATCCAAGATATTTTCGACATCCAATGCAGATCCAATGGACCTCAAATGAATATTAGACGAATATTGGGATATCCATTGAATACTTGATAGATGCCATATTTCCTCTCTAAATCCGAATCAGTGAAAAGTACTGAGAATCAGTGAATTCCGCTGACCACCAATGCTAAGTCGTCCACTGTGGACGACTTAGGACCGATTCGCCAGTGAAATTCACTGATTCTCAGTACTTTTCATTGATTCGGATTTATAGAGTAGACGTGCTGTACGAGATCTGTACACAGATACAACACGATGGATTCTTTTTCATGAACAAGAAATAGAATTCTTCAAGAACTCTTTTCGAACTAATGAATTTATAATGAACTCTGGAGGAGTTCAATGTTTGAGACATTCACGAATACTATGAGGGTACTGTGAAAATACTTTCAGAATTGTTTCAGTACTCTCACAGGACTCGTTAATGTCTCAAACATTGAACTCCTGCAAACTCTTGTTGAATTCATCAAATTCAAAAAGAGTTCTTGAACAATTCTATTTCTCATTCTTGAGGAAGAATTTTCCATGTGCTATCACCAAAGTCCAAGCCAGTATGGTACTTTTAAAGGTATTTTCACGTGAATAATTTGATCTGGACAAGACTGATGCTCGAACACTATAAAGTATGGTACTTTTTAGTAGACCTTTTTTCTCCGTGTATCAGAATAGAATTGAATGAAAAGAACAATTAACAATCAACAATCTTTCAATACAGAAAATAGTTCAAATTTATTCACTAGAGGAATACAGATGAACTGCAAGAATTAGATATTCTCGAAATATTCTAGAAAAATTAAAAAAAATCTGACTGATTATTACAATTCATTCATATTCCTTTAGATATCAGCTATTTCCTGTATTGAAAAATTGTTAAATGTTTCCTTCATTCAATTTCATTCTGATAAGAAAAAAAAAATCAAAAAATTATATTTATATATATTATTTCCAATGTGAGATTTCCATAAGAATCAGTTAAAAGTTAGGGAAAAGTAAAAAGAAAACAATGACAATACCGAATCTCAATTTGAAATTCGACTCCCCACACATTTCCCTGAGTTTCCAATTTTACTCTCGAAATTCCCTGAGATTTCCAGAATATCAAAAATCTAGTGTTGCCGCGATATTATCGTCGATAATTGAGGAATAATCGATTATCTCAATTCTTACACGTTCCTATGGAATATATAATCCACGAATCTTCGATTATGCTCATGATGAAACGGAATAATGAATGATCCCAGACTTGTACACAAAATAAACCAAGATATGCTTCCATTTATCGTTACGATATATCGATAATTATCGTTACGATAGTGTAAGAATATTTTGATTTATTTTGTTTAAAAGACCAAGATGATCCATTATCCCGTTTCATTTCGTGCACAGTCGAAGATCTACGCGTTAAGAGTTCCATGAAAACCTGTCAAAATTAAGATAATCGATTATTTCTGAATTTCGACGATAATATCGCGGCAACACTACAAAAATCCCAGAGATTTCCCTGATTTCCCGGTTCTGTCGCCACCCTGGAAAATCATTGATCAATCCCACCCAATCTCACTGGGTAATAATTGACCAGTTATTTATCAGCTTTGGTTAGCTGGGCTTTTAAAAACATATGTGCAACACCGCGGAACGTTGTGAAAACCTTTCCTTGAATACGTCCCAAGAACATTGCAAGAAGACATGAATAGAACTAAACGGGACATTTGCATGTTCCTGCGGCATACATGCGACGTTTTTAGAACGTCATGAGACGTTTTCTGTGTAACCAAGCACGTTTTCGGAACGTCCAGAAAACCTCCCGGTGCTGTATGGGCATTGACAGATAATCCGATGAAATGTAATCAAACCTTGATCTAATTTTAATAAGATCCAGCGAAATTCAGTAAAGCTTTCTAAATCAAGACAATTATTCCACCTGTGAATTATTTTTGATTAATTGAAGTTCATATAAATTTGAATGGTCTGCTACATTCACATAGAACCATAGGTGAACGGCAGGAGAGTCGGAACTTGGATTTCGAAGATCCAAGTTCGATTCCGAATGAAATCCATTCTCCTACAATTCAGATTTATAATTTTGTCCCGATGGCCGAAGTATCATGAAAATTTTCACCAGAACTAGGTTTTTTTGACGTAATTATTATGATTATAAAACTAACATCGACTGGGTCGGTGGTGAATACAGAAATTCTTTATCCCTCTTCAATCAACGTAACAAAGGGATAGAGAATTGTAAAATCCGCCATCAAATTTGATGTATTTTTGACCATTGCGTCCCAGCTAGATGAATCTGAACAGCCCTGGATCATGAGAAGAAACGAAAAAAACGTTGCTACGTGCTTCCGACTACCCACATTTTCGACAGGAAGAAGAAGTACACTTTCAATTGCATTTTAATGTACGTAGTTAGGTTAGGCTATCCATCAAATGAAGCAGACCACAACTGGAGCCACGTTAACGCCCAATCAGGCAATGATTGTTTATGCGTCACATACCCTAATAATTCGCAGCTAGTCCATGATCGATTAATAATGATTATTTTGAGATTTTTCCATACGGGAGTTTACTACGCTTTACATACATTTCGAATAAAAATGGAGCAAAAAGTTTTGTGGCAAAGTTATTGTAGTGTGCAATATCGCCTTGCTGCGTGCACAGGAAGTTTGAATACGTTAGAAATACATCCTCTATTAAGCGAACAGCCGTGACTTAAATGATAGACCTTCGACATCCAATCCCACACGGAGAAAAAAATATCGCTGTTATAAGGATACTGGATAGTTGTGATAGCTATCCAAAGTTTAGTGGTATCAGTATCGTTGCTACGATCATACAACTCATCCGAGGAAGGATATAGATCGCAGCACAGCCATCTGTATCGTCACCATAGCGATACAGTATTGTCACTACAGCTATCTCTTCTTAACCATACTTCAGATCGTTATAATAGCCATACTTTTTTTTCCGTGCAACATCCCGCGATCAAATTCTATTGCAGTAGTTTTTTTTGTCACACCATATCAACGTACTATTTTTTGAATGAAGGGTCGTACTATTTATCATGAGAAGATCGTTTGTGATTTTCAGAAGATACGAAGTTATCATCCAAGCTTGTTTTTTTACCCGAAAATGTTATACCCAAGGTGTATAAATCGAACAAAATTTATCAGAAATGTTTTTGTGAATCCAAACTGACCGCTGATCAAACTCATACAGTATGTCAAAAAGAAGACCATTCTTATTTTTTATAATGAACGGGGGGAAAAATAGATATCATATGACATCTGTTCTATCATTCGGTTAGTAAAGGGTTTCTCTGTAGAAGTGTGCAAATCGCATTTTTTTACCTACGAATCGAATCTCTCATCATTCTCTCGAATTCGAATCAAATTCCAGCATCAAAGATATCCAAGACACATCTCATAAATGTAAAAGGACCCAGCGTCTGCAGGATGAGTGGAGGTTGTCACGAAACTTGACCATGTCTTTTTCTTTTTACCCTGAAAGAGTTTTACGATCGGCCCAATAATGGCTCATATCTGGGCCATAGTCGAAATTAATCGTACGGTAATGGCACCCATCAATGGTTTGATAATAAATAACTACTCCCAAGCGGCACACGGATGTTTCAGATGTGATATGAACATGCTTAGAACCTCCAAATGAGACTGTTTTGGATAATCACCTTCTGTGCATGTCCATAGGATACTGTACGCATCCTAATTTCTCCTTGTGCTGCTTGGGCTGGATGATGACCTGGGCCCAGCAATGACGAGAAGTAAACAGCAGAAGTAAATTATCGGTGATGAGCCGATTATTGAGGGTTTTGATGCCTGGATACCTTGTCGATTTTGATATAATTTTTTACGTGAGTTTTCACGTAATCTCGACATATCACGCCACTTGATTCCTAATGGCTGCCCAAAACTTCCTTAATTTGAAATCCATTTGTTGAAAAATCCTTACGAAAAAACGCGAAACATCACGTGATTTACAGCGTGATTGTTCATGTGATTTGCAGCATTGGCCAGAGGTCCATTTTATCATGATATACCACGTAGTTTCCAACATCATCAATTACGTGAAAAATCACGTTTTTTTTCTCTCTCGAAATCTTCGAATAATTCGTATAAGAATCCCAAATGTTCGTTAACGAATCGAATCGAGCCTTGGTTAATTAGATTCAACTTTGAACGATTCACTCACCTCTATTTCTCTGTAACAAAAAATTCTTGTTCCGTAGTTCTTATCCTATGTTTTAGTTTTTCAATTTGAAAAATGAATTTTTTTTAATGTTTTCCGATAGTTAGGCGTACTTTGCGGCGTTTTCCCGTTTTTCCCGACTTCTTAAAATTCCCGGGTTTTTCCCGGATTCTCCTGAGTGGTAAACACCTTGGTAAAGATCAAACGTTATCCGATTGAAATTTGTTTTTATTCCGTTTTATTTGTCATCATAAGACGCAATTTTTCGGGACTATTAGGTCCTAAAAGTAAAAAATTCAGCCCATCCTAATATAGATGTGCATATTAGAGAGCGAATATTGTGCCTGTAATCGGCAAGAATTTTGAATCGTATTTTTTTCCGCGTTTATTTTCACTTTTTACCAGTTACACAAGATGAATACTTCGTTAGCTTTGTGAATATAAAGGTGTGAGCAATGAACATCCGATTCAATCCTTCTCGCACATTTTATCCGAGGGAAGATGAGAGCGTTCACATGAAATTTGAATTATTTATACAAACGAAACGAGAAATCAAACTCACAGAATCTGATAAATCGTCGGTATTCATCTCCCCGGCTCAACTCTTTCAACAAGATTTTGGGTCTTAAATAGCTAAATATTTCATTATCCGATTACTCCTCGCTTTGATAAAAGATTCAAATTTCTGCAACGTACGTTTCACGGCCGATGGAGCCCCATCGATAATAAACATTGAAGCGCTCTCTCATTGAACGAAATACGGAAATAGATCCATTAAATCTCCTTCTCATTTGATTCATTTCATTCATGATAAAAGAAAACTTTAATCAAATACATATTGAAAATGATTCAGAAGAAGAAATGCACAATTTCAAACTGTTAGAAAATGAAATTGCAGTTGGTCTGCTTCCATGATCCAACCGCCAGAGGGCCGGTGGAATTTTCTTATTATCAACGGAAAGATCACTGTGAGCTGTCAATATGTTATCATATGGGAGACGATGACACTCTTGCATCCTCATCTTTTCTCTTTAACAATTTGGATCACACTCTCATTCACGTCAAATTCCCATGCTTTCCTCTCCTCCCTCCTTTTCTCCTCACGTGAGCCGAGTTTATGGGACTCGCTAGGACCTTTTTCTCTCAAATTTCGAGAAGAGTAATTAACGAATTGTTTTTTTCTCTTTTTAGAAATTAGATGAATTTTCGCTTACCTTACAAAAACTGTTTATAACTGAGCGCTCGTGCGTGTATTCGAATGTCTCTATGCCCATAGAGTGTTCCAATAACCTCAGGTTGCTTGCAGAAGAAAGGTCACAAATATTCGTGCAGACTTACCGAAAATCATATTTTTTACCAATAATCTCTCCGTGAATGTCATATAATTCAACAGCAATACGTAATTGAGCTGTGTTATCTTCTAACTGGGTAAAACGACGACTAATCAACTTGATATGTTTCTGAACACCAACATGATTTTTAATGTTTATATTTCTCCCCATTTCTTGGTTAAAATGTAATGAGTAAAAATCGTTCAAATCGATATTGGATCTTTTTTTATTTTTGCAATCAGTTTTGGTTGGTCCGATTTTTTCTTCCTTCTTCCTAAAAAATGAAAACAACAATATTATAAATCCATAAATTTGTCTTACAAATTAACAAACTTTCTTTTTTATAGTATCGAAGTTCATTCAATGTATATTCTTAGTTTCATCGATTCATTGACTGGATGTATTATTTCATCTCCTGATATCCTCTTAAGCATCATCTTTAAATCTATGGATATCCCATTTTCATTCCCTCACACCATACATATATTAATTTATGAAAGACATGATAATATCTATTGAACATTAGGCCAATGTTTCATTGAATAACCAATGGCAGGGAGTCCACAAGAACATTTATATAAATTTTCCTGATCTCCCCTGGTCTGATTCACGAGTTCCTCTAACATTTTAGTTGGAAATTCGCACCAAAATTGATTTTTTGGAGGAAACATAAGGTTTAATGAGCGTGAAGGATATGTTTACTCAAGTGAGGAAAACATGCGAAAAGTATAATCAGCGCTAATTGAGTTATCTCACAAGGAGAGGTTGTCAAACTGATGAAATCGGTTTTGATGAAACTTTGCTGGTTTTTAGGCACTCATCGGTATATGTAGTATACCAGCACGGAGTGACTATTGCACACGCCATCATACCCTCTGATCATATTTTCTAAAATATTCGAGTAATCCAATTGGGAGTTGGATAGTTTTTCATTTCATGCAATACTGATTAATAATCCGTGGAGTTGTCTGTGTGTCTGTCTGTCGGCAGTGTGTTTGTAGTCGGGATAACTCTGGACCAAGTGGATCAAATGGAATGCAATTTGTAGGGGACCTTCTTGAAACCATACCCCAGGGACCATTCGATTTTTATTGGAATCGAACGAGTCCTTCTATATTATTTTTTATTTTTCTCTCAAAAAATAGGTGATATATCACTCAGAGAAAAATTTGGCCGACACAACCACAGTATGTCGTTGATTTTTGCCTTGACCGTCTTATGTAGTTACTACAACTACATTCAGGTGATTTTGTCTTGTTTTTCTCGTCATCATAACCAAATTTCACGTCACTGCAACCGTGAATCTTTGACCATGCGAACATACCTAGTTTCTGTAACCAAGTTGCTTTTTTCTCAGTTTACCGGAGAAAATTTTCTTTGCTGTATACATATATACAGGGTGTCCCATTTTAATCTGTCACTTAGAATATCTCGAAAACGAATAGATTCAGAAGAAAATGTTCCGGGAAAAAATGTAAGAATCTGAGGGGGACATCCGATGGTGAACTTGGCTTTGACCTCAGATCCCACTTTCAAGGTCATTCTGAGGTCAACTCATGTTTTTAAATGGAATCCCCTATTTTTCACTACCGGTTTAGATTCTACGCTAAAAACCAAGAAACTTTTGTCTCAAACGTTTTTTCGAAATCCCCATAGATGGCGCTCTAATTGATGAGAAAATGCGAATTCTCAAACCCTCGGATTGTATTCTGTCTAACATAATGCTCAGCTCTTGAGTGTTTCTCATCTCCCGGAAATTGCCGTCGGCATCAGCGTTACCCAATGTGCACCACGAGGAGGTTGCGTGATCGGACCTTACACATCATTGTGGCCCTGAAAAGGGCCGATTGTCTGAACTGGAGGTGTATCTTCGGGGACACATTAGGCATTCAAAAAATGTTCAAAATGAGCGCCGTTTTGCCTTTGACAAAGCGCAATTCTTTTATGAAAGTTTTCTACAGTTGCTTGCAACGTAGCAGTTGTTATTGCTGTGCATGCTCTTCTTATTCGATCTTTCATGTCATCGCGTGTTGTTGGAGGTTCACGGAATACAACATTTTTTATGTAACCCCACAAGAAAAAATCAGGCGACGTCAGATCTGGCGACCTAGGTGGCCATCGCACAGGTCCTCCGCGGCCAATCCACCTTCTGGGAAACTTCACGTCCAGAAATTTTCGAACAATTCGCATGTAATGAGGAGGTGCTCCATCCTGTTGGAACCACACCCTTGACCTCACGTCAAGACTTACGTCTTCCATAAGAGCAGGGAGTTCAAAATGCAAAAAACGAAGATACTCCGCGCCAGTCAGGTTTCCTTAAAAAAAATACGGCCCTATGTGATCCTGGAATCCACAATCCCGCACCAAACTACCACACTCCAACGGTGTTGATGATTAATTGTACGGACCCAGTAAGGATTCTGAGCACTCCAAAAATGGCAATTGTACCTATTGAGAATTCCAACATTGTGAAATATTGCCTCATCAGAGAACATAACGTGATGAGAGAAAGTAGGATCTTCTTCAATTCTTTGTTGGGCCCACGTGCAGAAGTTCAATCTTGTTATGAAATCCTCAGCTGTTAGAGATTGCACCACAGTGATATGGTACGGATGATAATCCAACGATTTCGAGATACGCTGAGCTGTGGATCGAGGAATCTCGGTCATTTTCTCAATATCCCGAAGACTGATATGGGGATTAATATGGATTAATGCCAGCACAGGAGCGATCTCACATCAGGATCATTGTCATCCGCATAAACTTTCTTGTTCCTCTGTCGTTTGAGGAGACCTTGACGAGCACGTTGTTCAAGGAATCGGATCGTAATGCGATTTGGACACCTCCGATCCGGAAAACGACGTTGAAACGTTCTCACAGCTTCAACATAATTTCCCCGCGCTTCACCAAGACACAACAAAACGTCAACAATATCGTTTGGCGCGTAATCAGACATGATATTTAGAAATGTGTTTCCTCCAAATGATAACAGAGAACTGGGCAGTTTGGGAATGCTAAATTTCTAAGGTATTCACACGTGAATCAAAACAATAACAATTTCCAAGAACAAAACCAAAACAAAACACAACCGACGGCAATTTCCGGGAGATGAGAAACACTCAAGAGTTGAGCATTATGTTAGACAGAATACAATCCGAGGGTTTGAAAATTCTCATTTTCTCATCAATTAGAGTGCCATCTATGGGGATTTCGAAAAAACGTTTGAGACAAAAGTTCCTTGGTTTTTAGCGTAGAATCTAAACCGGTAGTGAAAAATAAGGGATTCCATTTAAAAACATGAGTTGACCTCAGAATGACCTTGAAAGTGGGATCTGAGGTCAAAGCCAAGTTCACCATCGGATGTCCCCCTCAGATTCTTACATTTTTTCCCGGAACATTTTCTTCTGAATCTATTCGTTTTCGAGATATTCTAAGTGACAGATTAAAATGGGACATCCTGTATATATATATGGGTCATTCCACGTGGTTTTTACACTCAAATTTTAGAATTCAATGGGATGATGTTTTTTCGATTCTTGGTCAAAAAATATTCGATACGTATCTTTTCTTTTTGTTTTTCAAAGCTTTTTTTCGAAAATAAGATTTTTTGAAAATCTAACGCACTTGAAATCTCCTAATTTTCGAGCACTCATTACTCGAAATCTGTTTGTTGTATCAAAAATTTTCACAGACATGAAAGTTAGGATTTTTTCTCTAGTTTTCAATTCTTTGGGTTTCATAATCAGTATAATTAATGTTCATTAAGAATTTTCCAATTAAAGAACAAAAAGTGAAATTTCTCAATATAAGGTAGTTTTGATTTTGTTCATATTTGTACACATTGATCTGTGAACAATAACGAAAATTTAGCAATTCTTTTTATGATGGTAAGTATTATAGTTCCCGAGTTATAAATTTTTTTGTGGCCGCGTTCGAATCAGATACCGCGCGCGCGGAGCGATACCGTGCAGTGTGTCGTGTGTCGTGCCGTGAAGCATCACGTCTTCCATCCTTGAAACAAGGCTAGCTAAAAGTTAATTGTACACTGAGAAAAATGAAATGTAAAAATCACCATGATTTCGTATATTTTTCACCCGTAAAATGATGAAAAATGAAGCCAGCCTTACACAGGTGAAAAATACTTTCTTTTACGGTAAACCTCACCTATTGATCTATTTTTCACCTCATCCTTTGGTTTTATTGACCAATCGAATGGTATTTGTTACCTCCGTTACTATGACAACCTCGAAAATAATGTATATTCTACCGTAAAGTGCATTACCTCATCAAAAGGTAATCTCCACAATGTATAATTTACTATCACTACTACTATTTTACACTACTATTACAGTACTATCATATTGTATATTACTATTATTTTGTATGCTGAATAGCTTTAATCTATTCTTTTCAAAGATATGGTGCAATTTTCGTTATTAATTCTACTATTTTCCACGAATAAATGATACTGAAGTTGTGTTTGTGGCGAGTTATTTATGAATAATATGTTTCTATATAAATGATTTATTTTCCGATGATCATCCCTGATTTGATCATTGATCAATTGATTCTATTGATGCAAATTGAAATCAGAAGGATGGAAGACGTGATGCTTCACAGCACGGCACACGACACACGGTATCGCTCCGCGCGCGTGGTATCTGACTCGAACGCGGCCACAAAAAAATTTATAACTCGGGAACTATAATACTTGCCATCATAAAAAGAATTGCTAAATTTTCGTTATTGTTCACAGATCAATGTGTACAAATATGAACAAAATCAAAACTACCTTATATTGAGAAATTTCACTTTTTGTTCTTTAATTGGAAAATTCTTAATGAACATTAATTATACTGATTATGAAACCCAAAGAATTGAAAACTAGAGAAAAAATCCTAACTTTCATGTCTGTGAAAATTTTTGATACAACAAACAGATTTCGAGTAATGAGTGCTCGAAAATTAGGAGATTTCAAGTGCGTTAGATTTTCAAAAAATCTTATTTTCGAAAAAAAGCTTTGAAAAACAAAAAGAAAAGATACGTATCGAATATTTTTTGACCAAGAATCGAAAAAAAATCATCCCATTGAATTCTAAAATTTGAGTGTAAAAACCACGTGGAATGACCCATATGTCATTTTCTCCGCAGGCTTTGAATATTCGTCACCTTGGCTTGAAC
Source organism: Gonatopus flavifemur (assembly GCA_018340375.1). Classification (NCBI taxonomy): domain Eukaryota; kingdom Metazoa; phylum Arthropoda; class Insecta; order Hymenoptera; family Dryinidae; genus Gonatopus; species Gonatopus flavifemur. The sequence continues at coordinate 47,933,449 of JAFFJZ010000003.1, read as the reverse complement.
CAACGGATTATTATGAAAGGTGGGTCCTAGAGGTTTTCAAGAGTACTGAATCCGGATCTGCAGTCAGAAAACGAATCCAAAATGGCGGACACAATATGGCGAACATTGATTTAGTCATTTTCGCATTTGTGGACAGATTCATATGAAACATGGGTTCGCTAGGTTTTCGGGGGCACTCAAACCAAATCGTGGATCGAATTTTCAGGGAAAATAAGAGTTTCGATCGTTCCTTGTACATTTTCTTGTATCCGAACACTCTTCAGAAGGTGGTTCTAGTTATGACAACTCCACTCCAGTGAGAATCCAAAAGTGAAGAAAGTAGTCATTGAAACAAATACCGCGTGGAAATATTCCAATTCTTTCCCAAATCACGCCCGGGTGACTCTCCGTTGCGCTTAATTGACTCTTAGCCCAAACTCTCGTCGCATCCCACGCTTTATTTTCATCAGGACAGCTGTCCGAATTCCGCAGTTGTTTAGAAACATGTCTCTAAGTCATTCGAAGATGGTATAAAGGATGATAGGCAATTAGTTTCAGGTTTTCTGAATGTTCCCAACTGGAAATTATCAGGGTTAACCTGACATATGGTGAGGACCTAACAAGGTCATCCGGAATACGGTGTACCTGCTAAAATCCTAAGCAGGATTAGATGTGGATGCCCCACGTAGGGATAAGCCCATTTGATCTTAATTAGGTTTCCCTTAAATTATGCTGGAAGTTTGAAATGGGTTTTCCTTGCTGTAATCTCATCAAGACCTTGTTAGGTTATCCTGAGATTATGAACATATATGTTTATAAAGTATAGTTCAATAATGTGAATGCAAAAATGTCTTAATTTTAGATAGTATACTCCTTGGTGAAATAAATTTTCTCTAAATTAGGAAAATATTTCTGAACAAATGTCAACTGTGCATATCTTTCAAGTTAGATCCCACCAAACCCAGTTTGTCACCGTATCGTAATTGTAATGTAACTTTAAATTAAATGCGATGTAACGTGCTTGTTGCAGGCAATAGACAGGTGACGTGTAATTTCACACTCATGAAAAGTAGTTGCAACGTCCCTATAACATAACATTTTTTGTGTTGGTTACATGTTGGTTGCAAACAATTGTTATGACCTTTTTATTTTGGAAAATATGCATTGTAGACACTTTTTGACCTCAGATTCGAGGTCACGCGCATATATATTTATATATATATGTGTGTTCCACCTCAAAAGTGGCGTGAAAAAAATTGATCGGGTTTAATAATATAACTTATAACAGGTGGATGAAACTACGATGTTGCTAAAATGAAACATGCTATATTTTGGTTACATTGTAGCAACTTTTCATGAGTGTGAAATTACACGTTACCAGTCTATTGTCGGCAATGAACAGGTGATATTGCGTGTGATCTTGAGTGACATTGTAGTTATGATGCAGTAACAAACTGTGTTTGGTGGGATCTCTCCATGCCGAATACAACATTTTGGGTTGTGAATTTCCTGTTCATATCCTAATTTCAATTTATTCTGGAGGTTTTGGTGTGGGATTCCGCATCAAATCCTGATCAGTATTGCCTAATTAGGTCCTTATATCAGTAAAGCGTGACACGACCTGTCAGGTCCTGACGAGGTTGCCTTACCAAGACCTGGGCTGGATCAAAGTTGACCTGATCCGGTCCATGGGGTAAATTTCTAGTCGGGTAGCTTATATAATGCGTTTTACAAATAATTGTAAACAAGCGTCAATTAAGAGCCAAGGAGCTATAAGGGTAAAAGAGTGTAACCAAGCAGAACGAATTCTAATTTCTCGTGTACACGCCTATCATTTTGCAGATGTAGTAAGATTGTTAAGAGAGAACAAACCATTGCGAACAGATTCAAAATTGCGCACATTAGATCTCTTTCTGGCTAATGATGATATTCTATGTGTTGGTGGTCGTTTGAGTCAATCTCATTATAATGATGAAATTAAACATTCTATAATAATGCCCAATAATGTTACGTTAACTAAATCAATAATAAGACACACGCATGAAATACTTCGTCATTCGGACCAGACAGCCACCCTAGCGAATCTTCGCACAAAATATTGGCCTATCAAGAGGAAGAGCGTACACGGAAAGACCGGGTCTATTAACATTTGGAAAGAATTCATCAACGTTCAGACAAATTACTATCAATTTAGGGAAAAAAGAGGATCGCTGAAAAATATTCGTAGTTAAAATATCAACAGTGGATAGTTTTACAGGTATTTTTCACAGTGAATCTATCAATTGTTAATACATCGACTACGAATTTTTAGTAGAATCACTAGGAATATTTTTCAGCGATCCTTGTTTTCACAGTCATTTTTCTAAATATTAATAGACTCGGTCTTTCCGTGTAGTGCATCAGATTATGCAGGAATGTGCATTATGTAAAATGATTAATCCTGTAGCTATGACTCCTACACGGAGAAAAAAGGTCTGCTAAGAAGTACCACACTTTATAGTGTTCAAGCATAAGTCTTGTCCAGATCAAATTATTTACGTGAAAATACCTCTAAAAGTACCATACTGGTTTGGACTTTCCTAAAGAAGTATACTACTTTTGTAGATATTTTCATGTAAATAATTTGATCTGCACAAGACTGATGCTTGAACACTATAAAGTATGGTACTTTTTAGCAGATCTTTTTTCTCCGTGTAAGATGAGCACCTTGCCTAAATATCGCACAAAACCCACTTGACCTATCAGGCATTGTGGAATTGATCTATGCGGTCCTTCTTGTTATACTCGATCGCGTGCGTCGAGGAAATTCACAATTCAAGATTTATGTAGTTGTTTTTATTTATATGGAATCGAAGGTATAGTCCATCTTGAGAGTTGAGAATTGAAAAGTGATTTTTCATTAACTGCAATAAAAAGAATAAGTTCACGTAGAGGGAAATTACATCATATTTACTCCGATAACGGAACCAATTTGGTTGGGGCCAATCGTGAACTGTACAGGTTTTCTAAAAAATGCTCTAAAGAACAAAGATTCGTAGATGAAATACGAAGTGAACAAATCATATGGCACTTCATTCCTCCCGGATCGCCTCATTTTGGAGGATTACGAGGGGCCGCTGTAAGGTCATTTAAAACATTTAAGAAAAATTGTTGGCGATAATTTATTAGCCGTAACGGAGTTTCTGACGTTGATGATTCAAGCAGAAGCCATATTAAATTCGCGTCCTTTGTGCCCATTATCGGATGATAGTCATGATTCTCAGATATTAACTCCCAGTCATTTTTTAATTGGTGAGTCTTTGTCCTCTTTCCAAGAACCCGATTTGACGGAAATCCCTATTTTTCGTCTATCACGTTGGCAAGCTATTGAGCAGGAGAAGCAACATTTTTGGATTAGATGGAAAAAGGAGTATTTGACTACCTGTCAACAATGATAAAAATGAACTGTCCAAGCCTGTCCTAATCCGTTAGTAGGTCAATTAGTAATGCTCAAAGATGATGAGCATATTCCATTCAAGTGGATTCTGGGGCAAATAGAAAAAATTTACCCTAGACCGGATGGGATTGTGCGTACTGTTGACGTGCGTACTGAGAGAAGCATTTATCAGCGACCAATTGTGAAAATTGCACCTTTACCTCTGACATAAGTGCCTGGACCTCATGAGGAATGTTATTTATATGAATGACTATATTCAAATCAACTTGTTAGTATTCAAGTATTAGGCACTAGGCCATAACTTCGAACACCCAACCTGTTGTATGACTTACGCTATATCATGATTGGGTAACTTTGATACTTCTTAATTATTATATTTGTATGTTTATAAATTTGATTTATCAGCCTAAATTTATCATTGAAAACTGCATTTATCAAGGCGGCGGCATGTTCGGATTTGAAATTTTGATACCGATTGTATGACAGTGTTCCAACGAACTACGATTTTACCCGAAGCGTGCCGAAGCTCCCGACACGATGAGCGTGTAAATAAGTTGCATCTGAGTCACGATAGAAAAGGGTTGTTCGAGCGCGAAGTGAAATAAAATCCACTTTTATATTCGATATTTTGTAATAATTGTCATTTTCTTCAATATGTTTTGAGAAAATACATTTATACGTTCAAAGCACCGATACAAACAGAACACTTATCTGTCCTAAACAGCTCGGAAGTTTTGACGTTCCATTTTTGCTTTTAAAAGTTCCTGTCCTGTTTTTGCTTGACAAAAATTTGAATGCCACTTTTGCTCTTAGTGTATCATATAAACTATAATTTCTTGGTTGAATCAATCCAATTTTCAATGGCTGTTATTGAGAATATTCAGTTGAGACGTTTTAGTTACAGTCACTATAAGAATTTCTCTCCGTGTAGTATAAGACTAAAATCCTTCAAACCATTTGTCGAGATGAGCAGCCGTTTTTGAGATATCAGCATTTCAAAGATCTGACGTTCTTCAAATACGACTATAATTGCACCATAGCCAAGCGAGTCTCGGTAGCTGATCGGCTGCAATACTGTAGACACCCGGGGTTCAAGTCCTGAAAAGAGTATAAATTTTCTATTCAGATAATATTGTTTCATTGTTTTAATTGATTGTGAATAATAATAGAATACAACATAACATATGTGAATTAGAGAAGAATCAAATTCACTTTTTTATTTGTCCTACTCCATAATAAATTCTGAAACCATGTTAATTCATCATCATTTTCTGCAGGTTCTGTAGAGATCGATCTCGTACAATATTTGGGATGATGATCATCATAAAAGCATTTGAAACACGGGGATTTCTTGCGCCATGCACATTTCACAATACTAACATTATTAAAAAAACATTTATTTTCCAAAAGTGTTATAGGGAAACATATTTGAAAAATGAATGTTTTTGTAATAATGTTGGTATTGTGAAATGTGCATCGTGTAAGAAATCCCCGTGTTTCAAATGCTTTTATGATGATTATCAACCCAAACATTGTACGAGATCAATCTCTACAGAACCTGCAGAAAATGATTAATTAACGTGGTCTCAGAATTTATTATGGATTCTTCTCTGATTCACATAAGTTATGTTGTATTTCATTATTATTCACAATCAATTAAAACAATGAAACACTATTATCTGCACAAAAAATGTACTCTTTTTAGGACTTGAACCTGGGTGTCTACACTATTACAGCCGATTACCTTGACCGGTCAGCTACCGAGACTGGCTTGGCTGTAGTGCTTGGTATGTATCTAAAAAGAGGCTGCTCATCTCGACAAATGGTTTGGAGGATTTTAATCTCATACTAATTCCTACAAATCAGGAAAGTTTGATCTAAATCCGTGTTCCCCGTTTGACAACCTCTCCTTGTCACCCACAACGTAGAGCACGATTTCTGAACGATCTAGAAACTCAACTACACTCAAAGTTTTGTATGACCACCAGGGAGCATGAACTTGAATGAAAAGTTTTCAGACGGATTTCACCATCGCCGTACGGCACCCCCATTGAAGTAAATTTACATAAGTAGGGCAACACGAATGATTGACAAATCATAAAAATTGTTGAAGTAGTGTTAGTGTGTCTATGAAAATTACTTAAATGGAGGTACTGTACGCCAGCCAGCGCTGGAATCCGTCTAAAAATTTTCCATTCGAGTTTATGACCCCTGATGACCACTTTGTCCACGTTTCACATTTGTTTACACTCACTCTGACTACTGTTGTTGCGAGACGAGACGAGAATAGGCTTTTTCTCGTCTCAACTTCTCGGAGTTTTTCTTTCGCAATATCATTTTTCACTCTTTCAAACTGAATTTTTGTTTCTCGTCAAATCATTCTCGTCTCGTCTCAACCTTCTCGTGTCTCGCCACATCACTATTCCTAACGATCAGTTCCACGCTTCATTTTCACCAGGGAAATAAGTAAAAATCAAGTAATTCAATAACGTCCTGTTGGATCGCATGAATAGTTTATTCGTAATTGCAATCATGTTCTTTTGCCAAACGCACGTTTCACAGTGAGGAAAATCTACGAATTAGCGGTGCAAAGGTAAGAAATTGGAGATAAAGTTCAATGTTTCATAATTAAATCAGACAACATCAAATGGTTTTCTGACTTTCAGAAAGGTTGATAGTTTTTCATTGTTTATAAAGCTGTACTAAATTCAATATGATGTTCAGCTGGGAAACAGTTGAGGTGGGGATTTTTCTTCACGTAACCGTGATTAGTAGACTGCTATTATACAGATGAGTATCATCTAATGTTTTATGAAGAACTTGAAACATATGGCTTATGTTATAGTGATATTCTATTAGGTGTACAACTTTGCTTCCACCGTTTACGATACATGGTTGCGTCTGTAGGTGGCGGTCGAAATAGGTTAGGTAATGAATGTCACACAGTAAGGTTGGACATGTGTCAACATAACAACATCGTCATATTAGTGGATTTTTGATCACATCATAAATTTTTACTCGATCGAAGATGTCAGATTCTGATTTTTTGCTTTCATTTGACGAGAACTGCGGTTAAGGTTCATCGAATGCTCTCAAGTACTTACGGTGAGGCTGCTTTGAGTCAAAGAACGTGTCGTGAATTTCAACGTTTCAAGAAGGGTGATTTCAATGTCGAGGACCGACATGGCGGTGGAAGAGAGGAAATTTTTGAAGATTCCGGATTAGAGGCATGACTTGATGAAGACTCTTGACAAACGCAAGAAGAATTGGCAGAATCATTGGGAGTAACTGAACAAACCATTTCGAAACGCCTCAGAGCCATAGGAATGAATCAGAAACAGGGAAATTGGATTCCGTACGAATTGAAGCCAAGTTGAACGACGTTTCTTTACTTACTCGAACAGCTGCTTCAAAGACAGAATTGAAAGGGGTTTTTACACCGTATTGTGATCGGAGGTGAGAAATGGGTTCACAACGATGATCCCAAGCGCAGAAAATCTTGGGAAATGCCCGGACATGTCCCCACGGTGACGGCTAAACCAAATATTTATGGTGCCTGGGTTCTGCTCTGCATTTAGTGGGATCAGCTCGGTGCCGTGTATTATGAGCTATTGAAACCGAGTGAAACCATTACAGGGGATCGATATCGAACGCAGTTGATGCGTTTGAGCCGAGTATTGGAGGAGAAACGGCCACAGTACCAAGAAAGACAAGATAAAGTTATCCTCCAACATGATAATGCTCGGCCACATGTCTCAAAACCGGTCAAGACATATTTGGAAACACCAAAATGGGAAGTCTTACACCATCCGCCGTATTCTCCAGACATTGCTCCTTCCGATTACCTTTCATTTCGATCGTTGGCACACGGCCTGAGTGATCAGCATTTTCATTCTTATGGGGAAGTTAGAGAATGGATCGCCTCAAAAGATGCATCGTTTTTCCTAGATGGGATCCGACAATTGCCAAAAAGATGGGAAAAAGTAGTGGCTAGCGACGGCCAGTACTTTGAATCATAAGTATGTATTTACTTTTCGAGAATGAAGCCTCAAATTTTGGGAAAAAAACGGCGGAAGCAACGTTTTACACCTAATAATTTGAAAAGGACACTTCAAACAAGATTCAAACTTTTCTGAACTTCAACAATTCTGAAGCAGTGATGCCAGATTCGAGACCGTTTGTACTCACCCCATTGACCGCTTCCCCTCTCTCCCACCATGCGGAATAAGTCGCGCGAGCAACAGAGAAAGAGTGACTATTACTCTCTCATTCACGCGACTTATTCTGCATGGTGGGAGAAAGGGGAAGCGATCGATGGAGAGGGAAGAAGCGGTCTCGGTCTTGAATCTGGCATCGCTGTTCTGAAGTTCAATTTTCAGAAGTAGCAGTAGGTTGCAATTCTATCTATTGATATTATAAAACACTGAACCCAAACATTAGGTTAGGATGAAAATGATTGTGGAAACGAGTGTACTCAAAAGTTATGCATCGACAAATTATGCGAGAAAGTATTCCTTTCAGATTAGAATATCACTATGTATTCATATTCATATTCATATGTTTCAAGTCCTTCATAGATTACCAGATGACACTCACCTTTATAATAGAAGTCTACTAATCACGGTTAAATATGAAGAAAAATCCTCATCCCAACTGTTTCCGAACTGAATATAGTATTGAATTTAGTACAGCTTTATCAACAATAAAAAAAGTCGAATGAAATCAGGGATACTCTGTGTAACGCAATCGTAGAACTGAAAAATTCCAATGACACTTTCCCGAACTGGTGTGACATATCGGACAAGTGTAGTTCAGGTTGGACCAATTTCAGTTCTAGATCCAAGCATGAAAGTTCCGGGTTTTCGAGATCTTATGTCTCTCAGAACTGTTCCGCAAAAGCTGAGAACTCCTAACAATTTCTTTGGAATTATTATTCTGAAAGTCAAAGTTTGACAGAATTGCTTCCTGCTGGGGTTCCCTCTCAGCTATTGCAAGTTGCCACATTAATAATGTGCGTTCCTTACAACATAGCAGTCATTAGTGAAACTCGAAAATCGGCATGACAATTTCCAGAACTAGCATGGCAAATCTAAAAGGTCAGTCTCGTGGCAATCGGCTTCGAGTGCATTTCTGGTTCAACCGATTTCAGTTCTGAGTCCGATGATGAGGGCTTTGTGTTCTTGAGAACTTTCAATACTCTTCTTAAAACTACCATGACTGACCGGGAGGGGGAGTGTGTTGGAAAATTGTCCCAAACGGTAGTTCTAGCTCAATCAACGCGAGTTCTGTCACACAGCACTGTTCACACAATACTTGACTGAGAACTGCGAATGTAGACAAGTTTCCGAAGCTTTGATTTTCGATCTGTCATGATAATTTTAGGGATATTGTTGGGAGCTTTCCGGTTTTTGTGGAGGAGTTATGAGAGACATAAAATCCCGGAAACATGGAGCTTTCTTGTTCGGAACTAGAACTGAAAGCGGTGCAAAATGAGTTCCAGATGAAAGCTTCGTCCACAACACTGAAAATAAAATTCTGGAACGATTAACGTTTGGACATCAACAGTTGATCCCCATGAAAAATTGAAATTGGTAACCATGGTTCATTCACATCAACTGTTGATGCGCAACTAATTAACCAGCGATGTACCGGTGAGTAATAGCAGATCTTAAAATTTTATTTTCCACAGACATCAGCCATTGATGTCCGAACGTTAACTGTTGCAGAATTTTATTTTCAGTGAAGATTGACTCTTTCGATTTGTCATGCCGGTTTTAGAGAGTGTCACACGAGTTTTCGAGTTGTAACAAAATTAAACTGGAAATCGTTTGACCAGAATATTTTTCATGCCGTAAGAAGTGGGATAATTATTTAGTTAAAATTAAATTACCAAGATACGCAGTACGAGTAGAGTATTTTGGAAAATATTTATCCCCCCGCGGCATCACAGTTCCAGAGGAATTCATAAAGAATTCTTATTGAACTGATTTTTTTTTCTATGAATTCTTTAGAAATTCTTCTGGGACTGTGGTGCTGTGTGGGTTACTACATATCTCTTGACACGAAAAAAAGAAAATTGTGAAAATTGACAGCTTAGCGTGATGACGAAGCGCTTCGGGCCTTTAAACCGAGATAAATAATGATTAATACCAAGAAAATATATTCTCAAATATCTTAAGAATATATAATCATAATTCCAGCTGATATGTTGTAGAGCCAAGATAAATTTTCTCACATTAGGAAAATATTTTCTCAATTTAAGAAATCTAGGCTTGGTTCCAGAAAGAGTTCCAGTTAGACACCTGAACAGCAAACAATCTTAACAATTCTAGCACATTCACTGGACTTCTGCTGCAAAAATTCGAATGTTGCAGTACCAAATCCGTCAAATTCCACTTGGCGTACGAGAAAATGAATCTGCAGGAATTTCGAAGTACCAAGATCCAGTGGGATTCCAGTTTTTTTTGTCAAGTGTGGATGAATATATAGACGAACAGACACGCAGATGCACTTCACATCACTTTTGTAGATGTACTTGCTCAATTATTTGGGGCAATTCTTTAAAGCAATTATAAATTTCATACAGACCTACTACTAGAACTTACTACTACACTTCAATGTTCTCACACAGCACACATCACAGTAATATCGCAGTGATATTATTTTATGACATTATTATATTGCACGAAAATATTACTGCGATATACGAAGTGGAAGCTATCGGCTGCGAGGGTTATGTTTTGTTGGAAACTGTCACTATAGCTAAACGTCACGAAGAAGTGTTTAGATATTTTTGACATGAATGAGAGCGAAAGTGGAGCATTCATGAGGGGGAGAAATGGGACCTTGTAGTATCTGAAATGGGGAACACGATGATACATCTCAATACGGGCTCACTGTCATAAAATGTTCATTTTTTATCAGCAAAAAACAGGATATGTGTTGAATCACACCAATTATATCATCTAAAGATAGAAAAACGTTCGATTGATGAAATCATATCTATCAATTCTTATAAAGATTTGTTCAAGGAATCCAATGGTGTACAGCTTATTCTGGTATGCGACAGCCCAAGTAGAAATTACGCCTAGTCAATGGCTAGTGCCTCGTGAGTTTTTCTATACTCCTGACGAGGGCCTTTTGAGGAAAACTCACCAGGTACTTATTCGTAATGTAACGCTGTGTGTTATGAGGCACTTGCTAGTGGAATTCACAAGGTACTGGTCAGTTACCATTTAGTTACTCTCTAAATACTAGTCAATTACCAACAAGTTTTTGACAGCAATTATATGCGAAAAAAATTGTGGAGTTATAATGATACATCAACAATGATTATCCAGTAAAATATGCATGCTTTGGCCCAAAATGTTTTTGAAAATAAAAAATTGAATTCTGAGCAACAATCATGTTTCAGAGAAGACACTTGCAGATTACCACCAACGTTCACTTCGTGCTCAATGCGATGGAGAGAATATTGGAAACCTCGGAGAGAATCGAACCTACCTACACCAATTCCTACCTAATGTTGCGCGATCTACTATCCTAGCGCCCTAACGACCTAAGCTAAACCGGTACCTACGCGATGCAATAGAAAAGATCAATTGAAGTGACGTGTTTATCCGATTCAATCATCCGTCGGTTGGATATAATAATCTATGAGCCTGTGTGAAAATTGCAGTTCGGTTGACAGATGTGAGGTTAAATTTATGGCTCTGTCTAGAGACACGCTAACGTGTCTTTAATTCAAGAATTCGAGACAGGGGAAATTTCGCGTGCACCGATAAAAAAACTTAAAAACAGGCGAAATATAGCCTGTCTCGAAGTATAAATTGCGGACAGGCGAATTTAGCGTGTCTACAGCAAAACCTAGACGTATCGTCTACGGACACGTGAAACGAGTAATTTTACCGAGAGATGGCATCAAAGCAGGACCGAGCGTTGTAATTTTGAGTGCCCCTGTCTTTTCAAACTTTTATATTTATAAAAAATAATTCAAACTGCGCTCAGAAATTGATAAAGAACAAGTACTTCTGCCTATTGGATTAGAGAATACATTATTTCTATGTTTGTAATATTCATACAAAATACAGCCCCAGCGGATCTTGGTGAACTGGAAAGCGACGAAAACTTGCAATTTTCCTGTGGTTACATTTCGGTAAAAAAATGTTGTTTTTGGTCAATTAATGTTCGCGTTGAACACTTTTTTGATGGAAATTAAACCTATATAAATTTGGTAATTATTTAGTTATTTCTTACTAATTTTTTTTGTGTTCACCTCAAGAATATTAAGAAGATTCCAAAAACGGACTGCATTTTTTGCTCACGTTTTAATAAAATCCCAGATAGCACAGAAGTATTCCAAATGAATTCTGAGAAAAGCTCTCTTCAAGAACTCTTCTGGAATACAAAGAGTTCTCGGAGAAACTCTCTAGTTTTGAAAAGAGTTCGATTCGTTAGACGTTTGTGAGTTATCTTGAAATTCTATGAGATTTGTTCAAGAATTCTATGAAAATCCATTTCAAAACTGTTTAAGAACTCTTTGGATGTTGAAAGGGTCGTTTCCTTAAAATTCATTTGGGGATCCTGTGTGCTATTTGGGTCACAAGGAAGCAATTATATTATTAAAGCTATGGAGTAACCATTTTCTGATAAAAATAACTGGAAGTACACTATACAAACAGATCGTTGCTTACCCAATTAGCACAGGAGTTCTGAAAAAGCTCATAATGCTTACAATGTATTCATGAAGAACTCTTCCAAAACTCTGGTACTACCTGAGGAATTTGTTTCAAAATTCGTGAAATCGGTAAAATTCCATAAAGCAGTTATTCCAGTGGGCGAATTGGAGTTTTCTTTCTTCAAGGTTTCAAAGAAATATAGAATACTTCGAAACTATTCTAATAAGGAAGAATATGTCACATGTAAAATACAAACTTGAATTCTTTATTCATCAAGAAAATAAAATCTTCAGTATCAATAATTCTCAATCACAAACATGCTTATACAACAGCTTGAATTTCTCAATAGTTTTGCAAGCCTAATAACTAAATTAATTTATATTTTAAGACCAGAACATAAAAAAATTCCATTCTCAATCCCGCATCGGTTTTTAATTTGGCAAAGTTACCTTTGTTTATGTTAACAACACTAACTACTGTACACTTACGAATATTACGAAATTAAGAATTTTAATCACACATATATATGAACCAAATAGCAAAAGTTCCAATAATTAGACCTCATTCCATCCCAGCAAAATTACCAAATGAATCCTCAAAATTTCAGTACAATAGAGTTCTTGGGGAATTCAAATTGTTATACAATATATCATATAGTATATAAAATGATGAAAGCCAATGTAAATTCTCCAAAAACTTTATTCCATTGATATTTCAGGAATTCATTTGCTGATTCTGGAAGAAATTACTTAGATCTACTTATTGGAACTTTTGTTGTCTGGCTAAATCACACTTATGGATACTCTTTGGTACGAAAACCTTTTATATTCTGAAATCATTCAATTTTGTACTTTTCATACATGATACGTCTACTCGGTGTAACTCAAACAGTGATACCAACTTGCTAAGTACAAAATATTAATATTTTCTTTGAACAGACTGAATAACATGGATATATTCTCTTAGGCAGAAGTAGATTTTATCTCGTTACAAATGACGATTTTCTGTAATTGAATTTTACTGTATTAGTCATATGTACCAATTTTGATACCCTGAAAAGTTTGTAGATACACTGTGATGTGACATAAAGTAATAATCATTAAGTTTGCTACGGTTTTATAAACATTAATTTCATAGTTAGTGTTGTTAACATAAACAAGGTAACTTTGCCAAATTAAAAACCGATGCGGGATTGAGAATGGAATTTTTTTATGTTCTGGTCTTAAAATATAAATTAATTTAGTTATCAGGCTTGCAAAACTATTGAGAAATTCAAGCTGTTGTATAAGCATGTTTGTGATTGAGAATTATTGATACTGAAGATTTTATTTTCTTGATGAATAAAGAATTCAAGTTTGTATTTTACATGTGACATATTCTTCCTTATTAGAATAGTTTCGAAGTATTCTATATTTCTTTGAAACCTTGAAGAAAGAAAACTCCAATTCGCCCACTGGAATAACTGCTTTATGGAATTTTACCGATTTCACGAATTTTGAAACAAATTCCTCAGGTAGTACCAGAGTTTTGGAAGAGTTCTTCATGAATACATTGTAAGCATTATGAGCTTTTTCAGAACTCCTGTGCTAATTGGGTAAGCAACGATCTGTTTGTATAGTGTACTTCCAGTTATTTTTATCAGAAAATGGTTACTCCATAGCTTTAATAATATAATTGCTTCCTTGTGACCCAAATAGCACACAGGATCCCCAAATGAATTTTAAGGAAACGACCCTTTCAACATCCAAAGAGTTCTTAAACAGTTTTGAAATGGATTTTCATAGAATTCTTGAACAAATCTCATAGAATTTCAAGATAACTCACAAACGTCTAACGAATCGAACTCTTTTCAAAACTAGAGAGTTTCTCCGAGAACTCTTTGTATTCCAGAAGAGTTCTTGAAGAGAGCTTTTCTCAGAATTCATTTGGAATACTTCTGTGCTATCTGGGATTTTATTAAAACGTGAGCAAAAAATGCAGTCCGTTTTTGGAATCTTCTTAATATTCTTGAGGTGAACACAAAAAAAATTAGTAAGAAATAACTAAATAATTACCAAATTTATATAGGTTTGATTTTCATCAAAAAAGTGTTCAACGCGAACATTAATTGACCAAAAACAACATTTTTTTACCGAAATGTAACCACAGGAAAATTGCAAGTTTTCGTCGCTTTCCAGTTCACCAAGATCCGCTGGGGCTGTATTTTGTATGAATATTACAAACATAGAAATAATGTATTCTCTAATCCAATAGTCAGAAGTACTTGTTCTTTATCAATTTCTGAGCGCAGTTTGAATTATTTTTTATAAATATAAAAGTTTGAAAAGACCGGGGCACTCAAAATTACAACGCTCGGTCCTGCTCTGACGCCATCTCTCGGTAAAATTACTCGTTTCACGTGTCCGTAGACGATACGTCTAGGTTTTGCTGTAGACACGCTAAATTCGCCTGTCCGCAATTTATACTTCGAGACAGGCTATATTTCGCCTGTTTTTAAGTTTTTTTATCGGTGCACGCGAAATTTCCCCTGTCTCGAATTCTTGAATTAAAGACACGTTAGCGTGTCTCTAGACAGAGCCATAAATTTAACCTCACATCTGTCAACCGAACTGCAATTTTCACACAGGCTCATAGATTATTATATCCAACCGACGGATGATTGAATCGGATAAACACGTCACTTCAATTGATCTTTTCTATTGCATCGCGTAGGTACCGGTTTAGCTTAGGTCGTTAGGGCGCTAGGATAGTAGATCGCGCAACATTAGGTAGGAATTGGTGTAGGTAGGTTCGATTCTCTCCGAGGTTTCCAATATTCTCTCCATCGCATTGAGCACGAAGTGAACGTTGGTGGTAATCTGCAAGTGTCTTCTCTGAAACATGATTGTTGCTCAGAATTCAATTTTTTATTTTCAAAAACATTTTGGGCCAAAGCATGCATATTTTACTGGATAATCATTGTTGATGTATCATTATAACTCCACAATTTTTTTCGCATATAATTGCTGTCAAAAACTTGTTGGTAATTGACTAGTATTTAGAGAGTAACTAAATGGTAACTGACCAGTACCTTGTGAATTCCACTAGCAAGTGCCTCATAACACACAGCGTTACATTACGAATAAGTACCTGGTGAGTTTTCCTCAAAAGGCCCTCGTCGGGAGTATAGAAAAACTCACGAGGCACTAGCCATTGACTAGGCGTAATTTCTACTTGGGCTGTCGCATACCAGAATAAGCTGTACACCATTGGATTCCTTGAACAAATCTTTATAAGAATTGACAGAGCCTAAATTTATGTGATCAAAAAATGGATGAATTATTTTTGTGAAATGTGTGGTGGTTATTTCTTTAATAATGTGTATCAAAAAATCTGTTAGTAAGTGCAAAATGAATTAGTAAATCAGTCATAGCTGTTGTAACATGTCAAAAAATCGTAATTTGTTGATGCAGTGAAAATGAATTTTCTTCAAATACTTACATCAGTACTTCTAGGCAAAAACTCAGAGATCATATTAATTTTGTAATAAATATGAGTCATGAAGAACTCATTTGATCAAAAATATGTCAAAAGAATGTTCAAAATGAATTGCAAAAAATTTGGATTATTCACTTGCAGTTCGACGGATGGTTTTACTTTTCAAATTGAAGAGTACTCTTCATGTTGAAATTTTCAAATTTGAGGAAAAAGCCTTATTTTCTGGGTTGAATTCGTTGTTAGGGTGATGATAAACTTGTAGGAAGAGTTTGAAAGTTGGGTGGAATCTATATTGATCAGGAAAATCCAAATCGTGTGGCAAAAGTTAGAAAATCTGTCAACTTAGCTTACGGCACATGGGTATTCTATCAGTTTTTCTTCACTAAACGAAATCTAAGGAGGAGAAATGTATCAAAATTTAGTGAAATCAAGTTGGTACAGAGTGAGAGAGGACAGATATATTCATTGAATTTTATTGGTTATTATAAAAATGTTGATAAATAAGTAAAGGCTATATATGACTCAATTTATCGTCTCTCAATATTTTTGTTTCAATGATTTTGTATTGTGTGCATTTTTGTATCTTTTCACTAGTAGGTTGAGGAAACATGTGTATTGAACCTGTTTCATAAATATCATAACATTTATTTGGAGGAACATGATACAACATTATTGGAACAAAAATATTAAAAGATGACACATTGGATCTTCTATAGCCTTTCCATATTTATCAACATTTTTATAATAACCAATAAAATTCAATGGATATATCTGTCCTCTCTTACTCTGTACCAACTTGATTTTACTAAATTTTGATACATTTCTCCTGCCTAGATTTCGTTTAGTGAAGAAAAGCTGATAGAATACCCATGTGCCGTAAGCTAAGTTGACAGATTTTCCAACTTTTGCCACACGATTTGGACTTTCCTGATCAATATAGATTCCACCTAACTTTCAAACTCTTCCCACAAGTTTATCATCACCCTAACAACGAATTCAACTCAGAAAATAAGGCTTTTTCCTCAAATTTGAAAATTCCAACTTCAAGAATACTCTTCAATTTGAAGAGTAAAATCATCCAACGCGCTTCAAGTAAATAATTCAAGCTTTTTGAAATTCATTCTAAACATTCGCTTGAAATATTTTTGATCAAATGAGTTCTTCGTGACTCATATTATTACAAAATTAATGTGAGTTCTTTGAGAAATGTGAGTTTTGAGAAATTTAATGTGAGTTTTTTTTTCCGAGGAATATTGATGTAAATCAATATTGATATTGATTGATATTGGTATTGTTGTTGTTGATATTGTCGTGTATTTGAATAGAATTCATTTTCACCACATCAGCAAATTACGATTTTTTGACATGTTACAACAGCTATGACTGATTTACAAATTCATTTTGCACTTACTAACAGATTTTTTGATACACATTATTCAAGAAATAACCACCACACATTTCACAAAAATAATTCATCCATTTTTTGATCACATAAATTTAACCTCACATCTGTCAACCGAACTGCAATTTTCACACAGGCTCATAGAATACACTGCCATCTTCTGGCAAATAAATCTTGAAAGGGCCTCAATGATTTCTGACGAGGCTTACAAGTGTAGTAACAGTCTAGATATACTTATAAAAAAATCCTCCATAGTTTTCTGAGAGTTTCACTTGTCTAATATATATTGTAAGTAACCGGTGAGTAACTTGCTAGTTTATCTCAACTAGAAGTTCCCTATGAAATCCCTACAGGGGCCTCATATTGACTAGACAATGCCTTGTCAGATTTCTACTTGGGAGTTTTCGTGGTTTTTAGGCACTCATCGGTATACGTAGTATACCAGCACGGAGTGCCTATTGCACCCGCTATCGTACGCTCTGACCGTATCTTCTAAAATATTTGAGTAATCCAATTGGAAGTTGGATAGTTTTTCATTTCATGCAATACTGATTGATACTCCGTGCGGTTGTCTGTCTGTCTGTCTGTACTCGGAATAACTCTGAACCGAGTGGACCAAATTGGATGAAATTTAAGAGGAACTTCTTCAAACCCTTCCCCAAGGACCATTTTTTTTTCATTGCAATCGGACAGGTCGTTCTATTCTTTTTTATTCTTTTCTGGAAAAATAGTTGGTCTCGGAGAAAATTTTCTTCGTTGTATACATACCTTCTGATCAAAAAGTACCCGGAATTCTCTATTCAAACTAACCGCGCTTGAGATATTGTCGGAATCTTTTGTTTTCCACACTGAGAGAAAAAAGTTCCGGGAACAATAAAACATTTAGTTGAATAGTTGCCATAAAATACTTAATTGATTTGAATAAACTCTCATTGACTCAATTAAATAACTGTTTCAATTGATGAAATATTTCATAGCATATTAAATATTTGTTTGATTGAATAAATATTCAATCGAGTCAATGAAAGTTTATTCAAATCAATTAAGTATTTATGACGACTATTCAACTAAATATTTCATTATTCCCGGAAATTTTTTCTCTCAGTGCATGTTATTTCATCTGTTATTTAGCGCCCAAATGTCTGTTTGCGCCTTATTCGTCAGAAGTTAGTGCGTGTTGCCTTGTAAACGGGTCAGTGTTTGTTGTGTTCTGCGAATTTCGCAATGTCGAATTTGGTTGAGCAAAGGGTTTGTCTAAAATTTTGTGTTTTTAACAAAATTTCATGTGCTGAAGCGTTGAAGATGTTAACAGAAACCTACGGGGACTCGACGATGTCGAAAACACAAGCGTACACTGAAAAAAAAAATAGTGGAGCCAACTGCGTATGCAGTTGGATACGGCGAATCTCGCCGCGCGGTTGACTCAACCGAATATCGGATGAAATGACCGAATAAGCATTTACTTCAACCGATATTCGGTTGAGTCAACCGCGCGGCGAGATTCGCCGTATCCAACTGCATACGCAGTTGGCTCCACTATTTTTTTTTCAGTTTACGAGTGGTACAAAGAGTTTAAAGCAGGTCGTATTGTGGTTGATGATTTGTCTCGTTCCGGTCGTCCATCCACCAGTATCACTGACGAAAATATTGATAAAATTGAAGAAATCGTCCTCGCAAATCATCGTGTGAGCATTAGGGAGATAGCATCCGATCTTGGTGCCTCGGTCGGATCGGTGCAGAACGTTATGCACAATATTTTGGCTATGAGACGAGTTGAAGCACGGCTTGTGCCGAGAGTGTTGAATTTGTTGCAGAAACAGCAACGCATTGATCTTGCTAAAGAAATGCTTTCTTTGGACCAAAATGTTATCGAAGGCATCATTACCCAGGGTTCCCCCAAAATTTGAAGAGTCATTTTCCCTGACTTTCACTGACCATGTTCAAAATTTTCCCTGACTCTCAAATAAGTATACCCAGATAGCACACAAGTTGCTTCAAATTGTACCAAACCAATCAATTTGTTTCTATAAGTGGAAATAGCAAATCCGAAATACTTGGAGCAAGTTGGGATAACTTAGGACGCCACTAGGCAAACTCAGCTTATAAATGAAATTGTGGAGTTGTCATGATTTATGATGGAATATTGTTACAATTTACCAGTATATCGCATCGTCACCAAATTCCTTTGAATATGAGTGTGATAAGTACATACATTCTGTCCAAAAAGTACCGGGAATTCTTGAATAAAACACAAAATATTTTTTATTCTCCCAAATCTATTGTATCGCCTTCAAAGTAGTCCCCACCCGAAATGATACATTTATGCCAACGAACAATCCAATCATCAAAACATTGGTTATACGCTTTTTCCGGAATCGATTTCAGTTCTCACTGCGAATTCTCTTTAATATCTTCTATCGATTCAAAACGGGTGCCTCGAAGTGGTAATTCAAGATTTGGAAACAGAAAAAAGTCGGCTGGAGCCAGATCAGGTGAATACGGTGGCTGTTCGATGATATTTGTTGAGTTTTTGGCCAAAAATTGGTTCACAATGAAAGCCTTGTGAGATGGTGCATTATCGTGATGCAAAATTCATGAATTTTCTTTCCACAAATCTGGCCTTTTTCGACGAATTTGCTCTCTTAAACGCCGCATAACGCTTAGATGATATTCTTCATTCACCGTCTGACCTTCTGGCAAGAATTCCGAATGTACAACACTGCGATAATCAAAAAACACAGTCAACATTACCTTCACTTTTGATCGGCTTTGGCGTGGCTTTTTCGGTTTCGGCTCAGCTGGAAGCCGCCACTCCGAAGCTTGTTGACTGGTTTGCATGTCATATTCGTAAACCCATGTCTCATCACCTGTTATAATGCGTGTTATGAATGTGGAGTCGAAATTGACTCGTTCTAGCATGTCTTCAGCGAGCTGTACGCGATTCAGTTTTTGGAGAAAATTCAAGTCTTTCAGAACTAATCGAGCGGCAACGCATTTCATGTCCGAACAATCATGTAAAATAGTACGAACTGATTCGTAAGACACAGAAAGTTCACCTGCTATCTCTCTCAAACTTAAGTGACGATTTTCAGTCACCATTTCCTTCACTTTATCGATATTAACTTCAGTTAAAGACGTCGATGGACGACCAGAGCGAGGCAAATCTTCCACCACATCTCGACCACTTTTGAATGCACTGTACCGCTCATATGCACGTGTTTTTGATAGAATCAATTCACCGTAAGCCTTCTCCAACATTTTCAGCGATTCGGCACACGAAATTCCATTTGCAACGCAAAATTTAAAACAAATTCTTTGTTCAATCTTTGTATCCATTGTGACAATCGCGGGACACATTTGAAAGAACTGAAAAGATCGAGCACTATAAACAAACTGAATGACAGATGGCAGTCGAACTCCGCGCAATATACAGGACGAATGTACCAACTTAACAACAAAAAGAATGTTGACAAACCCGTTAGCCGCACTTTTTAAATGATCAATTCCCGGTACTTTTTTGACAGAATGTATATGTATACTTCCCTATCAATATAATGGTATCAAGGGCGTATTCAGAAACTCACTATCCTCCTTTGAGGGGACTCGAGCATAAGGAAGTGGGGGGCGGAAAAATTCAAATTTGTTAATGTTTGGAGGTTAAAATTTTACAATTTTATTTTTGAGACTTCAGAAATCACTTAGCCATTCAAGGTTTGCGGCGATGTGGAACTCTAGGCATGTAATTTATTATTATTCACTTCAAGTAAGGTACAAACTTTTGGATATTCCCTTGAATGGTATTACACTTCACTCTAAAAAATTTGGCAGTGTTAGGTAAAGTCCACTCCGGATGGTGTTGTTTCAACACCTGACGGTGTTATTTCGACACCTTATGGTGTAATTCTAATACCATTTGGAATTATTTCAACACTGAATTCCGGAGTGGACTTTTATAGAACCCGTGCGGTGTTAATTCTGACACCGCTTTTCTTACAGTATTTTGAGACGTTTGGAGGTGATCTACGGATTGAAATAAAATAAGCACAGTCAATAGATCAATTGTGAATACTCATTCTCCTGACATCGCGTTTTGAACCGAACCAAAGGAATGGTATTTGCAAACAAAATCGCAAGGCAATTCAATGAAATTGATACTTCACCCATACAGCAGAAGAGTTCCCGTTATGCTCATGAATATGTATTTATTATGAATATTTTGAATTCAAAACGAACTCTTAATAAATAACTTAATGTTCAGAAGGAATTCGTATCAAGACTCCATAATGAATTCTGCGTGCATTCAATGCATTTTGATTTTGACTTCATTGAATTTTCATTGAATTCATTATTGGTTGCATAACGGCGACTATTCAGAGAGTCTTTGGGAAGTCTTTATGAATTCAAATTGATCATTTGTGCTGGCTGGGTAAAAAATACACAAATGGACCTTGAAAATTCTCTGCTGGAATCAAATGTTCCAATTTTCCCTGACTTTTTATAAATTTCAATGGATTTCCCTGACTAATGGAGCATTTTGCAAACGTTCCCTGACTTTCCCTGATTGAATAAGAATTCCCTGACTTTCCCTGACTTTCAATGTCTGAGGAGGCCCTGTTACCGGAGACGAAACATGGGTCGATGAATATGACATCGAAACTAACCAACAATCATCAGAATGGCGCTTTTCAGACGAGTCAAAACCTAAAAAACCGCCACAGAGTCGATCTGAATTCAAGGTTTTGTTGACTGTTTTCTTTGATTGCCGTGGTGTAGTCCACTCCGAATTTCTCCCACCAGGTCAGACAGTGAATAAGGAACATTACGTGAGCGTATTGAAGCGTTTGAGGGAAAACATTCGTCGCAAGAGACCAGAATTGTGGAGAGATAACTCGTGGTTTCTTCATCACGGTAACGCACCGGCACACACATCTCATCTTGTACGCGATTATTTGACTAAAAACAATGTTCATACCGTTCCTCAAGCTCCGTATTCACCTGATATGGCTCCTTGTGATTTTTTCCTATTCCCACGACTCAAGTTACCATTTCGCGGAGAGCGTTTTGAGACGATTGGGGCAATAAAGTACAATTCGCAGAAGGAACTGAAGCCGATTCCGAAATCGGCCTATGCAAAATGTTTTGAAGATTGGAAGAAGCGTTGGAATATGTGTATTGCTTGCAATGGAGATTACTTCGAAGGAAATAAAGTGAATATCGATGAATAATTGAACCGTTTTCGTTTCATTAAGAAATTCCGGGGACTTTTTGATCAGAAGGTATACCAGGTGTGTAAGTATGAAACCGGAATTTGCCCATAGGTGGCGCTAGATGTCGATGCAGTTACCGACACATCACGTCAGCGGTGTCTCGTTATTGTATTGATATCCGACAAAGATTTCCAACTCACAATAACACGAGTTCCATTCAGTAGCATTAGTTTATTAGAGATAAACATGTCGAGTTTTGTGCCACCAAATTACGATTTGCGGACAGCACTACTTTTCTGTTTTCATCTGAAGAAAACCGCAGCCGAATCGCATCGAATGCTTGTGGAGGCGTTTGGTGAGCATGCTCTCGGTAAAACACAGTGTTTCGAGTGGTTCAAACGGTTCAAAAGTGGCGATTTTGACGTCAGGAATGAAGAACGTGGAAGACCACCGAAAAAGTTTGAAGACGCTGACCTGCAAGCTTTGTTGGACGAAGACGACGCTCAAACACAACAACAACTGGCGGATCAGTTAAAGGTGACCTGAGAAGCCATCTCCCTTCGGTTGAAAGCCATGGGAAAGATACAAAAGGTGGGGAAATGGGTTCCACATGAACTCAACGAAAGACAGCAGGAAAACCGCAAAACATCATGCAAAATGCTGCTCGCCAGGTTCCAAAGAAAGTCATTTCTCCATCGAATTATGACTGGCGATGAAAAGTAGATGTATTTCGAGAATCCTAAGCGCAAAAAGTCATGGGTTACTCCGGGTGAACCATCAACATCGACAACAAAACCAAACCGCTACGGATGAAAGACAATGCGGTGTGTTTGGTGGGATCAGAAGGGCGTAATCTACTACGAGCTGCTTAAACCTGGGGAAACTGTCAATACTCAACGCTACCGACAACAAATGATTGATTTGGATCGAGTTTTGCGTGAAAAACGACCAGAATACCAACAAAGACAACACAAGGTGATTTTGCATGACAATGCACCGTCACACAAAGCAAAACAGGTCCAGGAAATGATAGAGTCGTTCCGTTGGGAGATTCTTCAGCACGCGCCTTACTCACCGGACCTTGCCCCATCGGATTACTACTTGTTTGCATCGATGGGACACGCACTTGCTGAGCAGCGCTTTACTTCTTACGAAGATGTACGAAAATGGCTCGATGACTGGTTTGCCTCAAAAGAGCAACATTTCTTTTGGCGCGGAATCCACAAATTGCCAGAAAGATGGAAAAAATGTATAAATCGCGACAGACAATACTTTGAATAAGTTACTTTGTATCATATCATTACAACCCCAATAAAAATATTTCTCTTCAAAATTCTTCAAAACTCTTCAGATTTTTCTACATAACTGTCAGATTTCGGACGCTTTGAGAAATTTGCAGAATTTTTAACCATAAATATTACTCTACAAATTTCTGCATTACTCTGCAAAATTGTACATAATTCTTCCAATCTTCGTAATATTTTATGAATTTCTCCACAAAATTCGTACAAAACTCGCCAAATCTCCATATTACGTTAAATACTTCTCTGCATATTTCTGCATTACTCTACAAATCTCTGTTTTATCTATTCACTTTTGCTTGAGAAAAAAAATTTTTGTTCAGAGTTTATCTCTACAAATCTCCTTCCAGTTCGACTTGAATGACATTACGGAAGAGACACCACATTGAAAGTCCATTTTTAGGAACTTTTCCTCAGTGAGAATTGAACCCGGGTCCTGCGAGTGAGAAGCAAAGCCTCTATCACATCAGCGGATCTCCGAGATGACTACAGTAATCTTAAAGTACCACTTATGGGAATCATCGCAATGGAAAATTTTGAAAAATTCGTTTTCGTGAGGTATAGACCAATGAACTCAGAATCTTCTGAAACGAAAAATGAATAGGTCGTGGGAGAGGGGATTTTTTTGACCTCAACTTGTAAATTTTTCCAAGTGCTGAGTCAAATCGATAGAAAATTTTGAAAGCTCGTCCCTGTAAGATATAGACCAATCGATTCAGAATCTTATGAAACGAAAAATGAGTAGATCGTGGGAGAAAGGTTTTTTTCGACCTTAACTTGTAAATTTTTCCAAATGCTGGGTTAAACCGATAGAAGATTTTAAAAAATTCGTTCCCGTCAGATATAGACTAATCGATTCAGAATCCTCCGAAAGGAAAAATGAGTGGGTCGTGGGAGAAAGGTTTTTTCGAGGCCTACTAGTGAATTTTACTTGAGTTGTTTTGAGTCGATTGCAAAATTTGAAAAAATTCACTTTATCTCCGCAAATGCGATTTGAGAAAAATGTATGAATTTGTATAGAAAACTCAACTCTCCGCCACAAGCCGTAATATTCTTGGAATAGACAAATAAAGAGAAAATTCAAATTTTTTTCTGCAAATGTAGAAAATTCAACATTTCTCAACAAAACAACTTTGACCAATAAGTTGGAAATGTATAGAGAAACCTTTGATGACAATAGAAATTTTCAGAAATATGCAGAATTTCACAGAGTTTTGGGAGATAAATCTGTCGAAAAAATTCTTTCTTTCTCTAAGAATTGCGATAATGAAGTTTTGCAGAGAAATTGTTGAAGTTTTGAAGAGAAATATTTTCATTGGGGAATAAACGTGTTTTTTTTGTACAAAAATTCCGGTTTCATACCTACACACCTGGTATATATATATATATATATGTCATTTTCTCCGCAATCTTTGAATATTCGTTATCTTGGTTTGAATCGTTGGATTATTATGAAACATGGGTCCTGGGGGTTTTCGAGGGTGCTGAGTCCGAATCTGGAGTCAAATCCCAAATTCAAGATGCGGATCCAAGATGGCCGACGTGAATTCAGTCAATTTCGCATTTGCGGACAGATTTATATGAAACGTAGGTCCTAGGGGTTTTGAAGGGTGAGGAATTCGAATCTGACGTCGGAAAACGAATTCAAGATGCCGAATCCAACATGGCGGATGTGAATCTAGTCAATTTTGCATTCATGTACAGATTTATATGGAACATGGGTTCTAGAGGTTTTTGAGGGTGTTGAATTCGAATCTGGGGTCAAATCCCGAATTCATTATAGCGGATCCAAGATGGCGGACGTCAATTCAGTCAATTTCGCATTTATGGACAGGTTTATATGAAACATGGGTCCTAGGGGATTTGGAGGGTGAGGAATCTAAATCTAACGTCAAAAAACGTATTCAAGATGGCGAATCCCATATGGCACACGTGAATATAATGATTCTGGCTATAATGAACGAAATTATATTGTTATATATAACACGGGTTCTAGGGATTCTCCAGGGTGCTGAATCAAAATCTGGGCTCCAATGTTGAAAGAAAATCTTAATTTCGATCTTCCCTTGTAAGCTCTACTGCATCCGAAGACTCGCCAAGAGCTCTTTGACGTTATGACAACCACGCACTAGTGAGAATCCGGAAGTGAAGGAAGTAGCTATTGAAACAAATGAAGCCTAAAAATATTCCGATTCATTCCTAAATAACTTTCCGTCACGCTCATTACGCTCGAATGACTCCTAGCTTACGCTTTCGTCGCGCTTCCAGGCTTTATTTTTACGAGGACAGTTGAAATTCTGCAGTTCTTCAGGTACATGTTTCTGAATCATTTGGGGATGGTATGAAGGATGGTAGGCGATAAGTTCCAGGCTTTCTGAACATTACATTTACAAAGTTTCTCAATTGAGGAAAAAACCGATGAGTGCCTTTCCATATATCCCCGGATATCTGAATTGTTCAAAATGCGAGGGAAGCGAGCATATGTGGGCTACGATCCATTCAAAATGAGCGAAGCGAATTTTGAAAAGGGTCGGACTGCTGAGCGAAAGAAGTCAGGGGGCGGAGCCCTCTGGTCAGTTACTACAACTAAAGAGTTCTCTCAGTGCACTTTTTTTCCTCGTATATTGATCACTTCAAACCTAACTAAAATCTTCTTCATGCAATTCTAAAACTACTCCTATTGAATTCATGAAGGAATACTCCCAATGCCACTCAAACCATTTTTATTCCGTATGTTCTTAATACTCAATCCCTTTCCACTTGCGTTCACTATATGTGCTACAACAACGCATTCTATTTTATACCCCTTTCTATCGTCAGCGCTCAACGCTAGTTTTCCTTTAAAGAATGTGAGATCCATGTCACTTTCTATGAGATTAACATGAATTGCGTTATCGGATGACAGGATGGCATTCGACTGATGGAATAAGATCCAGGGCTGTGGAGTCGGAGTCGAGGAGTCGAGGAGTCGTGGAATGATGGATGGAGTCGAAAGGGGAGTCGGAGTCGAATGGTATTTCATCGACTCCGACTCCACTTTCGACTCCTTATAAAAAAAGTTAGTTTTCATGAAAGTACGTTAGAAAAATATTACGAGAACGTCCTGTAGTATATGCAAAGGACGTTTTCAGAACGTGTTTTGCTGCATTAGAAGTGAAAATGCTGTAAAAATATGTGCTTTTGGAGGTTAAGACTCGCAGAACCTAGGCTATGTTTTTGAAACATTCGAAGAACTTCGTGTGCTCTTTGGAATATATTTTCATTTCTTTGACTCATTTTTGAAAATACACATATTCAATCTTCTGATCATTCAATTGTAATAAACTCATATTACATTGAGAGAAAAAAAATCTTAAACTAAGAAAATACACAGAAAAAAAAAACATTCTTGTATCAAGACAATATTGTTTTCGTTATATATGAAACACGGATTGTCTCAGTTCAATGCAATTTGCTTTGAATAAAGAATTTTGTTCTTTCCTGTGTTTGATTCAAAGCAAATTGCATTGAACTGAGACAATCCGTGTTTCATATATAACGAAAACAATATTGTCTTGATACAAGAATGTTTTTTTTTCTGTGTATTGGTCTGACCGAGTCCGATCCGATATTTTCTTGATTCAAGAAAACTTTCTTCGAAAGAAGAAATTACTCAGTTAGAAACTATACAGTGTGATATAGACAAAATTTTCTTACTCCAAGTACACATTTTCTTGAGATAAGAAAAAAAATATATTCTTAGATCAAAAATATATGTTCTTCTGATTAAGCTAATTTTTTTCTCAGTGTAATAGATTCCAACAGTGGTTTCATAATGAACTCTTATGGATCTCAAGTGCATCAGTTGAGAGATGAAATTTGCATGCAAAAAATTTCTTCAATTTTTCTCCAACACAAACGAGGAATCCATATGTGAATTTATGGACAATGTATTTCCACACGTTGATTCGAAGTTCAAAGTGTAATGTTTCGAAATCAGATGCATAGAATTCTCTGTTCACATACGAGGTGTGTTCAAAAAGTAAGGTGACTTTTCAAATTTCGCGGGCAACGTACTTTCGATTATCGATTTTTTTGTTTTGTTATGTTGGCACACTCTTCCTGAACATCTGTACCAAGTTTCGAGTGTATAGCATTTTTTGTTTGGTTGTGAGAGGCGTAAAGGTTATAAGCGTTTTGCGTGCTCGGCGATTTCTTGCTATCGAAAAATATGGATCAAAGGATTTGTATCAAATTTTGTGTAAAAAATAAAATAAAGTGCTCCGAAACACTTAAAATGTTGACAGTAGCATACGGTGAAACTGTTCTGAGTAAAAAAATGTTTACAAGTGGTACAAACTCTTCCAAAATGGCCGGGAAGATGCCAATGACGAGCCTCGCTCTGGACGCCCAAGCACGTCAACAACTGATGAAAACGTTCAAGCAGTGAAGAAAATTGTTTTGGAAAATCGTCGAATCACTATCAGAGAAGTTGCTGAGGATGTTGGTTTATCGCTTGACTCGTGCCATGAAATTTTTTCTAACGTTTTGGGCATGAGACGTGTGTCAGCGAAGTTTGTTCCGAAATTGCTAAATTTTGACCAAAAGAACCGTCGCATGAGCATCGCTCAAGAACTGTTGAATGACGTCAACGACGACCCAGATTTACTCAAAAGGGTCATAACTGGTGACCAATCATGGGTATATGATTATGATGTCGAAACCAAAGTCCAATCGTCCCAATGGAAGACCCCAGATGAGCCAAGACCGAAAAAAGCACGCCAAGTTCGATCAAATGTCAAAGTTTTGCTCACTGTTTTCTTCGATTACCATGGCGTGGTGCATCAGGAGTTCTTACCATATGGTCGTACGGTCAATAAACAGTATTATCTTGAAGTTATGCGCCGTTTGCGAGAAGCAATACGAAGAAAACGTCCAGAATTGTGGAAAAATAATTCATGGCTTTTGCATCACGATAATGCCCCTGCTCACTCATCTTTGCTTGTGAGAGATTTTTTGGCCAAAAC
The DNA here is from genome assembly GCA_018340375.1 of Gonatopus flavifemur. NCBI lineage: Eukaryota > Metazoa > Arthropoda > Insecta > Hymenoptera > Dryinidae > Gonatopus > Gonatopus flavifemur. Next base: position 47,904,963 of record JAFFJZ010000003.1, on the reverse strand, counting down.
AACACCACAATCATGCCTCAGCCACCATATTCACCGGATTTGGCCCCATGTGACTTTTTCTTGTTCCCAAAACTAAAGAGACCTATGAAAGGACGGAGATTTGCAACGATTGAAGAGATAAAGACTGCATCGCTGGAAGAGCTCAAGGCTATACCCAAAAGTGCTTATGAGAAGTGCTTTGAGGATTGGAAAAACCGTTGGCATAATCGTATTGTATCTGAGGGGGATTACTTTGAAGGGGACAACATAAATATTGATAAATAAATAAATATTTTTTCTTAAAAATACAAAGTCACCTTATTTTTTGAACACACCTCGTATATAAGATAGATCAAGAAATGAGAGTAGGAATTGATGTGTTTGTTTTTATGATCTGTTCGGTAAGAAGGTGCTATAATTCCTAACCAATGGAAATATAAAGGTATAAGAATGGAGAAAGAGAGTCATAGAACATCTCTAAGTGGGAATGTAACGTCCCCGTAAAACTGAGGTCATTCAAAGAATTCCCAGCAAAAAATCTTGAATTGAAAAGAATAGAAAAGAATTGAGTTAAAGAATTTGAATTCGATTTTTGAAGTCATAGAATTCATTTTAAAAAAATTCTATTTTTGTCTATTCTAACATATTCCAAGTGAAATCTTAATCCAAACGTGCTATTCAATTTTAATTTTTCTAATGTCAAATTCAGAATACAACTGCTATGTTGGGAATGAATATGTTGTTGATGACACTGGTATCGCGATTTTCAATTCTAGGGCAAGACTTCAAAGAAGAATAGCAACTGAATTCCAGACACAGAATTACAATCCAAATATTTCTATTTCTTTCTATTCTTTTGATACAAACTTCGAATTGAGAAGAACTCAAAATAGGATTTTCCTATTCTTTTCCAATTCTTTTCCATTCCAGATTTTTTGCTGGGTTGATTCTTATCAAAATTAAATTTTTCCAATGAGAAATGTAAAAATTTCGAATTAGTACATTTCTCATTTCAGATTCAAATTTCCCGTTTCAGACTCAAATGATTCTAAAATAAGTTCGAATCATTTTTCATCAGAGATTTGCACTATCAATCGTTCTGAATGATTTCGTTTTTGCAGGGAGAGCTAAGGTCGTTGCAGCACTGAAATCCCATATAGGTATACGGCATAGGAGGAGAAAAAGAATTCTTAAGAATTCATATTGAATTCAAATTGAATTCTCTTTGCACTCTTTCTGAACTGATTTGCTGTGTGAGATTCATCTCTCTCTTTATCAGTATTACAAGTTTGCAATCCACTCCCCTCCTTTACACTGAGAGAAGTTTTTATTACATGCATAATACAAATAGGAATAGCTATAATAAATAGTAAGAAATATCATGTATGTAGTTGAACTTATTATGCCTTCAAAAAAATTCATTACATTATATACACAGAAAAAAGCAAAATGATCACTTTTATTTATAACGCATCTTCCTGTACATCCGTTCCTCGGATGTAATTTGCATTATTATACTTCAAATTCAGGATTAAATCAGTCCTATGTATCAAAACTTCTGTTTCTCAGATGTTTTCCATGAATGATCACTTTTATTTATGTACGTTTATTTATAACGCATCTTCCGTTCTTCGGATGTAATGTGCATTCTTATACTTCAAATTCGGAATTAAATCAGTCCTATGTATCGAAACTTCTGTTTCTCAGATGTTTTTACCTTTTCTTCATTTCCAAAGACGGATCCGAATAAACGGGGTATTTCGATACCCTAGAAAGGCAGTACGAGACCACCAAGGTGTGCCGGTCTTTCCGCTCGGACCTATACGCTCCTACGATTTCCCAGAGGTCACGCTGGACCAGCCCTTAATTCACCAAACGACGTTGGGTCGACGACAATTTCCGTCGTCTCCTCCGCCGTCGTAACACCATAAACTTTTATATACTGATTCTTGTTCAAATTCAGCAGTCATGCGAAATTTCACCGCTATTCTGGAGCCATCATCTTGAGATTTTTTAATTTTGGGAATCCGACTTCAGGAATCAGGATTGCTACTAGAGACCTCCCAAACCCTGATATATACTGATACTGTCGAAATGTAGTCAATAATACTAAATTTAACCACCATCTTGGACCCGCCATCTTGAAAGTTTAAAGTTTGGGGAATTTGACTTCAGATTCATAATCAGCGAGTTCACAAACCTTTGCACGCTGATTCTTGCCGAAGTCCAGCGAATTATGCAGAATTTCTCCACCATCTTGAATTTCAGAAATCTGACCCTGAAATCGTAATTAGTGAGCCAAGCACATCAAAATCATCCATAAATTTTATATGCTCATAGGGCCCTTCCACGCGAATGAATTATTTCTATAGTTCTGTCGTTTTTGATTGACTATATGGTGTATAACTACACGGAGAGAAGTGTATAATAAAAATCTCATAGTAAAAATTTTCTAATACGATGTATTCAAAAATATAATCAGTTTCGAATTCCAATCCCGTACAGCACAACCACCGATTCTCCACCCAGGACTTCGGTGGACTGGAGGTGGAGAATCAGTGGAGAAATGAAAGCCGTGGAAATGAGGGAGAAATAAGGGAGAAATAAGGGAGAGTCTCCGTTGAGGCAACGGAGAGGCGACGTGGATTTGTCCACCCCCTTTATTTTCAATAAAATTTATGTTAGTGGATTCACTCATTGAAATTTGGTTGTGTCAATCGACAGATATGAATTTTATTGAAAATACAGGGGGCGGACAACAAATCTACGTTGCCTCAACGGGGACTCTCCCTTATTTCTCCCTCATTTTCACGGCTCTCATTTCTCCACTGATTCTCCACCTCCAGTCCACCGAAGTCCGGGGTGGAGAATCGGTGGTTGTGCTGTACGGGATCTAATGTGACCTGATATATTTTCATAAAAAAACGATTATATTGAAATTTACTAAGAAATATAATCAGTTTCACATACTGATTATAATAATTTATAACAAAAACATGTAAATTAACATGTAATAAAATATATAATAGATATTAATATAACTTATACTGAGAAGAAAATTCGTAATAAAATTTCTAATACTGTCGATAAAACCATTTAATAAAGACTCCCTGAACGGGCGCGAGGGGGCGTTAATGACGCTCCGAACGTTAGAGAACTCATAAGACTGAGATTTAATATGTAGTGAATATCCATATAAGAAATATGTCAGTATTTTTGGAAAAAATATGATCATTATAAGTACTGTATTAATGTATTATTATTGATATCAAGTATAATCAATAAAAAAATACGAAGCAGAGTGGAAAAATGGGCAATTTGTCTCGAATTTTGCACAACTGTGACATAATATAACATATTTCAAGGAAATTTCCAAGCACTTGTGGAATTCAATTAGGAAACACGAGGAAAACATGAGAGTAATCTATGATTCTTCATACAGCTGGTTAACCTCCTATCGAATTGTGGACATATTCATTTTCATGGTGAATGAAAAGAATATCACATTCCAAATGACTCTTGTGGTTTACTATTTGCGCATTACCATATTGAAAATTACAATAGAAATTGAGCCCTCCGATGCAATAACTCGCTAAGCGCTCGAGAAGCCAGATAAGTATTGTCCAAGCCGTGACGTCATACGTTAAAATCAAAAATCCGAATTTTGAAAAACTAAAAATACTGGATGGTAGGGCTTGAATAATCAATACAAGTATCCGTTTACCATTTTTTTCTATGATCAATGCTTTTCGAGATCAAAAATAAAAAGTCCACATTTTTTCGTATCAAAAATAATTATTTTTCAACATTAAAGTCGTTCTAACTTGGTCATTTGTCAACGTACCAAGATGAATCTTACGGATTCTGATTTGTGATACTTCCCTGAAGACGACGATGTCGTGAAATTTTGTGAAAATTAGTAAAAAATTAGTAAATTTTTAATCCGAAGTGAAAATAACGTTTTTCATGCTTTGCATTAAAAGAGTGGTAGGGGAAGTATGAGCTGCAAAAAACTTCCAGTGACCAAATTGTTCGTTAGTTAATGGACGAACTTTTTGGAAAGTTTCAGATCGATTGAACTATTGGTTCGCAAGATCCAGCAATTCATTTACTAACGCGCAACTGAAATATACTACAAGTTCTCATCGGTTACCGGCGGAATATCAGAGACTATAGAAAATATGGTATCCACTCAATTTTCCAACGTGGGTTTATGTTTTTTGTGTCGGGGAATTCAAATATCGGACTATTTTTGCAAGATTCTTCGTTTATATTCTTTAAATGAACAATTTATTTGTTTGCAACGTTTTTATAGACGTTTTGATGTTCTGAATTTAGAGAAAAATTATCCTCACAGGAAGGAAATGTTTTTTATTGTATTCGGAATGAGGGCTGTATCAAACATTTCTTCATTCTGTCAATTGTTTATTCAAATATAATTCTTACACTTGAATAAATTCGATAATACTGTCATTTAGATTTCGAGGGTTTATGTTTTTTCTGTGTCGGGGAATTCAAATATCGAACTATTTTCGCAAGATTCTTCGTTAATATTGTTTAAATGAGCAATCCATTTGTTTGCAACGTTTTTATGGGTAAACTGTTGAATTTGAAGGAAAATTTAACTTATGCTGAGGAATCCAATCATAAGATTTATTCTTATATTCATTCAAATGAATAACTGAAAAATTCAAAAATGGTCAATTTTGGCTGTAACGTCAATAAATATTCAATAAATATTTTCCCAGGTAATTATTAGAGAATATGGAAAATTTGATTCACAAATCAATGTTCTTCAAAATATACCTCGTGATTTCTCGGTTCTTTGTGAATGCTCTAACTTATGAATTGTGGAATATATTTTTCATGGTGGAGTGAACGTAAATCTTCCTATCTATAGAAAACAATTAATTGTTTGTACAGCCCTCATTGCGAATACGATAAAAAACATTTTCTTCCTGTGAGGATAATTTTTCTCTAAATTCAGAACATAAAAACGTCGATAAAAACGTTGTAAACAAATATATTGTGCATTTAAAAAACATAAACGAAGAATCTTGCAAAAATAGTTCGATATTTGAATTCCCCGACACAAAAAACATAAACCCACGTTGGAAAATTGAGTGGATACCATATTTTCTATAGTCTCTGATATTCTGCCGGTCACCGATGAGAACTTGTAGTATATTTCAGTTGCGCGTTAGTAAATAAATCGCTGGATCTTGCGAACCAATAGTTCAATCGATCTGAAACTTTCCAAAAAGTTCGTCCATTAACTAACGAACAATTTTGTCACTGGAAGTTTTTTGCAGCTCATACTTCCCCTACCACTCTTTTAATGCAAAGCATGAAAAACGTTATTTTCACTTCGGATTAAAAATTTATTAATTTTTTACTAATTTTCACAAAATTTCACGACATCGTCGTCTTCAGGGAAGTATCACAAATCAGAATCCGTAAGATTCATCTTGGTACGTTGACAAATGACCAAGTTCGAACGAATTTAATGTTGAAAAATAATTATTTTTGATACGAAAAGATGTGGACTTTTTATTTTTGATCTCGAAAAGCATTGATCATAGAAAAAAATGGTAAACGGATACTTGTATTGATTATTCAAGCCCTACCATCCAGTATTTTTAGTTTTCCAAAATTCGGATTTTTGATTTTAACGTATGACGTCACGGCTTGGACAATACTTATCTGGCTTCTCGAGCGCTTAGCGAGTTATTGCATCCGAGGGCTCAATTGTGGTATTTCCTGTAAAATTGGATAAAAACACCATAATGTTTGCTGTAATTTTCAATATGGTGCACGAATAGTAAACTACAACAGTCATTTTGAATACAATATTCTTTCCGTATGTACATTTCGGTTTTCTAATATCTTTTATTGCCAGTTTTATAATGAAATTATAATGCACTGTGCAAGATAGTTTTAATACACATCAATGCATGGTATATACTGTGTATTATGTTGTATAATTAATTTCAATAAATTTTCTAATAAAACTCACAAAAAGTAAATATTGATCTTCTCCATGTGCTTATAGTACATAGTATTATATCAAATAACTGTCCCTATTTTTACCATATTTTATAATAAGGGTTACTAGAAATCTAATAAATTTCATTATACATTTCTCTCCATGTATGGAAATATTCCATATATCCACATTTTATTGATGAAGACATCAAAATTGTATCCACCAGAACTGAAAACAGCAGAGAGCTCTATTAGAATATTTGAAAACCTCCATTCAATATTGAAAATTTCATTCTCAAAGAGGTGGTGCATATAACATATGTACCATTGTGACGCAGAGGGTTAAACTTTTTGAAATTCTTTGGGTCCCATACAGGACATTCAGTGATGAATTCCTACACATCTCCGTAGAAGTAAGGGGGAAGGGAGTGGTGGATATAACGTGACACAACGAAGAAGCAGCGTAGCGGCGACAGAGAAATGTCCGCGCCGTTTTTTCGGGCGGACATTTCTCCGTTGCCTCTACGCTACGTCTCCGTCGTACCACGTTGTACACGGAGAAAATCCTACAATACTGAGTACTGTAGCCGACACGACTGGCTCGTGTTATGGAAAAGAAACCATTTCAACACTGCTGGTTACTGTAGTAACACGACTGATTCTCGTTACTACAGTAACCAGCAGTGATCCACCGATTTCCTCCGTGTATCCACCGACCCCTTTTTTCTTTTCAAATTCCACGGAAATAAGACGTGGATGTCTTGTATGGAGTAAGACATCTTTTAGATTCTTAAAAAGTGTCCTCGAGACCTTTTTGCAAGACAACTTCCGAAATGGCGAGATATCTTTTGGATATCTAAAAGATGTATTTTTGTTGGATCAGGAAAACCTCCCCTGTGAGTGAATCTGCCACTGCAGATTTAACATTGAAATATTCGGTGATTTCGAACGGCTGGACACTCAAGATTATATCAATTATTCAATACACTTACTCGTATTTTGTAACAGTTTCATTCAAATTAACTGTTTCATCGTGTAAAACTTCCACCCTCCTCACGTATGCATCCGCTGAGTTTTGTAATACTAAAGCTGCTTCGCCGAAATTGATATCAATCGGTTCTTCAAGTAAAGAATAATATTCTTCTAATATCTGTGAAAATGAATTATTTAGCTTAGTCAACCAATAAAAATTTCAATTTCATTATATATATTACAATTGAGGAGTTCCGTGGAAAAAGGGCAATTGTGTGAAAACATAGTTTTGAGAAAAACGCAATTTCAACTTTCTATATCATCGTGGAGAGAAGTTTTCTACTAAATCACACATTTGACCATATCATCATATGTGTCAATCCCTCGACTACAATTTCCATCTATTATGAATGATGTTGAAGGCGTAAAATACTTAGATATCAAACAAAACGTTCAACAATAAAATTGCCCTTTTTCCATACATCAAGTTTTAAAAACTTCAAGGCACATGTTTTTTGCATTTGTCTATATTTCAAGGGCTTAAATTGCGAAAACAAACTTTTGGGAAGCAGTGTTTGAACATAGTAACAATTCGATGAAAAAAAAAGGTATACATATCACTAAATCTTGAAAACGTTTTCTTCAAACCAAATCTTTCCTGTTGGACTTACATACTGTAGTAAAGATTCTATATCTTTGATTTTAGCTTCACATAGATGTACATTCTGTAATTGTGACGTCATATCTTGAAAATGGGCACCAGCCTTGATAACAGTGGATGGTGTCATACTCTTTTCATACGTTTTTGATGGGAGAATTACACCAATTTTAGTGTAATGTATTATGGTGTACTTTTGAATCTGCCATTTTTCTCCTTTTTTAGTAGGGTTTTCGGACATCAATGGTTCCAGCATCTTCTTCCAATCCTTCAGCAAACTCTTGGCATGAATAATTTCAAATGGGCCAGGTTTTGTCCGGGAATTCTGGAGTATTTCAACGTATTCTTCTGCTGTTTCGATATGTTCAACTCGTTTCATTTTCATGGAGTATATTCCAAAATTCCTGTCACAAACACAATACGAATGGCCACGCACAGGATAAATATGTTCAATATCAACTGAAAGGTGTTCTGCAAACCATGCTAAGAATTTGACAACAAACATGTTTTTATCCTGCTCTCCAGCAGCATCAGAGAATAAAATTATTTTAGTTATTTTATCATTGAACTTCTTGCTGATATTGTCATAAATCAAAGAACAAACAGAATTACTATCTTTGGGCCCTTCATTTTCTAAGTACCAATACAAAGTACTAGTACCATCATTGTGACAATGGACATTAAATATGTACATCCAAAACAGTATTTTATAAAACTGAGAGTTCACATTCAACTTTGGTATGGGACGGTTTTGAGCATAATCGAACTCCAGTACTAGAGTAGATTTGTTCCGTTTCGCCTCATGTAAGTATTCTTGTTTAAGGGCCTTATATCTCTCAAACTTCAAGATGTGTGAATTGAACTCGGATCTTCTGGATTTTCCTTGAGAATTATTTTACATTTCGAACAAAAATCACACACATCAGTGCGAGGTCTGTGGAAGGAATAAGGAGATGAAGATCTGAAATAGTTGTGATACGTTTTGTATTTCATATTCAATATTTCCCCAGTTACTGTTGAATAATATTCACGAAATGATTGGAAAAGCTTTTGAACATTCAGGTCCGGGTTTTCGAAGTACAATCTTTTAGTTTTTTCCAGTGAATAGTGACTCGGATAATTCGGTATGCTAACCCAATGCTCTTGTACCATTTTCCATACATCTGCTTCAATTTTGTGTGGCCTATTACTATGCTGACCTCGCTCATCCGACATAATGTGGATCCCACGATTAATTTTCTGTTGAATCACCCTGATTCTCTTTGGGGATACTTGCAGGAGATTCATGAAGAATTCGCGACAACATCCAAATATTATTCCATTAAAATTGATCTGGTACTTCCAAGCAGTGATCCTACTTTTATATTTCCTCTCATTTTCAGGAACAAGTCTTTTTGGTTGCAATGAAATCAATGACTTTGCAATAATGTTATCTTGAATGTTTTTGTTCCCACAGTTCCAAAATGAAGTGAAGAATGAACTCTGTATATTCGCAGATACAGATTGGTGACAAGATTTTGTACAGCAATTAGTTACTGTTGTAAACTTCTTTTTCTCAATTAGTTTTCCGTCTCCGTCATAAGTTCTATACTCCTTACCTTTGTCTTTCTTTATCTTCTCAGAGTTTTTTTTCCACAAACATTCTAACCTCTGTTTCTTTCTCCCTTTGTGAGCGTCTTTCAATTTTGCATATTGAACTAATCTATCACTTTGACAATTTTCATCACTTGAATCTTCTCCAATACTCCTTTCCTGTACAGAACTCATTTCAATATCGGAACTCATTATAAATGACCACTGAGGTGTTGAAAATGAAAATTGACCGCAAATCAGTAAACTTCCACTTGTCCCATCACAAACTTTTCAAATAATGTGTTGAAAAACCATGTACAGAATGAAGTTAGTTAGTTAGAATAGTTTCAATTTGAAGAGTCACGAACTAGGATCACTCTGATGAATGCGTTCACAAATAGCCTGTGCAGGGTGAGGTATATTGAAAATCTGAGATTGAATGCATACAGAATAGTAGAACATCGATTCTGAATACTATAATCTGAAGTGGATCAAATTAATAATTTCGCCTTCGAAGTTCTAAGTGAAACACGGATGTGAAACGTGATTTATGGAAAAAAGGCAAAAAAGACACATGACAAGATTAGCTATATTTTGGGAACGGAGTGAGATATCCACTTCTTTCAAACGGCAAATTGACAATGAAAGTTCAAGCTATCATACAAGCCATTCTCCCGAAAAAGGGCAATTTCGACTTTTTGCCCTTTTTCCACGGAACTCCTCAATTGACGTCCGACTGAAACTGGTAGAGAACTTCTATTTCCAGTTGAATTTCAGCAAAAAGTGGGGCATAAGGGATTACTCTTTTGTCAGCTCTTCATGAATAACGAGTCAGAGAGAGAGAGAGAGAGAGAGATGAGAGGGAGTTATAGTTTTATGAAATATGAAACTGTGAAACTAACTATACTATAAAGTAATATTCAACTGTAAAAACCGGTGAACTCTATAACATACTGGAATGTGCACTTTCTCAATTTTCTATAATATGGTCCGGTCAGAAAACAATTTGGAAGAGAGTGAGAGAGATCTGAAAAATTGGCAGGATATCTCTTTCTAATACGTGCTGTTTAAAGAGAGAGAGAGAGAGAGGGGAAGAAAATTGGGTGAGTTTCACTCTCTCTTGCTCATGCAATCAACTATATCACTCTGACCACGCGGATCTGGAGAGAACTTATTCCACTATGTTCTAGAGTTCATTGGTAAAAACGGTTGATTGATAAAAATGATCCGTTAGATTCTACTCTTTCTTACTGAATAATTTTCGGTTATGGTATTTTCCCAACATTGTTGAAGTAGTGAAGAATAGGCGTATGGAAGGTTTTATCCAGTAGGTCAGGAGAATAGTAATATTTACAGTGGCGGATCCAGTTACTTGCCGATCTCTCTCTGCGTCCATTCAAACATGCATCCTTTTTTAACCTGCATTTCTGAATCACCGGGAAGAGAGACAGACAAGTTGCTGGATCCACCACTGGATATTTATACCTTGTCATTTGATTAATCCGTTTCCAGTTTTTGAATTCGCACTGGAATATTAGTACACTGAGATCAATAATTTACTAATACCAAGAAAATATACTCTTAAATATCTTCAAGAATGCATATTCATGATTGCAGCTAATATGTTGTAGAGCCAAGAGAAACTTCCTTAAATCAAGAAAATATTTTCTCAATACAAGAAAACTATGCTTGGTTCCAGAAAAATCCCGGTATATTTTATTGAGTCAATCGCGTTACAAAATCTGATACACTACTCATATCAATGAATTGGTGACAATTTTTCAATTTTCACAGTTTATGTTTTTTAAGTTGCAGAATTCGAATATCCAAATATTTCCACGATATTTCATTTCCTCTATCCATGTTTCTGTTATAAACAATTTGATTGAAGTTATAGGAAATATAACTCGCTCAGCGCATGAAACCACGTAGAACAGTGGTGATATTGAGCAATAAAAAAAGGTCAAAACAAATAATGAAAAAAACTTGAAAACCAAAAAACATTATCGGTCTCAAATCAATAGTTTCGGAAACATAACTCACGGTTACTCAGTCGTTGATCAACGAAATCGAATGAAATATTCAGGATGTGTACTCAGTAGTATACCGATTGTCACAGACCACGGGATTCAGTGGAAAGCATAATTTGTTGAATTTTATTTAATCATACATCAATGATCATTGAAGATTATGTTTAACGAGCATCTTTGTTACGGGAAGTTTTATGAAACTTGAAATTCTCTCGATACTTCTTTTTCCCGAAGTACGTTAAACATAATCTTCGATAATCATTGACTTATGGTTGAATAACATTCAACAAATTATGCTTTCCACAGAATCCCGTGGTCTGTGACAATCGGTATACGAGGGTGGATTGATAAGTTTCCGGCCTGACCAAGAGATGGCGCCACTAGGCCTACCTTGAGGTGGCGTTCTATAGTACCATCCTTAGATAGCTTGTAGCTATAGTTTCAGTCCGATCGGCATGTTAGTTTAGTTTTGAGAGCACGCTGACCAAGACGCCTCTGTGTTTTTCGTAAAAATGGAAAAGCTGGAAAATCGTGCTGTCATCAAATACTTTTATTTGAAGGGGTTAACGCCGAAGGAAATTAAAGAAGAGATGGACTCAACACTGGGGATCCTCCCCATCATATTCAACCGTTAAGCAGTGGGTTTCCGAGTTTAAAAAGGGTCGTGTGAGCACCTCTGATGAGCCTCGCTCAGGACGCCCTATTGAGGTCACAACTCCAGATATGATCGAAAAAATCCATCAAATAGTGCTGAAAGATCGCAGATTAAAAGTTCGTGAGATAGCTGAGACCTGTAAGATGTCATATGAACGTGTACAAAATATTTTGCACCAACATTTGTATATGGAAAAGCTCTGTGCAAGATGGGTGCCGCGTTTGCTAACAGTCGACCAAAAATTGATTCGAAAGAACATTTCTACCGCCAATTTGGCGTTGTATAAGCGTAATCCAAGCGAATTTTTGCGTCGATTCGTAACCGTTGACGAAACTTGGGTCCACCACTACACTCCTGAAACCAAAGAACAGTCTAAACAGTGGATTGGACCAGGGGAACCAACTCCAAAGAAGGCAAAAACAATTTTTTCGGCGAACAAGGTTATGGCTACTGTTTTTTGGGATGCAAGAGGTTATTATATACAGTGATTACCTTGAAAAGGGTAAAACTATCACTGGTCAATACTACGCAGACTTATTGCAACGTTTGAGCCACGAAGTGAAAATTAAACGACCTCATCTGGCGAAGAAAAAAATCTTGTTTCATCACGATAACGCACCAGCGCACACGTCAATCGTTGCGATGGCTAAAATCAACGATCTGAAGTTTGAATTAATGCCGCACCCTCCCTACTCTCCAGACCTAGCCCCGAGTGACTATTATCTGTTTCCTAACCTCAAAAAATGGCTTGGCGGTAAGAGATTTGCGGACAATGAAGAAGTAATCGAAGCTGTAAATGGGTATTTTGAGGAGCTTGACGAATCAGTCTATAGAGATGGCATTACTAGACTAGAACACCGCTATGAGAAATGTATCAGCCTTGGAGGAGATTATGTTGAGAAATAAAAAAAAAAAAATTCTTAAAAACGTTGTTTTTCTTGGTCAGGCCGGAAACTTATCAATCCACCCTCGTACTACTGAGTACGCATACTGAATATTTCATTCGATTTCGTTGACAAACGACTGAGTAACCGTGAGTTATGTTTTCGAAACTATTGATTTGAAACCGATAATGTTTCTTGGTTTTCAAGTTTTTTTCATTATTTTTTTTGACCTTTTTTTATTGCCCAATATCATCACTATTCTACGTGATTTCATGCGCTGAGCGAGTTATATTTCCTACACGGAGAAAATGCTTTTGAGAAACTTTACTCGACTGAATTGAGTGAAACAAGGACATTAAGCGATTTTTGTTAAATTCCACCGACAGTTGAGTAAAATGAATTTTACCAATGTTTAATGCACATAGAAGATGTTTTCTGAAAAAAAAAGAAGAATATGACTTATAGTTCAATAATAAATATATTAAGTGATGAAGAATGTTGAACTCATAGTTGAGTAAAATATGAGAAACAGTGGAGCATAATATAAACACAACAAAAGAAGATGTCATCAAAAACATATGAATGACCCACCAGCGTAAGTTTTGAAGTTTGTGCACGAGTTGAGTAAACCGTGAACCAGTGTTGAAGAAACATCGAGTCAAAGATGGCAAACAAAGATGGTAGCACATCGTAGATAACCTTTCATAATGTCGTAGAAATTACACATAGTAGTACAAAATTTCAATCTGCATTGTATTCTCCACAGGAAATCTTGTAGAGAATAAGTTCTTTAAATTAACCACAATCACATATACATGACATTACATGAATACAAACATAGGCATACAAATTATCGATACATCGATGCTTGTACTGTCCTTATATATCAACTATTAGGTGTAAACTTTGCTTCCGCCGTTTTTTTCACAAATTCGAGGCTTTATTGTAAAAAACTGGTTATAAATTTATGATTCAAAGTATTGTCCATCGCTGGCCACTACTTTCTCCCATCTTTCGGGCAGCATACGAACCCCGCGTTGAAAAAACTGGTCATCTTTTGAAGCGATTCACGAATCGATCCAATTTTTTACTTCTTCATAAGACCGGAAGTGCTGGTCAGCTGGGCCGTGTGCCATTGATCGAAACAAGTGATAGTCCGAGGGAGCAACGTCTGGAGAATACGGCGGGAGGGGTAGGACTTCCCATTTCAAAGTTTCCAAGTATGTCTTGACCACTTTCGCAACATGAGGTCGGGCATTGTCATGCTGTAAAATCACTTTATCATGTCTCTCGTTGTATTGCGGCCGTTTGTCTTTCTTTGCTCGGCTCACACGCATTAATTGCGTTAGATAACGATCGCCTGTGATTGTTTCAGTCGGTTTTAACAACTCATAATACACTACGCCGAGCTGGTCCCACCAAATACTGAGCATAACCTGAGAACCGTGAATATTCGGTTTGGCCGTCGACGTGGAAGCATGGCCGCGATATCCCCATGATTTTCTGCGCTTGGGATTATCGTAATGAAGCCATTTCTCGTCCTCAGTCACAATGCAATGCAGAAATCCCTTCCGTTTTTGCCTTGCAAGCAGCTGTTCACAAACACACAAACGCCGTTCAACATCTCTCGGCTTCAACTCCCCGAGCAGAAATTTATATCGGGGCCACATGAGGACCTGATGTGGAATGCCTGACTTCCTATCAGGCCCTGATGTGGCATCCACATATGGTCCCGATGAGGGATTTAACGCGCCGTGTAATGTGAGCCTGAGGTGACTATCCATATTTGGACCAGAGATGGAATGACCATATTTGCCTCTGATGTAAGTTCACGAAAATTCTGTGCGATAAATTTCTAGAATCCATGGAGAATGGAGGTCGTACATAGATTTTGAAGGTAATGCCCAACTGACTGCATAAAAATACCAGACCTTTTATTGGGATATCGAAAATTTCATTATCAAACAAAATCTAGTATTTATATGAAAGGTGGCGAGCACATAACCTCAGAATAATGGTATATCATCAATAGCCTTTGTGCATTATTGAAGTTAGCAATAAAGTCAAGTATAAATATATCAATTCTAGATCATCTCTATTTATTGGATTACGATAAATATTAGATTCAACAATTGAATCAGATTCCGTAGATATAGAACTTGGATCTATGTCTCTTTTATGATCTCGCACATCTCCGGAGTTTTGTTTACAAATTTTTCGAAATCTTTGTACACGTAAGCGAGAGTACATGCGTTTCCTCTGCTTTTTTGCACCATCCATAATTCACACATGAATAATTCAACACATGGTTTACTTAACCCATTAATCCCCATGGCGAAACTGCTGGGCCTACGGGAAAAGTAACTATTGGAAATAGGATATCTGGGTGGAGCATGAACATCCACGGAGAGAAAAAATTTGTACAATTTGTTTGAACAATTTGTTGAAAATATGAATTCACGTGGATGAAAACCCCAGGATCGTGTTCTACGGAAAATTTCATATGAGAATAGGTGATTTGGAAAGTTTTCAACCATCGCATTTGTTTGTAAATAACAATTATAAACAATTTCGAATACTCCATACCCGTTCGTGCCCACGGTGAAACCGCTTGGCTTACGGGAAAAGTAACTATTGCAAATAGGATATCTGGGTGGAGGACGAACATCCACGGAGAAAAGAAATGTTTACAATTTGTTTAAACAATTTGTTGAAAATAAGAATTCACGTGGATGAAAACCCCAGGATCGTGTTCTACGGAAAATTTCATATAAGAAAAGGTGGTTTGGAAAGTTTTCAACCATCGCATTTACGGAATTGATTAAACAAGGGAATATCATAGAATATGTGAAGATCGAAATATGAGGGACTGCGTTGGGAGCAATTTTTAGTGAAAGAAATGCCCAATCAAATTTCTTATTTATAACAATTGCGATATCTAAAAATTTTCCGAACCAACCATTTCCGATATAATTGTTTCTAATTTTTATTTACAAACAAATGCGATGGTTGAAAACTTTCCAAACCACCTATTCTTATATTAAATTTCCCGTAGAACACGATCCGGAGTTTTCATCCACGTGAATTGATATTTTCCACAAATTGTAAAAATTTTTTTTCCCGTGGATGTTCATCCTCCACCCAGATATGATATTCCCAATAGTTGCTTTTCCCGTAGGCCAAGCAGTTTCACCTTGGGCACGAACGGGTATGCAGTATTCGGAATTGTTTATGATTTTTATTTACAAACAAATGCGATGGTTGAAAACTTTCCAAACCACCTATTCTTATATGGAATTTTCCGTTGAACACGATCTCGGGGTTTTCATCCACGTGAATTGATATTCTCAACAAATTGTTCAAACAATAATTGTTTAAACAAATTGTAAACATTTTTTTTCTCCGTGGATGTTCATCCTCCACCCAGATATCCTATTTGCAATAGTTACTTTTCCCGTAAGCCCAGCAGTTTCACTGTGGGCACGAACGGGTATGGAGTATTCGAAATTGTTTATAATTGTTATTTACAAACAAATGCGATGGTTGAAAACTTTCCAAACCACCTATTCTCATATGAAATTTTCCGTAGAACACGATCCTGGGGTTTTCATCCACGTGAATCCATATTTTCAACAAATTGTTCAAACAAATTGTAAAAATTTTTTCTCTCCGTGGATGTTCATGCTCCACCCAGATATCCTATTTCCAATAGTTACTTTTCCCGTAGGCCAAGCAGTTTCACCATGGGCATTAATGGGTTAATAGTTCGGACACATGAACAATTATCAAAAATGTTTCTTGATAACACGCGAAAACCGTCAACAGATGCCACAATACTCGTAGAATATTCATTTCAATTCATTTATTGAGTGAACTGGTACTACAACCAAACTCATACGAACTTGTGAAGACAGGAGAGGTTATGGTTGCGTGCGCAGCTTACCATGCTCCCTCCGTTATGGCGAATTTGGCTAACTGCACTGAGGCAAACTCGGGATATCTCTGTACTTTGTTATCATCGTTAATAAATCTCTTATTTATTAACGATGATAACAAAGTACAGAGATATCCCAAGTTTGCCCCAGTGCAGTTAGCCAAATTCGCTATAAGTTGCTATAAGTCACTAGGAAATAAAGAAAGGTAAACCACGTTCTGCACACATCAGGATCACATTTGGCATAACAAGTCGGGATCAACTATATTATGCCCTTCTCAGGGCCATGTCTGGCAAACCCAAATATGGCAAGCCTGATTTCAGTCCGATGTGGCCCAAATAGGACCCCGGGATTGCCATAAAATTTTTCTGCTTGATTCGTACGGCACCCAATTTCCTCGTTTCTGAATCATTCCCATGACTTTCAGGCGTTTTGAAATGGCTGGTTGCGTCACTCCCAATGATCCTGCCAATTCTTGTTGCGTTTGACACGAGTCTTGATCAAGTAATGCCTCCAATTCTGCATCTTCGAAAACCTCCTCTCTTCCACCGCCATGCTGGTCTTCGACGTTGAAATCACCGTTCTTGAAGCGTTGAAACCACTATCGGCACGTTCTTTCACTAACAGCGGCCTCACCATAGGTATTTGGGAGCATTCGATGAGCCTCAGCCGCAGATTTCTTCATATTAAAGCAGAAAACTAAAACCCCCCGCAAATGACGAGAATTCGGCTCGTAAGCTGACATGTTTAATCGAGAATAACTTTATGATGCAGACACAAATCGACTAATATTTCGATGGCGTTATGTTTACAAAAACCTAAGCTTATTGTATGACATCTATGATCTATTTATTTCAACTACCACTTACCACTACACTCATCTATTGCAAAACGGCGGAAGCAAAGTTATACACCTAATAAGAAACTGTATCACCACTTGCGAGAAACCTCTAGAACCGTATCAAGAATTTGTGATTTCCTCGAAGTCTGTCAGTGACGGATCAAGATATTCTACGGCCACGAGGTAATTGGAAAATATTGATGTATCAACTACAATTTTTTCCAATTGAATTCAAAATAAATTCTCTCCATAAAAACTTTATATTCTTCTTTTTTTATTCAATAATAGGGGATATTTCAGGGAAACAATTGATGCCTTTTGTCATTCCTCTCGTTTCGCTCCCTAAATGTGAAAGGCTGCAAATTTGGTGGTTTCGTTTCATTAAATCTCAAGAAGTGACTTTATCCAATTGAGTGGGATTCTCACTCGTTCAAAGTATAGTCTTTTTGAGTGAAAAGATCACTCGATACATAAAGTAGTTCGAGGATTCTACTTTCAAATCTCAGAATATTACTCGAAAGTAGTAAAAATTTCATCTGGAAAAGAGCCGTCTCATCTGTAGCTGCCTAAAAATTATAATTTTGTTGCAAGACATTCAGATAATGCACGATTCCGTATGGGGAAAAGCAGTTAATACGTCATGTATCCATGTGTTTATTTGCTAAACATTTTTCTTGTGTCTCTTTTATAGCTATATTAGGAAAAAACAATTCTCATTGATAGGGCCCACTTGAAAAAAAAAGACAGAAATGGATTTTTATCTATGAGAATCACTCGTTTTGCAATGATAATTTTTTCAATTCAGTCGCTTATTTTTCAAAAGAATAGATTTAAGAGTTGCGAATATCATTAAAAATATCAATGAAAAGCTGCTTTTCATGAGAAATCGATTCCCAAAACAGAATGATGAACTATGAATCAAAGCAATATTCATATAATGACAGGTGACTTTTGAACATTTGAATGTCGGTGAATTAGGAGCGTTACTAACGTTTCACGCACCCTTACCTCGGAATATTGTTTACTCAATTCATCATATTTTTATTTCGTAAATGTACGATCAACATTTCTATTGTTGAATAGAAATCATATCGATCGTTTTTATGTTGAATTTACAAATCATGAATATTTTCAAAGTTAAAAAAATGCTCACAAAGAACTTGTGTCTCGCGTACGACATTGGGAATCATGACGTCACTGAGGATTGTCACTTCACTCAACTGTTGAGTAAAACGTGTGATCATAAAGATCAAAAGCTTTACAATGGGACATACAGTTTTACACAAAACAATCTAGATGATATCGTAACTTATTTCACATTTCCATCTGAAATTCACTTTGAACTTCACCATTCCATAACGTAATAAATTGGATTTTCATTAAAAAAAATTCCCAAATAGTTTCATTTCATGATCAATTTCAAATGAGGTGATGATATTTCAATCAGAAACTGATATATTGTCCCGTTATAGATTCCACCCAACTTGAGGGGGAAAGCTCCTCTAGAACTTTCAAATTTTGCATTTTTGGTTTTTTGCTTTAAAAATTCAATTACAACCTCATAGTGATCCCGATTCTCAATTCGATGCATCGAGAATCGATGTTTTTTCATGAAGAAAAATCGGTTTTTAATCGATTATTTTTTTCATCGATTCTGAGAGAATCGATGCTTTTTTCTTGAGGATCGAAATTTTGATGCATCGAAAAAAAGTTTTGATGTGGAAAAATTTGGTAGGGGTCAGTTGGTACGAATGATAGTTGACACGAATGAAATAAGACCGAATCATAATAAAGTCGAAAAATTCTCCGTAACTATTATTGTGATCAAAGTATGACTAGTAACCATAGAGATATAGAATAGAGGACGTGAGACAGCCGAAATCGCGTGGACTCCTTAGAAAGAGAGAAAAAATGAAATTAGTATCAGCTTCCTTCTCTAATTGTGAATAACAGACAAGGAAGCGCGTTCTTTGTTCTCTTTCTAAGAAGTCCACGTTTCCACTCACACAAAACCCTTGGTTCGCGTCCTCTATTCTATATCTCTATGCTAGTAACTGATAGTGATTTTTCGGCTTTATCTCGATTCAGTCTTATTTAATTCGTATCAACTATCATTCAAACCAACTTTTATTCGTGCGAACTAGCCCTTACCGAAAAATTTGTTCGGAATTTCATCTTGGTGAATCATAATTTGGATTCTTTGGACTGAATATCATACAGACCAGAGCTGCCAGGGCGGCATGTTTTTTCTCAATTATTTTCTTATCATGTAGTTTGATCACTAGGAATTACCAATGGGAGAAAATAATGCAATGCCAATCTGGCAGTTCTCACCTAGACATATTATATATAAAGTGGGAAGTCAGGAGAAATCCCGTGAACGGGGTGAGAAAGAAAGTGACACGAAGTATCCGATGCCATTGTCTTTCAGTTGCTAAAGACAATAACATCGATACTTCTCACCTCTCGCTTCTTAATTTTATCTACACGATTTTGACTGACTCCTGCACTCTATATGTATCATCTAGACTGCGGAAGTTTATGCAATTATAGATTTTTCATGCTATATATCTCTCACATATTTTACCCCAATGACGTAGAATTGAACGTTACATGTTTGTTTTTTTTAAATAAAACGATGCTGGATATCGTTTCATATTGTTAATGTAGGATGTATAGAAAATATTTAACAGGAAAATCCTATATTTGCATGAACTTCCGCAGTCTAGTAATATCTTTATGCAATCTAGAAGAGGGTACAATTTTAACGTTCCGAACGTTCAATGTCCCAAATGGCCTCCGTCTCGAATGAATATGTCCCGCATGTTCAATCTCTCAAAAGTCGCTGATTGATCCATTTCTAGTGAATTATTAGTAAGTCATTATGAATGGACCAATCAGCGAATTTCGGGACGTTGAACATCCGGAACATTGAGACTCTGCTCCAAAGGCGAATAGTTACGCCTTTTTTCAATTACTGGTTTCGTATTCCACTCCCCTTTATTTCTCAGCTCCACGCAACGTTGACTATGTGATTTCAACCAAATAATCATACACTTCATTCATTGCTCGATTTCTATTCTGACAGCACTCAGAGGTTTTTGAGGTGTTCTAAAAATACCCGTATGTCTTTAAGAAGTTCTTATAACGTTCTAAAAAGGTCCAAGAAACTTGTTGTTAGGGGATGGATTTGAAGATGTAATTGGTCAATCTAACAGAATTGACCAATTCACGCCGTGCGAGATAATTTTGTTGAGATCACTGTGTGTAGGGTTATATCTCGAGAAGAGGACACAATGGTCATTTGTCGAGTCTTTTGGAAACTCAAATATGATTGGCTGTTTGAGAAGAATAGACCAATGAACGTTGTGTCCTCTTTTCGAGATGGGTAACCCCACTGATCTATAATATACACTGGATAGTGCATAGCATACCCTTCCTTAGTAGAACTAAAAATTTTTCAGTTGTACCCTAATCAGTTTTTTCAATGAATGCATGCGTGCCGCTAACATAGCAAGTACTAACACACGCCTACGGATCCATGCCTCTAATAATCACAACTCTCTACTCCGAGTATGGATCAGATGATGAAAGATGAACTTTTTATACCTTGAAATCACGTTTAATCATGTTCATGACAAAAAATCCTTTGTGTTTTGAATCTTTCAAAAAAAGAATCGATTTTTCAGAATCGATTTTCTTTTTGGCCGATTCATCGATTTTTAGAATCGAAAATTGAAAAAAGAATCGATTCTCAGAATCGATTCTTTTTCCAAAGAATCGGGATCACTACAACCTCAAGGACATTCATCAGAGGAAAAGTTACGAGATCTCTCCCCCCAGTTTTCTCAACGATTAATGAATATAATCGATTTTAATGAGCAGGTGCATCTTCTTAGCATATCAGAGAAAGTGCAGCTACTCTTTATTTTTCATTTTATTTGTTCGTTTCTGAGAAAACTGGGGGGGCGATTTTGGAATCTAGTAACTTTTTGGGAAGGTAGTGAATGCCGTTAAGAATATATTTTCAATGTTTTAAGCCCAATAGGAAGTCTAAAAAGTCCCTAGAAAGTCAGTGAAGTGATGAGCTTTGAAAGTACGAAAAGCAGCTAAACGAGCGCGGTCTCTACGGTCTATACACGGAGAGAAAAGAGGTGGACTAATCCGTGGTGCTTCAAGCAAACATACGAACTCGTAGCATGAAGCATGCGTTGGTTGAATGATTGCATTAGAATAATTGCGTGCAGGTGGCGTCGATTATGTTTAGATGAGTCAACTGAGAAACGGCTTGTTCTTAATATACAGTCCAGCGCCTTGTGTTATTTTAAATCGCGTTTTGTATAATTACTTGATAAAATGAGTCGTCAACTTGTTAAAAATGGTGAAAATTATCGTCCAAACAATCCTCGCCGTAAGAAATTTCAAAAAATCAATTTTCCAGTGTACCAAACATGGAAGATGAAGAAGAGTCAAACAATGAAGCAAGTATTTCTGCAAAAAAACTGAAGTCATCACCGGACGATATTATTGTCAGTCAAAGTTACCGCTATAGAATCATTGAGTTTGTTAGTGTATTTTCTACCCTTGCCGATATATTAATGTGCAAACAGTGCAAACAAAAAGTGTCGTTTGGACAATCAGGGGACAAAGGACTCGACTTCAAAATTTCCGTTTCTTGCAGATGTGATACTGTACTTATTCCATCAAGCCCGTTTATTCATTGTGCTTATGAAATAAACAGACGTATTGTTTTGGCAATCCGCTTACTTGGTGTTGCTCGAGAAGGCATAAACATTTTTTGTGGCGTGATGAATTTGGGCAGCGGACTAAGTGTACATGCTTATGCACGCATTATCGAACACGTACATACTTCCATCAAAAAATTGTTTGATATCACATGTAAAAATGCAATTGAAGACGATAAAAGAGGAAATGGGGCAAGAGAAAAACCTTCGCTGAATTTCACTGTAAGCGGTGATGGATCTTGGAAGAAGCACGGCTTTCCGTCTTTGTACGGTGTAACTACGCTAATAGCCTATTATTCGGGAAAAGTAATTGATTCAGTTGTGAAAAGCACCTACTGCCAAGTATGTACGTACTTAGAACATCATCCCAACGATCCAGAAGTCGCTGTTCACGAAGGAAATTGTTCCATCAATCATAAAGGCTCTGCAGGCAAGATGGAAGTAGATGCGATTCTTGAAATGTTTGGTCGCACATAGGAGTATTTGACTCCAAAACCTGGCCAAAAGTCGATTTTTCCAAAAGGATGAATTCGAAGGGGTGTCGATCATTTTTGATACTTCAATTATTGTCGAATATGAAGGCAGTAATATGTTTTTCATACAAAAACATTTGAACGCGATATAATCGATCGTTATCTGACAATTTCATAAACGCGTGATTTTGATCGCATACGATCGCGTCCCATTTACCTTACCTGAAAATAATTTGGAAGCGTTTTTGTAGAATATTTGTTTCTATTTGTTATGAATCGTGATTAGCCAGGTACGTAATACAGTTTTTGTTATTTTTTTCTATTGTTTATCCATAGTTTGAGAGCAGCTTCATGAATGATACATCTCGTCCTGTTGTTTTTACATAAACATGAGAGTTTTTTTCATACTTCCGAGTGCTTCCCAGTACTATTCTTGATGTATTTGGAAAGAATAAGTACTCCACTCACGATTTCAACAACAAACAGCCGCAGAATACCGCAGATGTATTTTTTAAGGGGCTTGCTGAGAAAGGATCTGATTCATAACCAAAAGATTCTCTTGACAGCCAACTTAACGAGTCATTTAGAAGGAAGCCAAGGGTTATCTTTGTGACTAGTATAGGGTGAGATGAATAAAGCTACATAATTTTGGGATTACGATCTATTCGATTATAAATGTAACCAAGTTTTGACGCGTAAGAGGTGAACTGGTTAAACATAAACTTTTGGTTGTGGAACAGATATTTTTTTCGAAGCTTTTTCTGCTATAAGTCTTTAAACGAAATAATTTTAGCAAAGCATTTTATGCATGTATGTACTGTTGTATCTATTTCATATTAGGGCCCTCAGGATTCAAAACCCTGACTAGGAAACACCTTTATCAACTGATGAAGACATGCCCTGAGAAGGAGTGTACAAAAAGACTCGACTTCATCGAAAACGATATTTTAGAGAAACCATCATTTCCCGAACATGAAAAAAAAAACTTCAAACGGAAATTTTCTCACTTCAAGACCGAAATGAAAAATAGATGGTTCGCTGTACATAAAGTAGAAAGTATTTTTTTGGAAAACAACCAAAATTGGTTGGAAGGTACTATTGAGATACCTCTTGAGAAAAATCTTTCCGGTCGACCTTCAAAATCATCTGATGAATCAAGTGATCGTAGCAAGCGGCGGAAAACGCAGCCACTGAGGGAAAATGTAGAAATTGCAGAACTGACTTACGCCACTGAGATGGGACTACGAAAATCTGGGAGAGTTGAAGCTGCAAAAATATTAGGAGAAATTAAAGCGAGTCCTACGAGAGCAGCCAAATATTCCAAAGCAATTGCTTCCCACGAGCCCACACACGAAAAATCACGGCTTACATCATTGAAAGCTCTGTCAATTTCCGTGGAAGCTAATTTATCAAGAAAACAGTATGGAATCATACGAACGAGTGATAAAAAACTTTTTCCATGTTACAGCATTATTCAAGAAGCTAAGAAAGAATGTTACCCTCCCTCAGAATTTTTTCAAGTGACCGCAACTAGTGTTGAAGTTCAACTTCAAGCTTTATTAGATCATACAAGTAAGCGATTGATAATATATTTAGATGAAGTTTTGAATACTTTGACTGCCGATGACATCAATTCTCTAGAATTAATTTATAAATGGGGATATGATGGTTCGCAGCAATCGCAATACAAACAGAAATTTGAGAATAGCTGTGATTCCGATGCCAGTATCTTCCAATCATCATTAGTGCCCATTCGACTCATAAGTGGTAGAAACAAAAATATTGTACTATGGCAAAATCCTAAGCCCTCTTCACCTCGATATTGCCGGCCAGTCCGAATTAGATTTTGACATGAAACTGCAGATATTACGAATGAAGAAATAAAATACATTAATGATCAAATTGAAAACTTGCAAGACACAGCAATTTCAAGAGTTCAAGGCGATTTGTCAATAAAACATACATTGCTCCTCACTATGGTAGATGGGAAAGTGTGTAATGCAGCCACAGGAACAACATCAACTATGGGATGTTATACTTGTAAAGCAACATCCAAAGATTTCAATAATCTTTCGAAATCAAAAGAAGAAGATATAGAAGCGCTTCAGTTCGGTTTGTCGATATTACACGCGAGAATTCGATTCTTTGAATTCTTATTACATTTATCATATAAAATACCTCTCAAAAGATGGCAAGTACGCTCAAACAAAGACAAGAAGGTCGTCAAAGAAAGCAAAGTGGTGATACAACAAAGGTTCGGAGAAGAATTAGGGCTCATAGTTGATGTTCCTAAAGCAGGTTTTGGCACGACAAATGACGGGAATACGAGCAGAAGATTTTTCGCGAATTCAGAAGTCTCAGCAGAAATAACTGGGGTGGATTTAAATCTAATCAACATATTCAAAGTTGTTCTCGAGGTGATTTCTAGTGTTCATGAGATACAAATTGGAAAATTTGCCAATTATACTTTCGAAACCGCCAAATTATACATCGAACTTTACCCGTCGCACCCTATGTCTCCCACAGTGCACAAAATTCTACTACATGGTCCAACTATTGTGAAACATGCCTTATTACCAATCGGTAATTTATCAGAAGAAGCAGCTGAAGCGCGGAATAAACATTTCAGACCATATCGCCTAAATTTTGCACGAAAATTTACAAGACAACAGTGCAACTTGGATGTTATGAATCGATTGCTATTAACTTCAGATCCACTCATAACGAGTCTGCAACCAAAGCAGAAAAATAAGAAAATGCCATTCACTAAAGAAGCTTTAGAAATGCTTCTTCCGACCGGGACTCAAGAACTCAATGAACCTGAGAACCAAAATTCAGAAAAAATAGGATTGTTTCAGAGAATTCTGATGACGGATTTGATTATGTTGATGACAGTTCAGACGAAAGAGATTGAAATTTGTTGACTGAATAGTTGGTCTAATTGTTTCTGAATAAAGAGCTATTTTCATTGTTTATTAGCTGCCTTATCTTTCATATGAGTACAATTATGTGTTGTTCCATCATGAATATCATTATGAATGTTTTTTAGATTGGAAAATGTACTGATTCAATTTTGGCAACTGTACGGAATAAATACTCCTACATGCGACCTCAAAAATTCCCGGGGTACTATTTTCACTTGAATCTGATGGAATTGTGGGATTTTTACTACCATATTGGGGTCACCATTTTGAATTTCGGTTGTTTTATCCCAAATTTGAAATCAGCGACTTCAAAAACTCTCCAGGTATCATTTTTTCCCCAAATCTGATGGAGTTATGAGATTTTGACTGCCATATTGGGACCGCCGATTTGAATTTCCGTTTTCCGATTCCGAATTTGGAATCAGCTACCTTAAAAACCGGGAACCGACGAAGTCCACGTAAATCTGTCGACATTATATATTTTGGCCAGCTTTTGGGGTGGAATACCCCCATGTGCACCATATTGGATCAGTAATTCCCATTTTCGTAGTTTTTGTATCAATTTCGAATCCACCCACCTCAAAAACCCCTATGTACCAAGTTTGAAATAAACGGCATAACATCTTATATTTTGGTCCGCTATTGAGGCCGAATACTCCACTGTGGGGTGCACCATATTAGCTCCGCCATATTGAATTCTAAGAAATTCTGAATTTTGAATTTCAGATTCGTATTCAGCGTTCTAAAAAACTCCTATGTATCAAATTTGACGGGAATCGGAGAAATTTTCAGATTTTCGTCCGCCATATTGGATCAGCCATTTTGAGTTTTGGAAAAAGAACTTCAGATTCGTGATCAACGCCCCAAAAAACCCACATGTACCGAATTTGATGGACATCGAAGAAATTCACAAATTTTTGTCCGCCATATTAGATCCGCCATTTTGAATTTTGGAAAAAGGACTTCAGAATCGTATTCAGCACCCCGGAAAACCCCCATGTACCGCATTCGATAGAAATCGAAGGAATTTTCAAATTTTCGTCCGCTATTTTGAATTTTGGAAAAAGGACTTCAGAATCGTATTCAGCGCCCCGGAAAACCCCCATGTACCGCATTTGATAGAAAACCTAGGAATTTTCAAATTTCCGTCCGCCATATTGAATCCGCCATTTTGAATTTTGAAAAACAAACCCCAGATTTGTGATCAGCGACCTTAAAAACCTCTCTGTACCAAGTTTGAAATAAATGACATGGCATCTTATATTTTGGCCAGGTTTTGAGGTCGAATACCCTACTGTGGGTCGTTCAGAAGAGAAGTATGGGGTACGTTACATTAATTATGTCGGAGATGGTGACACAAAAACATTTAAAGCTATATTAGATGCTAGTCCATACGAAGATGTTGAAGTTAAAAAAAGTCAGTGCGTAGGTCACGTAGAAAAGCGTATGGGAAGCCGCCCTAGAAATTTAAAAAAGACCGTAAAGCTCGGTGGAAAAGGTAAACTAACCGATGCTTTGATTAAAAAACTCACAAAATACTATGGTCTTGCGATACGAAGGGTGCGCACTCGAAAGATGATATGAAAAAAGAGATTATGGCCACGTATTATCACTTGATCTCAACCAATAAAAAGCCGCAACATCAGTTCTGTCCCACTAGCGTCGACTCGTGGTGTAAATACAACGCTGCACAAGCCAACAATATTTCTTATGAACATCCAGCTCCACTGCACGAAGATGTACAGAAGAAAATACTGCCAATCTATGAAGATTTATCACGGGATGATTTACTTGAACGTTGCATTGGCGGTTTCACCCAAAACGCGAACGAGTCTTTCAATTCAACCGTGTGGCTTTTAGCTCTCAAGCACTTGCATTGTGGCTCAAAAATTATTGAAATCGCAGCATCTTCTGCTGCAGGAATTTCCAACGATGGCTACTCCTTCGTACTCAAAGTAATGAGTGACCTGAGCTTAACAATAGGCTTGGAATGTAAGATTTTCGCAGACTTGTACGATAGCGATCGAGAACGGAGGCCAGAGCGACGTTCGTTAACATCGACAAAAGAGATCAGAACTGCACAGAAAAAAAAGAATGCGGCCGTAATGAATGATTTTCACGAAGTAGAAGGTTTGCTTTATGGTCCTGGTACCGCGGATTAAGCTTGGGTAACTATAAATTGCTTTTAATTTTACTTTACAAGAACGAAAACTTTAGAGGCGTTTTTCTCAAAACATGTTTCTTTCCGCGCCGGGGACTATAACTCAAAAAGTACTTGAGATATCAATTTGAAATTTCCCAAAGATATTGTTCAACGTATTGGCCTCAGCATATACCTAAAAGTGTGCATAAATTATAACTAAAAATATTGTTTACAATAATTTGTTCTTGAACAAAAAAGATTTAATTCTGTTCTTTTTGTGTCTAAATTTTCAATTTTTTGTTTTTTGTTAAAAGTAGGTATATGCTGAGCGGAATAACTTATTCTAATGGAAAAATTTTGGTGTCTTGATTTCAGTTGACTACAAAAGGCTGAGCACTCCCCGGCGCAAAATGAAGGAGCCAAGTTTCAGCAGCTGTAACTCCGCCATTTTGTTTTTTTTGGTTATGAAAAAATTCATATGAATGAATCAAAACTTCAATTATAATAAATTGTTTCTTTGAGCACGATAAATACTCTCAATTTTTTGTGAAAAATCATTGAAAAACCTGTTGTCTGGAGAAGTTGCCCCCTTAAACGAGAATTTACATTGTTTTACACCACTTCATAAAAAATCGTTGGTATATAATACACTCATCATATTAATTACTGCCCAACTAAATTTGTACTGTGGGATTTGAAAGTTTGCCCAACCGTGCGATTATTCTGTACAATTTGTTTCTTAATACATACCTAAAATCATTTTAAACTTCGCAAAAATGCCACTATATGTCCCTGTTTTACTCAAGATTTGAGTTATCTTTCCCAAATGAATTCTCTCCGTGTATAACCTCAATCAAACTGTTTATAACAAAAACATGGACAGAGAAAATGGAATGTCGTGGAAATATTTGAATATTCGAATTCTGCGACCTAAAAAACATGAACTGTGGTTGAAAAATTGAGCGAATACAATCTTTTCTGCGGACCCTGGTGTTCAGCCGGGAAATGACACATAATTGTGATAGATTTCCGTTGCGCGCTTATGAATGAATCGCTGTATTCTGCAAACTAATAGTCCAATCGATCTGAAATTTTCCATAAAGTTAGCCCATACACTAGCGAACAATTTTGTCGCTGGAAGTTCTTCGTAGCTCTGACTTCCTACACCACTTGTTCAATGTGAAGCATGAACAACGTGATTTTCACCTTGAACTAAAAATTTGTCAATTTTTCATCAACTTTCAAAAACTTTCGCGACATTATGATCTTCTGGGGAGTTTTACAAATCGAAATCTGCAAGATTCATTCTAATTCATTCCAAAATGAATGAGATCGAACGAATTTAGTGTTGAAAAACATTCATTTTTGGTACGAAAGAATGTGCCGTTTTTATTTTTTTTGTCGAAAACTATACATCCAATAGTTCGATATTCGAATTCTCCGACCCCAAAAAAAATCCTGTTGGGAATATTGGGTGAATACAATTTTTCCCACAATCCATGATATTCAGCCGCTGAAAGATGCAAAATCGTGAGGAATTTCTGTTGCGCGCGGATCAATAAATCGCTGCATTTTGCGAACTAACAGTCCAATCGATTTGAAACTTTCAAAAAAGTTTGTCCACGCCCTAGCGGACAACTTTGTCGCTGGAACTTTGCTGATACTTTCTTCACCACTTTTTCAATGCAATGCATGAAAAAGGTGATTTTCACCTCGAATTGAAATTTATCAATTTGTTATTGATTTTCACAACCTCTCATGACATTTTGTCTCCGGGGAAGTCTCACGAATTCAGATCCGCAAGGTTCATTTCGATACATCAAAAAATGGCCAAGTTGAAACGAGTTTGATATTGAAAAACATTGATTTCTGGTGTGACAAAATAGGAAGTTTCCATTTCTTTGCTCGAAAACTATCGATCCTACACAGAGGAAAATAGATACCGATGACAAGCATCTGGATTATACCAATTTTTTCTAGTCCCTAATATCCATATTTCAAGGAGTATAATCCAGATTATAAGGAGTATAATGCAGATTATAAGAAGTGATAAAAAGTTATTAATGACTAGTATCCCAGGGATATAATCTAGATACTCATCCTTATATACTCACCCATATAATATTTCTTATCCCCATTAGTATCTATTTTTCTCCGTGTAGAAAAGAATGGTGAATAGATACTGGTATTCATTGGGAGATTGTCGAAATTTCGACTTCTTTTTCGACCCTCGACGTGACCGCTTTTACCGCTTCTCGAGCGCCTAAGAGATTATTGTATGGGGACCCTCAATTGCTGCATAAGACATTTTGAACATGTCTAGAAGATATTGGAAGACATGAAATGTTCATTGGGTATACCCAATAAATATTTTATCTCTATTCGGAGACAATTATCGCAGATTTCTTTAAAATCTCGTTAAATATGTGTTTATAATCAGTTATTTTGAAGAGACTTGCACTCAATCTAATATTCACAGTTGTCAAATATTTTTCGCATCGTCATCAATCAGTGCGGGAACACGGTTTTCCACTTCCAAGGTTTATTATCGATGAGATGACGATTGATATTTTTCTTTAAATCAGAAATTTCAATAATAAGTCACTGTCACCCAAAGAAACTTCTATGCCTTATGGCTTTTTGAATTTAAAAGAAAAATTTCTTTTTCAATACACCCACAGACTTCTATATACGGTAAAACCTCGTTCATTTCAAGTCTCGTTTATTTTAACTCAAACGTCTCGTTTATTTCAACGCCAAACTTCTCCTCTTTCCCCCACGTTTGAACAGTCCCAAGGCGCGTTTCTAGTAACGATCAGTGTCACCCAATCAAAAGACGGTTATGTGAACCCGTCTTGAGCTTTATGCTGATGGTGGGAGCCCCTCTCGGCTTGAAATGGACGAGACTGTCACATTTCCGAGAGTTGACATAAACGAAGTTTTACTGTAATACATTACACTGCGAACTATCTTTCCAAAAGTAAGGCTGACATAGAGATATACACATAAACATACCAGGTATACCAGTATGAAATGAGCGTTTTTTTGTGACAATGAAATTTATTCAAAGTATTGATCATTTTGACTACCTTTCTACACATTTTGACCACCTTTCTAGCAATTTGTGACCACGCCAACAGAAATGTTCGTCTTTTGAAGCAAACCAATCAGACACCCAATTTTCGACTCCTTCGTAGGAGTCAGCCAATGCGTGTCCCATCGATGAAAACAAATGGTAGTCGGAAGGGGCCAATTCTGGTGAATACGGTGGATGGAGTAGCAGCTTCCAGCCAAGTGCTTTGATTGTATCCTGAACCGGTCTCACTCTGTGTGCAGGTGCATTGTCGTGTAATAAAATTACTTTGCCGTATCTTTTGGCCCATTCTGGTCGTTTTTCGATCAATGAATGGTTCAAATCGATCATTTGTTGTCTGTAGCGATTAGTATCAACAGTTTCACCAGGTTTCAGAAACCCATGATATACCACACCTTTTTGGTCCCACCAAACACAGGGGCTTCTTGCCGAATCGATCTGGTTTTGCAGTCGATGTTGATGGTTGTCCCGGATTAACCCATATTTTCTCCGTTCAGGATTCTTAAAATAAATCCATTTTTCATTGCCAGGAACAATTCGATGCAAAACTGATTTTCTTTCGTGTCTTTGAAGCAAAATGTCACGAGTGTTTTTTCGGTTTTCCATCTGTCCTTCATTCAATTCATGTGGCACCCATTTTCCACACTTTTGGATTTTTCCCATAGCTTTCAAACGGTCAGAAATTGTTTGTTGTGCAACATTTAACATTGCTGCCATTTGCTTTCGACTCAAAGTATCATCTTCATCCAATGTGCTAGCAGTTCGGCGTCTTCAAATTTTTTTGATGGTCTTCCACGTTCTTCATTTCTCACATCAAAATCATTATCTCTGAAGTGTTGAAACCATCTTTTGCATGTTGCTTCTGATAGAGCATGATCACCATATGCCTCGACAAGCATTCGATGCAACTCTGCAGCACTTTTCTTCAAATGGAAACAAAAAATCAATGCTTTCCGCAAATCATCACTTTCTAGTACAAAATTCGACATTTTTAACACGATGGAAAGATATAATGTCTGTTCAATGACTTGAGGTTTATTAAATATGTTTGACAGATGTCATACCGACCAAACAGAACAAAAATTAAGGCTCGTTCACAACAAATGTTCCCTATCGACACATTTGTATCTTAACGTTCACTTCATACCGGTGCACCTGTTATGTTGAAAACACGGATAAGTAATTTGACATACGTCATCAGGTACTCATCGACATTACTTTGGAGATTGTATTCACAATATTCGTACCGATTGACATATGGCGGCCATCTCCTTTTGGCCTCCCTTTGGAAACGATAGTGCGCAGTCTAGTGTATTATCCTAACACCGAAGTTCTCGAAGACATCTACAAGACATTTTCAGGAAGACATCTTTTATATACATCGAAAAGATGTCTGTTAGATATGTGAATGACGTCACAAAAGAGATATCTTCAGGATATATCAAAATGATATCTTTTACATATAGAGAATCCTACAATACTGAGTACTGTGGCCGACACGACTGACTCGTCTCATGGAAAAACAGGGTGGCGACAAAGATCTCATTTTCGAAATCCCTGGGAATTCCCGGTTTTCCAGGAGTACTTCTTGTAAATTTCCCTGAGGTTTGTGAACTTTTATATTATGTACAAATAAAATGTTTTCCAACGCTCAAATATCAATTACTTCGACTCAGCAAATAAAATTTCGATGATAAGCATAAAATTTGATAATTTTTATCGTTGAACGCACACGGAGAGATATTCATAGTTAAATTTACTACGTGATTATTGAAACCGAAGAACAGACTAACTTTCCAATGGAATTTACTGTGAGACATTGTAAATGTGATCAGGTGTCTACAGAGTAAAAAATTTTGTGTATTTTTAACACATGCGCATGTCCCAAACGGTCCACTCAAAATTCGTTTTCAATATTGATACAAAGAATGTGTGGAATTGACGCGAAAGTGTTAATTTACATTGAAACTCTATCAATTTGATCATTTTTTTGTGTTGAATTTCAATACGAATATTGAGTGGACAGTTTTTAAGGGGGAATATACCTTTGTAAATTGTTTTTATTTTATTGGCTGAAAAGGCCCTTCAACTATCTAAAAATGATATCCAAAAGGTTTTATGAGGGGGACAATTTTTTAAGTGGTCAGAAAATTCAATTCTGCCGAGGAAGGTTTTAGTGCTGATTTTCAGTATTTTGGGGAAAATTTCTGAATGCTTACTTTTGAAATTTTCAAGTTATTAGTGAAGCAAATATATGTTATCTACTGTTCAATTTTCTTAAATTCAGTCTTCCGTCATCAGTACTTGAACTTTCAAGCTAAAATAAGCGGGAGACGCCAGAAAATCTATTGAAAACCAACGCCGTGTGTTTGGTAAATAACACTTGTTTTTCGTAGTCACAGTGATTGTCTAAACGTTGTTATTGGTTTGTGTTACTAAAATGAGTGAAACATCAGACCAATCTCGCAAAGGAATGCGAGGTGGGGAGAAGAAAGCGTCTAGAAGAAGTTCCAATAATCGTAAGGTACCAAATCGTTACCAGATGGAAGAGGCAGCTGAGAAAGTTGGCACGTCGGCGAAAAAATTGAAACTTTCGGAAGATAATTACGATATCGATTACGATTCCACTTTTGGCTATCGTATACTGTGTTTTGCTACAGTTTTTTCTGCCTTAACTGATATTTTAGTATGCCATACGTGCCATAAAAAAGTAAAATTCACCGAGGCAAGCAAACAAGGCTTAGGTTTCAGAATTGTTGTTACATGTGAAGAATGTCCACCAGTGTATACAAATAGCTGTCCAAAAATAGAGAACAAGGCTTATGAAGTGAATAGGCGATTAATTCTTGCAATGCGTTTGCTAGGTATCGGAATAAATGGTATTCGAAAATTCTGCCCTATAATGGATTTGCCATTACTAGTTGCGCAAAAAGGTTATGATTCGATTATTTCGACTATCCACACGGCTTCTGAAACTGTTTGTTCTTTTCCAATGAAGAGTACCGCTCAAGAAGAAAAAAGAATGTCTGTTGACGATGGTGAAAACAATGGAATCACAGTGTCAGGCGATGGATCCTGGCGCAAAAGAGGTTTTTCGTCACTCTATGGACTTGTTTCGCTAATAGGCTGGTACACTGGGAAACTCGTCGATGTAACAGTGAAGAGTAAATTTTGTAAGGCGTGCTTATTGTGGAAAAATAAAGACACTGCCGAGTTCAAGAAGTGGAAAGAGAATCATGAGGCAGCATGTGAGGCAAATCACGAAGGATCGGCTGAAAAAATGGAAGTAGACGGAGCAACAGAAATGTTTTTACGAGCTAACGAAAAAAAATGAAGTTACTTACATCAATTACATCGGGGATGGGGATTGCAAGACTTTTAAAGCAATTGTCGAGCAAAATCCGAACGTACGTAAAAGAGAATGCATTGATCACGTACAAAAAAGAGAATGCATTGATCACGTACAAAAAAGAATGGGCAGTCGGCTCTGAAATCTAGCGAAGAAAAATAAATTGGGTGGCAAAGGAAAGTTGACTGGTAAGCTTATTGATGAACTCACAATTTATTACGGATTAGCCATTCGTAGACACTGTCACTTCGTCGAAGAAATGAGAAAAGCTATCTGGGCCCATTTATGCCCAGAGGGCCCGAAATCATGGTGTGCTTGGCAACGACACAAGGCTATCGGAGGAGATGAAGATAATTACGAGCACAGTTCAGTAATGTCAAAAGATATTTTTTAAGCCATCAAAAAGACATACGAAGAGTTGAGAAGTGACGACTTGTTGACGCGTTGCTTGGGCGGTTACACACAGAATTCGAACGAGAGTTTGAATGCTACGGTGTGGTCAATGGCTCCGAAAACTGTTTCTGGGGGCAAGAGTGTACTCGACATTGCCGTGAATCTTGCAGTAATCTACTTCAATGACGGATACAAAGGCATAATACAAGTTATGAGTCAATTAGGAATAATTATTGGCCTTCAATGCCACAATTTCTGTAGCGAAGCAGATTGCAAAATCGGAGCGCTCCCTCACTGAAGAGGCGAAAATTGCCCGTAAGGAAGCAACATCTACCAGAAAAGAAGAAAAGCAGGAGAAAGTTGAACTAGAAGGGCAATTGTACGGTCCGGGCATCGCCGATTAAGGGTAAACACCAAATTTCCATGATTTTGTAGTATTTGAAACTTTGAACGCGTTTTTCTCGAAACTATGGTTTTTAAAACGGGCGTATTCATAGCGCCTTCAGTTTTGAACCGATCGACTTGAAATTTCAGCTGTAGCTTCCTCATTACATTTTCTAGAAAAGCACGTAGGATTTTTTCGATAAGGTGAAATTCAACGATTTTATGATCGAAAAACGACCGATTTTTTCGACAAAAAAATACATTTTTCCTTGATATTGACGCCATTTTTTCAAGAATGAATATTTTCCAAAAATCCTACGTAGTTTTCTAGTTTTTTATATCTCATTTCCAAATATATTTTTTGTTTCGTCCTAGGTTGAACATTGTGACCTGTGCGAATACGCCCGTGGAGGACTGATCAAAAAAGATGATTCACTTCCATCAGTCATTGTGCCGCCATCTTACGTTGAAATAATTCAAATAAAATTTTTTTGTATGCCTAAAGACTTGTATTAACATGTATAAAAAACCGAATTTAAAAATCTTGCTTTGTCTTTCCTCAATGAATTGTCAAAAATGACCCTTGAAGTTACCCTCACAAAGGTATATTCCTCCTCAATACAAAATTTTTTACTGCGTATTGTTTCGTCATAGTAAATTTTATTGTAAATTCAGCCTGTCCTTCGATTACAAAGCACCATAGGAAATTTAATTCTACATATCTCTCCGTGCAGAGTTGATATAATAATATACTTCCGGGTATTTTATATGGTTTATGACACCCCCGTCAAAAGTCACCGCGAGTCACACCTAAGATTGCCTAGGAACCCACATGAAAATCAATGGGTACCCATGAAATTCCCAGAAATTCCCATGTAGATTTCCATGGGACTCACCTGGATTTGTTTGATAGGGATGTAAAAAAAACTGAGTATTTTACGTCCAAAATCAACTTCTTGCTCTTGAGGAGGGTTAAAGGATCTTACATAGGGGAGCGAGGGGCTAGTTGTAACAGGGGTAAGTAGTAACACGCGAATTATTCGATGGATTTCAAGTATTGTCGCTGAATTTTGAATTGAATCTCCTATCTATGACGTGCTTCATTAACTACACACTATCGGAATCTCGTGAGACAGTGCTGTGAGTGTCTAGAAACATAGGATCCATTTGAGTCAGAAAATGAAAAAAACATCGTTTTGCAAACATTGATTCCAGTCCTATTAATCGATCCTATTCAAATATGTAAGTGACTATTTATTTTGTCTATGTATTGAGCTTTGAAATGCTTAAATAACTTTTTCATGAATTGTGTATAATTTTTGAATAGTCAACGAATATATCCGAAATCATACTATGGGGCAAGTTGTAACAAACTTTCGGGGCATATTGTAACATGTTTCGGTTCGTGCTTATTCGACTTGGTTCGACTTATTTCTTTAATTGTCGATATGCGAATGTCTTTATTCTATCCATTCTTCTTCCATCTAGAAATGAGAAATTATAAAAGAAAATTTGAAACAGGTTCAGAAAATGAAGATGTCCTGATTCAGATATCATACAAGAAACAAGTGCAATACACAATAATGCTAAATTTTGCTAGCATTATTGTGTATTACACCTAAACAGGTTTGTTTGTGCTATGTTGAATGCCCGAATAATTCTTTATGGAATAGCAATTTGAGTTCTTTTTGTACATTGGGGTGTTCTTCAAGAGTTCCTTCGGAATTCAAAGTATTTATAATGAATACTCAATTGATAATCCTTATCAAGTTTACGGATTTTGATTGATCGAATATGATTCAATCTCAGTCATAATTATAAGTGGCTATGAAAATTAACTGAATAATGTCGGAGTCCCATAATGATTGTGGTAATAGGCTGATAAGCACAGGATAATTCTACAACCTTGAGCTCAATTTTTCAAAGTTTATTTTCGTAATAAGTGTTGTAAATTCGGATCAATAAAAAAAATAGTCAGCTCAGCTCATTTATCAATAAGTATCGTACCATAACAAAAAGTTAACATGTTTTCAATCAGCACCTATTCTAGTGTTACTATTTGCCCCAAGCCTGTTACAACTAGCCCTGAGTACGGGGTAAGTTGTAACAGCTGAATTGTTTTAGAATAATGTCTGTTGTGCTAAAATCAGCAGACTTTTTGATGACTATCTTTTTGCATATGATGGGTGAATGTTCACGCTTACGAAACATTCAATGATGAGCAAGAAATTATGAATATATTTCACAATATTAGCATTTTTCCAAAAACTATTACAACTAGCCCCTCGTTCCTCTACATTATACTTCAGAAACCAGGTATATTACGTAAGAAATTACAAAACTAGGTAACAAGCTCAGCTCTGGTAAAATACATGACAGAATAATAGTAATGCAGTAGAACTCCAATCATCCGAATCGCCGATTTTTCGAATCGATTTCAGAACGATTTTTTTTCTCTCTCTTTTAAGACGCACAGTTGAGTATGTATAGTTTTTCTTCCTTCAAAAAATCCCTTTTTTCCGTAAAAAATCCGATTATCCGAATATTTGATTATCCGAATGGGGTCTGGTCCCAATTGATTCGGATAATTGGAGTTCTACTATATTTATGAATTGAAACCACAGGTTCCATCTCAGTTCGTATATTTTCAAACGATAAAAATAATTTTGATACAATCTTGTTAATTCAATACGCAGGTACATTTTCTCATCACTGGCAAATAAATATCAAATCATAATTACAGCACTTTTTTCACTTAAAATATTGCACACCTCCGTCTACAATAAGAATTACCGTTTCAGATAATACATAAAAATACGTTGAAACTTTGTGATGTTTGCGAACTAGACTGTTTTCAGAGCCTTCACTACTCTACTCTTTCTTCACTACTTCAGTTCACTTGTACTAGATATCAATATGGCACGCATGGATTATCAAGAGGAGGGTGATCTGAAAATGATTCTTCATGTATGCAAAGGGATATCGGATTGTATGTCATTTCTAATTTGAAATCGCACGTAGGTGGATGAATTCAAGATGAATGTATCAACTGGACATGAGATAGATTTTTATAATACATCAAAACAAATTCATGAATATCATATTGTTGTTAAATATCTTATGTTAGAAAATCTGGTAGAATTTACAAGTCAATCTAGAATAAACTTCATTTTCATAACCTGATTCATTTTTGGTTTCAGGAAATTTTCGCGGGAACAAATTTTTCAAAGTTTTGGTCGATTTGGTCATCACCTCTTTACCAGCACTTGATGAAATTTGCAAGCTCACACAGCAAGCTGGTCCCGATATATTTATAAAGAATTCTTTAATGACCCTGATGACATCGGCTGAAATCTATCGGCCAACTTATGTAACTTTTTATAGAAAGTTTTTATGAAAAATTCAGGAGGATCAAATGAACAATTGGAAAATACTCAATCGATTTCTGTCGTGAAAAATACTGTGACATTTTTTAATGAGAAGTTACAGTAGTTAGCAGTTAGATTTCAGCCAATGTCTTCAGGGCCATGATTCTTCATGAATTCATTGTGGGATTCTCTGAGAGTCCCTGTTATGACAGTTCAAAATGAGTCCTTTATGAATCTCTGGCATTCAAAAAAAATGATCAAGGATTCTTTATGAATGCGTTCGGAACTGACATAACGAGGGCTCTCAAATATTGGGAATGTTGGTGGCTTGGACAATCCAACCAAATACTGAGGGAAAATATCTTTTAAGGGGATAGCCTGGCGTAGAACAAGAAAAGACAAACACCTTTTTTTGCTTTTCATTTCAAAAAAGGTACTCTCCAAATTTTTTGGAGTGAAAATCCACTCCTAAAGAGTGAAAATACTGTAAGTCCAACAAGAGTGAGATTTCACTCCTAAAGAGTGAGTTTTCACTCCATAAGAAGGAATTTTCACTCTTTTTCCATATTTGCTGCTGTGCCTTGCTCAAACTTTCACATAATTACACCAAAAAATTAATTTGAATTCTTCAATATGCGAGAAATAAATGCTGCAAATTGCAAAACTATATGCTGAACAGTTGTTTCTGAAATACATCCACAAAAAAGTGCTTCTTTCTGATGTTTTACACCAGGCTACCTCCTGGTGTCAACCTCCCCATTTCTCCTGTGTTCAACACACCAAATTTCCCCTGAGAAACAAAAAAAATGGTGTTTCCCAGGGTGGTCCCTTTTGGGACTAGTCCCGTCCGCTCAAGATTAATAGATTTTAATTGATTTTAAAAAGAGAGTAAGGACCACTTGAATACAGGTGAAAGATTAGCGAGATTTTGATCACCTCTTCCTTGACGTAAACCGATCAAATTCAGGCAAAAATTTTCCAATCGGTTCTAATAGGTCTTTTAAAGCAGGGTTAATTCCCAATTTATATGATGAAAGGGAACCCAATAAACATTTTTGGGGAAATCTTACGGGACATAGATATCTTAAACGTATATCGAAGATGTATTATGCAACATTGTAAGGCATCTTTTGGATCGATTCAATGTATCTTTTAGAGTGATCCAAAAGAGGGATTCAAAAATGTTTACTGGGAAAGTATTCGTGAAAATTTTCGAGAACAACTACAATGCGATTCGTGACTGTACACAAATAAAAGGTTTTCTGGAGGTTTGTTTCATCATTTTTTGTATTCTTCTTCCAAACCAAGCCAAATCTCATACGGCACAAGGATATAAATTGGATATCTAAGATATTTTCGACATCCAATGCAGATCCAATGGACGTCAAATGAATATTAGACGAATATTGGAATATCCATTGAATACTTGATAGATGCCATATTTACTCTGTAAATCCAAATCAGTGAAAAGTATTGAGAATCAGTGAATTCCATTGACCAACCAGTGCTAAGTCATCCACTATGTATGACTTAGGACTGATTCGCCAGGGAAATTCACTGATTCTCAGTACTTTTCACTGATTCGGATTTACAGAGTAGACGTGCTGTATGGAATATGTACCCAGATAAATCACGATGGATTCTTTTTCAAGAACAAGAAATAGAATTCTTCAAGAACTCTTTTCGAACTAATGAATTTATAATGAACGCTGGAGGAGTTCAATGTTTGGGACATTCACGAATACTATGAGGGTACTGTGAGAATACTTTCAGAATTGTTTCAGTACTCTCACAGGACTCGTTAATGTCTCAAACATTGAACTCCTCCAAACTCTTGTTCAATTCATCAAATTCAAAAAGAGTTCTTGAACAATTCTATTTCTTGTTCTTGAGAAAGAATTTTCCATGTGCTATCAGGTTATTGACTGATCTTTCAAATTTTTGTGTAGTGAAAGTTACAAACTCACTTTCTTTGTTCTACTGGATAAATTTTGGTCAATTATGTTTTTTTGAAGAAAGCACTGAATGATGTCTCCTTATCAGAATAGAATTGAATGAAAAGAACAATGAACAATCAACAATTTTTCAATACAGAAAATAGTTCAAATTTATTCACTAGAGGAATACAGATGAACTGTAAGAATTAGATATTCTCGAAATATTCTGGAAAAATTAAAAAAAATCTGACTGATTATTACAATTCATTCATATTCCTTTAGATATCAGCTATTTCCTGTATTGAAAAATTGTTAAATGTTTCCTTCATTCAATTTCATTTTGATAAGAAAAAAAATCAAAAAATTACATTTATATATATTATTTCCAATGTGAGATTTCCATAAGAATCAGTTAAAAGTTAGGTAAAAGTAAAAAGAAAACAATGGCAACACCGAATCTTAATTTGCAACTCGACTTCCCACACATTTCCCTAAGTTTCCAATTTTATTTTCGAAATTCCCTGAGATTTCCCTGAGATTTGCAGAATATTAAAAATCCCTGAGATTTCCCTGATTTCCCGGTTCTGTCACTACCCTGATCGAGTTTCATCGGGTTTTATCGAATTTTATTGAATTTCTTTGAACTTTATTTGACGGTATTGAGATTTTTCGAAATTCCTGATCATTTTTTGACCCAAAAAATATATTCCGTACAATGCTCCGGCTCACAAAATGTACGCAGATCAATGCAATGTATCATTGTTTCAACAGTCCATATATGTTCCATTTCTCTGTGCGACTTCTCACAAAAATGAAAACTGACAATTACAATAGCCTATCCGGAAATTGATTTTTAGCCATATCATTTGTATTTTTTTTAGTTCTCCCCTGTCTATCCAACCGCAAAAACAATTCGCGATCAACAAAATATTTATTAAATATTCATGCGATATTGTATGCAATCTTATCAGGAATACACTATATCACCCATACCCCACACGACACCACAGTCTCAAAAGAATTAAATCATAAAGGATTCTCAATGAATTTTCGGAAAGCTTATATGGAGCATTCTTTTACAAATCGGACACTCAGTGCAGAATTGATGTTTATTCTTTTAGGCATAACTGTAGTTACTGAGGCCAATTTGAATGGCAGAACAAGATCTCTATTCTTTATTTGTCTATTCTTAAATAACTCTATTCCTAAATATCTCTCTTCTCAAATATGACTACTCCTAGATATCTCTATTCTTTTATACATGAAAAAACACATGTATATTTAATCAATATTGAAAACAATAGATTTGTGAAAATAGAGATTTGTAAGAATTGAGATATTTAGGATGAGTCATATTTGGGAATAGACTTATTTAAGAAAAGAGATATTTAGGAATAGAATGATTTGAGAATAGAGAAATAAATAGAGTTCTT
Organism: Gonatopus flavifemur; assembly: GCA_018340375.1. Classification (NCBI taxonomy): domain Eukaryota; kingdom Metazoa; phylum Arthropoda; class Insecta; order Hymenoptera; family Dryinidae; genus Gonatopus; species Gonatopus flavifemur. The sequence continues at coordinate 47,863,209 of JAFFJZ010000003.1, read as the reverse complement.
GATCTGCCATTTCAATTTATCAATACTACAGTGTTTATTACCGGCTTCTTTGGTTTTATCACTCGGAATTAATCTTCACAGTCAACTTCAGTTCAATCATTTGGATAAACTTTTTTTTACCGTTGCAATGTCCTCCTGGCAGAACATTGTAAGGAACTCCAATCGAATTTTTGGCTCGTGATGAAAATCAGGATTCCAAAACTACAACCACAAAGGGTTCGATTAGAATATTATTCACGATATTTTGCTAGGAAGATATCAAATATCCGGTGCAATTATAACCACAATTACACAAGCTAGCGTACCTAGTTCACTTATCAGTTTCAACGTTCAATTCTGCCCTGAGAAAAGTAGTTTATCAGAATCAGGTAAGTGAAATCGTACTGTATAGAATTCATCATAGATTGGATATGTTATTATCGTGAAATTTTTATAAAAAAAGTACCGGTTATTCTGAAACAGATGCCAATGCTTTTTCATCTTCCAAGAGTCACATACATACTTTGATATTTTACATTTATCCATCATGGAAACGTTTGATTCAAATACTGGTAACGAAGCAAATTGTTCATGACACGAATAAAACTCATCTATCAAACAGAATGTTCCAAGGAGTGCAATCTTTGGTGTCGCGGACTCAGCACGTCATTGCTCTACGCGTCGCGCCTAACAAATTCAGATTTCTCCAACACTTCTTACAGAGCCTTCATCAATATACGAGGGTGAATTGATAAGTTTCCGGCCTGACCAAGAGATGGCGCCACTAGGCCTACCTTGAGGTGACGTTCTATAGTACCATCCTTAGATAGCTTGTAGCTATAGTTTCAGTCCGATCGGCATGTTAGTTTAGTTTTGAGAGCACGCTGACCAAGACGCCTCTGTGTTTTTCGTAAAAATGGAAAAGCTGGAAAATCGTGCTGTCATCAAATACTTTTATTTGAAGGGGTTAACGCCGAAGGAAATTAAAGAAGAGATGGACTCAACACTGGGGACATCCTTCCCATCATATTCAACCGTTAAGCAGTGGGTTTCCGAGTTTAAAAAGGGTCGTGTGAGCACCTCTGATGAGCCTCACTCAGGACGCCCCATTGAGGTCACAACTCCAGATATGATCGAAAAAATCCATCAAATAGTGCTGAAAGATCGCAGATTAAGAGTTCGTGAGATAGCTGAGACCTGTAAGATGTCATATGAACGTGTACAAAATATTTTGCACCAACATTTGTATATGGAAAAGCTCTGTGCAAGATGGGTGCCGCGTTTGCTAACAGTCGACCAAAAATTGATCTGAAAGAACATTTCTACCGCCAATTTGGCGTTGTATAAGCGTAATCCAAGCGAATTTTTGCGTCGATTCGTAACCGTTGACGAAACTTGGGTCCACCACTACACTCCTGAAACCAAAGAACAGTCTGAACAGTGGATTGGACCAGGGGAACCAACTCCAAAGAAGGCAAAAACAATTTTTTCGGCGAACAAGATTATGGCTACTGTTTTTTGGGATGCAAGAGGTATTATATACATTGATTACCTTGAAAAGGGTAAAACTATCACTGGTCAATACTACGCAGACTTATTGCAACGTTTGAGCCACGAAGTGAAAATTAAACGACCTCATCTGGCGAAGAAAAAGATCTTGTTTCATCACGATAACGCACCAGCGCACACGTCAATCGTTGCGATGGCTAAAATCAACGATCTGAAGTTTGAATTACTGCCGCACCCTTCCTACTCTCCAGACCTAGCCCCGAGTGACTATTATCTGTTTCCTAACCTCAAAAAATGGCTTGGCGGTAAGAGATTTGCGGACAATGAAGAAGTAATCGAAGCTGTAAATGGGTATTTTGAGGAGCTTGACGAATCAGTCTATAGAGATGGCATTACTAGACTAGAACACCGCTATGAGAAATGTATCAGCCTTGGAGGAGATTATGTTGAGAAATAAAAAAAAAAAATTCTTAAAAACGTTGTTTTTCTTGGTCAGGTCGGAAACTTATCAATCCACCCTCGTAGAAGATGATTTTTATGGGAAATTCAACACGGGAAGCGATGGTGTAACTTTCCAGTGTCTACGGTTTGGGTAACGGTGAGTAAATCAGTTTTGAACATTTAAATTGTTTATAAGTACATGAATTTGCAAGTTCTTGTAACTGGTGCCTTCTTGTAAGTAAAGTTCGTTTCCTTACTATCATCATACCAATGATAAATTCGATACGGAAGATAAATCCAATGATAACACCACATCGTGCGCATGAATCGAAACGAAGATATTTACATCGATCAATAAAAACAATCGATGCATGTGTGTGGCTGATGCAGTGAATAAACACGTACGGATTCATGTCTCTAATAATCACAACTCAGAGTATGGATTAGAAGGAAAGAGATGAACTTTTTATACTTTGAAACGTGTCAAATTATATTCTCTCTTGTATCGGGTGAGCCAATGATTGCACTGGATTCACACTCACAAACGACGAGAGAAAACGGACACATTTCAAGATTCGAAAATTAAAGTTCGCATGAACTATGAGGAAAGAATCTTGAAAAACAAACTGTCATGGCCAGGAGTCGGACCTGGGACTACCCATAGGTGCTGGGGTGCATTAACCAATTACGCCACCATGACCCCGACAGCCTTGTTTTTCGAGATTCTATTTTGAACTATGGAATGTTGAATTAAGAATATTACGAGACCACAGTGCTGTCTGTGATCTGTAATTAAAGGGAACCCTTTAGAAGTGACAGAGGGTAAATCACTATTATCATACCAATGATAAATTCGATGAGAGAGATAAATCCAATGATAACAACCACATCGTACGCATGAATCTATACTCGGAGTAAGGAGTTGTGATTATTGGAGACATGAATCCGTACGTGTTTGTTTGCTGCATCAGCGACACACACGCATCGATTGTTTCCATTGATCGATGTAAATATCTTCGTTTCGATCCATGCGGGCGATGTGGTTGTTATCATTCGTTTCCTCACCTTCAAATTGAAAAAAAACAATCAAGTATCAACGATGGATAGAATCAGAGTTATGATCGTTTGAAACTCGGTCTAATTGGGAGATGGGTAGAATTTCGAATTCTTGTATTTCTGAAAATAGTGAAACTGAAAAAAAATTTTGATATCATGTCCCCTTATTTCAAGTACAGAACCTATAAAAAAATTCCCAGTTGAATTCAAGGGGGATCGTTTAAAAAGTGTTCGATTTGTGAAAGAGGACCCCATATATGAGGTCATAAAGTATTCTCAATCAATTCTGAAGGGATTCTTAAAGAACCCCCGTTATGTCAGTTCAGAATGAATTTCTGGAAGAATCCTTCTTTTTTTTCTCAAAAAGAAGTCTTCAGGAATTCGAAGAGAAGTCTTGGAGAATTAAAAAAGAATGCTTGAGGAATTCTAAAAGGATTCTGAAAAGGATTTTTAGAGGACTCTTAGAATATTCTCCGATTCAACTATTCCCACGAAGCACCACAATCTCAGAAGCATTCATAAAGCATTCTAATCGAACTGCACCGAGAAAAATCACATAGTTGCTGTAACTAAATGCTAGCCACGGCAGCAAAATAATTGAGTCATATACCAGACAGCTAGACTTTTATTCAAATCAACGCATTTTGTTTAGTTAATTGAATTTAGTTGGATTGAGTAAAACTTTCACTTCTCACAAATAAATATTTTGACGTTGTGCTAACCAAACATTCCAAGTAAATCAAAATGTTATTTCAGCTAAATTATTTAGTCGATAAAATATGATTGTACTGAAATATTGTTGGTTATTGAAAACCAGATATATACCAGGAATCACTAAACAACCTTGCTAGAAATGACTCTAGTGATTTTCTAGGTTATTACAAGGCCTTGCTAGGCTTTGAAAGTCCCTCGCAAGGGCATCGTAAGATTTTGCAAGGCCTGGAGAATACCTAGAATGATTTTTGCTGAGTATATTTAGTCAGGAGAGATTCTGAAAAATTCTTTGCATTTCCACTTGCTCCATATTTTAGCACCATTTCACTGCATAAAAAAAGATTTTGTACGAATATTCTTCAGACAAAACGTTCCAAAAACCTTTGAACCTAGGAAACTGAAAACTTTTGCTATGGAGTAATCTATTCTTTCAAAAATGAAATCTAAACTTCCGTATCGCCATTGATGCACGCGATTGCAGGCGTGCGTTGAAAAATGGACATGGGTGGAAATGCCGGTGAAACAATTGAAAATGACGAAATGGTAGTTAGCGCATGCGTAATCAGATTCTATTTGCTGAGGAACTTGAATTGTTAGTTGTCACAAATAAATTACTTATGGGTCATTCCATATCAGATTTACAACTAAAATTTTAATTTCAACAAAACTTTTTTCTCGCATTCTAGGAAGGAAAATAATCGATACGTATTTTTTCATTTTGATCGGATGCCTTCCATTTTCGAGATACGATTTTCCAAAGTTTTGGAATTGAAAAAATCGAACATTTTTCATCCCTGATATTTGAAAAGCCTTTGGATTTGGAAAAAACTTTCGAATCACAAGAATTTGTATTTTGTGCGATCTCACGAACTAGATATATGAAATAAATTTTTTCTTGTTATTTAACCCATTTATTTTGCGAATGTTAGAAATAAATTCAAGTTCCAAAAAAAAGACATGCTTGAAATTAATGTCTCCATAATGTAATTTTTCATCACTCCCCATAGAATGTCTCATAAAAATTTCAAAGTGGACAGCTCAATAATTTTTGAGATATGATTCATAACGTAGAACCACATCGGCTTCAAGCGCGGAAAATTGCATCGTCCACACTGAAGTGTTCGTTGCCCAGCGCGTGTCAACATGTTCACATGAATTTATTTCTAAACATCGACAAATCCCACGCAGCACAGAAGTTGAAGGAGAACTCTTAAGAATTCATATTGAATTTTTCAAGTCCCAGTTGAATCCTTCAGGATCTCTTCCTGATTTGGTGTGCTGTATGGAATGTGAGTTTATAAATTTACATATTTCGTGCATTCTCTTACACAGTATGTTTGCTTATATGCGTTCGTGTAAGGCCCGAGTCATATGGAACAAAAATCACGCGAAACCCTTGGTTGAATAGGGAGGAGAATATTCACCTCTCTCTTCAACCAAGGGATCCGCGTTCCGCTTTCCGTGTGATTTTTGCTCCATGTGACTCGGGCCTAAGGATAACTCCATTCATTCCGGGTATAGACATAAGTACGCGTATGGTATAACAATTCGAACCATAAAATATTTATACACCTCGGTAAGGAAAAACAGTTCAACAAAAGTTTTGTTTTATAATGAATTTATTATTCATTGCATCCTCGAACTCGCAGACCTCATGATGTGTAAATGATGTATAACATCAAACATCAAACATACTGTGTAAGAGAATGCACGAAATATGTGGATATGATCCTAAAGGATTCAACTGGGATTTGAAAAATTCAATATGAATTCTCAAGAATTCTTTTTCGACTTCCGTGCTGTGTGGGATTCATAGATTCTTCCCAGGTAGGAATTAACCAATGGCCCAAGCTTGGCCCGATCTTGGCCCAATTATGACTTATATTGGGCCAGAATCCATGAGGAAAAATGGCCCAAGCTTGGTGAAAGCTTGGGATGATAACCTCGTGCCAGGCTTGGTGTTCAATATTGGGCCAGAATGCAATGCCAAGCATGGCCCAATGTCTCATGATATATGTATTATGAGTATTTTGGAGCTTGGCTCATACGATTAAACCGGATATGGCCCAAGTTGTGTATTTCAACTTTTGCCGTGCTTCAACCTGATTCTTCAAACATACTTCTTGGAGAAAAAAATGACGTCATTTTTCATGCCATCCCTGCTAAAAATTTCCTATAGAAAACGATAAGATTTTTAGCAGGGATATCGGTACAACTCTGTAAAAATCACAAACATGGAGATGTGGCATAGGTTCTCAAATAAACATTGGTTGTACATTGGCCCAATATTGGTTCACCATGCTTGACAGTTTAATGTTTTGCCAAGCTTCAACCACTTGTTGTAATTACATTCCCTACGAAACGTGGTATAGATTCTCAAATAACAAATGGTTTGATATTGGGCCGATAGTGGTTCGCTATGCTTGGTAGCTTAATGTTTTGCCAATCTTCAACCACTTGTTGTATAGGCGTTCCTTATGAAACGTGGTGTGGGTTCTCAAATAACAAACGGTTTTATATTGGGTTGATACTGGTTCGCCATGTTTGGGAGCCCAATATTTTGCCAAGCTTGCACCAGTTGTCATATTGGCATTTCCCATGGAACCCGGTGTGGTTTCTAGAATGAACAACGGTTGTATATTGAACCAATATTGGTTCGCGATGCTTGGCAGCCCAGTATTTTGCCAAACATGGGCCAGTTGTCAATATTGGCATTTCCTACCTGGGTAGAAATAAATTCATATAAACATGTTGACACGTACTCGGCAATGAACACTTCAGTGTGAACGATGCAATTTTCCGCGCTTGAAGCCGATGTGGTTCTACGTTATGAATCATATCTCAAAAACTACTGAGCTGTCCACTTTGAAATTTTTATGAGACATTCTATGGGGAGTGATGAAAAATTACATTATGGAGACATTAATTTCAAGCATGTCTTTTTTTTGGAACTTGAATTTATTTCTAACATACGCAAAATAAATGGGTTAAATAACAAAAAAAAATTTATTTCATATATCTAGTTCGTGAGATCGCACAAAATACAAATTCTTGTGATTCGAAAGTTTTTTCCAAATCCAAAGGCTTTTCAAATATCAGGGATGAAAAAATGTTCGATTTTTTCAACTCCAAAACTTTGGAAAATCGTATCTCGAAAATGGAAGGCATCTGATCAAAATGAAAAAATACGTATCGATTATTTTCCTTCCTAGAATGCGAGAAAAAAGTTTTGTTGAAATCAAAATTTTAGTTGTAAATCTGATATGGAATGACCCTTATGCTACTATTATATACCCTCCGTTACTCGCGCTATGAGCGCGACGCCGGCTTTTCATTTCAAATCCTTGTGCATATTCAACCATCGAAAATAGGTTAACGCTGATCAAGGAATCCTTAGTTGATAGTCTCTAGTACACAACAGTAAGGGTTTTAATCATATTTATTACATTCAAGTACGAGAAATTTTAATTTTAATGTTGAGGTAATTAGAAAAAGCGGCGCGCCGCTCACAGTGCGTGCAGATACGGTAGTGTTTTTCCTATGCGACGTTGCCATACTTCGTATTCAATTGATCAGCTGTCAGAAAAATCATGGCGAGCAGATGAAGGAAGTTATGTGTTCCTTATACAAGGTTTTATAGTTATATAAAACTATTATAGTTATAGTTGAATTTTAATAAGTCTCGTAATTTTCATTATGGAAATTTGTGATATTATGATTATCAACATGTGATAATATGGAGCTTTTCATTCAAGAACCTTTGAATATCAAGTTTTAAATATCTTTAAATGATGAAAAATATTCTTTTGCAAATCGGAAAAGGAAAAGCAAAATTCCCAAATTTTTTTCAAGAATAATAAAATCTCTCTCAAACGTACGTAGATTTGTATGGGTTTCTGTTTTCAATAATTATAAAAAATTATAACAAGTTTGAATGTACTATTATCAAAAGACTGCGAAGAATTTGTGATATTGTGGTATTATAATTATATTGTGATATTATAGTTATTGAGATAGAATAATTTAAAACTTACGCCAAAGATATGGGTTGATTAAGTTTGAAAAAACTTCACATAGTGCAAAATATTTTTTTTCTGAAAATCGAATGACCAATATTGAGAATAAAACTTGCAATTTTTTTTTTTAAGATAAAATTTCTTCTAATCCAGTGAACATTTTTTTGTTTCAAATTAAAAAATATGTATTAGTATATTCATTACTGGAACCTCTGTAAAACCTGTACTGGAAAACTTCTTACATAATTTCTTTTAATAAAAACGTATGTGCATGAATATTTCATGTTGTGTAAAATCATCATCATATCCATTTCAATCAAATAAAATTTATTCATTTTCAATCTTCATCAGAATATTAATAACACAGCCAGCACAAATGCTCAATTTGAATTCATAGGAACTTCTCTGAGACCTCTAGAAGATTCCCTGTTATGCGATTGATAATGAATTCAATGAAATTAAAAATGAAAACGTACTGAATGCCCGAAGAACTCATTATGAAGTGTTGTTATGAGTTTTTTTTCAACATTAAGTCATTCATTAGGAGTTCATTTTGAATTCAAAATATTCATGATGAGTAACGGAAGCTCTGCGAAGACTTGTGCGGTATGGGAATCCATTGAACGACTTATGATATACATGTTTATGAACAATTTAGATATTTTGTACATGTTAAATTGCTGAATATTATAATTTGTGATCATTATATTTATTTAATGGGTTTTCCAAATTCATTCATCTAGATATAATGGGTACAGTGATAAATGAAGATTCTACATTTGAAAATGGCGCCATAATTTGCAATACGTTTGGCAACGCTGCAAAAAAATTAACATTGCGGCGGATCGCCGCGGCGCGAGTAACGATGTCCGGCAGAGGCACGCGAGTAACGGCGGGTTAACTGAATTTTTTTATTTAGAATGAATCGACGTCAAATCATTGCTCTTGCTACCGCAAACAAATTTTTATTTATATCAAATAAAGATTTATTCAAATCAACTAAAAGATTATTAACTGAAGTATTTTTGCTCACGCAACTAAGCGATTTCTCTCAGTGTGATTGTGTGCTTTATGAATCCTCCAAGAATTTTCCTTGGACTAGGGTCAATCCGCGTGGAATCGTCCAGAAAACAGAAAAAAAGTTGCTCAATATTTTTTCAATTTTTCATAAATTGTCAGTTGATTTGCCAGTATATCAAGAGTCAAAATGAATGGTCAAAAAATTTTCAAACTTCTGGACTTTTTGTTTACGCGCATTTTTTAAAGCCCTTGCGAGCATGTTTTAATCAAAATAATGCTTCACGAAAAACCTCATAACTTTCTCAGTTTTGAAGATATCAAAATGATTCAAGATCCATTTTATTCGGGAAGAAACGAAGTGAAATCCTGGTAGGAATCATTTTTTCCTAATTGGTAAAAAATTGTTCAAAATTGACTCCAAAAACTACACTTTATCTTACGAAAATTTCCATTTTTGACCTCAAAATTTCAGTAGAACGGAATACGACTCAGATCTGTCATTCTTACCGTGAATAGATATCTCGTAGAACATTTTCTAACCATTCATTTTGACTCTTGATATACTGGCAAATCAACTGACAATTGATAAAAAGTTTTAAAAATATTGAGCGACCTACTCTGGATGATTTCACATGGATTGACCCACTGTGGTGCTGTGAAGGTTTAATCCGGCTTGCCTAAAAACCTTGATGCATGGCTAATTGCTATAAAAACTAAAATAGTTTTGAAAATCTTCTGGAACAATTTCAAACAGATCACGAGAAATTTCAAAATCATTGTTGGAGAAGTATTTCGAAGTCCTATGAAAAAATCTTAAGGAGCCGGAATTATGAAAATGAACCTCAGACATTTTGCATTTCGCTACAAGTTCGATCATTTGACTGGAAATGTGCATATAGAAGTATTCGAATGGCTGTTTTGTAACATTCTTCGATATTTTTATTGATTCATATTAGATCTGCTTCAGTTCGATCCGAATTACTCACTTTGAATTTTCAAATAAATTCGTCACAAATTCTTTCATCTTTTCTAGAATGTTTTTGGGATTCTGGGGTAAACTGAGGAGTTTTTGGAGTGTCTCAAAGAATTTCTCCAAAAATTTCCTAGAATTATTTACAACCTCATAGAGCATTCTTCAAGACCTCTCATGTGCTGCGGAAGGTTGGAACTTTTATCGAGACGAATTAATAATCAAATAACGGAATACTTAGCTTTTGAAGATCCAAAATTTTACAGTACATTTTTCAAATGACGTTCCAAGTGTCAAGAGATTGATTCAAAAGAATAGAAAACACCCAGATAAAACACGAGTTCTACAAGAGTTCTGTAAGAATTACATTGTATTCATTATGAATTCTTTTAGAACTTTTGTGCTATCTGGGCAATGATCCGTCAGATTTTGGGAGTTTGAATTACCGGTTTGTTCCTATCAACGATTCAAACTCCAAAAACATACCTCTTATAGAATTCTTTGAGACATCTTTCAGGATTACTTATTGAGGTGATACCAGCGTTGGTAACTCGCACCAGTGGATAGAGAGGTCCGATACCGACGCTGATGTCCCCTTTTCTTTCAATTGAATTATGGTTCTGTTTAAGAATTCCTCTGTGATTCTCAGATAATTCTTCTTGAACTCTTTTTGCTGTGTGGAATATAATACGTAAACGAAAATATGATCATCATATACTATGTTTAAGGGGATAACAGCGATCCCCGCTGATGTAACCCGTCAAACAAGCGTACCGACTGAGTAGACATTTTTTCGGGAAGAATACTGTGAACTGAATTTATGAAAAAGTGTAAAATCTTCAAGAATCAATCTTCAATCCTTTATTTAATACATCACCCGAATTTGGAATTTCAGAAAACAAGTTTGTGTTACCGACTGAGAAAAAATGTTTCTTCGAAATTCGCGATGTACCGCGATAAATAAAGGATTGAAGATTTATTCCTGAAAATTTCATACTTCTTCATGAATTCAATGCAGAGTATTCTTGCTGAGAAAATGTTTACTCAGTCGGTAGGCTTTCATGGCGGGTTGCATCAGCGGGGATTGCTGGCACCCCTTAATGCTACGAAGTTGGTTGAATCACACAGTTTTATAAATAACTTAGAAGAGAAAACTGATTGGCGATGTTCTACAAAAATATCGAAAATAATCAATTACTGTGAAAATTACATCTTTCCAAAACAATACTTCGTGTGAATTTATAAATTTTTTACAAGAATTGAAAGTATGAGCCACAGCTGGATTGAGGGGTGTTGAGCCCCGGAGTTATGAAAGAATTCGAGGCCCCCCTCAAGTTAAAAAGCGGGAGAGAGGAATGTCCATCAGAGCTTTTTACATGAATTCTCTTCCTCAAATGGGAGCCCCGGGTGATTGGAGCGCCGGGCTAGACCCTCCTTCATCCAGGCCCAGTACGAGCATTTTTAAACGTAAGATGAAGAATTTTAGAGAATCAGAGATATAATCAAGAATTTTTTGAGTGTTTTTTCATGGCTTTTTTTCCGGGGGTTTTCAATCTGATTTTATCCGAAAAAACCCAGCGGGTTTTCGGATAAACCCAGGGCGAACCCTGTCTTTTAGGCACCTTCTTGATCTGTTATCCGCCAAAAGGACCATGATCCAAACTTCAAAGTAGTTCATCGTTCCTACCAATGTCAAGAGCATGCGCTAAGAAATGTTCACCTTTTATGAAATGACAAAGGTCTGGCGGTCACGGGCTCTTAACTCTAGAACTGTATACATGGGTGTAGTGGACCCAGGGCGTTTTCTCAAATTTATATCATTTTGCACTGCGCGGGTTTTTTGCTGCCACAAACATGGGTAGAGAAAAACATACGTCCGATTGGATTTTATTTTTATTCATCCAAGTATGTAGCTTACAGTTTGGTCTACGGCTGTGCGATTAATCGGTTAATCGATTAAAACGATCGGTGTATTTTGGTTCATCGGTTTGTCAATCAATCGATCAATCAGTGGATTCTGATTAATGGATTTTTCAATTAATCGATTAATCGACAGATTTCGGTTTTCCAATTAATCGATTTATCGACAGATTCCAATTGATCATTTCTTCAATTAATCGGCTCATGGATTTTTATCAAAAACATCAAAAGGAAATCAAAAGGTTTGCAAGGTCACTGAATACGAATTCGATATTGAAGATGTTGAATTAAAAATAGAAGGCCTGATATGCAAATTCCACACCCAATAGATCCGATTTTCTTTTAGAATCGGGATAACGAAGAAGATGAGAGAGCAAACTTATCATACAATGCTGATAACTTATACAATAATTGATAACTGGCGAAGAAATGTTTGGCAATACCTGCTACATCTACTCCATCGGAGAGGATATTTTCTACCGCGGGAAATGTAGTTACTGCGAAACGAAGCTGTTTGTCAGTATAAATGTGAAAGCGCTCGTATTCTTATATCAAAATCAATTTTTATTCAAATGAAATTGAAAAAATTAACTGCAGGTTTTAAAAAATTCATTTCGTATATTTATTTATTCACTTCAAAGTGTCAATTGAATCTTTGTTCATAATATTATTGATTTGAAATTCCAAATCTGAAGTAACCCACACAGCACAAGAGTTTGAAAAGAATTCTGAAGAATTCATCATGAATTCTTTAAACTTCGATTCAACTCTTGGGGAATTCTTTCTGAACTAGTGCGTGGTATGGGAAGAGTATGTGAAATTTTTTCATTCTTTATATTGTATAATTTCATTCCCTCCTCACAGCCATGCCGCCAATGTATATTTTTGCGCAATGTTTCAATATTCAACAAACTAACGGACAATTTGGGGAAGAAAGAATTCTCATGAAGAATATTATAAAGGTGAAAACCCAAATTGAATACATTATTAGATTTGTCTCTGGAGGCTTCCGAAGTAGCTGATCCGAATCACTTGGATCAGCTACTTTGGAAGCCTCCTCTCTGTTCCAAATACGTTGCTTCTTCATTTTATTTACAGGCCGTGGAACGGACCCGATCGAAGTGTCGTATGACCACTGTTCGGGCAGGAGGCTCACCCTTGTTCTGTAATGCACTCTGCAACACGACTGCATTGATATACAGTGCGCTCTCCGAATAGTGCCGAATGGTGTCTTCCTCACTCTATCGAAGGTAGGCATTTGGGCGAGAAAGAGGTCCGCGGCACTATTCAGAGAGCGCACTGTATGCAAGAGACACAAAAACTGGAAACTATCAGGAAATACTATTCCCAATCAATTATTGCATTGTATGATAAGTTTGCTCTCTCATCTTCTTCGTTATCCCGATTCTGAAAGAAAATCGGATCTATTGGGTGTGGAGATTGCATATCAGGCATCCTATTTTTAATTCAACATCTTCAATATCGAATTCGTATTCAGCAACCTTGCAAACCTTTTGATTTCCTCTTGATATTTTTGATAAAAAAATTTGTAGCTCAGTTCAAAAGAATAAAACAGGAACATCGATTAATCGGTGAAACGATTAACCGGCATCTGTCAATTAATCGATGAGCTGATTAATTGAAGAACCGATTAATTGGAATCTGTCGATAATTCGATTGATTTACAAACCGATTAACCAAAATACACCGAATAATCGTGATTAATTAATCGTTTTAATCGATTAACCGATCAATCGCACAGCCCTAGTTTGGTCTCCCGATTTTAATCCCATTGAAGGGAATCAACCAATATCGTTAAGAATTCCAGCCCATTACATCAGCCGGGTCACGTGGACCCATGTATACAGTATGAGGGGTAATAACTAATATGTTTTGAAATCCACGTCGATGCGGAATGCTTGACGTGGCTGATAGCGTGAGTTTTCAGCCTTCATTGTATTGCAAAAAATTTATCAAGATCAAGATGAAAACTTGAACAGTACAACTCCACAAAATTATCGTCCACGACGAACATTCCGTATCGACGTGGATTTCAAAACACAACTGAAATGATCAATGCATTTGGTTTAGAATAACTCAGAACTGTTTCTAGTATGTGAAATGGACCTAATCGTTGTTCTATTCTCCTCCATATTTGTAAGATAAAGATGTTTTTTTCAATTATAAACCCATATTAATGCACTTTCAACACAATATAGTTACAATAATGACAGAAATCGTGTATACTTCTTTTGGATAAGTAAATGTATACTGATTTCACATCTTTTTTTTTTATATGGTATGGACTTTTTGTTGAGTATTATTGTAAGGCATTCTCTCATGTTTTCATGGACTTGGCGTGACTTTTTTACTTTTTTCAGATTTTACTCTATACAGAAAGACAAATAGACACTGATTGAAATGGATAAAAAATATACTCACAGGCCATCTGTTTTTAGACGATTTTTGTCTTTTTCAATCAGTTTTTATCTGACTCGTGACCAGGATAGAGTGCTTTGTTTCGAATGAGGTAAATTCCAAAAAGTGGTAATATTGATTTGATTCACTATATTCCAAATGTTGATTGTTCACTGTTCAAAACATATTGTTTGAAAAAATGGATTGAATATACCAATCTGAAGACTTGTGCAGTCAGAAATGAATAATTTATAAAATTTTATTACATACTGTAAATCAAATTCAATTCAATAACTCCATGTAAAGCCACTGATATCCAATCAGTTATATTGAATTGAATACAACTATTTTTGCCTTGAAATGAGAATTAATAAGAAAAAATCAATCCATCCCTCTTGTATGGTAATCAAATGGTTGTGCAGGATTTGCATAATAAAGTTATATCTGTGAATTCTTTCAAAGCTCCAACTGTTCAATAATATGAATACAACATTTTACCTGAGACAATGGAAAATTCCAATCTGCAAGATCTTTAGCAGGTCTCATGAGTTTTGAACTGATATCTTGTAGTGTCACCATTGTGACTGCTTCTCATAAAAGTTTTCATAAAATAATTTTTGATCTGCAAAGAAATGAAAATATATATTATTTCATAATAATGTTGTTCACTTGAATTACATAAATCTGGGTCCTATTTATCAATGTTATGGAAATATAAACTCTAGCAATAACCTAATAAGAAATTATTACATCACATTTTCTGCTTGGGATAATAATTGTTCTAAGATTCTCTACAGATATATGAAAAAAGAATATTGTTCAATATTTATAATTAACCTGATGCATAAAACTTGAAACATTGGAAGTATACAAAATTTAAAACAACTTTTGTCAGTTATAAACCAAAAAGAAAATAAACTACATAAACAACTGCATACTAGATATTGTATGTCAAGCATAAATTGGAGGTCTCTCGTGATCTGAATCATAAAAATCATTGACATTTGAGGGTTATTACCCTTGAAATTTTCTAATGAACCATAAAATATCATGACCATTCGTGTTCAGAAAGCAATTCCGAATATGTGCACTGAGAGAAAGAGCATGCTTTAGAAGCATGACACACTTCAATGCTTCTAACGCATTTGTTACAACGTACTTTTAATGCTCGGGACTCATGCAGTTAACGCACGAGACCATGCTTTTTGGGTATGTGTCACATGCTATCTAAGCATGGGTACCGAGCGTTGGAAGCACCTTATGACAAATGCATTAGAAACTTTAGTGCGTCATACTTCTGCAGTATGCTTTTTCTCTCGGCGTGCATATAAAATAAAAAAGAAACACATAATACCAAATTTTGCATAATTCTTCCACTTGTCTAGAACTGCATACACTGTAAAAAATCAAAAATTGATTCATACTTCTGATTGTAAATTTACTTTGGAAGATTTCTGTATTATAACACCGCTGTGTACGTTGATATATTACAGTGAGTTTGTGAATTTACCATGAAATCAGTAAGCTCGTCACTTTCAGAGTATGTAATAGAGTTATCAGCTCTGAACATGATGTACTTACGAATAATTGTAAAATTACAGACATTTGAAAAATTGCCTTCCGAACGTCAGAATTTCACATTTGGTTTTTGGTAAAAACTCCATAAGAGTGAATTTGTATCATTCATAACAAAATCCCAACTTTCAGAGGAGGTATTTCTTGTACCCACTCTGAAAGTGGTAAATTTCCCTAAAGATTTTTTACAGTGTATGAAATATATTTGATTTCATCAATTTTTTAGTTTTTTTTTTTTTATTGGATTCATCATACACCAAAGGAAGAAAATATTTCCGAAAGATGTTATTTATTCATACAATTCAAATGGTATGCATTTTGTTAGATAGTTTTATTAATTGGAATGAAAACTAATTAGGTTGAATCTGTTAGATTTGAATTATGCGCAACATAAATGACAACACATGATTATGAATGAATTGATCAACACAAATTTTCTAATGGAAATCCCTATGTTCATCATTTTTTATAGAGATAATCACTTGATAACTTTTGAAACGAATATACAACACGAACCAATTGAAAAAAATGCTACAAGATAAATTATGAACACTCATTAACTTTTGTATTTTATATGAACGAGAGGTTCACATTTTTTATATTTCATTTTCGCGAAGTTTAAATCGTTTACACAAACGGAACGAAAATTCAAACCAATTCTAACTCGAAAAATTTGATAAATGATCGGTGTTTATCTTCTAGAGTTGATTATTTGAAACTGAAAACATCGTTTGAAAAATGTACTCTAAGGTTTTTGGACTCTAACAGCTGAGTATTTCGTTATTAGATTAATAATTTACGTCAATAAACAATACGAACTTCAGCAATATTATATTTTAATGATTTTTTAATATGCAATATTATATTTTAATGTTATAATGTTATACCTTATGTAAACAAAAGCCATTTTGCAGAGTTGTGTACCATCTTTGCAACATTAGAAAGTTGTCTTCAAACTTTGTAATAATGCTTGGAAGTGATGCAACATTACACAATATTCAAATGAAGGAAATATTTTCTGGAAATGAAAAATATTTAATTTCACATAAAAGACACATTTCATAGGGCCGGTGGAACTTTTACTATCAGTGAAAAGGTGCCCGTGAGCCCTCGCATTTTCTCTCTGGTAAGGCGAACTATTAGCAAAATCATAGATATAATAATGAGGAGTAGTACGTGTCATTTATTAGGTCAGTCATTATCAGTGTTGCCACCAAATCCCGGAATCTATCGGAATTAGCCAGTTCCGTTTATTTATTAAAAAGAATGACAAATCACAGAACAACAGAATTCCCGGAATAGTAACGCTGGTCATTATACATTGAAATTTGTTACTACTTATTACTATGTTGAAACGTACGTACAAATGAAATTTCACCGAAATATCAACTACTTTGAATCACAATTCATTGAAACAAAATAATCCTAATTATGTACCCCATAAAGAAACACAATCTCTGATTTATCGGATACCGTTCCACAACAACCTGCAACAACCTGGTTTGGGGTGAACCAGGTGGCATAATCTGAAATAGAAAATTTTCAAACGGATTTCAGTGCCGCCATACGGTAGTACAGTGAACTATTTTACAGATATACACTGACTCTCATTCGAAAATCGGTGTGATTTGTTCATTGTTTGTGTTAGTTGTATCCAGGGTTGGGTTTATTACATGATTTTTCAATTTCTTACGTATCATACTTGGTTTCTGACACGTAATATATGTAAGATACTTGAACCCTCTTGTCCCCCCAAAGGCAAGAGGTTGGTTTTATGCGTAAGATACTCGGTTTCTTACGTGTCGTAAACTATGTAAAATACTTGGAAGTATATTACGTGCCAACCCTGGTTGTATCTATGTCAAATAGTTCACTGTACTACCGTACGGCAGCGCTGAAATCCATTTGAGAACGTTCAATTTGAGATTATGCCCCCTGGGGTGAACCTCTATTATACACTAGATAGCGGATACTAACAATTTTTTGTGACGAATTGAAGACTTGAGCCGCCATTTTGTTGTGGGATGAATGGTCATTTTTTAGCGGTAAATTTGAACCGTATCAACGTATTTCCAACAAAATCTACATTGTATTTTCACGTAATTGAAAAATTTTTCATTATCCTTTCCCATGTCATCTAAATTTTAGTTTATAATACAAACAAGCATGAGATTCTGCTTATTGTTGAGTTTTTGTGAATTTGACAAAAAAATGTATATTTTCAATCATAAAAACGTTCCAAACCATTCAAACTGTAATCAATCATGATTTTTCCGAATTTCCCATCATGTTACACAATATTGGGTATGAGGATTGGATTAATATTGATATACTGCACAAAATACTTCGATAGCATTCAAATTTACCACCAAAATTAACCATTCAGCCCACAAACAAATGACGGCCCCAGAGTCTTTTATCACGTTCAATTACTCACAGAAGTCTTGTATTGCGAAGTCCTGTATCCGCTATCCAGTGTATATTAGAGATCAGTGGTGTTTACCCGCTGCAGCTTCCCCTACTCGGGTTGGGGGAAACATGGCGGACCAATAAAAACGCTCTAAATCTGATATACAGACGAAGTACGTGTTGACCAGACTCCATTGAACTCTATATTATACTGGAATGCGCATCCCCTAGAATCCCCACCGTCAGAGAGAGGTGGTAGAGAGTCATATATTGGAACAAGATAAACTCATCCCTTCAGTTGAGAAAGAAATATTGAATTGTGTATGTCTGAAAGAGAAGAGAGCACCCCAGTACAATAGTATGCGATTGACCAGGATTGGGTACGCATAACCAGATATGAATAGCAGAGATTGCTAACGCAATGTTAAAATCATGGTCCGTATCACGTTTTTTTCTTTTGAAGAAAAATATGTGATTGGTTGAATTTTTCTTCTAAGCCAATAAGCATGAAGAGATAAACGGAAAACGTGATACTGCCAATCAGAAACTGGACTATCGTTTTCATATCTCGTTATCAATCTCTTCAACTCATCTCTGGCATAACCCAAATAGCAAAAGTTCCAAAAACTAGATCTCATTGGACCCTTTCGGAATTGCAAAATGAACTACTGAAATGTCAGCAGATTACAGTCCTTGCGGGAGAATTCAATTTGCCTTTTATCATACTATATATTGTACTGTATATAGTATGACAAAAAGTAAATTGAATTCTTCAAGGACTCTACCCGAAGAGAACATGAAGCTTTAGCGAACGTTCAGTTCAGATGTGTAAGTTTTAGATTCACAAACGTTTGACAAAGGTTCTACGGACATTGAAATGTCCGCCTCGAAATACGTTCAGGAAGCATAGATGGGACGTTCGCTGAAGGTTCATCGAAGGTTTGACGAAGCTTCACAAAAATATCTATACTTAAATTAATTTTGATCAATTCATATGAACAATAAATCAATTAATAAACATAAATTATTATAAATTAATCCAAGTATAGATATTTTTGTGAAGCTTCCTCAAACCTTCGATGAACCTTCAATGAACGTTCCATTTATGTTTCCTGGAAGTATTTCGAGGCGGACATTTCAACGTTCGTAGTACCTTTGACAAACGTTTGTGAATCTAACAGGTAGTTTTCATGAACCTTCGATCCGATCTATACAGATCTAATCTGAACGTTCATGTTCTCTTCGGGTAGTCTGCTGACATTTCAGTAGTTCATTTTATGATTCCGAAAGGATTCAATGAGATCAAGTTTTTGGAATTATTGCTATTTGGGTAATACAGGTTGGTTGAAAAGTTTCTGCGCTCGAAATGAAAGAATACTGTTTTTGTTACGAAATATATTTTTTTATTCAATATGATCTCCTAGAAGCTCAGTACACTTGTTCCAATGATCTTCCAGTAATTTTATCCCATCCTTATAATGGTTTTCCGGAAGCTCTGCAAAATAACCGTCTACGGCTGCTATGGCCTCTTCATTCGACGAAAAATGCTTTCCACGAAGGAATTGTTTGAGATTTCTGAAGAGATAGTAGTCGCTAGGAGCCAAATCTGGCGAATACGGTGGATGTTCAAGCAATTCGTACTTGAGTTCTTTGAATTTAGCCATCGTCAAAACACTTTTCCGAGCAGGTGCATCATCTTGATGAAAAATGATTTTTTTCTTCTTTAAACCAGGTCTTTTCTCACGAATTTTTTCATCCAGCTGATCCAAAAGGCTGCAGTAATATTCGGAGTTGGTTGTTTTACCTTTATGAAGATAATCAATGAACAAAATTCCTTTTACATCCCAAAAAACTGATGCCATAACCTTCTTTGCTGATCGTTGTGACTTCACCTGCTTTGGAGCTGAACAACCAGCTTTAGTCCACTGTAAACGTTCTTGTTCCAATTTAGGATCATGGTGGTAGATCCAAGTCTCATCCATAGTTTAAAACGAAGCAAGAAGTCGGTTTTATTCTGCTTAAAACGCTCCAAATGACGCTGAGAAATTTGTTTTCGATCCAGTTTTTGTTGAATTGTTAACGTGTGCGACACTAACTTTCCAAACAGTTTTTTCATACGTAATTCTTCGTGTAAACTATGGAGTACACGTTCGTCTGAGATGCCTATGGCATTAGCAATTTCACGTTTAGTCAAACTTGGCTCTTCACTAACCATATTATGTACATGCTCAATGATTTCTGCTGTGTTTGCAGTTTTTGGTCGTCCTTCGCGTGGATCGTCTTCAAGGCTAGTATGACCACGTTTAAATTCACCAGCCCAAAATTCAACGGTGCGTTTTGAAGGTGAGGACTCCTTATACACTTTTAACAATTGTTCATAAATTTCCTTTGCTTTTAAACCCTTTAAAACAAAGAATCTAATGACTGCACGATATTCAATTTTTTCCATATTAAGAAAAATCAATGACACGTCAACTTCAAATGGCTTGTAAACAAAGAATGAACTGACAGAATGACTTGTAACTTTGCATGTGTTCTCAGGACAGATATACCAACTTGAGAAAAAAAAAGTTTTGAGCTAGCAGTGCTATCTCTTGGTGAGCGCAGGAACTTTTCAACCAACCTGCACGGTAGGTTTCATGCAAGGAATAATGTGCGCATAAAACTCATGCAGATAATGCAGATAACTAAAGGGGGTTTTCTGCATCATCTTTTTTTATGGCCAAGTTGGGTTATAATTTTAAAACTATGAATTGTTTACCATTTCAACACTCATAAATATCTCTTTCATATATTCTAAATTTTAAATTTCAATTCGAAATTAATTTTCCAATGTTTTATGCATGTTCTGCATTTTCTGCGTATTCTACATGTTTTATGCATAATCTGCGCATAGTTGATGCACATTACTTATCGCAGGCGCACAGAACCCATCCCTGATTGGCACGGAATATAATAGCTCGAATCATGAATAAAATAAGAATAGATGCGAAGGTACAAGGTGAAAATAATGTACAGATAGCGTTGTCAGTTGAAGACTATATACACATACGCAATAACACTCCGGCCCCCGGCAATCAGAATTGAAAATTACAATGTTTCGTAAGATCAGTACGCTCAGCATAGAGGGAATGCATTTGAACTTACAGAAGTACTACGCTCAGGGTAGTGATATGCATAACGACTAGTAAACTGTTCATACTCGATGCAGAAAAAAAAGGACCTATACTGAGTATGAACAATTTACAAGCCGATGTGCGTATCCCTACTCTGAACATAGAACTTCCACAAGTTCAAATGCATTTCCATTTTATGCTGAACGTAGTGTTTTCACAAAACATGTGATTTTCAATTCTTGTACAGGGTGTCCC
Source organism: Gonatopus flavifemur (assembly GCA_018340375.1). NCBI lineage: Eukaryota > Metazoa > Arthropoda > Insecta > Hymenoptera > Dryinidae > Gonatopus > Gonatopus flavifemur. Next base: position 47,841,811 of record JAFFJZ010000003.1, on the reverse strand, counting down.
AGAACAAAGTACCGATATTTCACCAGCGTATTCCTGAAGCTGGCGTCCCATGGACGGAAAAAGTGACGGAAAGCGAATTGCGGCACCAATAGATTTTCAGAATTTTTAGTGACTGTTGGATGAAACCAGATAAAACTAGGCATACTTCAAAAGTATTGGTACCGCAATACGCTTTCCGTCACTTTTTCCGTCCATGGGACGCCAGCCTAAAGCTGAAATTTCATGGGGCGTCGAGCGGTAGCGTCAACATTGGAAGAAAAAAGAGAACCGATCGGACCTCCCTTTTCTTCCAATGTTGACGCTGCCGCTCGACGCCCCATGGAATGTCAGCTTAAAGATGTAATTTCATGGGGCGTCGAGCATCAAGCGTCAACATTAGAAGGAAAGAGAAGAACTGTGTGACCTCTCTTTCTTTCTAATGTTGACGCTTGATGCTCGACGCCCCATGAAATTACAGCTTTAAGCTGTAATTTCATGGGGCGTCGAGCATCAAGCGTCAACATTAGAAGGAAAGAGAAGAACTGTGTGATCTCTCTTTCTTTCTAATGTTGACGCTTGATGCTCGACGCCCCATGAAATTACAGCTTTAAGCTTCCAAATTCATGGAGCGTCGAGCATCGAGCGTCCAATTATTGCCTCAGATTTTTTCGACGCTGAATTGCGAAATGCCACAGGTACCTTTTCATGGAGCGTCAAGCATCGAGCATCAAAATAGTAAAATCCAATTCCAACATTGACACACAACCTCATATGCCAGAAAGGAATTAATTTATATGCTCATTTGATGCATTGCTGTTATTAAGCAATAAAGTAAATTACTACTGAAAAGGAATTAATTTAACCAGGACCAGGACTGAAACTCGGTATTTATGGAAATCAATTTTAACGTTGGAAATGATGAAAGTTGGAAGAAACCAACTTCATAAATTGAAACGCTGGAACGTCGAAAAAATCTGGAGAAATAATTGGACGCTCGATGCTCGCCGCCCCATGAATTGGCAGCTCAAGGTCGGAGACTCATGCTAACGACTGTCCCGGGCAACATCATTATTCGAATTGAAAACGGTAGGGAGTCTTTTGACCGAAAAAGTTTTTGGCCGAATCGACATGATTTGACAATCGCTAGTCATTTCCTAGTGTTCTCTGGAAGCGACTAGTGATTGTCAAATCATGTCGATTCGGCCAAAAACTTTTTCGGCCAAAAGACCCCCTACCTTGAAAACATCTTTCCTCTTTTTTCTTCTCATGATGTCACGTGCGACAGTCGCTAGCATGAGTAACCGGGGTTAGGAATACATTTGAGCCTAGATGCAACAAGTTTACCTATCATGTTCATGTAAAATGCATTTCCACTAACATTTGACAATCCTTTTACCCTGTATGCAATGATGTCATACATAGTTTACGACACGTGAGAAACCGAGGATCTTACGCATGAAACCAACCTCTTGCCTTTGGGGGGACGGGAGGGTTCAAGTATCTTACATATATTACGTATCATACTTGGTTTCTGACACGTAATATATGTAAGATACTTGAACTCTCCCGTCCCCCTAAAGGCAAGGGGTTGGTTTCATGCGTGAGATACTCGGTTTCTTAGGATGCGCAGTCTTGTATACAGTTTCTGCGCATGCTTCCGTTTCTTACGTTCACGTTTACGTAGCTTGTGTGTCTAGACCATTAAATACTTGGAAGCAGGGTTGGCACGTAATATACTTCCAAGTATTTTACATAGTTTACGACACGTAAGAAACCGAGTATCTTACGCATAAAACCAACCCCTTGCCTTTGGGGGGACAAGAGGGTTCAAGTATCTTACATATATTACGTGTCAGAAACCAAGTATGATACGTAAGAAATTGAAAAATCATGTAATAAACCCAACCCTGCTTGGAAGTATGTTACGTGCCAACCCCGGTGTTTACCTGCACCCGGCTGGAATGGTGTGGACGAGAAATCGTTCGATAGAGAGGGTAAAACAAGTCGGTGGACTGAATGCTGGCATCACTGCTGGTAACAAGACTGACTGCTTGTCATTGGGTGAAAACTGGTGATTTCCAGAGAAACCACTAAATATTCTCAGTGATCAACCAATAATAGTGGGGTAAGCCCGGGTAACCCATTACCGGTCGGGCTTCTTGCATACTACCGGGCGTACGTATACAACGAAACCTGTGTTCATTTGATTCGGAAACGTTCGTTTCACTTTGAGTGGGCTCGGACAATCGAGAGCAGCGTTGCCAGTATTCCCTAGAAAAATCTTCAGCATCTGATGATTGGTTATTTCTTGTACAACCGGCCAATCATATTTACAATTCGAAAAGAAATGACCAATGCCAAAAAATCTGAGGATTTTTCTAGGGAATACTGGCATCACTGATCGAGAGAAAACTCACGGTAAGGTAGCAAGTGCCCGAAATTGGATTTCCCCGAAAGACAGTGGGTTGTGAATCCCAGGGTTGGCACGTAATATACTTCCAAGTATTTTACATAGTTTACGACACGTAAGAAACCGAGTATCTTACGCATGAAACCAACCCCTTGCCTTTGGGGGGACAAGAGGGTTCAAGTATCTTACATATATTACGTGTCAGAAACCAAGTATGATACGTAAGAAATTGAAAAATCATGTAATAAACCCAACCCTGGTGAATCCAAGGATAAGTACTAGAAGTTCCTAGCCTTTCTCAAATAGCCACAGACTTCACCGTTTTCATGTAAATGGCTTTTCAAACCCTTGCTACCTCACCGAACTGACTATTCGTCGATATTTGTTTCCTCTATTTCTTCTACCATCGGTTAACTCCAAGCAAGATCGAAAAAAGTTTAAAGGTCTAGATACACAAGCAGATGGGGGCCGAATTAACGAAAGACCAAATCAACGAAAAGTTGGGTGAAAAGAGAGATACGTCACACTCTCCCTTCACACTGATTTCGTTGATTTGTCTCCTCGTTGATTTGGCCCCCATCCACAGAAGCTACGTAAACGTAAGAACGAATACGCAGAAACCGTACACGGAAAAAACAAATCACGTTGAAAGACAGTGCTACCTATCGTCACAAAACTCAATGCTAGTCTGCATTGTAAAATGACATGGTCGCTCTTGTTGTATGGTGCGCCCGCACTGTCTATCACGATGTGCAGTCGAACCTCTCTATAAGAAACCTCTCTATATGCAACTTCTCTGTATATCGAACTGTCCAGTCTTCCTATATCGAACTTCCCCAATCCCCACCCACAAATTCAAGAAAGCCAATCATATTCAACGGCGCGCTGTTTGTAAAATGATTTGTACTATAGATTCCTGTAATTTCTAAAATACCCGAAGAGAACATGAAGCTCCAGTGAACGTTCAGATCAGATGTGTATAGATCGGGCCGAAGGTTCATTAGAGCTAACTTTTAGATTCACTAAAGATGTAATTTCATGGGGCGTCGAGCATCAAGCGTCAACATTAGAAGGAAAGAGAAGAACTGTGTGACCTCTCTTTCTTTCTAATGTTGACGCTCGATGCTCGACGCCCCATGAAATTACAGCTTAACGTTTGACAAAGGTTCTACGGACGTTGAAATGTCCGCCTCGAAATACGTTCAGGAAACATAGATGGAACGTTCGCTGAAGGTTCATCGAAGGTTTGACGAAGCTTCACAAAAATATCTATACTTGTATCAATTTTGATCAATTCATATGAACAATAAATCAATTAATAAACATAAATTATTATAAATTAATCCAAGTATAGATATTTTTGTGAAGCTTCCTCAAACCTTCGATGAACCTTCAATGAACGTTCCATCTATGTTTCCTGAAAGTATTTTGAGGCGGATATTTCAACGTTCGTATTACCTTTGACAAACGTTCGTGAACCTAAAAGTTAGCTTTCATGAACCTTTGATCCGATCTATACAGATCCAATCTGGCCCTCGCTGAAGCTTCATGTTCTCTTCGGGTACGGTCAAAAATCGAGATACGAGGTTTTATCAGAGTACCGACGATACATTCCTCGTGCCAAAAATATAAATTTATGGGAAAAATTGTTCTAAAGCACGGAGTCAATTTTGAGATCACAAGTAGAATGTGACTATTCACATACTTTCTGTACAACTGAGTAGCATTGTTTAGAAAAAAAAAACTGTAAGGAAGTAATTTAGAGAGAATCGATATCGTTCTTTATGCATTCAATTGATTTGATTATCAAGATTATCAAAAATTCATCAATTCATTGAATTTTTTTCAGAGATTATAAGATTTCCATTATAAAAAATTCATACAACTAGAAATGAGTCAAAAGCAGTCCGTACGGACATAATATGTGAAAATGGTGTTGAATTATATTCGAACTGATTTTTGAAGCCGTAAACCTTATGCTCATCCAGTCTGCTTCACCGCATCCTTCATAGATTTTCATTTGTCCAACTTCGAAATGATAAATCTTCTCCCGACGCTTATAACGAGAGGTGAGTTCTTAATCTCGAAACAGCATAAGAGTGGGGGTGGCGCCGAACTCAGTCATGTGGAACTAATCTTTTCGACGCTTATAACGAGTACTCTTATAACGAGAGGCTACTGTATACCAGAGTTGCCAGATGAGCTCCAACGCTCAGGGGAAGAGTATCCCTACCATCACTTCATGTATATGATAGTCGTAAGTATTGGTAAGTAACACTTGCAACACATGCATGTATGAGGTGATGATGGGGGTACATTTCCCCTCAGCGCCGGAGCTCATCTGGCTAGGGATCCTTTAATGAGGGATCGGACAATCAACTGCTGATTACGGATTGGTCGGCCACCATTAGTGGGATAGGTACTGATATTTATGAAAATATTCGAGATACGTATTTAAAGTCAGCTTATTCATGTATAATACTTACAATTAAGTGAATCTGAAACATTCTTCGAACAAAACATGTAAATACATTTGAGAAAAATGATTTCAATAAAATAACATGCACTATGCATGCTTAACTAAACTATAGAAAAAACCGGAAGTATCCCACTAATGGCGACTGATTGTCCGATCCCTCATTAAAGGATCCTTACATCTGGCAGCTCTGTACTATACCATGCTCGCACGTCGATCCGAAGTTTTGCGGATTGTTTTTCGGTGCATGAAAACAACAGTGTTTGGCCATACAACACGAGGCAACCATGTCATTTTACAATGCAGACTAGCATTGAGTTTTGTGACGATAGGTAGCACTGTCTTTCAACGTGATTTGTTTTTTCCGTGTATACGAGATCTGCGCGGTCTTCTGGTCTAGACACACAAGCTACGTAAACGTGAACGCAACGAACGGAAGAATGCGCAGATGTTGTATCCAGTTTCTGCGCGTGCTTCCGTTTCTTACGTTCACGTTTACGTAGCTTGTGTGCCTAGACCATCCCATTCCTTACGTTCACGTTGACGTAGATTGTGGCCTTGACGTGGACCTTAAGGCCTAGACACACAACTACGTAAACGCAAGAACGGCTGCGCAGAAATCGTATACGGGATCTGCGCAGCCTTCCGTTCCTAATGGTCTAGACACACAAGCTAGAGCTAAGTTCGTTTACCGATGTCCCAAGTTACCCCAACTCGCTCCAAGTATTTTGGATTCGCTACTTCCAGTTTAAGCAACGGAATGATTGGTTTGATACAAGTTGGAGCAACTCAGGGCACGTAGAACGAACGAACGAACCTTAGGTAAACGTGAACGTAACGAACAGAAGAATGCGCAGATCTTGTACACAGTTTCTGCGCATGCTTCCGTTCCTTACGTTCACGTTTATGTAGCTTGTGTGTCTAGACCATTAGGACCAAGCCGTCGCCCACTTGAGACTCAAGCGCACGGGCTACGTAATCGTGAACGTGAAGAACAGAAGACTGTGCAGATCTCGTATACGGCTTCTGCGCATTTGCTTGAACTCAACCCCCTGGATTATGCAGGAAGCACGGTGACCAATTCTCAACTTTTCTCATTGGTCATTCTTTTCAATGAAACACTGTGGTGGGTTGATCTGACGGAAAAAGCGCATAATTTATGCATAGTTGGTCACTCTGGCGGAAAGGAGTGAAAATTTTGCCAGTGCACTGTTTTCAGAACGTTCCTTGAAATTGCTGTTCATTCTTCATTTCAGTAGATTTCCGATCGGGAGTAATTTCAACGGATGTGGCAACAGGACTTACCCATACAGTATCAGTAAAATTCATGATATATGTTAATGTAAAAATTACCAACTACACTACCAGTGAATTCACACGTGCACTCAAGGTGAATGGACACGGTAGGGGGTGTTTTTGCCGAGGAAGTTTTTCGCCGGATAAACTTAATTCGACAATCGCCAGTCATTTCTAGAGATCACTACGAAATCTCCTAGTGATTTCTAGAGGTGACCCCCTACCAATCAACACATCCATGTTGAATGTAATTTTACCAGAATGCAAGTAAATTCACATTGACATGTGCATGTAATGCGATTTTACTAGTACTTAGTACTTATGAAATTTCCGTTTTACCCCGGGTACTCATGCTAGCGACTGTCGCGCGCGATACATTAGAAGAAAAAAGAGAAAAGATGTTTTCAACTTGGATCCCTTTTTCCTCCTCATGATGTCGCGCGTGACAGTCGCTAACATGAGTACCCGGGGCAGCCCTATCCGACTCCCTGACTAAACTATAGAAGACTTGGTATTCTTAGTGTAGCCAAAAACATTAAACCGATAGATTGCGCCACTTGTGTTGGTGGGCTATTCCTTTTAATTTGATTGAACGACTGAATAATAGGTATATTTTATGCAGCTCACTAAGACCATCAGCGTGATATGCGGATTAGTTTCATTAGGCGATAGTAAGGAACACAAAGAAGGGGGAGTTAGAGAGGGCTGACTCGGGGTTAGGGTTTATGTGGATTTACGGGTGACATACAGGCAGTGATGCCAGAATGGGCATCGTCCCAGCCAGGCGAGGATCGTCGAGGCTACCCTCTCTCCATTGCATTTCCCCTACGGTCCTTTTCTGGTACGTACACAAATTTTGATTACGAGTCGGTCAATTCAATGCTGGCATCACTGCTGATACCGAGCCCGACTGCGTGTCATAAGCTGAAAACCAGAAATTTCTAGTGGAATCACTAAATATTACTAGTGATCCACCAATTACAGCGGAGTCGGGCATGTTGGATACTACCTCGCGCGCGACATCATAAAGAAGTAAGCACACAAATGCACTGAGACGGAAAATAGTATAAGCATAAGCATAACTGGCTGCGCAGAACCTGTTTCTGAGGTTCTACGCATCCCGTTTGAGCTTATGCAGAGATGAGTTGGGAGAGATTGCTAACGTAAGGCAAAATATGGAGTTCAACTTTTTGACTGGCGCCGCCGCATCGAAGTTGAACCCAACTACGAAAAGGGAAATGTAGATTATTCACATTAATTGACTTAATTTAAAGAATGTACTTACCAAAAAGATCATGGCATTTCTCCAAGTTTAAGAATTGGTTACATTATTGACTTTCCGATTTGTTCCATATTGAATCGCAGTTTGTTTAGCAGCTCTATTATTATATTTTGTCCGTGCATACAGTTCAACTTTTATGAGCAATTTCAAAGCAAACATACGATGAAAATGACATCGATGAAATTTCACAAACCAGTCTTCGCAGAAAAGTTGTGTAGCTTCTTTCAGCTCTTCGATGAAGTCGTCCATTAGATTTGTAGATGTCCAAATACTTGACCAACATTCAGAAAAACGGCATAATTGATTTGATATGATGTTAACAAAATTTTCAGTTGGTCTCACAAGTTTAGTTACATCTGGAGCATTTTCATCTAGATTTTCATATTCTTTCAATTTTATATAAAACTCATCTGAATTAGATTCTTCCATTGGGGTTTTTGTCATGATTTGTCGACATTCTTCACAGTGAGTTTTCGTCAAAACCCGATATGCTACATATCCTGCAAAATAGCGTTGTTCTCGTACTCAGTTTTTGTGGTGATCATTGATGTGAAAGTGGAATGTGAAGAAGGCGTAGATGTGACTGATGAATTATTTGATAATTCAGTTATTTCTAATTCATCACTGTTGATGAATGTTTGAATTATTTTATTTTCTCGGTCAGAATTGTTAATATTCTCTTCTTCGCTAAAGTCTCGATCATAAGTTAAAACGTTCATTGGGTCATCAAGAACTTCAAAAGCTTTCGAAACATTGCTGACAGAATTGAGTAATGCGATTGCTTCTGGGCACTGAACATTACCTTCTTCGCTCGCATGGATGTACCCAGTGGAAAGAAAGTGTCGTAAAGAGAGGCGTACCATTCTCGATGTAGGATTAGGATTGTGACCACCTCGTTGTCTCAACTTTGAGAATAGATGTTCTACGGAATCTTGGTTACATAATCCTGCTGCTAGATCGAAATTAGAATACTTGGTTGTTATTGAGTTATATACGTTGACAACAGCCCGTGCAGTTAGTGGCAATCCAGTAAAACATGGAAGCGTAACCCACTTTTGTGGCATCTTCTTTTCCGCTTTCTTCATTTCCACTTGCTGTACATTGATTGTCGACTGATTTTGTAATTGAATACTTTCCATTTTTGCTTGGTCTTGTTGAACCTTTACCCATTTAGCACTTATAACTTTCCATTCGGATGACCATAGAGCAAAATCAGTCAATGTACTTTCAATTTGCGGATTTCTGAAAGATAAAGGACGTTTACTTGGGTTCTTGGATAAGATTCTGTAGGCAATCAATAACAGTGTTCATGCATTCAACAAAGTCAGAAGTGCCTTGCCAAGTCGTTGTTTTTAGACCTCGTGGATCTTTTCCTGCCAGTCGTATTGCACTTGCATATGTATGGCTCAACATTTGAAATGCTCGTTTTACGTTCATTGCTTGAAAGGAATTAGGTGAAATATGTGCTTCTGTGATGTGGGAAAGCAGATTTGAAGTGCCAAGAACTTTATCATGATGCCAAGTCTCAACAAAATCTTCATATGCTGCGATGGGTCTACCTTTAGCATATAATACACCATGATTGCGGAATGCATTCATTAATCTTTTGATCAGATGAGGAAAGTCAAACAAAGCGTGATATGTTTTCCCATTAAAGACGAAAGATGAGTCTTTTTCTGATACATTCAAGTTATTTTTGTTGAATGCTTTTCGATTTGATGACCCCTGATCACAGACCAATAACTTTACATCTGCACCAATTTTTTCCAATCGACTCAAGCAATCTTTTACCAATAATGTAATATTTTCTGCTGACATACCTGTTCCAGTTAAAAAATATTCAATTGGCTGGCGCCATGGATTTTTTGCATTTAAACTGTCGAGACAACAAAGGGAAACATATCTTGCACGTTCTTGGGTTCGACCAATGGGACCAAGATCAACTAATCCTTCAATGGCATTCAGTTTTTCCGAGAATTCTTCAAAGCTTTTGATCGACATTCCATCCCACTTTAATGCATACAATTCTTTTTTGCTCTGGTAAAGTTGCTAATTTTTTTTCGAGTTTCCCAAATATGAAATCACAAAAGCCTGTTCTGATATCATACTCTGCAATCCATGACCTCACCGTACTTCCGCCAGGAAAATTACCTCCAGCTTCCCTCAGTCTAGTGTAAGTTGCCGCAGAATGAAAATATATTTGTTTTGCAAGATATTTTTCATCCAAGTCGTAAGGCGTATTCGGTTTGTGTAATTGTAATTTTATCATTGTTCTTGCCGCTGGCTTTTTACACTTCTTTTCATCCAGAAACTCATCGATATTCATTTTTTTTTATACATCTAATTTTTGTTTTCCTCATTTGACGAATTCGATGATAAAGACGCCGCATTTTGAAGTATAAAATTCTATTTTGGTTCTTGGATAAGCTTAATTCTTTTTCTAAACTTTTTATTTTGTTCAATAATTTCTGAAGCGTATCTTCATTACTTGGTGCGAGTTTCGTTTCGGAATTGTTTTTTTGATGATCTGGTTCTATGTTTATCCAAGTAGATATATCATCATCCTCCTCATCGAAGAACGCTAATCGTGAAGGAATGTAAGTTTTCATTTTTGTTGACACTGGGATCTTTCTATGAAGCGTTGTTGTTTCTCCAGTATCTGGTTGTAGTGTAATGTCAATATTTGACACTAATTCGTGCGTTACATGAAAGTGTTGATATGATGTTGATCCCTCATTATTTTCGGAGTGTGGAACAGTGTGTGCATCTTCCATCTGGAATGCTCTTTACATAATCCACATCGACGGAGTGTAGATGCAGACCAGCTTTTTATCCTTTCATTTCCTATGATAAAGAGAAAATATATGTTACATTTGCACTATATGTAATATAAGTTAATCTCGTGATTTTACTCATGATTACTACCCAACTCTTGTGGAAATGTATGCACGCCAACTCACGCAAAAGGATACGGGAAAACTATCCCCAAGAGAACACGAGCCGAATAGATCAATTTTAGTTTGATCTTAGATGATATCCAAATAACTCAAAAGCATTGTGTGCTATAAACTTCAGTTTGACACCATCGGCTCAGTTGGAAAACGGCGGGTTTCAGGAAAAAAATTGGCCTGTCTTATCGTTTTTCGTTTCGGAGCTATATAAATTTAAAGTTGCAAGAATTCTGATTGGCTGAGAACCAAAAAATTTCAAATCGCTCTAACTTCGAATTGAGAAATGATGAGATAATTGAATTTTGTTCCAGAGATCCGCCGTTTCCCAACTTGGCCAATGGCGTCAAGCTGAAGTTTGTAGCATACAATGTTTTTGAGTTATTTGGATTTGAAAAAGAATATAAAAATGCTCATATCTCAGAAACGCAGCCTCAGAAAAATTTTTTTCAAACGGGAAATTATTGCATTTTGGCTGCAGAATACAACCGAATATGAAATCCGGTCCGCGAGTTCTGGAACACCCAGTATATCACACATATGGGAAAAATCTATCGATTTCATTGTTTTGTATCGAAATCTTTTAACAATTCAAGATCAAATTTTAATTGTTCCGTTTATAGTTGAAGTATACTGTTGAAAATAATTTTGGAATTTTCCCCCAAAAAATGGTGGTAGCAACCCTGGTTAAACCATCCCATAGAAACCGATAGAAACCGATTCAAACTGAATGGGTTTGAATAAGACCAATGAGAGCTATTCCGGTGCCCATTCAAAATGAATAAGACTGAATGGGAAGTGCTGTAATAATAGGATTGAATTGGTGATAGCTCATTGGAAATATGGGGGGTTTATCGGTTTTAATAAAAGCATGGTACGGAATAAGTAGCAATAAGAACTTTCCCATACGGCTCCCATAAGAATGAAAGGGGGGATTCTACAAAATGAAAATTGAATGGGATTGAATGGGGAATTCCCATTTGAATCAGCCGCAGCCTCCCACATTGATTCCTAATGGGTTTCAATGGGAAATTTCTAAAACCACATTTTATGGGCAGGAATAGCTTGTTCCTTGGAATGTACGTAATGAAAAGGGAACAATCAGTTGGACGTCCTTGTTCGTTCTCGATGAATGTTCAATCGGTGCCAAGGGGAAATCCCCCCCCCCCCCCCTATGACCATTCCATTCCTTTTCCTATGAAACTGGGGGCATTAAATCAATAATAAATTTTTCAGAACTCACTCTAGCGCCGCCGTCCGGGAGACTACTAGAAATAATTTCAAATATATTTAATAATACAACCCTGGTGAAAATTCCCGCTCGCTGGAAGCGGGGATTGAAACAAATGAAGCGTAAAATGTTTCAATTTCCGCTTTTTTCGCGCTTGGATACCGTTTCGTTTACTCTTCCGCGTCGCTTGATACCCTTCTTACGCTTCCATCTTCGCTAGGGGAGTGATAAACCAATTATAAAAATATCAGTATTTGTTCTAGTGAATACATGTTAGATGCTTTGGTGGTCTCCCGTACGACGGCGCTAGAGATAGTTCTGAAAATCTCATTACTGAGTTGATGCCCCCTGCTATAAGACGAAACGGGAAAATTCTAGAAGACCAACATCGAATAAGATCAAATTTCAAATTTCCAAGACAAAAATCTGATTTGGTCCACTTTGTTACTTGAATAGGTTTGGATCGGATCTTTTCGGTAGAAAATAGAGGTGGACAACTTCCAATTGACACCGATTGAACATTCATGTAAAACAAACAGGAAACCCAATCGATTATTCTCGAAAGGAACTTGTTCATTATTTATATTCTAAAAACGACCCATTTCTGCCTGGAGAATTTGGTGTTCAGAAATTTCCCATTGAAACCTATTCAGAATTCAAGTGGAACGCTCCGGTCGATTCAGATGGAAATTTCCCATACAAACCCATTCAAAGTGCATACCTTGTGGAATTTTCCCATTCATTCTCATAAGAGCCAATACAGGGAACTTCTCATTGCCTCCCATTACACATACGTTGGAAATCAACAATGATCCCAATTGGATATTCCTAAAAAGAACTTATTCATTACCTTTATTCTAGGAACAACCTATTCATGTCCACATAATTCGGTTTCAGAAATTTCCCATGGAAACACATTCGGAATCAATGTGGAAGGCAGCTGATTCAAATGAGAATTCCCCATACGAACCCATTCAACGTTCATCTTGTGGAATTTCCCCATTCATTCTTATAAGATCCATTATGTGAAACTTCCTGCTGCGACTTATTCTCTACCATACTTTTATTGGAACCGATGAAATCTCTCATATGTCCAATGGGCTATTACCAATTGAATTCTATCACTACAGCACTCCCCATTTCTTATGTAAGAACGTAATTCAATTCACATTGGTAGGGAGCGAACCACGGTATCGAGCAAGAGGGAATTTCACATCGATCTTCTAGGTTAAGCAACGGTGACTGCGGCACCGCGGTGGATGGGTGACCACTATGCTAATAATACGTTTGAATTTCTTTCAGCAATTATTTGTCATATGGAATAATTGAATAAATGATATATGTGTTTGTTTAATTGATATAGATTCGCGTATACAGTGTATATAAAGCGTACGTTGGTTGTTAACAACCAATCACATTGTTGAGAGAAATTTTTTTGCAACATTTTTCTATCTTTTTTCATCCAAATGTTCAACCAGTTCAGACTGGATTATTCTCATTCATTCTTATTGCTTAATTTTTGGAAAATTCCAATGGAAACCGATTGATATTATCATCGTTTTCTTGAGAAAAATCCTATCAATTCCCGTTGGAAATCCTAATGGGAAATCCTCTTGTCAATAAGAAGTTTCCGATGCAGAAACTTGATTCATTCCCATTGGATCTTTTTTCAATAGGAATGAATAAGAAGTGTTAACCAGGGAACGTTCCTCCATAAATGGAGAATTCCTCACCATAATTTGGTGGATTTTTCCTTCATTTGTAGGGAATTCAACACCCAAAAAACGAAATAATTCCTCAAAGTGGTGGAAAAATCATTCATTCCCTCATTCCCTCATTTTTGATGAAAAAACAATTCCCCCCACGATGAGGGGACGAAATCCACCAATATTATGAAGAAAAACTCCCCACATTTTTTACAGTGTACGTGAATTAACGATTGGAAAAATAAAAGTTTATATAAACCATAAACCATGTATTTTTACTGTATACATAAGGGAGATCGGGAAGTTTTGAGGCGGGTTTTGTTTCCCTTGTGAAATGATCCACATATAAACCACATATGACCATACACGGATCGAGGTTTCATATATGACCACATATAATTCACGGTAGGGGGTTTTTTGGCCGAAAAAGTTTTTTGGCCGAAAAAGTTTTTGGCCGAATCGACATGATTTGACGATCACTAGTCGCTTCCAGAGAACACTAGGAAATGACTAGCGATTGTCAAATCATGTCGATTCGGCCAAAAACTTCTTCGGTCAAAAGACTCCCTACCATAATTCACATATAATCCATATTTTATGCATATCCCTGGTGAAAAAAATCTCTCTGAATCTCTCTGAAATCTCTCTGAATCTCTCTATATTTTGGGACATATCTCAGAGAGATTCAGAGTAACTTCAGAGTAATTCAGAGGAAATTAGAGACTTTTCCGATAGTGATACGTCCTGAAACTCTTCAACTTTGCCTGAATCTCTCTGAAATTTTCTGATGGAATTTGCAAATTTTCCGGAATCTTTCTGAATGTATTCGATTTTTCTTAGGATTCCATTCATCAAGGAAACAAAGCTTTCTCTGAATTTGAGTGTATCTCCCTGAATTTTTCTGGATCTCTCCGCATCTCTCTGAATTCCTCTGAATCTCCCTGAATTTATTGTATTTCGATTTCAAAGCTTCCTCTGAATTCCCCTGAATTTCTCTGAATCTCTCTGAATTCCTCTAAATCTCCCAGAATTCAATATATTCAGATTTTAAAGCTCGCACTGAATTCCTCTAAATTTCTCTGAATCTCTCTGAATTTCTCTAAATCTCCCAGAATTTGATGTATTCAGATTTCAAAGCTTCCTCTGAATTGTTCTGAATTTCTCTGAATCTCTCTGAATTCCTCTGAATCTCCCGGAATAATGTATTCAGATTTCAAAACTTTCTCTGAATTTCTCTGAATCTTTCTGAATTCCTCTAAATCTCCCGGAATTCAATACATTCAGATTTCAAAGCTTCCTCTAAATTTTCCTGGATTTCTCTGAATCTCTCTGAATTTCTCTGAATTTCTCTGAATTTCTCTGAATTTCTCTGAATTTCTCTGAATTTCTCTGAATTTCTCTGAATTTCTCTAAATCTCCCGGAAGTTAATGTATTCAAATTTCGAAGCTTCCTCTGAATTTTCCTGAATTTTTCTGAATCTTCCTGAATCCCTCTAAATCTCCCAGAATTTAATATATTCAGATTTTAAAGCTCGCACTGAATTCCTCTGAATTTCTCTGAATCTCTCTGAATTCCTCTAAATCTCCCAGAATTTGATGTGTTCAGATTTCAAAGCTTCCTCTGAATTGTCCTGAATTTCTCTGAATCTCTCTAAATTCCTCTGAATATTTCTGAAAAGTTCCATACAAAATTTTTCTTAATTCATGTGTCTCTGGAAGTCTCTGACACCTCCTGAATGCCTCTGAAATGCAGGACCAAGAATTTTACTGAATTCATTCTTCTCAGAATTTCCCTGAATTACTCTGAATCTCTCTGAACTACCATAACTCTCCCCAAATATTTCTGAAAAGTCCGCCGCAAAATTTTTCCTGATTTACCCGTCTCTGTGGGTATCTGACATTCCCTGAATACCTCTGAAATCCTGAAGCAAAAATTTTATTGAATTAATCCCTCCCTGGATTTCTCTAAATTACTCTGGATCTCTCTGAATTCCTCTGAATATTTCTAAAAAGTCCCATGCAAAATTTTTCTTAATTCATGTGTCTCTGAAAGTCTCTGAAAACTTCTGAATGCCTCTGAAATGCAGGACCAAGAATTGTACTGAATTCATTCCTCTGTGAATTGTCTTGGATTACTCTGAATCTCTCTGAAGTACCCTGAATCTTTCTAAAAAGTCCGCCGCCGAATTTTTCCTAATTTACCTGTCTCTGTGGTTCTCTGGCTTCCCCTGAATACCTCTGAAATCCTTAAGCAAAAATTTCACTGACTTAATCCCTCTCTGAATTTCTCTGAACCTCTCTGAATTACTCCGAATCTCTCTCAATTCCTCTGAATATTTCTAAAAAGTTTCATGAAAATTTTTCTTGATTCATGCGTCTCTGAAAGTCTCTGACACCTCCTGAATGCCTCTGAAATGCAGAACCAAGAATTTTACTTGACTCATTTTTCTCTGAATTTTCCTGAATGACTCTGAATCTCTCTGAATTACCCTGAATCTCCCCGAATTGTTTTGAAAAGTCCGCCGCAAAATGTTCCCTAATTTACCTGTCTCTGTGGGTCTCTGACATTCCCTGAATACCTCTAAAATGCTGAAGGAAAAATTTTACTGACTTAATCCCTCTCTGAATTTCTCTGAATCACTGTGAATCTCTCTGCATTACTCTGAATCTTTCTGAATTCCTCTGAATAGTTCTAAAAAGTTTCATGAACATTTTTCTTAATTCATGCGTCTCTGGAAGTCTCTGACACCTCCTGAATGCCTCTGAAATGCAGAACCAAGAATTTTACTTGACTCATTCTTCTCTGAATTTTCCTGAATTACTCTGAATCCCTCTGAATGACCATGAATATCTCTGAATCCTAATGAAAAATTCAAAGCTTCAGTTTTCTCAACCCATTAGTCCCTGAAATCCTCTGAATCGCGCTGAATTTCTCTGATTCTTTCTAAATCTCTCTGAATCTCTTTGAATCTCTCTGAAACGTGAAATTTTCAGAGAGATTCAGAGAGATTTTTTTACCAGGGATACGGCGGATATACGGCCCGTGTACGGTCCGTATATGCATAAAGCTTGTATATACGGGCCGTATATGCGCCGCATATGCGCCGCATATGCGCCGTATATGCATTAAATATGGAATATATGTGAATTATATGCGATCATATATGAAACCTCAATCCATATATGGTTATATGTGGTTTATATACGGATCATTTTTTCATTCATATGGATCATACAACTTCTGACTCAAGGAATTTGAAGAATTTTGAACAGTTGGAAAATTATGACCGTTTTCCGGCAAGACGTGATACCAGCATTTTTCAAAGCATCGTGGGGTTGAGAGGCACACTTGTAAAAGCAAGAAAGTGGCGTATTTTGGAGAAAGTTCTTTATTCACATAGTGAAGAATAGTGAAAAAGTAATTAAAAAATGGTCACAAAAACCTGGTACAGAACTATTTCTCGCATCAACTGAAAATACCGCAAAAATGAATGCTCAAGGAAACTTTTTTCAACAATAATCACTTACCATTTGGATAGACACTAAGAAGACGTGTCGAACCCAACAACTGTCAATTGAAGAATCACATTTGAACGAGAATAACAATTGACAGTGGTTCCTAGATGGTGAAATTTTGAAATACAGGTGTGTCTCATAACTCTCCGTGTCTCAAAACTCCCCAATCTCCCCTACTATGAAGTGTTTCACATCCTCAATTTTTGCATAATTTCTTTTGAAAGATATAAATCTTAATTTCAAGGGAAGTTATGATAATAATTTATGAATCTATGAGTGAATGTTTATAATTTATCAGGGAAAAATGTTTTTAGAATTTTTTTCGTGACTTCATGATTTGTATAAGAACTTATAGAGAATCTCGTTTTTAAGAGATATTGTGAACAGCTATAGGATTAATCTTTGCTAAAAACTGTAGATGAAACCCGTTATATCATATTAGAAATTTCCCTCAGAAAAATCAAATATTATATTTTTTGTTTATTCGGGTAAATCTCATTTTATGTGAAATCTAAAGCCAGTAAAACCTATTGCACACAATATTTGTAAAAAGGATCTTATATTTTTTTGTTGAATCTGTACAGGAAGATGAATTTTGCAAACCTGTATTTTGGATCCAACTATCGTATCTAGTATCGCATGGTTTAGGAAATACATACAATTTTCGCCCACTGTTTTTCCCATTTCCACAATCTTGGTATGCACACCGTTCATGAATTTTTTTTTTCTTTTCAACTATATGTTTGCTCATTTTGGATTCCTTTCATGAAAAAATTTCTGATAATTTTTCATATTTTCTATATAATTTTTCATAATATCTCATAATTCTCCTTCATATTTATTTTGTAACGTGCACTAAAATTTTCCAAATTTCTCGCCC
Source organism: Gonatopus flavifemur (assembly GCA_018340375.1). Taxonomy (NCBI): domain Eukaryota; kingdom Metazoa; phylum Arthropoda; class Insecta; order Hymenoptera; family Dryinidae; genus Gonatopus; species Gonatopus flavifemur. The sequence goes on along the minus strand of JAFFJZ010000003.1, from coordinate 47,824,087 downwards.
CTAAAAACATTTTTCCTCCATTACTCCCTTGCAATCAATAAAATAGTCAGACAAGACCTACTACTTACAGAGATCCGTACGCATATGACTAATGAGCGAGAAACCTGTGAGTAACCCTCACCTTCTCGACGCCCTCAACATCGATACAATAGTATTCTTCTCTTCCGACCCAAACCTGTTAAGAGATATAGTTCTCCGCCTTACCAACCTCTCAATGCAACCAAGAAGAAACGAAGCAAATTTGCTACGTGAGAGATATTCGGTAATACGAATCCTCGATCAGTTATCGTTGGCCGAATCATAAACAACCCCGCATTCCGTAGACGAGTAACTCTACTCTTGTCACCAAGTCAAATTATTTTCATATTTAGAATACAAGCCTCAATAGCAGTTTTCATCGAAAACTGAATAAAATGAATGATTCCTTTTATATTTATTCCAACTTTCAGGTGGACATCATAGTAATTATAAGAAACACCCTCTTATCTTCTCATACCGCACAACTAATTCCAAAGTATTCCAAAAGAATTCATAATGTATTCACATCATGCCATAGAATTCTGAAAATTAAATACTGAATGAAAACCTGTCCTTCACGAATTCCCCATGGAAAATGATAGGAATTACCATTTGTTATTCGATACAATCGATTATTTCTTCCATGTATGGAAGACCGTTCGTGTAAGTGCATTCTTGTTGCACATAATGGACTCAATATTTTCAAAATTCAGAGCACGTAAAATGACAACTACACCATTGGATAGAATAGAAAGATTTCGGTGAGGGGTGAAATTATCATGAAATGATTTTATTTCTCTCCCCTAGATAGACTAATAGTTTGTGAGAAACATTTTTATCAATGAATGAACAAGGTATTGATGGAAATCAAAACTCTCGTTTTGATCGAATTTTAGTTTGTAAACTTCGTTCATTCCTCATAAATACCTGTAAGACAAAAATTTTCAAGTAATGTATATAAGTCAAGTACACGAACGCTCGACGCAGAGCAACGCTAGACATCGAGAATTGGGTGCAAGATAAAAAATCAGATGATTTCGAAGATGATTAAGTTCATGATTCAACACCTCGACAGCTTCTAGAAGCAGTGATTTCAATTCCTCGTTGGTGCGGACAAGAACATTTCCCACCAAGAGACCCTTGACCAATCATTCCAAACACTAATTACTATCCCAACCTTCTACTTCTCTCAGCATTAGTGCTCGTCGTACAAGGATTCTTTTGAGTAGAGATTTCCTATCCAAATTCTTTTTCCTTATTTCCCTTCGATCGCACTGAAGTTAACTGAGCGATCCTCTTTCCACTCCTTCTTTCCCCATACTCGACTACATGCGTAAATTTTGGGTCGGTGCCGAATCAACGAAAAACCAAATCAACGAAAAAAAATTTACTAGCAGTATGAAGTTGTCATTTTGTTGCAGTATGAAATGAAATTAGTCATAGATGATTGATTAAATTAAACGAAAGATGAAAAACATTGAGTTGCTAACACAACCCCACGGTAAACTTAATTTCCCTTTGTTATGTTTATGATTATGGTATGGTTATGTTTATGATAACAACAAACCGATTTTCGTTCTCTACAGACGTTTGAAACAGTTTGATTGTACCGATCGATTAGGAAGATCATTGATAATTTTATTTGAATGATGAACTACGTGTCTACTGTAATAAACGGGTGCAGTGAATAGGTTAACATAAAGAATTTTCGTTTAATTTAATCAATGATCTATGACTAATTTCATTTCATACTGCAACAAAATGACAACTTCATACTGCTAGTAAATTTTTTTTCGTTGATTCGGCACCGACCCTTTTCGCCGAATACACTGTAATTTGACAATCGATAGTCAACTCTAGAAATCGGTAGGAGATTTCGCAGTGATCTCTAGAAATGACTAGCGATTGTCGAATTAAGTTTATTCGGCGGAAAACTTTTTCGGCAAAAAGACCTCCTACCGCTTGATGGAGGGGGCAAAACTTGGTTTCTGGCATCACTGATCTCAATATGACGACCGAATATCAGCTGAACCCCATAATAAATACATTGGCCGCCGTTTGTTTTCACCAGTCCTATCCGACTCCCCCACTTCTGAGGTTTCTAACTGTCGCCATTTGAACTAATCCGCAGGGCAGCGCTGAGCGTTCTGGTGAGCTGCATAAAATATACCTATCGCTCACAGCGTTGGATTCAGAAATTTTGTTTCCCTCTTCAATCAACGTGTAACAAAAGATAAACAGTAGGCTGCCGCCTATCACTTATCCTTTGTTATACGTGCGTTGGAAAGGGAAACAGAATTTCTAAATCCGGCTCTGATCGCTCAATCATCCAATCAAATTAAACAGCCCACCAGTACAGCTAGCGCTATCTACTGGTTTAATGTTTTTGGCGACAGTAAAAATACCTCGTTTGCTATAGTGTAGTCAGAGAGTCGGATAGGGCTGGTTTTCACCTTTGAGCTCTATAATATACTGAGTGCACACTCCCTAGAAAACTATCGTCAGGCTGGTCTCCCATGCAGGTAGTATGCGAGAAGCCCGACTGGTAATAAGCCCGAATGGCACTTAAGCCCGACTGCATTTAATCCGAACGACTTTAAACTCGAATGACAGTTGACCCGACTAATTATGAAAATATAATTAAATCAAATGGAAAATTAATCGAAATCAAAGCGTAATTAACCTTTAATGTATACATCTTCACAGTAAAAGGTTGAATAAGCTTTGATTTCGATTAATTTTCCATTTTATCTGATTATATTTTCATAACTAGTCGGGTCAGCTGTCATTCGGGTTGGAAGTCGTTCGGGTTATAATACGGTCGGGCTAACGCCAGTCGAGCTTATTACCAGTCAGGCTTCTCGCATACTACCCAACCCATACAACGTTCCTTCCCTCTCCATCGAGCCACTCTCCTTTCCCCCACCATGCGACTCAAGTCGGGCGAGCGGGACGTGAGTTACTTTTTCTCTCGCTCGCCTGACTTGATTCGCATGGTGGGGGAAATACGAGTGGCTCGATGGAGAGGGAAGAAACGGGGTAACCAAATAGCAATAGTTCCAAAAACTATGACTCACTTTTATCAAATGAGTCAGTTGGGCATATATAGTTTTTGTAAGCCCATTTCGCCAGATGAATTATGGTGAACACCCTTCGAGCCGAAAGCCCGTTAGGCCGAAGGACCGTTGGACCGAAATTTATTTTACCGAATAACAATAATCCGAAAAAGTCTGGGTGAGATTTTGCCTTATTCGCACACGACTAGTAACGTATAGTCAGATTTCGGATTATTGTAATTCGGTAAAATAAATTTCGGTCCAACGGGTGTTCACCTAAATTATCCCTGGTTTGAATATGGTTATATTAGAGAGCCTCAAGGGAGAGAGTGGACATCGGAGGTTTGCTGTGATTGGCCAAAGCCTTAAGAAGCCATATTGAAGGAGTATTCCTATTATGATTATGATTATATTTGGCTTATGATAAAAATCGCAATTGGAATACTCCATCAATATGGCTTCTCAAGGCTTTGGCCAATCACAGCAAACCTCCGATGTCCACTCTCCCCCTTGAGGCTCTCTAGGTTACATCAGAGATGAGTTGGGAGAGATTGCTAGGGGGCCTGAAAAACATGAATTAGCTTTCTCAAATATATTCTGACTGATTCTAACACCATCTGGAGAACTACGTAGCGAAATGCTGGCTTTGCAGGTAAAGAAGGGTGTGATAAATTAAGAAGTGATGTTGGCGCGGCAAATAGTAATTTGAATTATACGAGTATATTTTTTTGACAAGCATTTGTCGTCAGTCGCAATTTTTCTCAAGATTGGAATTCCTATAATGGTAAACATTTAATTATCAAAAAAAATTATGGTTTTTTATACTATGCTTGAATGATTTTTTTCCTGAATTTGATAATTTTTCCCGAAGAAAAAATAAGTAATGAAAAAAAAAATGCAAGTTGTCGAAATTTTTAATAACGAGTGTGTCACTAAAGAAGGAGTCTTATAAGGCTGGCCTCCCATGGACCGGAATTCGTTCCGGCGGAATGAAAATTGAACCAATGCACAATTTTTTATAGATTTCTGATAGAACGCTCTAAAAGAAATTGTGAAAGCGATTGGTTTAAAGTCATTCCGCCGGAACGAATTCCGGTCAATGGGAGAGTAGCCTAAGGCTTCTCTCCCATGGATCGGGATTTTTGGAGGATTTTCAGCGAATTCTAGTAAGTTACTATCCACGGACCGATTGAGTCTTCGGATTTCGTTCCGTTCCCTAGAAATTCCGGTCCATGGGAGAGCAGCCTAAGTTTATGAAAATCTCATTCAGTTCAATAGTTTGGTAACTTTTTCCACTATTTGTACTGCAAAATCCATCCTTCATTGAACATTAAGCAAAATCTTGGTGAAAAAGTTTCTCTGAAAGTCTCTGAAATTTTCAAAGATTTCAAGAAAAAAAAAGTTTTTCAGAGGATTTCAAATTTTCAGCAATATTCATAATTTCCTAGAGAAATTTTCTCAACATTTTCAGATACATTTTTTTCACTAGGGAATCATTTAAACTGAATACCCTGGTTAAACAATCCGATTGAATCCGATAAAAAAAAATTTTATCGGAATGCATTGAGTTTCTGCATCGGAAATTTCCTATTGATACCAATAAGATAATTTTCAACTGGATTTAAACGGTATTTTCCCTGGTGAAAAAATCCGATTGAATCCGATTAAAAAAACTTATCCGAATGAATTGATTCCTGCATCGCGATTTTCTTATTGAATTTTATTGGTTGTTAACCCAACCAACGGACGGTTTATATACATTATATACGTGCATTTTATATCAATTAAACAAGCACATATATCATTTATTCAACCATTACGTATGACAAATTATTGCTGAAATAAATTCAAACGATCATTTATGTGTTATTAACATGGTGATCACCCATCCACCTTGTACCGCAGTTGTCGTTGCTTAACCTAGAAGATCGATCTGGAACACCGCTCGCTCGATGCCGTAGTTCGCTTCCTATCAGTGTGAACTAAATGACTGTCTTATGTCAAGGATGGGTGTCCTATAGTAATAAGATTCAATTGGTAATAGTCCATTGGACATATGAGGGATTGTATCGGTCTTAATGAGAGCATGGGAGTTCATTAATAATAAAAACCCCAATGAAGACCAAGAAAATATTTTCCAATTGGATTCAATCGGTATTTTATGATGGATGAAAAATTCCGATTGATATCAATACAATATTTTTCAATTGGATTCAATCGGTATTTTATCAATTATGAAAATTCTAATTGATACGAGTCAAATATTTTCCAATGGGATCCAATAGGTATTTTATCAATAATAAGAATTCCGATTGATATCAATGAAATATTGTGTAATTGGATTCACTTGGTATTTTATGATCAATGAAAATTCCGATTGACGCCAATACAATATTTTTCAATTGGATTGAATCGGTATGTTATTAATTATGAAGATTCTAATTGATACCAGTCAAATATTCTTCAATGGCATCCAATAGGTATTTTATCAATAATAAGAATTCCTATTGATACCAAAAAAATATTTTTCATTTGATTCAATCGAGATTTTATTGATTGTTGAAATTTTAATTGATATCAGTGAAAGATTTTTCAATGGAATACAATGGGTATTCCATTAATCATAAAAATTCCAATTGATACCAAGAAAATATTTTCTCATTAGATCCAATGGGTATTTTATGGTTGATAAAAAATTCCGATGCATACCAATAAAATATTTTTTAATTGGATTGAATCGGTATTTCATTAATCATGAAAATTTTTATTGATACCAGTCAAATATTTTTCAATGGGATCCAACTGATATTTTATCAATAATAATTATTCCGAATGATATCAATGAAATATCGTGTAATTGCATTCACTTGGTATTTTATGACTAATGAAAATTCCGATTGATGCCAATACAATATTTTCAAATTGGATTCAATCGGTATGTTAATAATCATGAAGATTCTAATTGATACCAGTCAAATATTTTTTAATGGCATCCAATAGGTATTTTATCAATAATAAAAATTCCAATTCGTACGGACACAATATTTTTTAATTTGATTTAATCGGCATTTCATTAATCATTACAATTATAATTGGTACCAGTAACATATTTTTCAATGGGATCCAATGGATATTCCATCACTGATAAAAATTCCGATTGATACCGATGAAATATTTTCTAATTGCATTCTCTTGTTATGATTATAGTTTCCTATTCCAGCAACTTTCCCATCAGTTCCAATACATCGAGGTCACCAGAGATTCCGATGAAAACCAATGATCTGATGCAATGAAAGAAATTTCAAAACTGAATCGGTTATTGCCGGTACATACCTATAGGACTTTAGAATCTGTAAACTTGCCTATTAGTTCCAATAAATTTGAATGTTGGAATAATCCAATTAAAACCCATTGATCAATGGAATCGATACATCCTTAAATGCAGTCAGAAATCTCCCATAAAAAACCCATTCATCATTCAATTTCACAAATTTTCCCATTAGTTCCAATAGATTGAAATTGTGGAAACTTTCGATAAAAACCGTTTGCCTGATGGAATGGAGAAAATTTCAATCATCCAATCAGATATCTCTTATACAGACCAATAGATTATGTGAAGTCTGATTAATTCCCATAAAATGCAGATTTTTGAATTGGTGAATCCTCGATGGGAACCTATAGAAAGAGATTCCGATAAACTCTCATTGATTTTGAATCGGGGATCGAACTGTTCCGATTGATCCTATGCAGTCCGATTGATTCTGGATCGGTTTCTATCGAATCTTATCGGATTTTTTAACCAGGGCTAATGCGGTGGAATAAAGTCCAAAATTGAATTGGACATTTCTCATTCAATGCTATTGAATATTCAATCCCGTGAATATTCCTTTGATTTCCCATGGATTGCACTGAAAAAAAAATTTCATCGAAAATCAATCATATTTTGTTGTTAGGGTAACTGAATATCATAGTCAAGTCAACGAATATACGGTCAGATTGACAGTATAATCGTTGACTTGACACCATGATGGTTGATTCAACTGCATGTAGTTGAGTCAACAGTGCATGTAGTTGAGGCAACAGTCAGATTCAGTTGGATATATCCAATCGTATTCTACTGTTGAATCAACTACACGGAGAAAAATGAACTTGAAAATTTGAGCAATTATCATTATGTATTTGAGTTGAAAATACTATATTCGGATGCTAATGTTGAAACAGGATTGGTATTAATGAATAACTGTTAAATCGGGAAGAGAAGAATTAATTCATGTGCTGAATATATTTCGTAATACTGAATACATAACATTTAAAGATTTGGATAGTAAATTATCGAATTCGTGTAGGATGTGAAGATGAGCTCTTGTAGTACGAAAAGATAAACTGATGAAGGAAATTCGCAAACGTTGGAACAAAATTTACTAACCATAGATAGTAAAAATGAATACCGTTTATAAAATTACAGAATTCAAATGATCACATTCCAATACTGATGTTATATCAAAAATTGTCAGAACTGATTAAAAAGTTTCCTATAGTATGGCATGAATTTCAATAATATGTTTTTTATCAATAATTGACATTAGGATGAATAGAAAATAGTCATCAGTTCAATTTATTTCAACATTGCGGGCGTGATTTCGGGTTATCTTTAAGAATCCGTGTATACATTCGCTGAAATTGAGCCACAAAAGTAGATTACAACCCTGAAGAAAATGATTTCAAAACCACTCATAATTTACCTGTGAAGAACGGTTTTCAGTAGAGATAAATTGAAACTTCATTTTCATCTAATGTATTAATTTTTCGCAGATGAAGTGTAAGAATTCTTGAAGTTATTTTCTTCAGGAGTGTTATGTAGTTTTGTGACTCAATTGTAGCATATTTATACTTAGATTCTTGAAGATTAACCGAAGTTAGACTCGCAACGTTGAAATGGATTGACTTGATGACCGCCCATACAGAACCACATTATTCAGTAATATGTCAGAAACGTCTCTGATGCTAAAGCAGTCATGAAAACTTTTGTGGAAATTATTTGAAAACTTTCTCAAATATTTCTTTGTTCACATTTATAAGAAAGATATTTATATTACATCACTGAAAAATCTGGTGCTGTATGGGTGCATTATTTACTTACTTCGAGTCGATTCCATCTGATATCAATCATCAGTATAGGATATAGTTAAAATCAGATGAAAATAGAAAATCTGTCTTCATGAATTGCAATAACGTTTTTCGATTTTTCAAATAAAACAATATTCTATTTCTTCTTGATTTTTTTTTATTATTAACAATGTCCTTTATACAAATCATCTCGAAACAGATTTTTAGTAATAATAGTAGTAATAAAAGTCGTAGTAAATAATAGTGGTAACAATATCAGGGGTTTGATAAATAAAAAAAACATACGATTTTGTTCGATTCAAGGATCGCTATGACCATTCACTCTTTGGTATATGTAAAACACACGTAACAAATAATCATAATGATTTGAGACTAATTTATGGTTTATCTAAGTGTACGAGAATAGAAATAATACGAGCTCCGTGATGCCAGCCAAATAATTTCTGACAAATTATTCGAAAATGAATCAATGCAACAAAGATGGGTCGGTGCCGAATCAACGAAAAACCGAATCAACGAAAAAAAATTTACTAGCAGTATGAAGTTGTCATTTTGTTGCAGTATGAAATGAAATTAGTCATAGATCATTGATTAAATTGAACGAAAATTCTTTATGTTAACCTATTCACTGCACCCGTTTATTACAGTAGACACGTAATTCATCATTCAAATAAAATTATTAATGATCTTCCTAATCGATCGGTACAATCAAACTGTTTCAAACGTCTGTAGAGAACGAAAATCGGTTGGTTGTTATCATAAACATAACCATACCATAATCATAAACATAACAAAGGGAAATTAAGTTTACCGTGGGGTTGTGTTAGCAAATCAATGTCTTTTACTTTTCGTTTAATTTAATCAATGATCTATGACTAATTTCATTTCATACTGCAACAAAATGACAACTTCATACTGCTAGTAAATTTTTTTTCGTTGATTTGGTTTTTCGTTGATTCGGCACCGACCCGGCGAAAAACGTTTTCGGCAAGAAGACCCTCTACCCAATCAAGCCCCTTCTGTATAGAAATTCCACGCACACATTGAAGCTGCCAACAAAAGAAATTTGATTCTGGGTGTTTCCGACAACACCTGCACGGTGTGCACAGTGCACGAAGCGGTGCTCAATCATTTGAGATTTTCATTCTGGACCGATCAAATCAGAGCATGAAATGAATTGAGCACCGCTTCACGCACTGTGCAGGTGCTGTCGAAAATACCCTGTGTAGAACAGGGTTGGGTAATGACGCGTCACTGGAGGGTTTGTTACATTTATTACGTATGTATCAATACATAAATTACATTGATCACGTGAGAAGACCCTGAAAGAGGGCTTTGTTACACGGTATGATACGTAACATCACGTAACATTCACTACATAGTGGAGCTGTGGAGCTTTCCGAAGTGTTTGACCCGAGGCGTCTGGGGCGTGAACTACGGATTCCTATTGGTTCATTCCACGCCCCTGACGCCCCGGGTCACACACTTCGGAAAGCTCCATTAATACGTCAATTTGATACCTACCCAACCTTGGTGTAGAGTATGTAGAGGCAAAGGAGCCTTCCGAAGTAGCTGATCCCAGCTGATCCAAGTGATCCGGATCATTTTTCAAGCATTTCGATTGGGTGGAAAGTGATCCGGATCACTTGGATCAGTTACTTCGGAAGGCTCCAAAATGTCTCGATGAAGGGGGCAAAAGTTGGTGAAAATTTGAATTTTTTGCATCACTGCTTGAGATACCGGAACCTTCCGAAGTAGCTGATCTGATCATCTGGTCATGACCAGATCACTTCTCAACCAATCAAAGTTGATCTGGTCATGACCAAATGGTCAGGTCAGCTACTTGGGAAGACTCCACTTTTACTCCACCCCCACTTTGCCTATTGCTCTCTCCTTGATACTCATTGGGTTGAAAAGAGAGGTGACTATGTGCCTTTGTTTTCAACCAAGGGTTTCGCGATCCATTTTTCGTTCTTTTTCAGTTCCATGCATTGAGCTATATAACATACTGGAAAGAGCACTGGCGAAATTTCGGATGGGGGCCGAATCAACGAAAAACCAAATCAACGAAACCGTTAGACGGAAAGAATAAGACATCATACATTATACATCTTTTTCTTTTCAACCAATGGTTTCGTTGATTTGTCCTTTCGTTGATTCGGCTCCCATCCGAAATTTCCTATAGGATGGAAGAAGAGATCTTTCGTCAGTGTGAAATGTAATATGAAATAGCGTGGTTTTTTTTCAATACATGCATCTTAAAAAGGGATGATGAGTGTAAAGGGTATCTGCTTCTTTTTTTCGCACAGTGTACTCGACTGTCTCTCTTTGACGAAAATTTTTTGAATGGTGCTCATTCCAGTATATTATACAGTTCAATGGTTCCATGTGACACGGGCGGTAAACACCCGTTGGACCGAAAGCCCGTTAGGCCGAAAGACCGTTGGACCGAAATTTATTTTACCGAATGACAATAATCCGAAAAAGTTTTGGTGACATTCTATCTTATTCGCACACGACTAGTAACGTATAGTAATATTTCGGATTATTGTCATTCGGTAAAATAAATTTCGGTCCCACGGTCTTTCGGCCTAACGGGCTTTCGGTTCAACGGGTGTTTACCACACGGGCCTTCCCGTACAACACATTGGTTTATGAGGAATTCATGAAGGGTTCAATTGAGATTCGAAGAATTCATTATAAACTCTTGAGAATTCTCTTTGAACGCCACTACTGTATGGGCTCCTCCATGATTTGCCACTGGCAGAGATGAGTTGAAGAGATTGCTAACGAGATATGAAAACATAGTCCAGTTTCTGATTGGCAGTATCACGTTTTCCGTTTATTTCTTCATGCTGGTTGGCTTAGAAGAAAAATTCAACCAATCATATATTTTTCTTCAAAAGGAAAAAACGTGATACGGACCATGATTTTAACATTGCGTTAGCAGAGATGAGTGGAGAGATTGCTAACGTAATACTGAAATCGTGGTATGGTTTTTGGACTAGCGACATCATGCGGCAATGATACCAACTGAAAAGTGGAACCACACTGATTGGTTAATTCCATTGGATTTCAGGAATTCTGGTCGATCTGAGCAATCATCAAATTTTTATTTGTTAATTGGTATCATTGCCGCGTGATGTCGCTAGTCCAAAAACCATACCACGATTTCAGTATTACGTTAGCAATCTCTCCACTCATCTCTGGCGTTAGCAATCTCTGCTATTCATCTCTGCCACTGGTGATCCTTAGGCTGCTCTCCCATGGACCGGAATTTCAAGGGAACGGAACGGAATCCACAGATCCAATTGGTTCATGGATAGTAACTTACTAGAATTCCCTGCAAATCCCTCAAAAATTCCGGTCCATAGGAGAGTAGCCTCAGGCTACCCTCCCATGGACCGGAATTCGTTCCGGCGGAATGACTTTAAACCAATCGCTTTCACAATTTCTCTTAGAGCGTTCTATCAGAAATCTATAAAAAATTGTGCATTGGTTCAATTTTCATTCCGCCGGAACGAATTCCGGTCCATTGGAGGCCAGCCTTAGTTTGATATAAAAAAAAATTAGAAACTGACCAATGAGAATCGTTTTGCGTGGAAATGGAAACGTAACCAAACGCAAAAATGCTTCATGAAAAGAGTTTTGCATCGTTCAGAATCAAACAGGTGATTTGAATTTTCAAATTCTCATTGCGGTGGTTGGTGGTGTTGAAGAAAAACCAAGAAAAACGGCTTGACAGGTGCTTTCTTCTATGTTTTGATCTTTATTTCTTATAACTTGCCACAAATCACAAGGAAGAATATGAATAAATAAACCATGTTTCTTCATGCGTAATATATATTTTTAAAATTTTTATCCTAGAAATTATTATTCTTTCTTGTTCTGATCAAAGACATTTTTGAAGATTCGTAAAATTCATCTATTTACATACAATATGAATGAACTATATGATCCAATTGATGAATTAGAACCAAGAGTTATACCGAAACCTGCACAAAAATATGAGGTATTTGCAAATTAATTATTCTTTGAATCATTCAACACTTTTTTCCGATAGTACAAAATATAATTTACATGAGTTATTTTAGGCCTTTGCAGCTCCAACTGTTCCGGAAGTCTCGTTAATTTTTGACAAAATGAAAAAGCCGCAAAATACTCCAAAAGATGATTCATGGCCAACGTTGGATAAGAGTATATCCTACGCGACATGGAGAGAACAAAATTTTCAGTCAAAACTTTCTCAATCGAAGTTCATGGATCCCGCGAGTTCTAGAAATAATGATATTCCAAATACCTATGATCATAATTCTAGCCAAACATATTCCTCCCAAGATGAGATGATGTTGCAACACAACAACAGTCATTTGAAAAGTTCAAGACCCAAGCCTAATAACAGTAGTGATTGTAAATGTAAAGACTCTAGACATAAGGTTCCACGCACATTTAGTGCCAAACTCGGTCATGATGCTCATTCTCATGGTAAAGATGAATTCCACGAATTGTGTATGCAAAAAGAAACTAATCTACCTTCAGAAACTAATTTAGATATCCACTATGCTAGTCCTTATGAACAGAGGAAGTCTTTATCCCTGTCACAAGGGGATTCACACTCGAATAGCGATGAACACAAAAATGTTGAAATTCAAAGCATTTCTCAAAGAGATTTTGCGTACCCATATTCTAATATAAATCCCTACATGTTTCCGCATTTTTATCCTTCGGGATGCATAAATCACAACACGGATAATCAAGAAACTGTAAAAAATTTATTACAACTTGTAAATAATCAAAGCGAACAGATTAAAACTTTACAAACCCAAGTGGATAGACTTTTGAAAATGCAAGAGAAGAATTTAGAAAATAACAGTCAATATGTGTGTTCGTCTCAATTAACGCAAAACGAACAACTTCGTATAGACTCTTACAACAGTGTGGATACCTATACCTCATTACCACAACCTCAAGATCCAAGAGATAATGAAACTCCAAAGATCGTAGAAAATCGTGTGGAAGCACAAAATAATGATATTCAATTGGACACCGGCGCGTTGGACCAACAATCGCGTAAAACCCTATTGGAACAAAAAGTTTCCATCGGTGTAATGACGAGTTTTGAATTCACTGTACAAAATAGTCCCTTTTTATTAGAATCTGAAGATCGTGAAAATATACAACAAAATCAAATAATGTCTAAAAGAAACAATATGCATTTAAGAGAAACCAACGAAGTATTAAGAAGAAATAAGAATTCTTTCACTTCTATTCCCAGTAAACATTTAGAAAATATCGTTGAAGACTCTGAGAGTCATTTATCCTCTAGTCAACAACAGAGCAGTCAGTTGAATGCAAGTCATTCTACAAGAAATTCACACGAAAGACAAAATTATATAGATGTTCCCAAAGAATTCGATATTCACGATACCAGATCTAAACCGATAATCAACGAGCAAGAAATTCATCAAGTGCAGAAACATCCAGAGAAACTTCCGGCGCATCAGTTTCTAAAGACTAAACTCGATAATGAGAATACAAAAGATCGTTATGAGGGAAGATTGGCAAATATCAATGAAAAAAAACAAATGTGTCGGGATGGACAAGACAAAACGAATATGTATAATATTAATAGATATCCAAATAGTTTGAAAAAAAGAGTACTTTCCGACCGTTTCAATTCCCCTACCGAGAAATACAGCAATAATCATTACTATACTGAGGATAGTTTGGTACTTAGCGGAGGAGATTTGAATGTCGGGGACAGAGCACCGCCTAGTCCCGAACCGAGCATACACGTGGAAATGCATGAATATGTTAGCGACGATGAAAGCGACAAAGTCAAACGCACTTCCAAAATCGGTTGGACCTTCTATAACAATGTTCTTGGTCAAGTCAATCAAATCTTGCAAAATTCTCAAGTTATGGACGTTGATGAAAAAATTGCTAAAACTCATAAAAATCGTGTAGAAGATGATAACGAAAATCAAGCATTGATGATGGATACCGTTAAAGCCGCAACTTTGGAACAGTTGAGGAAACTTGGAATTAGTTTACCCGATCCAAATGATCCCAAAGAAGTTAATAACACTAGCAAAATGTATGTATTTTATTCGACTACTCATTTTTCAATTTATTACCAAATTTGTACCAATTTTATCGTTTTCAGGTTTGATTCTTCGTTTCATCCAAGAATAGATTGCCAAGCGAATATCACGCAAGTTACCAGTGCCATAACTGAAACAAATACGAGTATGCATATGAAAGCTTTAGCAATGAAGTATCTAAATGAAGATCAGTTAGCGGAATTGGCATTGCAAAAGCAAGGATCTACAACCTTGAAGCATTTCATGTTGGGTAATATGCAGGGCACCAACATGTCTTTAGCCACGATGCGTTACCTCGAAAGATACAAATTATTACCGGGGATGCATAACAGGCCGTCGTCGAAAGGTAAGTTTCGAATTCTATCAAAACATATTTTTTGTATGTAAAATAACGAGTCTTCGTTTCGTAGATCATGAAAGAATTCGTATGGACAGTCCATCAAAACCGGAACCAAGAGTTAGAGCTCATAAACCAGGATTTCAAAGATATAATATTGTACAAACGCCACGAACGACTTGTCCTAGTAAAATTTTAGATATATCAACATTGAAACAGCAACCAAAATTATTATAAAAATATTAACTTCATCAATACATTGTTTCATATTAACATTTCATTATAAAAATACACAAGTAATTTAACTGTATCATTTTATGTTATATATTAACGTTTTTATATTACACACGTTGACGAAAAAATTATGAATACTTGATGTATAAAGAAATAAATAATTTAATTATCCAATAATTTGTATTGTCTACACGTTATCTTGATACCTTCAATCTTTACGTAAACAATCCAAAGCTATTTACAGATAACGAATTTTTTATTAATTCAATAAATATATTGCATGGATATCTTATAAATTTATTTTTATGTATAATAATTGATGCTTTACAAAAAACGGTTTATATAATTCGATGGCGATAAAATTCCATTACTATATGACTAATGTTAATGCCTGCGCATAGCGTAATGACGTATATTAGAAAACATAGGGGTAGAATACTTAATATCAGATGTGTTTTGTGAAGAATATCCATACCTGAAATGGAAGGAAAAATATTTTTACGCAATCTACACTCGTTAACTCAGATGCTAAATCAAGTTCAGAAAAATCAAATTATGATGCAGCCGCAGTCTATACTTTGCTCTTAAAATTACTTTTTTTTCACAGAAAAAGAATTTTTCTCAACTTATTGGATAACAAAACATGTAACTTACTTGCATAACCCAAGAATGTAATATAAATGTAATAACTACAAGCGATGAACCAAAACGTATTTCCAATGAATCTTGATGAAAATGTATCGTAGTTTATAAGATCTGTGGAATAAATTTATCTCAATATTTGGATATATTTTTTCAAAGAGATTTATAAAATTATTGATACGTAGATAACAAATACGACATTATTCACGATTTCACTGCTCATGAATACTCATAAAAGTATTCTCTCAAACTTACTGTTATATAGGAAGAGTTCTATCACATGAAGTATAATTAGCGATGGAAAATACGCATTCAAATGGATATCAAATGCATAACCCCATTCAACATCTTGACTCTTATCAGTCCTTAGATACTGATTAGTTACAAACCTGTGATCATTTGAACATATTAAAATTTGCAAAAACATATATATTTTATTCTACAATAGTGTACATACCAAAACGCAGTTGCTATTATCAATCCAGCACCAATGTAGTCCACAAAAACCATATAAAACAACAATTTTATGAATTGAAAAAATTCTAATCCAAAGACTATACTATATATAACTGAAGAGATACATAGCCAAAAGGTCAATAATACCAAGAATGCAGGATCATCTCTGGCAAATTGTGATTTTGTTTCTGGAATTTTATGTATTTGTTAATTATAAGTACACAAATCAAATTTTTAGCAAAAATTAATTAGGAATAGTGCTACACTATACTCACGTTTTCTACTTCTGAAATTCCTGTATATCTGTTGAGGCTGAGTGAATAAATAGATCATTTGCCATGCTGCAAACTCAAAATCCATCTGTTCGAATTTTAACAACTTCCTTAGATATTTATAACATTTGGTTGCAGCTCCCATACAATTATGCCTGTAGTAAATGTTGCGTTATGGGTAGATACGTATATAATATAGAGGTGGAACAAGACTGTGAATCTCCCCTCACCTGGATGTAACTGGCATGGGCAGTGACGAAACTGATTCTGCTGAAAAAGGTGAGCCACAACGGCTCATAGAAGACGTCGAATGTCGCATTCTTGTTCTATTGTAAACCTGCAATTAATTTTAGGAATAAAATTCATGTAGGAACATATTTTGAGTCGATCATTCAATCATGATGATGAAACACGATTTGTTTGAAATTTGAATTCTTGGTATTATAATTTGTCATCAAACGCGATGATATATTGTTGTAAACATAAAAGAACATATGAATGTCAAAATTTTGTTATTGTTCAGTTTATGAAGCGCATTTAGGATAATGACAGAATAATAAATCCTAATAATTGAATAAGGTTATGTTTATATACTTTATGTTGTGCGAAGAAAATTGGTGTGTTGTCAAATCCAGTATTTGATTGATTAAACGTATATCTTAGGATGATTTTCGTTTTATTCTATTTCTTGTGTCATTCGTCATATCTCATCAATGAAACTTCTCCATTCACTCGAAAATATATTCACACATTCAAAGAAAAGTTGAATATTATCATTATGATGGAATTATTGACAGTATCACTAATTGACACCCCAGCCTATCCTAACCTCCATTGATAATTTATCACCAGCCAGATTCGAGACCGAGACAGTGATGCCAGAACCCAAGTTTTGCCCCCTCCATCAAGCACCATCTGTATAGAAATCAGTGATGCCAGCATTTTTGGTCGACCGAGTCAATTTTCCCCCTCCATCACGCTGTATACAATCGAATTTCTTTTGTCGGAGGTTTGATTGTATGTGTGACATTTCTATACAGACAGATGTGATGGAGAGGGAAAATCGAGTCGGTTGACCAAATGCTGGCATCACTGATAGAAATTCCACGCACACAATGAAGCCGCCGACAAAAGAAATTCGATTGTGTAGAGGCAAAATGTCTTGATGGAGGGGGCAAAAGTTGGAATTTCTGGCATCACTGGACCGAGACCGTTTTTACCCTCTCCATCAACCGCTTCCCCTTTCTCCCACCATGTGGATTAAGGGGTACGTTCCCTTATCGTTACTCAGTGAACGCAATGAAATTCATTACTATTGGACCATCTTTGGAGAAAAGGAGTATTATATAGTGAAATACGTGAGGCAGAGATGAGTTGAAGAGATTGCTAACAAGATATGAAAACCATAGTCCAGTTTCTGATTGGCAGTATCACTTTTTCCGTTTATCTCTTCATGCTGGTTGGCTTAGAAGAAAAATTGAACCAATCATATATTTTTCTTTAGAAGAAAAAAACGTGATACGAACCATGATTTTAACATTGCCAGAGATGAGTTGAAGAGATTGCTAACGATATATGAAAAGCATGGTCCAGTTTCTGATTGGTGGTATCACATTTTCCGTTTATCCTTCCATGCTGATTGGTTCAGAAGAAAAATTCAACCAATCACATAATTTTCTTAAAAAGAAAAAAACGTGGTACGGACCATGATTTTAACATTGCGTTAGCAATCTCTCCAATTCATCTCTGACCACGGTGACCAATTCTCAAATTTCTCAACTTTTCTCATTGGTCATTCCTTTTAATAAAACACTGTGATGGGTTGATCTAACAGAAAAAATGCATAAATTATGCACAGTTGGTCACTCTGTCTCTGACATTGCGTTCAGTGATGCCAGTATTCCCTAGAAAAATCTTCAGATTTTTTGGCATTGGTCATTTCTTTTCAAATTGTAAATATGATTGGCCGGTTGCACAAGAAATAACCAATCATCAGATGCTGAAGATTTTTCTAGGGAATACTGGCAACGCTGATTGCGTTAGCAATCTCTGCTATTCATCTCTGACGTGAGCAACTCCACAACTCTCCACAGTTTTCTTCCCGAGCTTCCCGAGGACGGTGAGAAAACCATGGGGGGTTGTGAAGTTGCTCACGTGTTTCACTATACGATGCTCTTTTTCTCCAAAAATGGTCCAATAGTGATGCATTTTGCTACTTTCTCCGAATAAAGCTTCTATTACATGGATGCGTTTGTCGCGGATGGGGGCCAAATTAACGAAAAACCAAACCAACGGAAAGTTGGTTGAAGAGAGAGATAACGTCACACTCTCTCTTTTCAAACACTGATTTCGTTGATTTGGCCCCCATCCGTTTGTCGCATGCGACATCATTAGATGAAAGGAGAGGCAAACTGTTTTTCCCTAGGACTTCTCTTTTCATCTAATGATATCGCATGCGACAAACGCACGCATGTAATTTCACCATAACGATAAAGGAACGTACCCAAGGGAGTCCTCTGGCTCTGGTCAATTTTCCCACTAGAAAACTGCTAGATCGGTAGACCGCGGTTATCCCGAAAGCGTGTTGGCCCGAAAGTCGAAATCCCGAAAGATATTGAATAACTATATTTTACTAGTCACGCGCTAATGAGATAAAATGTCACCAAAATTTTATCGGGATTACTTCTATTCGGGATTTCAACTTTCGGGCCAACCGGGCTTCGGGCCAACACGCTTTCGGGATAATCGCGGTCTACCTGCTAGATCGTTTCAACACTTTCAACCGTTTTTCGTCATCAATAATAGGTTCGTTCGTTCTACCTGTCCTGAGTTGCTCCAACTTGTACCAAACCAATCAATTTGTTTCTATCACTGGAAATAGCGAATTCGGAATACTTGGAGCAAGTTGGGGTGACTTGACTAACTTGAGACGCCAGTAAACGAACTTAGCTATTATGTTGCTGAAGTTTGAATCGTTTATTGAAACGAATTACTGAATAAATAACATGATATTTAGCTGTTCAAGGCAGAAAATCTTGCAGTACCCCAAATAGCAATAGTTCCAAAAACTAAATGTCATTGAATCCTTTTGAAATTACAAAATGAACTACTGAAATGTCAGCAGAATAGAGTCCTTGGAGAATTCAATTTGCCTTTTGTCATACTATATATTGTACTGTATACAGGGTGATTCAAAATTCCCGCACTCTTTTTTGGGAGTAGATTCCTGATGAAATTCTAAAACGATTTGTCCTTTTGCACAATGCTCTCCGACGCATAATTTCCGAGATATAATTAATTAAAGTTGACTAATTATGAGGTGGATCCATCGGTCATTCAGGAGCGTCATAACAGAACAAGAGAGGAAGGTGCTTGCAGAGGGCGCTCATACGATCAGCTGATCGGTATAATCGATACGATTTACCAACATACAAATTGGTGAATTTTCTATGCAGAACGATTGAATTCGTCGACACTGTGGAAAAATTGATTATTGTCATGAATTCTTATCACGATATGCTGTAGGTGAAAGTTGTGATTTCAGTAATGATTTTCATTACGCAGAAAAATGTAAAATAGTGTTATTTCGTAGGGATAGGGATTCAAGTGAGAGAAAAAAGTATAACTACTCGTTTTCAATAAGAATTTTCATGTAAAGAAGAAAACATGAGAATTTTCATTCATCCGATACCCAATTTGAACGGTTTGATTAGTAAGTTTAACACAAGAGATTGGATTGCGAATCCTGTATTCTGATTGGTCGAGAATCAATGTATGTTAGATCAATCCTCGGCCGTTTCAAATGATTCTTCTGAAGAATGTGTTTTCGACTTATCCCAACCACAACATTGAACAATAATGAATTTATTCGAATTCACCCTGTTTACATCATTCGATGATTATAAAGGGTTTATCGAACGTTAATAACTTACTTCAACTTGCAGAATCCATCAATTTTGACGAAAATACAAGGTGTGACATCGTATACGACCCAATCATTGCACTTGATTATCATTGTAATCACATACGGTTTGTTTAGCTTGAATCAACCATTCGTGATACGAATCAACCAATCAGGTGACAGCTCGAAACAGTTTCATTTAAAGCACATATGGCTTCGAAGGGCATATTGTTATTCCAAATGGAAAAAGAATTGTCTTTGAAGATTAACCAAATCCGTCCTTTTTAGGACGAATACATTTTCTAAACGTAGAAACGCGCTCGAACTTGCACACAATTTGAATTAGATTTTGATTTAAACATGAATGATCTTGAGTGATCTCAAGTAAGTTATTAACGTTCGATAAACCCTTTATAATCATCGAATGATGTAAAAAGGGTGAATTCGAATAAATTCATCATTGTTCAATGTTGTGGTTGGGATAAGTCGAAAACACATTCTTCAGAAGAATCATTTGAAACGGCCGAGGATTGATCTAACATACATTGGTTCTCGACCAATCAGAATACAGGATTCGCAATCCAATCTCTTGTGTTAAACTTACTAATCAAACCGATCAAATTGGGTATCGGATGAATGAAAATTCTCATGTTTTCTTCTTTACATGAAAATTCTTATTGAAAACGAGTAGTTGTACTTTTTTCTCCCACTTGAATCCCTATCCCTACGAAATAACACTATTTTACATTTGTCTGCGTGATAAAAATCATTACTGAAATTACAACTTTCACCTACAGCATATCGTGATAAGAATTCATGACAATAATCAATTTTTCCACAGTGTCGACGAATTCAATCGTTCTACATAGAAAATTTACCAATTTGTATGTTGGTAAATCGTATCGATTATACCGATCAGCTGATCGTATGAGCGCCCTCTGCAAGCACCTTCCTCTCTTGTCCTGTTATGACGCTCCTGAATGACCGATGGATCCACCTCATAATTAGTCAACTTTAATTAATTATATCTCGGAAATTATGCGTCGGGGAGCATTGTGCAAAAGGACAAATCGTTTTAGAATTTCACCAGGAATCTACTCCCAAAAAAAAGTGCGGGAATTTTGAATCACCCTGTATAGTATGACAAAAGGCAAATTGAATTCTCCAAGGACTCTATTCCGCTGACATTTGAATAGTTCATTTCGTAATTTCGGAAGGGTTCAATGACATTTAGTTTTTGGAACTATTGCTATTTGAGTTATAGAGCTCAATGGGTCCGTGATTGCTGCTCTACCTAGGGATCCTTTAATGAGGGATCGGACAATCAGTCGCCATTAGTGGGATACTTCCGGTTTTTTCTATAGTTTAGTTAAGCATGCATAGTGTATGTTATTTTATTAAAATCATTTTTCTCAAATGTATTTACATGCTTTGTTCGAAGAATGTTTCAGATTCACTTAATTGTAAGTATTATACATGAATAAGCTGACTTTAAATATGTATCTCGAATATTTTCATAAATATCAGTACCTATCCCACTAATGGCGGCCGACCAATCCGTAATCAGCAGTTGATTGTCCGATCCCTCATTAAAGGATCCCTAGCTCTACCGGACTTGAAACAGAATTGAAATAGGATTGAACCGCGGGAAATGACCATCCAACAGACGAGTACATTTTTTACAAGAGAATGTTTGATAATTGAATGGAATTGATTAGATAATTCTATTTTAATTCCGTTTTATTTACGCCTGGTGGAAACATAATCCGTGTCACAAGGAGCTCAAAAAGTGCGAAAAGTGGAACATGGGGTAGGGGGTCTTTTAGCCGAAAAAGTTTTTCGCCGAATTTTCCGCATTGGATAATAACTAGTATTTCCTAGGGATTTGTGGTTACCTTTATTGGATCTGTCAATGAACAAATTTCGGCGAAAAGACCCCCTACCGAACATGGAACCCTTGGTTGAAGAGAGAAGCAAATATCCACCCCCCTCTCTCTCTCGCTCTTTCTTCACCCAAGGGTCCCGCGTTCCGCTTTCCGCACTTTCTCAGCTCCATGTGACACGGGCCTTATGGCGAATTTCGGCCAACTGTACTGGGGTGAACTCGGCATATCTCTGTCCTTTGTTATTATCATCATTCAAAAAGAGACAGAGATATTCCGGGTTCGCCCCAGTGCAGTAAGCTGAATTCACTGTCAGGCCCGTGTGTCAGGCTGCTCTCCCATGGACCGGAATTTCTAGGGAACGGAACGGAATCCGCAGACCCATTCGGTTCATGGATAGTAACTTACTAGAATTCCCTGCAAATCCCCCAAAAATTCCGGTCCATGGGAGAGAAGCCTTAGGCTACTCTCCCATTGACCGGAATTCGTTCCGGCGGAATGAAAATTGAACCAATGCACAATTTGTTATAGATTTCTGATAGAACGCTCTAAAAGAAATTGTGAAAGCGATTGGTTTAAAATCATTCCGCCGGAACGAATTCCGGTCCATGGGAGGCCAGCCTCAGGCTACTCTCCCATGGACCGGAATTTTTGGGGGATTTGCAGGGAATTCTAGTAAGTTACTATCCATGAACCAATTGGGTCTGTGAATTCCGTTCCGTTCCCTAGAAATTCCGGTCCATGGGAGAGCAGCCTCATGGTGGCGTCACATCAGGGGGCATAATCTCAAATGCAACATTCTCAAACGGATTTCAGCGCTGCCGTACGGTAGTACAGTGAATTATTCGCCATAGATACAACTAACGCAAACAATGAACAAATCACACCGATTGTCGAATTAGTGTTAGTATATACATGTAAAATAGTTCACTGTACTACCGTATGGCGGCGCTGAAATCCGTTTGAAAATTTTCTATTCGAGATTATGCCCCCTGCGTCACATGGAGCTAGAAAAGCGCGGAAAGCGGAACGCGGAAACTTTGGTTGAAGAGAGAGGTGGATATTTGCCTCTCTCTTCAACCAATGGTTCCGCGTTCCGCTTTCCGCCTTTTTTCAGCTCTATGTGACGCCGGACTCACATGGAGCCATTGAACTCTATACATACTGGAATGAGCGCTCCCTAGATTGGCGCGGTCAGAGTGATATATTTTATTGCATGAGCAAGAGGGAGTACGACTCTCCCAACATATTTCCTACCTCTCTCTAAAACGCATTTGTTAGAAGCAGATACCATGCGCCCAACATTTATCTCTCCCTCTGGCCGGTCTATATTATAGAAAATCGAGGGAGTGCGCATTCCAGTTTGTTATCTAGTTCAATGCATGGAGCTGAAAAAGGGTAAAAAGCGGAGCGCTGAACCCTTGGTTGGAGAGAAAGGCAAATATTGACCTTTCCCTCCAACCAACAGGTCCGCGTTCCGTTTCCGCCCTTTTTCAGCTTCATGTGACACGTGCCTTAGGAATCTCTCCAATTCATCTCTGCTCCTTTCTTCCAAATCTGCATGTCTCAAGCTACAAGCTACAAGCTACAACCAGCTACAACCATGCTGAACCATGCCTTCTTCGCACACATGAAGTAATATTAATCGTTGATGGTTGAACGTGGCTATTGAAGTCTAGTTTATAAATAAAGCATCCAAAAAACATGGTAAATATTTAACCCTAACATGACGTATCAAATTTTTGGTCGTTCAAACCCTTCTCGTTTCGCATTTTTCATTCCGTCGTATTTTTCCAATCGACATTAAGTTTGCATCACGTTAACCGGTATTAAAAGTTCTCGAGAGGTTAAGTTTTAAATTCACGTACTAAATTTATTTAAAAAACTGTTGCGAAGTGATTGGGTTTATCTCTGAAAGTGGAATAATGTTACATCATTCATTGTTAATTACTGTATTGTTTAATCGAAAGATAATAGATTCTGAATAGAAAAATTTGTATAATATATTTCTGTTTAGTTTCATCATAAATTACCAATGTATAGAACATGCTTAGGAGAAATCATGCGATCCACTCTGTCATGGAAGAGGTTCAGGCATGGTTACAGAGAATGTTCACATTTAAAGATTTTAGAACCTTCGACAATGCAAATAAAATATACACAAGGTTTATCAGTGAGTACAAAAAGTATTTATTATATCATTTTTTGTCCAGAGAAAGATAATGATCATTTACAACATTTTCCATTAGACTGCCATGGTTGCACTCAGTGCTCACTGAAATATTTCTATCTGGTATTTTGCCTACAAGTTTGAAAAGGATAAGCAAGGACACACTCAGTGCAGCAAATGAAAAATGCTATTAGTTATATTTTTTTACAAGATTCTGTCTGCAGTCAGGTAGAATGGAAGTTCAAAATTCAAGTTTCGAGTTTAAAATGAAAGTCTGAATTTTGGGTTTTTATTATTATTTCATTAGTACATAATTTTGACAACAAAAAGTATCATGAAATATTTCATAATTTTCATTTTGGCATAATGAGATTCAATATCACAACCGTTAATTCACATCCTTCTTTAATATGATAACACTATAATTTGAAACATCATTTGCATACAAATTTTTTATCAAGAAATATTTTATACACTTACATTTTAGGTTCGATTATATTCCAATCCAGCAAGACGTCCTAGTTTTTTCTCTCAATTCGTAGAGAATATCAAACAAGAAATGCAGAAAAATAAAGAAATGAGTGAATCTCTCAAGAAGTTTCGCGAAGAAGCTGAAAAACTCGAACAATCGGATGCCTTACGTGCAGCCAGACAAAAGTTCCAAACAGTTGAATCCGAAGCCAGTAAAAGTTCTGAAGTAATCAAAGAAAAGCTTGATTCACTGAAGGGAAAGGTTTGTTTAAGACTATCATATAAGATTTTAATTCCTGATTAATGGTTACAAAACATTTCCTAATGCAGGTAAACATTTTCTAACACAGGTACATGATGTCCTTGAGGAAGCAAGTAAATCAGAACTAGGGAAAAAAGCTGGACAGTTGGGCGAGGAGATCACAAAGTCTGCCAAAGGAGCTGCTGAAACGATTTCAGAGAAGAGTCAAGCTCTTGGTAAAACAGGAGCTTTTCAAACGATCTCTCAAACCGCCGAAGTGGTGCGCGAAGAATTAAATCAACAAGGGATGCAAGGTTAATGAATTTTTCTTCTGTTTTCTATTTAGTGAGTAAAAGCAGTTTATGAAGTTTAATTTTCTCATTTTCAATAATATATATCAAATTTCTAAATCAATGTATACAACATTATCTAAAATTTGATCGTTTTTTTAAATTTATTTATGTTTTATTGTTGTTTTTACAGGTCGGGTGTACGTTCCTCTAAAAAAATTGAGGAAGAGAAAAGAAGTTCAAGTCGAGGATAAACAATTTGAACCGAACGAAACAGCAACAGGCGTCGAATTACACAAAGATTCAAAATTCTATCAATCGTGGCAAAATTTTAAAGATAAAAATCCGTACATGAACAAAGTTTTAGACTGGAAAATCAAGTACGAAGAATCGGACAATCCCGTCATTCGTGCCTCCAGATTGCTAACGGATAAAGTTACGGACATCATGGGAGGATTATTCCAGAAAACAGAACTTTCAGAAACATTGACGGAAATCTGTAAATTGGATCCAAATTTCGACAAAGTAAAATTTTTGAAGGATTGCGAAATGGATTTTATTCCAAATATATTAGAAGCGATGGTTAGAGGGGATCTTGAAGTACTCAAAGACTGGTGTCATGAAGCTCCTTATAACGTGATATCGCAACCCCTTATTCAAGCCCAAAAATTAGGTTACCGATTAGATAGTAAAATTTTAGGTAAATTATTTTTTTAAACAAAGATCTTGGATATCTCCCTATATACTGACCGATATACTTATTTTTCAGATATTGACAATGTCGATTTAGTAATGGGCAAAGTTATGGAACAGGGACCCGTTCTGATAATTTCTTTCACTTGCCAGCAAATAGTATGCGCGAGGGATTCCAATAATCAAGTGGTAGATGGAGATCCAGACAAAGTGATGCGCGTCAATTACGTATGGGTACTATGTCGGGATCCAACTGAACTGAATCCAAAAGCTGCCTGGCGTTTACTTGATCTTAGCGCAACTAGTACCGAACAATTCGTTTAATATCCGCTCTCAACAAAAAGATGGGTTCCGACAAATCATGAAAATCCCAATTTATGTTTGCCAATGACGCTTTAGAAGCATCATTCGTTGTTCGACCTACAGTTCAAATTGAACTAAAAAATTTGGCATATTATGGAACGAATTGATCATAATATGTAAATCTATTATATTTAATTTACAAAGATGTTTATTTTTTTTTGGAAATATATTTTGCTTGTTGATGTGTAATGGAAGGTATTACACGTGTTCAAATATAAAATATCATTACAAACAAAACTTAATCAAGTGTACATACATAACTACGATTTCTTGATTAGGTCAAATGTACATCCACGTATGTTGATATGTGTAAACGAATTTTTGCATGTACATAATGAATTCGTTTTATTATTGATTTAACCATTGTTGAATTTACCCTTCATGTTTATTGAGTATAGTGGTTTAACTAGTAAATTCCTGAGAGTGGAGAGTACGTAGATTGAATGGAATTTTATTCATTTTGACTGTAATTCGAGAGTGGGACTCATCTTTTTCCATCAAAAAATCTCTAGAGAGGAGAATTCATTCCTTGCATACAGAGGAGCGAATTTCTGTTTTCGTAAGATGTCTTGGAATTTGTGAATTATTTTAATTAAATAATTCAATGTAGAGTTTTTATATTTGTGTATATTTAAATCCGAGAATCAATGAATGATATTATATCCAAATTCAACAGTTGTCGGACAAAAGTATTTCTAGAATTTAATTAATGAATTTTCAGAAATCTTTTGGAACAAAAAATCATTGGTTCTTCCAATTTTAATCGGTGTTTAATGTAAAATCAAGATCGAATCTTGTCCAAAAAAATCAGATGCTGAATCCGTTTCTATTTTTTTTTGTTTTTTATATGATATGTATGAAAAACAGTATTGAAATTCAGATTCCATTCCCACCTTTCTTCAAAGTTCATAGTTCCTCAATGATATTTTAAAATCCCAAAATTTTCCCATCCCTGATATGTACATAAATATTTATAATTAAAATATGCTATATGTAATAGTGTACATATATTGCATTAAAATTGTATATACGTGTGCACAAATGTAAGGAATCATGAGTTGATGCATTAATTTTCTATAATTTATTGATTATTCTTGAATGAATTAATATAGAAATATCTCATCGAAATAAGGTCTTTTATTTCTCCTGATGAAACCAATAAAACCTAAATAAGTCTTGAGAGATTTTAGGAAAGTGACAAGTAACGTTACGTTTAGCAATATTCGATTTGGTCAGCAATCCGTTTTTAAATCAGTGTAACCTTGGTCCACATTAGAATATTTCTTCAAAATTATCTTGTTTCAGGACAGTGATGGGTCCAGAGAGGAGGGGGGGGGGGGCGTGCGCAGGGCATGCAGGCCCCTACCCAAAAAAACCGAATATAAATTTAGAATTTGACAACCCAATCAAACCTCATTACTGTAGTATAAGAGATTCAAAAGATTGAGAGTCTTATTCAGAGTTCTGAAGACTTTTAAAGAGTTCTTCAAAGAATTATTCCGAATTATCCCACCAGCGCGGGATTCTACATGCAATGATACTTGAGTCTTGAGGGTCTTAATTTATATACCCCTTTGAAAAATCTTTTGATTAATGGGTTCCCTATTCGAAATGTCCGACAGTTCCAGACAAAAAATTGTTTGTCAGGTTTTTAGTCGGTTTTTGTCCCGTACAATTCCAGATGATACTGACAAAATATATTTCAGCGGCCTCTGATGGGTTCGGCACTTGCTTGATATGTCCGACAAATCCAGATAAAAAAATTGTTCATCAGGTTCTTGGTCAGTTTTTGTCCCGTTAAATCCTTAAAAATGCTGACAAAATATTTCGTGACAGCTTTTCTCCGGTTTTACACGCTATGTGAATCAGATAGGAACTGCATGAAATACCCGAAGGTTTTTTCCGTCGGATAGCGACTAGTTTTTCGGCCTCCCAGATAACATTGCTTGCGCGCAAAACTTGAGACCGTTACGCACGCGGGAATTTGCATGTGATTTGCGTGCAACCCACCTGTGATCCATACTGTTGCTCGCAAATCGCGCGCAATGATCTGGTGCACATCTTGTGTTGATTCTTCACGAATTCACGCTCACATCGCTTGCGAAAGCCTGTGGATTGAGGGTGATTTTCTGAGAGTGAAATGATTTGATATTACGGGAAGATTTTGCGCGCGAGTTGCGTGCAATTGGGAGAAACTTGTTGATCGAAAAATATATGTATATACGGGGGTCTATTCAAATGTATTTCTAGAATGCACTTATTGAAATAACTTGTAAAACAAGAAGCAAAAACAAAATAGATTACGGTTGCACATAATTGATATGCATAATGGAAATTTGAAATTGATTTTGTTGTTGTAGAAGAGAATATCTTATCGATTGTTCAAAAAAAAATTATTGTTTGAACAACTTGTCGACAAAAAAAAGCGACAAAGAATTAACAATCCCATGTGTGTATGGACCAATGGCCCAATGATGGACCAAGCCTGGCACAAGACCTGCCGAGACTTGTCTTGAACAATTTACCAAACTTGGCCCAGGCTTGGGAATGATAAGATCAGGACAAGCTTGGGCCAGTGGTTTTGCCAGGCCCGGTCCGATTCATTTACCAAGCATCAACCAATGCTTCTTTGATCGCAGATATGGATGAAAAAAGTAATTGATTCATATTTCAGTTCATGACTTTCTCCCTCAGAATACCGTACATGAATTATCTTAAAACGATAGAAAAAATGTGACAAGATTGGGACAAGTTTGTATGATCATTGGAAAATTTGCGTTGTTTGATATTTCAATCAATTTTGATTCTATTGTTGAATTATGCTCAAACTAAACTAATAAGATCTTACTGAAATACCATAACATAAATCTTACAATGATCTGATCCCGTACGGAATCCAACATTGGAATCCCCTGAGTCACCCGACAAACTGATGGTTTATCTTTAGTGTGTAGGATTAATTATGGCAGGAAGATCGGGCCCTGGCCCGATGGATATCCCCAAGTCTTCAGCCTTTGTGAATTCAAAATTCAGTCAATATTTATAAACATTGTGCCACTCATGTTATGCAATATTGGCACAATTGTTCTCAACGAATGCTCGATTTTTACACTTGTGCCAAGCTTGTACCAAATGTAGTGACCATTTCAAAAATATTAACAAATGTACCATGACCGACTATCCATTGGGAACAATGGGACGATCATGGAACAATATTGGGCCAATTGTTCTTCACGGAGGTTTGTTTCTGACACATGTGCCAACCTTGGGACAAGCTTGGGTTTTTTTCAGTCTTGGCAATACCTGCATGGGATGTTTTATTATTTTCTTTCACCACCCAAGTAACACAAGAACTTCTCAAATATGCGATGATTATTCTATAAATATGAAGAGAATGTGTAAATAAGACTATTTTGGAGAAATCCGTAAAGATATTTTATGAAGGTGCCCACACAGCATTTCAATTCTAAAAGATTTCTATAAGATGTCTGAAAGATATAATCTCGAAAGAAGAGTTTTAGATCTTCTAAAAGATATCTTTTAGATGTCTTTTAGAAGTAAGAACTGTTTTAGACATCTTAAGGATATCTTTCCATGTTGCATAAGACTTCTTAAACTTTTCTGAACAATTCTTCAAGGTATTTTGAAGACCAAAAGTGCTGTGTGGGTGCATATCATATAATGATTCGAAACAGTCTCATTTGGAAGTTCTACCCTGGTAAAAACGAAGTGTAACAAAATACATTTGCGATGCATTCCACGGCGCGAAACACCACTCCGGGTACATTCGGATGAACCTCGCATTGCACTGTAACTACAGTGTAACACTTTATTTTCACCAGGGTAAGGATGTTCGTAGGATTCTCCAAAGTCGTTCTTAGCATTTTCAATCTTTTGTGTTACTTGGGTAGGTACTGTTCCACATTTTTATCGTGAATTGTTTCCCATTAAGTGTAGTAGTTTTATACTGACGGGAATTTCAATTTTAATAAAATTGTTTTGAATACTTCTACAATATTCGTGGCGAACCCAACTAACATTCAGACATCTTAAAGATATCTTTAAGAAGTCTCAATGCGTTTGTAAGAAGTCTTAAAAAACATTCTAAAAGATACCGAAACGAATCCTAAAAGATGTCTTATGAAACACGTATAGAATTCGAAAAGATATCTTGAAGAGTTCTTAAAGATGTCTTGAAGAGTTCTTAAAGATGTCTTGAAGAGTTCTTAAAGATGTCTTGGAGAATTCATAAAAACGTCTTGGAAGACTCTTGAATTTGTTCACAAAAAAAATTCTTAACCTTTTCTTTTTCCTTTCCTTCCTGTTTCTTCAACTGCTCTCGCGTTCCGATAAAGTTTACCTGATTTCGACCCTTGTTGTTACGGGAATCGAACCCATTCACTTGACGATATATTTACGCCTCAGTCACTTGAGCTATACGTACAACATGGTAGAGACGCCCATAATTGGCAATATGACATAATGAAATATGTCAGCGGTGTCCAGTTTCAAAGTGAAAATGATCTTTTGAACAAACTGTTATCACATGAATAAATATCAAAAGAGTTGAATGTAATTACAAATAGGAAAGATGAATAAATTTAGTGAAACATATTTAGAAATCAATTCTGTGTTCTAGTAGTCGTTAATATTTCGTGAATACCGCAGATTCTTCCTAAAGTATTTCTGACGAATTGTTGTGAAGTGGATATTCGGTAATTTTATTGTGCACGTCATAAGGCGACAAAATCGAACTTTTACAAACTTTCAAATTTCTTGATATCTCAATGATTGATTCAAGCTTTTAATTCATGGATATGGAATCACCTCATTTGCAATACGATTGTAATAACAGGTACATTCAAAGTTTTATTCTGTGTTATTCATGATCATGTGCTCATATAACCTCAAAGCTGCTGAAAAATTTATGTTCTTAAACGTGTCTTAATCAAGACATCTTTCCGAAATCTCCTCAAGACTTCTAAAAGATATCTTCAAGAACTCTTCAATAACGTTCTTGAAGACCTCTGAATCAAGACATCTTTTAGAAATCTTTTACAAGATGTCTTTCCAACACTTCTAAGAGATATCTTTAAGAACTCTTCAAGAAAGTTCTTAAAGATCTCTCAATTAAGTATTCTTTTAGATATCTTCAAGAATTGAAATGTTAGTTGGGAATATTCTGAGAATATTTCCAACATTTCCATTCAAATCTTCTGAGAATATGAGTAGAATATATTCGCACGTAATAAGAATCTCCATAGAATATTCGAATATTCTTGCAACGTTCTGAGAATGTGTGTATGCTCCTTGGGTGAGGATGTGTAGTCCAAAAGGTTGTTGTGGAACCAAACATAGTTTGAGTATAACTTTTCTCAATTCTTATTGTAACAATTACACAACGTTGAAATTGTTCATCGATCTTCAGATTTTTTCATGACAAGAAGTCACAAGTTTTCGAATCTGGAAGAAAGAAAAATTCAAAAAAAGCGAAAATTGGTTACAAAATTATTAGAATGGTAATGGGTTTACTCTCATATCCCTTACAACGGTCGCACGCATTTCGCGCGCATAAGACGCTAGTCATTTGCGCGCAAATTCACTCGCTATTCACGCAACAGAAAGCGACGTACTTGTATCCGCCTTTGCGCGCGATTCAGGAGTTCCAATTTCACACAATTCACTGGTGATTTGCGCGCAAAATGTTATCTGGGCTATGAAATCCGAGTGAAATTAATCAAAAAATATTTTGTCCGCTATTGACCGGTTTTCCATAGTGCAAAATACAGCTTGGATGAAATATTCAAGGATACTTTACGTCGAATTGTGACTGGTTTTTCGGCTTGTGAAATCTGAGTGAGATCTATCGAAAAATATTTTGTCCGGTTTTCCCTACTGTAAAATACAGCTTGGATGAAATATTCGAGGATACACGGAAAGAAAAAGCATGCTTTAGAAGCCTGACTGACATGACACACTTCAATGCTTCTAACGCATTTATTACAACGTACTTTTAACGTTCGCCCAGCCAGCAAAGTGCTTCCAAATCCATGTGTCCAGCTACTAGCAGTGCTAGTGGTAGTAACGTAGTAGCTTTTCCATTACCGTGAGACTGCATGCTACCATAACATATACATGATTCAATTTATAACATAGCACTACCTCAGCGCTACCAGTATTATCAGGAAGCGCTACCAAGTAGTGCTCCTAGTAAAAATACTACCAAGTCGCTCCTATTTCCATACATAAATGAAGCCATATATGTACAGAAGATTTTTAACTGTATAAGTGAATGGTAGCACCACTGCCAGAAGCGCTGCCTAGATTTTGTTGGCTGGGTGGGACTCATGCAGTTAATGCACGAGACCATGCTTTTTGGGTATGCATCACATGCTTTCTAAGCATGGGTACCGAGCGTTGGAAGCACGTTATGACAAATGCATTAGAAACTTTAGTGCCTCATACTTCTGCAGTATGCTTTTTCTCTCGGTGTACTTTTGGTCAGATTACGACTGGTTTTCGGCTTTTGAAATCCCATGCAGTGAGATCAGTCAAAAAATATTTTGTTTGCTATTCACCGGTTGTTCAGACTGCGAAATACACCTTGGATTAGATATTCGAGGATATTTTTCGTCGGATTGTGATTGGTTCTTTAGCCTGTGAAATCCAAATGAGATCAAACAGAAAATATTATCAAAAATATTTCGTCCGGAATTGACCGGTGTTCCATACTGCAACATGCAGTTTACATAAGATATGCGAGGATATTTTTTGTCGAAATTCGATTGATTATTCATGCTATGAAATCCGAATAGTATCGAATAAAAACCTCCTGCCTATAGTATTTTCTTCGAAATTGATCGTCCTTACAAAAATTTACTTTATTCTGACCAAAACGTGTCATTTTTTGTACAATTTTTGTGTGGAAAAATGAAGTGCTTTGCCCAAAATGCAGTAAATCTCCCTCCGGACGGTTTCCAACCCAACAAACACCGCAGGTCTTGAAGACATCCAAGAGATATCTTTAGGAAGACATCTTTTAGAAACGTCGAAAAGATGTCTTTTAGATATCTAAAAGACATCTCCAAGATATATCGAAATGATATCTTTTAGACATGTTTAAGAAATGTCGAAAACATGTCTCGAAGGTATTCCGAAAAGACATCTTTTAGATGTCTATCAAGCATGGTCTAAAAAACATCTTGGAACAATTTCTAAATGATATCTTTTACATGTCTTGAAAATTATGTAAAAGGTAGCGTGAATATCGGGTAGACTGCGATTATCCCGAAAGCATGTTGGCCCGAAAGTTGAAATCCCGAATAGAAGTCATCCCGAAAAAATTTTGGTGACATTTTATCTCATTCCCATACAGCACCGGGAGGTTTCCTGAACGTTCAGAAGACGTGCTTGATTTCACAGAGAACGTGCAAATAACGTCTCAGGATGTTCTAAAAACGTCGCATGTATGTCCCAGGGACATGCAAATGTCTCGGTTAGTTCTATTCATGTCCCCATGTGACTTTGTGGTTTTTCAAGGTTAGTTTTCATGAAAGTACGTTTAGAAGACATGATGAAAACGTCTGGTAGTAGATCAAAGGAACGTGCTTAGAACGTATTCAAGGATATCAAATGGGAAGGTACTCTAAACGTTTGTAAAACTTGCTTCAGCGGGACCAAAACACGCAAAACCAAGAGCACGTTTTTAAAACGTTCAAAGAACTTTCTGTGCTGTCTGGGTTAGCGCGTGACTAGTAAAATATAGTTATCTTTCGGGATTTCGACTTTCGGGTCCACCAAGTTTCGGGCCAACACGCTTTCGGGATAATCGCGGTCTACCGAATATCGCACCATATTCCTTGTTCGGAACGCGGAGTGTTCCATTTCCGTTGTTTCACTTTCTGCGCGACGACAAGCCAAAATTAACTACACTGTTAAAAATTTCTTGAATTTCATGTACTTTTCATGTACACATGTACATGAATTTTCAATATTTTACAACTGAAATGACTTGTCATGCACATGTTATTGAAATTTCACGTCTTTGTACATGAAACGTAAAATTCATGTACATGTAATTGAAAAAACTTAGAGAGGTGAAGTTCTTGAAATTTGAATCGTTTATTGAAACGAACCCGGGTTGAGGTGAAATAGTAATTTATAGTTGGGTATAATAAAATATTTTAATGTGTCAAGCTATGGGATTTGCGACTGGAAGTTCATGATGGATTTATGAAATTATTTGTCTTGGTTGACAGATGTGAGGTTAAGTTATTGAAATCAAAACATAAATGTGAATAATTAGGTGTATCATTAAGAAACAAAAAAGTGAATTATTTTAGTGAAATGTGTGGTCGTTCTTTAGTCATTGATCAGAATACATATCAAAAACATTCATTATTGAGTCAAAAAGAAATGATTGAATCAGTTATACTTGTTGTAAAACGGTAGAAATCATAACTTGTGGGTTCAGTGACAATGATTCTAGTCAAGTACTGAAATCAATATTTCTAAAAAACCTCAAAGGTCTAATTCATTTTGTGATAATATGAGGCATGAAGGACTCATTTGATTGAAAATATTTCAAAAGAATAGAGAAATGAATTTCAAAAACTTGGATTATTCACTTGGAGCGCATCGGATGGTTCCACTCTTCAAGTTGAAGCAGGGTACCCAAGCATTATAGGGAGCTTGAATGTGCCGAACGAGCGCCCTTGCGTCATAGGGCACTGATGTCCTCACTAACACAAATATGATTTAGTATCCGTGTGCACACAGGGATACTAAACCATATTTGTGTTAATGAGAACATCAGTGCCCTCTGACGCAAGGGCGCTCGTTCGGCAAACTCCAGCTCCCATTAATGCTTGGGTACCCTGAGTTGAAGAGTACTATTGAAGTTGAAATTTGGAAATTGCCGGAAAAATTCTTATTTTGTCCCGTGAATTTCTCGTTACGGTGGTGATATGCTGATGGAAAGCGTTTGAGGGTTGGGTGGAATCTATATTGATCAGAAAAATCCAAATCGGATTGAAAAAATTAGAACATATGCCAACTTTGCTTGCGTCTCTTGGGTAAGGAGTCAAATGTTCTTTATCAAACCAAATTGAGGTAATAAGAGACATATATAAAAATGAGTGAATTTAAGTGGATATGAAGTGAAACAGGAAAAAGTATCAATTGAAATTCATTGTTTACCATGAAAATGTTAAAAAATAAGGAAAGACTGTAGGGGATCCAACTTGTCTTCCAATATTTTTGTTCCAATAAATTTATATGATGTTTCTACAAATACATAATATTTCATACCAATATGTTTACAGAACAGGTTCAAAAACCATGTTTCTGAACTCATTAGTAAAACAATACACAGAGGCACATAATACAAGATTGTTGAAACAAAAATATTGGAAGACAACCAGTTAGATCCTCTATAATCTTTCCTTATTTTTTAACATTTTCATGATAAACAATGAATTCCAATTAATATTCTTTCTTGTTTCACTTCATATCAACTTAAATTCACTCATTTTGATGTCTCTTACATCAATTTGGTTTGATAAAGAACATTTGATTCCTTACCCAAAAGACGCAAGCAAAGTTGGCAGATGTTCTAATTTTTTCAACACGGTTTGGATTTTTCTGATCACTATAGATTCCACCCAAACCTCAAACTCTTCCCACCAGTATATCACCACTCTAACCAGAAATTCACCTGAGAAACTGAAAATTTTTCTGGCAATTTCCAATTTTTAACCCCAATAGTACTCTTCAACTTGAAGAGTGGACCCATCCGATGCGCTCCAAGTGACTAATCCCGAAGAGAACATGAAGCTTCAGCGAACGTTCAGATCAGATGTGTATAGATCGGGCCGAAGGTTCATTAGAGCTAACTTTTAGATTCACAAACGTTTGACAAACGTTCTACGGACGTTGAAATGTCCGCTTCGAAATGCGTTCAGGAAACATAGATGGAACGTTCGCTGAAGGTTCATCGAAGGTTTGACGAAGCTTCACAAAAATATCTATACTTATATTAATTTTGATCAATTCATATGAAGAATAAATTCATTAATAAACATAAATTATTATAAATTAATCCAAGTATAGATATTTTTGTGAAGCTTCCTCAAACCTTCGATGAACCTTCAGCGAACGTTCCATTTATGTTTCCTGAATGTATTTCGAGGCGGACATTTCAACGTCCGTAGAACCTTTGTCAAACGTTTGTGAATCTAAGAGTTAGCTTTCATGAACCTTCGATCCGATCTATACAGATCTAATCTGAACGTTCGCCGAAGCTTCATGTTCTCTTCGGGATTCAAGTTTTTGAGATTCATTTGCCTCTATTCTTTTGAAATATTTTCAATCAAACGAGTTCTTCATGACTCGTATCATGACCAAATGAATAAGACCTTTGAGTTTTTTTTAGAAATATTGATTTCAGTACTTGAGTAGAATCATTGTCAACGAACCCACAAGTTATGATTTCTACCATTTCACAACAACTTTAACTGATTTAATAATTTCTTTTGGACTCAATGATAAATGTTTTTGATATGTATTCTGATCAATGACTAAAGAACGACCGCGAATTTTATTAAAATAATTCACATTTATGTTTTGATGTCAATAACCTAACCTCACATCTGTCAACCAAGTTGCGTTAGTTAGTCACTTTCACAAACACCATACATAAAAAACAACCGAGTTGCAATTTTCACACAGGGTAATAAAATCTATCAATCTATTGATTGTCATGTTCAACCGATAGATCATTGAATCAGATGAGCACGTCATTTATATTGATCTTCTTTTATACTTTACACAGTCGTGACAGTTTAGCTCAAGTCGTTAAAGTGTTAGGATATTAGGCAGCGTAGCATTACGTATAATAATCATAGGTAGGTTGGGTTGTAGGTAGGGTTCGATTCCTGTCGAGGTCCAATATTTCCGGTCGATGAGATTGGAATGAAGTGAACGTGGTGAAATTGATAACACTATTCCGAAATATGATTCCGCTCAACATGTAATTTTTTTTACCCTTGAAAACATTTTGAACAAAAGCGTAGATATTTTACTGAATGATCATTGTAATCATTGACATCTAACAGATGTCTTCAAGACATCTAAAAGATGTCTTCAAGGCATCTAAAAGGTGTCTTGAAGATGTCTGATATATCTTGATCAACGTGTCTAAAAGATATCTTTTGCGAGACATCTTTGAGATGTCTAAAACTTGTTGAAATTTGTTGCATAAGACATCTTTTAGATGTCGGAAAGATATTTTTACGAAAGTCTTTCAAGACATCTTCCATGATTTTAAGACATCTTTTAGATTTTAAAAGATATCTTTCTGTTTGTTGGGAATGCTATGAAGTTCGTACCGTAAAACCGGGTGAACAGGATCATTGAGGCCCCAATAAAAATATTTTTCTTCAAAATTCTTCAAAACTTTTCAGATTTTTCTACATAACTGTCAGATTTCGGACGCTTTGAGAAATTTGCAGAATTTTTGACCATAAATATTAATCTACAAATTTCTGCATTACTCTGCAAAATTGTACATAATTCTTCCAATCTTCGTAATATTTTATGAATTTCTCCACAAAATTCGTACAAAACTCGCCAAATCTCCATATTACATTAAATACTTCTCTGCATATTTCTGCATTACTCTACAAATCTCTGTTTTATCTATTCACTTTTGCTTGAGAAAAAAAATTTTTGTTCAGAGTTTATCTCTACAAATCTCCTTCCAGTTCGACTTGAATGACATTACGGAAGAGACACCACATTGAAAGTCCATTTTTAGGAACTTTCCTCAGTGAGGATTGAACCCGGGTCCTGCGAGTGAGAAGCAAAGCCTCTATCACATCAGCGGATCTCCGAGATGACTATAGTAATCTTAAAGCACCACTTATGGGAACCATCGCAATGGAAAATTTTGAAAAATTCGTTTTCGTGAGGTATAGACCAATGAATTCAGAATCTTCTTAAACGAAAAATGAATAGGTCGTGGGAGAGGGGATTTTTGTTGACCTCAACTTGTAAATTTTTCCGAGTGCTGGGTCAAATCGATAGAAAATGTTTAAAAATTCATTCCCGTCAGATATAGACTAATCAATTCAGAATCCTCCGAAAGGAAAAATGAGTGGGTCGTCGGAGAGAGGTTTTTTCGAGGCCTACTAGTGAATTTTACTTAAATTGTTTTGAGTCGATTGAAAAATTTGAAAAAATTCACTTTATCTCCGCAAATGCGATTTTTGAAAAATGTATGAATTTGTATAGAAAACTCAACTCTCCGCCACAAGCCGTGATATTCTTGGAATAGACAAATAAAGAGAAAATTCAAATTTTTTTCTGCAAATGTAGTTTGCAGAGAAATGTATGAATTCGTGGAGAAAATTCCTTTCCTCATCAAATGTTTCCACCATTTATCAAATGGAAAAATGTTGAGAAAATTCAACATTTCTCAACAAAACAACTTTGACCAATAAGTTGGAAATGTATACACGCAGAAAACAGATGTGTTGAAAAGTCCCATAATTTATTGAGGATCAGCGCCAATCTCTGACAGATAGAGTTTCCACTTGAATTTACTTTTAAAAAGTCCCATAATTAGACGTATTTCTACAAGAAGTTATGGTACTTTTGAAGCTATATTCAGGTGAATAATTTCATCCGTCACAGACTGGCGCTGATCCTCAATAAATTATGGGAATTTTGAGAATATATTTTTCTGCGTGTAGAGAAACCTTTACTGGCAATAGAAATTTTCAGAAATATGCAGAATTTCACAGAGTTTTGGAAGATGAACCTGTTGAAAAAATTCTTTCTTTCTCTAAGAATCGCGATAATGAAGTTTTGCAGAGAAATTGTTGGAGTTTTGAAGAGAAATATTTTTATTGGGGGGTGAAAGAGATCACGCAAACGGAAAAATGTTGAATGAGTTCGTGATTGATTTTTCAAAGGATGAAAGTGTTAGATAGTGAGCATTTACCATTCCTATTAATCACATAATTAGTTATGACCCTGTTCAATATCTTCTCTGCGTGATCCTATTCACCGTAAAATGATCCTGTTCACTCCGTTTTACGGTACCCATATAGCACACAAAGAATGCTTCGTGAAGGACAAGAAAAGGATTCTTTGAAAACTATTTTCGAACCAATGAATTCATAAAGAGCTCTGAATGAGTTCAATGTTTAGGATATCAACGACCCTAGTGAAAATGGGAGCGTAAGAAGGGTATGAAGCGACGCGGAGGTGTAAATGAAAAAGTATCTAAGCGCGAAAGGAGCGGAAATTGAAACATTTTTACGCTTCATTTGTTTCAAAGTTCGCTTCTAGCGAGCGGAAATATTCACCAGGGGAATTCTTTAAGAATACTGAAACAATTCTTCCAGGATTTTTAGAGACCTCGTTAATGTCTCAAACATTGAACTTCTTCAAAGCTCGTTATGAATTCATCTGTTCGGAAATTTCTGTTTCTGAAAATTCTATTCTCGTTCTTAGAAAGAAATTCTTCTTGTGTTATATAGGTAAATTATACGTAGATATGATTTGTCAGACTTTGACTGGTAGAAATCCGAATAGTGAAAGCCGAAACCTCGAAGATCGTCTTATAAACGTAGATCAAGCGTATGACCCTGCTTAAAAAATCCGATTTGAACTTATTAACTCGTCAATCAGTATGAATCAGATTTTTGTCCAGGAATTTTCCTATTTGATCTTATTCAAATCTAAACAGTTTGAATAGGAAATTTCTACTCAATGGGATAAAATCAGAAAATTCGAATGTACATGATCCGAATTTCCTGATTATATCTCATTGAGTAAAAATTTCCTATTCGAACCGATTAGATTTGAATAAGATCAAATAGGAAAATTCCTGGACAAAAATCTGATTCATACTGATTGACGAGTGATTAAGTTAAAATTACCAAATCGGATTTTTTAAGCAGGGGAGTATTCGAACGTTTCAAGAACCTTCACAAAACGCATATTAACCTCCCTGGTGAAAATGGAAGCAAGAAGGAAGAGTAAACGAAGCGTATGTTGGAGGGTAACCGAAACGTTAATGAAAAGTATACGTAGCTTGAATGGCAGGGATACAAAAAGCATGTGAAGAGGGAATTGAAACAAAGGAAGCGTATGAAATTCATGAAACTTAAATTAAAGAATCGCAAACCATAGCGAGAATCGAACCGATGACTTTCACCATGTTAGACGAGGGTTTTATCCACTGAGCCATGAATCGTCGTTGGGACGAACCGCTTGGAGATATTATTTGAATTCAGAATAGGTATGATTCGCATACGCTTGATGTAACTTACTATTACTTTACATGAAGCGTGTGTGAAACGGGATCGAGAGATTATGAAGCGTATATGGAAGGTATGATTTCATCATTTTACAGCAAGCGGGCATCACACGCTTCACGAAGAGGGAATTGAAACATTTTTCGCTTCGTATGTGCTCCCTTTGCGCTTCGTGTAAACGCTTCATTTTCACCAGGGCTAAACTAAATCTACGTCACCTGAAGAGATTGTTTCGTCTTAGGCCATCGAATAAAAAATTCTTACAAACATATTTCGTTCAGAATTGACGGGTTTTGTGTATCGTAAAATTGCAGTTAGGAGCCGCATAAGGTGTATTCTTCCACATACACATTATCCCAAGGTAACTAATTTTCCATCCTGCTAAATCGAAACAGCGAGGTAAGCAACCCTGCTGAAAAAAACGATTGGAATGGATGGGTTTGGATAAGATTTCGATCCGTATTTGAAAATCTCCTGTCCAAATCAATCTGATTTTGTCCAGAAGTGGAATAAGTTGTCCATACGTATCCAATTTCATCTATTCAAAGAAGATTCCAATCCGTTCCAATCCGAAATTGAGATATTATTGAAGATCTGCAATCCACTCGCATCCCTTCCCAATTCAAGAGCGTTGCGGATGCATTTCTGTCCATTCAGAGGATGAAAAAATCATCCAGAATGATCTGAGCTACAACATTGGTTCGTTTGCATCCGAGCAACGGATAGAATTTCTATCCAAACAAATCTCATTCCGACTTGAAATTATGAATCGGGTTGTGGACCCATTTTCATCCGTTAGGATGGACGAGAATTCAATCCGAGCGAATCCGAATCCAGAGCTTGATCCGATTTCATCCGTGGAACGTATGAAATTTGAATCACAATGAATGATCACTTTTGCATAAGATCACACCTGTGCGGGTAATCCAATTTCATCCGTATTTTCGGATAGCGACTGGATCTGAATCGATCCTATCAAAGAGCGGTGTCCTTTACTATCTAAAAAACATACCCGAA
This sequence comes from Gonatopus flavifemur, assembly GCA_018340375.1. Classification (NCBI taxonomy): domain Eukaryota; kingdom Metazoa; phylum Arthropoda; class Insecta; order Hymenoptera; family Dryinidae; genus Gonatopus; species Gonatopus flavifemur. The sequence goes on along the minus strand of JAFFJZ010000003.1, from coordinate 47,782,488 downwards.
GAGAACATGGAGCCTCAGCGAACGTTCAGATTAGATCTGTATAGATCGGATCGAAGGTTCATGAAAGCTAACTCTTAGATTCACAAACGTTTGACAAAGGTTCTACGGACGTTGAAATGTCCGCCTCGAAATACATTCAGGAAACATAAATGGAACGTTCGCTGAAGGTTCATCGAAGGTTTGAGGAAGCTTCACAAAGATATCTATACTTAGATTAATTTATAATAATTTATGTTTATTAATTCATTTATTTTTCATATAAATTGATCAAAATTATGCGTTTTTTCGAATGCGTTCTTCCAACCCTCAGAGGGAGGATTGCCTAATCCCAGTCAGAAATATGAATCCAACAATTCGGATTTCACATCGAAATGATATCTCTACTGAGAGAAAAAGTCACCCCTCATCCTGAACAAAATAGATATTTCTGAATGTAAAAATATAAACAATGAGATAGAAGATAGAATTCATTAGAATACATTGAATTCAATACTTGAAATTCTTCCCAATTTTTATAATCCAAAATCTGGAATAATGATTCGACACTGCATGTAATTGAAAATCCAATAGCTGCGTTCCTCATCACATCTGCAATGAGAGAAACGAAAGACAGTCATGAATATGGAAATTCGATTATACTCAAGATCGCATGTTTATACTGCAAACTGTGATATATTTCTTCTACGCTGTCTGACAAGAAGAGGGATATTTCCACTTACTCTGTTAATTTAGCGATTGGAAAATGTCGTAATTTTCGTAATGTTTCTCTTCCTTGATGCAAAATCATTATTGGAATTATCGTATGAAAATTACATTGATTTACAAAATGTATTGATCCATAGCTAAAAAGCATTTATTACGACATTGTGTCTATGCACTGTATTGTACCAAAGGATGGGATTTTCGAATCGCCAACGTATTTATCAGAACAACACATTGCGCGACACCAACTGTTTATGTTTTTGTTTTCTCTCATCTATCGCATATGTGATACGGACCGAGGTGGACGTCTTTTCGATTACCTATGGTTTCAAATCGGATTTTGAGTTATAAAATAATTGCAAAAGGCTTGAAGTGTTGAATTCAATAGTATTCGGATAAATTCTGTGTTTGATCTTACTGTTCATAGTTTTGTATTTGAAAATATTTAGTTCGTTCAGAATGGAGGGCAGTGATTTTGTACTTATTAAGAAAAAAAAAAGCCCTCCACATTTTTCGCAAAATTGGTTGCTCAAAGACCCTGAGTGGAAAATGTGGGTTCGTGAAGATCCGAGTGATAGCTCGAAATTTTTTTGTGAGATATGCCAAAAGAGTGTTTGGTGTGATGACCCTGCAAGAATCAGAGCCCATTCCAAGAGCCAACATCATTTGCAACAGAGCAAGTTGTTCGATTTCGACCGAGGTAATGTAGATTCTTCTCCTTCTTTCTCTAAAACTTTCGAAAATGTCAGATTCATAGTTTTGGATGTTCCATCTCTTGATGGGATATCACCAGGAGGGCAATGTGTCAATTCCATTCCTCAATCTTTTGGTGATAGGATCGTTGTAGATGGGGCCGATGCTGTTCCTCCATGCCGTGATGACTTTTCAATGAATGATACCGTTGATCAACCGGGTGCCGTTTGTGAGGGGTATGAGAATTCAGATCTTCTCCAAGGATCTGATTCTCCTTCTGTTAGGGATAATAATAATAATAGTCGCGGATCAGATGTTTATTCTTTTGTTGATGAAATTTCAGTCGAAAATTCAGATAGGTTTTTGCGAAAAGCTGACGATAGATTGGAAAATCCGGTTGCATCCTCTTCTTTGAATGATGATCGTTTGGGATGTTCCCAAGATCCAAATCCTCCTCAATTGAATGCTGCTTCGTTTTCTGCTTCTTCACAATGCCAGCAAACAATTGGATTAGAGAGTTTAAATCCGGATGATGAGCCTCCAGATCTCAAAACAAAAGTTCAAATAGCAGAAATCCGTTTTGCGACAATTTTTGCAGAAAAAAGTATTCCTTATAGTCATGCAAAGGACCTCTTACTCCTTATGCAAGATATAGGGAAGGAACCGGAAGTGCTTCAAAAAATGACGATGAGTCGTACAAAATTGACAAATATTGTGAATAGGGTTATTTGCGTTCAAGAAACAAACCGATTATCGGATGTTTTACGCCACACAAAATTTGCAGTTCACGAAGACGAAACGTCAGATATAACGAACGATGAATGGATGACATTCATGGCTCGTTATATCGAACCAAATACGTTAGAAGTCAGATGTGAATTATTGCAAATGATTCATTTAGACGCTGCTGATTGCTCCGCTTCGAAATTGTTTGAAAGTTTCAGGAATACATTGTGGAAAAATCGGATTCCGATTAGCAATATTGTTGCATTAGGTACTGACAACGCGTCCGTCATGATGGGGAATAAATCTTCTTTCAAAACAAAATTGATGGAAAAAAATCCACAGGTTTTCATGTTCCCATGTGTTTGTCATTCTTCCGCTTTGGCAGCAAGTGCTGCTTGTGCCATGATCCCACGATAGTGCGAGCAACTGATTGCAGGTTTGGCTACTTTTATCAATGGTAGTCCCAAGAGAACTGCGATATTTAAAGATTTTCAGGATAGTTTTCAAGAAAGTAATCTACAGATCTTGAAATTCGCGAAAACTCGTTGGTTAACCCGTCATCAATGCATTGTGAGAATCTTAGAGAATTGGAATACTTTGGGAAACTTTTTATTTGAACAGGTGAATTCTGATCGTTGTCAACCTGCTGAAAAATTATCGAATCTCTCGAAGGATCCTGCGATACAAGCGTACTTCCTATTTCTATCGTATACTCTGGATCAATTCAATAAATATAATGCATCCTTTCAGAGAGAACAAACAATGGTACATTTATTGCAACCACGCTCACTTGATTTGTTAGTGTTTTTCTTGAAAAAATTTTTAAAACCCGGGCTACTCAATCACTTGGACTTGATCAAGTGTGTGAATTTTTCTTTACCCGCGAACCAATTAGCTTTGGAAGATATCGACGTAGGCAGTGAATGCGGAAAATATTTGGAAAATCTTGACCCTGAAAATATTTCAAAAGTGAATGAAGTACGCCAAAATTGTTTAAAATTTTACATCACTGCTTCTACCGAAATTTTGAAACGACTTCCTACACATGATCCCTTCTTGTATTCTCTCACTGCATTGAGAACGGGAATTGCTTTATTCGAACCGGATCGACAAAAAACGGCATCGATGATTATTTACGCTAGTCGGAAATTGGGTGGTTTCGATGAAAATTCTCTGAGGGAAGAATGGAATTCTATGTACTTTTTGGATCTCACATTGAGACGTGATTTATCGAAGCTTGATTTTGATCAAACGTGGATTAGAATTAGTTCTCTTTGTACAAGTGAAGGAGATATACGATTTCCGAACCTCCGAACACTTTCCTCTGCAGTTAGGACTCTTCCTCATTCTATGGCCGCAGCAGGAAGGGCGTTCTCCATGATTCCGGATATTAAAACTGAAAAGAGGAATAAATTGAGTCCTGAAACATTAAATTCCAGTTGTGTCATCAAATATTTATTGAAGAGTAGGGAAGAAAATGCTCATACCATGCCCATTGATGAAGGTCACTTGGCTTTGATGAATTATAAGTATTTGTACGGGGATTCAAAATCATCGGAAAAGCCAAGTGGGTTACATCTGTACGCAGGGTAATGTAGTATTTTCCACTCAATTCGGATGAGTATTTTTACGATTTCATTTTCAAGCCCACATTTTCTACATTGAGGTTCCTTTGGTTCCATTCCACATTTCATCATCTTTGGATTATTTTTTGTGTAAAAATTGATTGATTGATCCACGCACATATTCTAAGAGGGTTTGGAGTCTCAAAATACTGTGGAGGTGACGAACCACGGGGTCCTAATCTTAGATTGTGCATCTCCCTTAGTTTTCGATCATTCATCCAGGAAATTTATGATAGGTTTCGGATCCCATAATTTCATATCGACGAATCAGTTTCATTGCGATATCGAGGACGTCGATATTGCAAATGTAAACTTGATCATCGAACACCCAGACAGCACAACGTGCCACTGGAGCGTTTATTGAATCTTTATAGAACGTAGGGGAGGATTTCTGAACGTTCAGAAAACATCCCCGGAATGTATCTTGCTTCTTCTCCCAATTTGTGGATAATCTCCGTTATACATTACGAAACACAAACGGTACAGTGGCACATCACACACACACATACATATATATATATATATATATATATATACACCATAGTTGATGAGGTAGTATTTCTAATTCCCCTTCTGATTCTTGCATCGCAACATTCATGATTTTTCATTATGTTCTTCATCAAAATGAATTCAACGATAATCTTTTGGAAATATTTTAGAAGAGGAGGACTTTCCAATCCCATTTTGTTAGTGAGGCTTCTTCCTCCGTCCGTATAGCATCTTCCTCCCCCCCCCCCCTCCCAGGCTGTCGGGCGAGAGTCAGGCAGTCTATTCATTACTGCACTTACTGTTTTGTAGTGTTTCAGGCATCATGATCGAGCAACAAGGACCACGCGACTCGGGATGTGAACAGCAATTTTCATTGCTCAAGAGAAAGTATCGTGGAATAGGCCTACTGGAGATACCACGTTAACCCTGAGAAAAAGGTAGAACGGAGAAATTATAATGAGTTCCCACATCACAATCCTGGGGAACTCTACAAGAACATTCTGGAAGATTTCTGGGAATTCTGGAACATGTTTTATGGCGCACCTAAAGATAACTCGGAAATATCTTACGGGAGATGTTTTCAGGAATTCTAAAAGATACATTTAGAAAACCATGAGAACTCTTACATCAAGACTTCGAAGCTACCTTTTGGTGTTTTAAGAGACTTCCCTTCAAATTCTCCAAGATATCTTGCAGAATGATCCAAAAGAATGATCCAAAAGTGTGATGTGGGATACATCATTTATATTGGCTCTAGACTCCAACCAGAAAGCGAATGTCATTATAATATAGATCTGATGTCAAACACATCGATTCTATTGAACCCCATTCTGATTTCGATACGCTACACCCAGGGAAGGAAGTTGTAAAATTTACATCTTATGAAGTCTAAATTTGAATGATTTCGAAAAATAGTCCGAGCTATCACAATCTCAGTTGATTTCACAGCAGGAGAGTACGGTATCCATGAGCTGTGGCATATCTCACATGCACTGTTATAAAATCGACTCAAATTCTGGTAGCTCAAAGTATTTTAAAAATCGTCCAAATAGGGATGCTGTAAGATATACAGTTTACAACTTCTTCTTTCTTCGTTGAGGCATCGTTTTGATCTGAAATAAAAATCGATGGATTCGTATTACTGGCTGGAATTGAGCTATTCTTCTTCTCAGGGTTGAAAAAAAACGCATTCGCTTGTACTTTACCTCCTGGGTGATGCGGAAAGGAGTACAAAATTTGCAAACGCATTTCTTGAAAACGTTCCTCTGAAGTGCTGTTCATTTTTCATTTCAGAAGATTTCGGACCAATCGGTCCTCTGGAGGTGTTCACTCTGTCGGACATTACCAAGCTCTTTGAGAATATCGGAAGTATTGTTTGAGTACGCCCAAAGAACTTGTTAATGTCCGACAGATTGAACTCCTCCAGAGCTCTATATGAATTCATTAGTTCTTGAAGAGTTCTATTCTCTTGAAAAAGAATTCTTCGTGTGTTATCTGGGCGGGTTCATGTCCTGAGGAATATCTTTTTTCTCCGATTTCATATTATTCTTTTCTTATTTCAAGCAACTGAAGATAGTCATTGTAATAATCTTATATTATAATAGGAACTAACTTTTTTTCCTTGCTGTTATCATATTGATATATTACTGGTTGACAGTACCATCTACCACAAAACACCTCCATCATAAATGGATACTTGTACTTATAACACTTATAATCTAGATACTTGTCCTCATACTCGAGAATATATTATCAAGTATTCCAGCCTTCATGATATTTGTCATACTCCTTAGAATCCATTGCTCTCCGTGAGGAAATTCAGAATCGATCGGTCTATATTCCACGGAGACAAAGTTTCGGAATTTTGTTATCAATTCGTCAGAGGGTTTGATGGAATTTGCAAGTCTACTTTTTCAAAAACGTTTCTCCGAAGTGATTCAATTCTCCATTTCATTAGATTCCGAATCGATCGGTCTTCATTCGATGGACACAAATTTTTGAAATTTTTTCATCAATTTGTCACAGGAATTGATGGAATTTGCGAGTAAACTTTTTCAAAAACGTTCCTCTGAAGTGCTATTCATTTCTCACTTCAGAAAATTCTGCATTGATCGGTCTACACAGTGAAAAAAATTCCGTCATTGTGTAAAAAAGAAGTACGTGTCAAAATTCAAGTGTTGAATATTCAACACTTCTGTGTGTTCATTTAACACACTGATCAAATGCTGTTCGATCGATTCATTCTGAACACATCCAAATGTTATTCGAGTTCAAATTAACACTTCGTGAGTGTCACTCTGGAATCAACACACGTTGAGTGTGAAGAAAAATGGTTAACATTCGCTTGTGTGTTGAATTTGACGAAAAATTTTTTACTGTGTATATCTCATGGACACGAATATTCGGGAAATTTCCAATCGACTCGGACCTGTACTTGGTCGAATCCGCAAGTGCATTCTGGAAGATCAGGATTATTGATAACATGACGATGTAATGACATAAAAAATAATAATTGGATGTGAAATTGATTTATTCACCAGAGAGATGACAAAAAAAAATGATATGTCCCCACACAGAATCGAACCCGACCATTCTTTCGCAAGAACCATGTCTTTGGCCGCTAGGCTATGGGGTCTCGTAATATTCCGATCCACATATTACGTCTATGAAGTAATGCAGTGAAGGAGAGAGACTGATAGTACGTGAAATGATGAAATATCAATTTGAACGCTCAAATCTAATTATTCAGTCCATTGAAAATAATTCGCACTCAATCAATTGAATATTCAGTCTTATCATTTTTATGTTGATCAACATCTGATAATCGATGTTGATTTGATTACCCTCATTGGAATATCATAGTGATCTCTGAAAATTAATTTATCAGGGAAAATTATGGAATTCACCACAGGACATTTATCATAGATCCCCAAACAATCTCAGAATTTTTCAACCATCGATTGATCGACAATTCTAATGGAATTCATTGAAAAATCATCAAGATTTAAAATAATGATTAGAAATGCGTAACTATTAGAAAATTTTCATACAATACATACAGGAGTTCTTGAAAGCTTCATAATCAGTCATAAGAATAACCAATAATCTTATAAAATTCATGAAAAATGAATAATAATTGAAAAATTATTTACTTATATTCGATTTTAATTCAATGAAATGATGCTATGCACCAAATCTACATTTCATCGTTATAATTCAATAATCAGTATTGAACTGGCTCTTCAATTGAAAAAAAAACGAAAAAAATATCGAAGGGCCCCGGCCGAGAATTGCCCGGGGTGCCGGGTAAGTCAGTTCGATTTTGATTACAATAAAATTGTCGCTTGGAAGAGAAAAAGCGGTGAAACTTTTCGTTAAGTCGACCGCGTGGGCTTTAAACTTTTTCCGATCTTGCACGGAGTTAGCCGATCGTAAAACATATTGGGAAGACAAAGACCGACGGATAGTTGGTTCTCTCTAGGGATGCAAACGATGCATCGAAATTCTGCAAACATCGATGGTTTCATTTCAAACATCGATGTTCAACATCGATATTCCGAATTTCGATGCATCGACAACATCGATGTTGAAACACCAATTTTCGATGTTCGATGTTCTCTCAATTTCAAAACCACCGCCATGTAAAGCTGGAAAAACGCGGGAAGCGGATTGGAAAACCCATGGTTTGAAAAGAAGTACTAAGACGCAAAATAGCATGAGAATAGGAATAAGCGAATGCGCAGAGCTGATTTTTAAGGATCTGCGCATTCCGCTCGTGCTCATGTTAATGCTCATCCGTTCATGTGCTCAGTCCTTTAGTAACACCAGAGATGAGTTGAAGAGATTGCTAACGAGATATGAAAACCACAGTCCAGTTTTGAAGGATGAATTCTTGAAGGTTGGTAAAGGTTTGTACAGAGCTCAAATTCTGATTTTGTGAAACAAGCAAAATTTCGAAAACATTTTTCAGAAATTTAAAATTTTTTCTGGGTAAAACTCTTAATGAAGCTTTTAATAATAATATTGCCTAAAAAATTTTAATCCCTCTATGGATTTGATGTTCAGTGATTCGCTTCAGCTTCAAAAAGTTCCCCCATAAGTTTCATCAGTATTGTATTTTCTCCCTTTGACAGTTTGGGAAGGATTTCCATTCATGTATGTTCATTTCGGTCATGTATTCAGTGGGAAAGCTGGATTTCCCACATACTTGGTTTACAAAAAAAACATCGGAAAAACATCGATACATCGATGTTTTTTGCGCCGGTATTTTCAACATTGATGGTGCTCCATGAGAACATCGAGTATTCGATACATCGATGTTGTACGCACGATGTTGCATCCCTAGTTCTCTCTCGATTGTCCGAGTCGACTCGAAGTGAACCGACCGGTTCCGAATCACATGAATACGGGTTTCAATGTGTGCGTACACCCGGCTGGAATGGTGGGGACGAGAAATGGTCAGATGGAGAGGGTAAATCGACTCGGTCGACCAAATGCTGGCATCATTGCGTAGGAGGACAGGACCCTACTGTTAATTCCCAGTTTGGAATTCCCAAATTCGCATGGGTTTCACATGGGAATTGAGTGGGTCGCATGGGTCTTCACAAGGGAAACGCATGGGTCGCATGGGTCTTCACATGGGAAACTCATGGGTCGATCCACTCGATTCACATGTGAAGACCCATGCGACTCTCATGTGACCCATGCGATTCCCGTGTGAAATCCATGCGACCCATGCGATTTTCGTGTGAAACCCATGCCATTCCCATGTGAAGACCCATGCGATTCCCGTGTGAAACCCATGCGATTCCCGTGTGAAACCCATGCGATTCTCATGTGAAGACCCATGCGATCCATGCGTTCCCCATGTGGAGACCCATGCGACCCATGCGTTCCTCATGTGGAGACCCATGCGACTTTGGGAATCCCACACTGGGAATTCACAGTATGGGAGGCTTTGAATTTCGACTTTGGTAGTACGGCATTATTCAATACAAAATTGTATATACGAGAACATGAACTTTGGACAGAACTGGATAGGAATGGATGAAAATGGATCACATTTATTCGGATAGACAATGGATGAAAATGGATAACATCAACGCAGGATTATTGGATACAAATCGATAGCCGCGAGAACACGAATATACCTGGATAGGAATGGATAAAAACAGAGGAAATTGATTTGGATACTCAAGGGATGAAAATGGATAACATCAACGCGGGATGATTGGATAGAAATCAATAGCCGGGAACAAAAATACCCCTGGATAGGAATGGATAGAAACAGAGATCGATTTGGATCGAAACAAACATCGTTTGTGTAAAATTATCGGATATGAATTGATAGACGTAAGAACGTTTGTTTGGGAAAAGATTAGATAAATATTCTCCAAATGATAGATATGGACAAGAATGCATGAATATAGTGTAAGCATCATCGGAACAAAAAGGGATAGAAGTGCATAGAATTTTATATGAGGCCACGAATACATTACGAATGTACAGTATCTTGGGCAATATGCGCTCTCTGAGCAGCGTGTCAGGATAGCTTAGAGGTTAAGTAGGTAGGTCTTGTAGGTCAGGTAGGTAAGTGCGATGATTGTTCGAACCCCTTGCAGGTAGGAATAAATTTCCCAAGTCATGTGCGGAAATAGAGATACAGATGTTGAAGATTCCACGGAATCTTCCGAATGTTTGAATGAGTTCGGAATAATTTTTTTTTATCGTTGTTCCCTGTGGGAAAATTCAAAAGAAAAAACAATTCTGGAAAAAATCGGATTGGAATGGATACATTTTTTTCCAGCAGAATCATGCAGAAACGGATAGAAATGGATGGAACTCATCAAGGTGATAACGTAAAGCACCGGATACAAATGGATACGATTCATATTCAGGCCCCGAATGGAATATGGATACATTCGAATACGATTGCTACGGGGCTCAATAATCCACTATCCATATTATGGATTAAAATTGATGAAACTTTTATGCGTTCTGCGGATGACACTGTATCCCGAAAAAAATGGATCAGAAATAGGATTCAAACGGATGCACGTCAAAATCTATCCATTTCTATCCGATTTTTCCAACAGGGAAGGAGAAGAGACATTGTTTCAGGGATGATCTTTCCTTCGAATGACCTTGTATTCATAAAAGCAGCTCCGTAAATTGATATTTATGGATTTGTCGATCTACGGGTATAATATTGGTTGACGGAGAAGTTAATCGAAACAACCCGTATAACACGTGATGTGTAAAACATATGTTCGGCATGTGAAAAATGCATAATTTCATGGACAACGGAATATTCTGAACAACTTATTCTTGGCATATATCATTTCACATCATGTGGCAATATTGTAAGAATTATATTCAATCCACATGGCTGGAAGATTTTCATGAACTCAGTAAACTACCCAAACAGACACGAAGATATCTTTTAGAATTCTAAAAGATATCTTCCAAAAGTACAAGAAGTCTTGAAGAATTTTCTAAAATCTTCAAGATATCTTTTCGTATTCGAAAAAGACTTCTCGGAGACTTCTCTAAGATATCTTCAAGAAGAAATTAAGAAATCTAAGAGAGTTCTTCAAGATTTCTTGAAGATGTCTTGCAAAATTCATAAAAATGTCTCAGAAGAAGCTTGAATTTATTCACGAAAAAAAATTCTAACCTCTTCTTTTTCCTTTTCACCCCCCCCCTCCCTCCTCCTCCTCCCTCTCTCCCCATATTTGTCTTTGTCGCTCTCGCACTCCTATGAAGTTGACTTTATCTCAACCTTTGAGGTTGCGGGAATCGAACCCGCGCATCGTACGATGTACTTACGCTCCAGTGACCTGAGCTCTAGAGACAGTTCGGTTTTGATACTTATGATTGTCAATATGACACAGCGAAATCGTGTTAGTGATGTACATTTTCAGAGTAGAAGTGATCTTTTGAAAAAGCTGTTATTATATAAACAAATGTCAGATAAGTTGGTCGTGGATACCACAGATTCTTCCGAAATTATTTCTATCCCAACGTTATTGAAGAATAACTTATTAATGAGTATGAATGAGAATTTTTGTGAATTTACTTGAAGGCTGTACATAAAATTGAGCGTAAAAAGTTCAGTAATTTGTGAAATATTTGTGTCTTGAAGATTCGTTAATTCCAGTGCGGGTATTAAAAGGTTACAAAATCGTAATTTTCGCACAATTTAAAATCTCTTGGCATGTTTATAGATTTTTCAAGCTTTCGATTTGTGACCGAATTCATCACATGTGTAATTCGATTATAATTACCCTGGTGAAAATGAAGCGTGCTAGGAAGAGTTACAAACCGGTTGCTAGAGAGTGCTGTAAGAGTAATCAAAGGGTCAATAAAAAGTATTCGAAGCGTTTCGAAAGGGTCATTTGGCGGGTGTGAAGCGTGCATCAAAGCGTTCTACATCAATCATAGTAGATAATGATAAAGGGTTGTGTAAGCGATCTGAAGGCGTGCTCTTACGCCGTCTAATTGTTATGCAAGCGTGCTTGTACACATTTTCAATATTCAAGGAAAAAACGTGCTTCGACTTACAATCAAAACTTGATGAGAGTGTTTGATTTTTCTTCTCAACTCATAAAAACTATCAAGTTTCATGAAGAAATTGAAAAAACCCTCAAGGTATAATGTTTAATATGAATATACACTTCGAAACTGAGTATGATGGAAAAAATAACCTCAAAAATTAAAATTGGCGTATAGGCATTTGTGTGCCTGAGCCATCCATAACCAATAACTTGAGAAATTAACGGGCATGAAACTTTCAACAGAGATGGGTAAAATTTTGCTACATCCTTTTCCAACAATTCAGCAATGAATAAAAATTTTCAATGAGCAATGGTGGAGCATTTTGCCAAGGTTAGACTTTGAATATAAATTGAAACTCCAAAGTCATATCGAAAGATGAAAGAAAATAATTTATGGAAATTATTGACATCTATAGGCAGTGTCGCCAAAGTAGTATTAAACATATGTTTTCAATCGGTTATTCTTTTTAATGCAAGATTATGATTGATCTATTCCATTCATCTGGCAACACTGTCTATAGGTTATTATTCTCCAGATCCAATCGAATATGCAAAGTCTAATATTGGCAATGTATTTGATTAACTGCATATTGAAAATCTTCATTTAATGCTTAGTTGTCGAAAAAGTACGGAGCAAAGTTTTGCCCATTTGTCTAAATTTTCATGTCAGCAGAACACGTCAAATTCGATTTGAAATTCTCTGTGAATCCAAAGTTTCGCAAAAAATGAAACCAATTTATCAAACTTAACATTCACAAATCAATTCCAATATTGCATGCTTTCAAAACAATTCTATTTTTTGTACGTTTTGGATATAAAATCACGGTTTGACGATTCAAAACAATTGTTCAAGAACTGAAAAATATTCAGTAGATGGGAAACTAGCAATATGTAATATTTTATTCATTTTTGTTTTTACATTAACATGAATAATATTTTTCTAAAACTGTTACAATAATTGTCTTCTGCCTTTCTGAACTATAACGAATGGAACTTTTCGTATTATTAGTTAATGACAATAATAATAATAGTCTCTTCCTTTTGGTACAAAATATCAACTGTCTTACTACTAAAGATGAACAAAAAATATTTTTTTTCCTTTATTATTCATTGTTTTCATCACATTCTTCTCCATAGGATGGGATGAATTCTCCGGTTCGTGGATCTAAAATTTGTCTAGGTAGCTCAAGATCATCAAATTGTCCTGTTGAAGGATTCAAAATTCTGAAAAAATAATAACACTTCAAGTAATTCAACAATCGACAAAAAATATTGGTTAAGTACAGTAAAGTGACTTGTCGCAAAATTTGAGACCATTTATGGTATTGAATCGATGATTGCCCACACAACACAATGGTCCCGAAGTATGGGTAAAGAATTCTTTATGAATCCGTCCGGTGATTCTCTATGAGACCCCGTTATGATAATTCATGAGTTGAATCGTTTATTTTTGAAACCCCATAACTGACAAAGGTGGAACTTTCAGGAAATCAAGTAAAACTGTATAGTCTGATAAATATTTATTCGTTGGGTAGATCTTTTATAGGACATACCTAGTACTAGGGGTGCGCGGGTATTGGATTTCCCGGGTCGGGTACTTTGAGGTGAGTGTCGAGTCGGGTACCGAGTATTCGGGTTACCTGAGATGTTCGGGTTAACCGAAGTCTTCGGTTACTCGAATATCACCGGGTTACCCGAAAATTTTGAGTACGCTAAGGTCGTAGGATTACCGAAAATCTCGGTATTTAGACTCAATGGGGTCGTTTGATAACTATCATATTACTAGAATTCTAGTAATCCGGAATGATCCTGTAAAACCTTTGGCCTATCCTTTTTATCCTTGACGAAAATAATTCAGATGTACCTGTGCAGTTATGGGGTTGTACCAATAAACGAACAGAGAACTGGGATAAAAACTTCATTTACAAGTATGGAATGGATAATATTCTAGAGTATGAGTGAATTTCATGGTTTACAAATTAGTTATACACAATAACATTTTTTCATTATGCATAGGAAAAAATCAGAAAATGGCGAAATGAAAAATTTCACCAAACGTTGCGCTTTCACGCTGATTATGATTTCCAATAAGAAAACGGTTTTGAAAAAATGTCAGTTATGGGGTTTTGAAAATAAACGATTCAGTTCTTTATGAATCCCTGGTATTCAAAATGTATATTCTCAGTTGATATGAAAAATATGATAAGCTGAAAGCAAAAGTGACAAAAAGTTGTTGTCAATCAAAATCAGGATACAAATTTTCCCACACAGCACAACGTGCCACTGGTACGGTTATGGAAGGTTTATAGAACGTAGGAGAGGTTTCCTAAACGTTCATCAAACGTCCCAGAAACACATTGTGCTGTTAGGGTTTAAGAGCAAGACTATCGTCTTGACCGCAGAAGTCGTTACTTGATTCCTAACTATTTTGAGATATCCACAGTTTTCAAGTTACAAGTTCCTCAATTTCTGAAAATTATGTATCTAGTTTTATGGAATGATTTCATTATTGAAAACTGAATTGAATGATTTAATCCTCTGAGAACACACCGGGTCTAAAAGACCCATACCTCAATCACTTTGGAAAATTCTCAAACAATGTTAATTCAAAGGAGTGCATTTTTATTTGTACCTCTGATTATCTTTTTGACGTTGATCGTACACGTCGTTTCCAACTGGTGGAAGATCGAAGTTGGAATTTCAAAATTCTCGAAGGTTCAGGGGACTCAAGCATGGAGAAGTGGGGGAGGGGAAAAGTCCAATTTTGCGTGAACTTTTTGCAGAAGGTACGTAATTGATACAAATTCAAAGTGAATAATGATTAATTACACACCTGGGATTGTGCATTGCCGCAGACTTTCAATGTCTAAATGATTTGTGAAAGCTAAAAAATAGAATTGTGGAATTTTAACCTCCAAACGTCAACAAAATTTTACAATTTTATTTCTTAGCTTCCACAAATCATTTGGACATTGAAAGTCTGTGGCAATGCGCAATTCCAGGTATGTAATTGATCATTATTCACTTTAAATTTGTATAAATTACGTACTTTCTGCGAAGCGTTCGTGCAAAATTTGACTTTTCCCCTCCCCCACTTCCCCATGCTCGAGTCCCCTCAAATATGAACTTTCACACAGATTGCTGTTATATCATCTGATACTCATCACTTATTTTCGCTAAAACAAAAAAAAAGTTACGCCCTCTGCGCTTAGAACGGGAGAAGAACGCGGCGTCGAAAGTTCCGCGCAAAAACGAAACACTTGAATTTTGGAATAAAAGCAACCAGAGACAGGGGGGTTAGTTCATTTTATCCCGAGCCCTGGTTAGTAAGTGATCGGGAGGGAGGGGGGGAAACAGTTGGAAATTTCCACCATTTATCTAAGAATTATGCAGGTAAAAGTTATGAAACACTAACAATGTGATTTTACCAGGGAAAAAATATTTCATCTGTAAATTCCGAGCAATGGAATTCCAGGGCTACCAGGGATGCAATGACGCCCCTGACCATATAAATCTCCTGGCAGAAACGACACACTGAAAAGCTCGAGTGAAAGCGGACCAACGCATAATGCTCATTTACTATCTATGCGCTGCTTCATTTTTAATCAAACTTTTCAGTATTTCGCTTTTGCTCAGAGATTTCTGTGGTTGCTTTTCATTCCAAATTTTTGGTGTTTCGTTTTTGCTCGGAACATTTGACGTCCCATTCTTGCTCTCAAAAGTTTCTATCCTGATTTTGTTTGAGAACAATTTGGGTGTCACTTTTGCTCTGAACGTATCAAATGATCTCAAGAGATAACAATACTTACGCTATGGGAATATCACTCAGAGTTTCTATTGCTCTTCTTTCTTTTTTTACAATAGATTTAGTTTTTCCCTTTTGCCACACATATCTAATGCTCGATCGGCTAACCAAGAAGGAAGACGTTTCAATGCCTGAGATTTTGTGACGACGGGATATTTTTGTTTCGTTAGAAATTTGTCGAAATGCACTGAAAACCAAAATGAAATCAAGTAACAGTTAATAACTTTGTAATTTCATACATTAATATACCATCCATCATTAAGCAGATATATGATACTATGCTGTTATTCTTATGGTATGTTCTCACAAAAATTGTTATATATACCATACCTGTAACCACTTCAAGGAATGTTCTTGGAAACGGCCGTAATTCTGGTTTTCTCGGTTTGCATCGGTACAATTTCGCGTCATCTCCAAAAACGCCTATAAGGCACGATTTGCACCATGTACATATATCAATGGTGGTGTTCATAGTGTTCCAAGATATCACATTGCAATGTATATGATTACCAAGATTGACCTATTTCGAAATCAAAGAATATATGTACTATATGTTAATCAACAAATTCATCCAAACGTTTTCAATTCCTGATTCATATTTTAACATTCGAATGTCGAGTATTTCATAGCATCCCGGACAAAACACCCACCGATGGGGTCCGTTGCCTCGACTTGAAATTTGGGCGGAGACCGGGTGGATGAATGGTTGCTCGTCGAAGAAGCGATGTGGAGGCAACGAAGAACAGTCTGGCCTTGATTTTCGAGTGGATTTTTCTTCATTGCCTCTGAATTTGTCTCTACTCCGATAAGCAACTGTTTATCCAACGATTCTGCACCCAAATTCTAGAGAGCCTCAAGGAAGAGAGTCGCCAACTCGCTGTGCTCTGATTGGCGTAATCGCGAAGAGCTCCTGTAGAGAGGCGCCATATTCAAAATTGGACGTCACCGCAGTGCTGTAGTTGATAATTTGTTTGAGGTTCTCATAATTATAATATCACCAATCAGTCATACTGATTTTATTCAACTCTGAATGTTAAAGAAGATGAATTTGTACCTTACAAAACGAGATGAAGAAGCTTATAATCGTTTTGCTGATGTTATCTGTATGACACCTTGGAACAAATAGTAAACTACATTACTGCGATGACGTCAAATTTTCAATATGGAGACTACCGACGGAGCTCTTCGCGATTACGCCAATCAGAGCACAGCAAGTTGGCGACTCTCTTCCTTGAGGCTCTCTACCAAATTCTACGTGAAGGCGACGTAGTGATTTTTTTATGGAATATTTATTGAGTAACGTACCCTATGAATCAAATTATGATCCCACTTGAATCGAAGGGAAAGAATCCAATTCATGACATTCTGAGGTCCACTATAAAAAATCGAAAACAGATCTTCCGTTCTTCATTGCAAATCTACTTTGAAACATTTTATAATATCATATTGAATGTGGGGGATTTACATTTGCTCCGGGCAGAACTCCCCCCTTTAAGTAGTTAATTCCTCAAGAGAACATAAACATTCTAGGTGAAGTTCAGGCTCTGAGTACGTACATTTGCGTACATGGAACATTCACTGCACCATCAAATGTCCGGATGTTCAATAAACCTCCATTGAACGTTTTTTGGACCTCGGTGTTCTGTTCAGGTTAACATTATATCAATACTAAAGACTCGACATTCAAAGTAGGTGATTTTCGTTCCCACTCTGCATGTAATAAATTCA
Organism: Gonatopus flavifemur; assembly: GCA_018340375.1. Classification (NCBI taxonomy): domain Eukaryota; kingdom Metazoa; phylum Arthropoda; class Insecta; order Hymenoptera; family Dryinidae; genus Gonatopus; species Gonatopus flavifemur. Next base: position 47,765,164 of record JAFFJZ010000003.1, on the reverse strand, counting down.
CTAAAAATTTTTTAGTGTCGTAACGGTGATGTCATATCACTAGAAACGTCTTGCACATGTTTTTTTCCAAGTCAGTAGGTTTTTAGCAACCCTAACAGCACTCGAAGGTTTTTAAAACGTTCTCAGAAGGTCCGAATGTTTCGAAAACATCTCAGATCGTTTTAAAAACGTCGAAAGAAGTTGGTGCTGTTAGAGAATGGGTGTGCTTTATGATGTGAGATTCACACATTTTTTTTCTGTTAAAAGAATTGAAATCTGCCTGCACATTTTTAAAAATAAACCCGTACGCAGATATTTCGGTGGAATAACCATGGATTATCTCTGGAAAACATCTCATTTTCTCTGTACCAACACTGAAGAACTTTGAGAAATTCTGAGATTCTTCTAAAAAATCTAATAGTTTTGGAGTATTTTGTACGGACTTCTCTCCTACTTTTTTCAGCGTTCATCAGAGTTTTTCATTCGTTGTTTACACCAAACGAAACGAAATTGCGATCTGAAAGAATTCTGACGGAACTCTAATAATTTTCTAGAATTTCTCTGATTATTGAAAAAAAAATTCCGCATTTCAAAAAGTTTTTCACATACGATATTCGAATATAGCTGATGAATCTGTTTATGAGATTTAAAAAATTTTTCAATAGTCATAAATTTATCAGAGTTTTGTCAGAATTTTTTCAGAGCACAATTTCTCAGAGTCCTTCAGAGTTTTTGCACACAAAATGCGATATTTTTCAGAGTTTATTCATAGTTATTTCTGTACAGTATTATCTTACGAAAAAGCCATGAGATTGTGGTATTAAAAAAAATTAACATCAATAAGGGATCAGGAATCAAAAAAGATCGTACCTGATTATTTACTACTTCTAATCCATGTAGGTCTTTACTAGTGCTATTTTCCATAATTTTTAATAAATCAGTATCTCCTTTCTCGGCTCCAACTGGGAAAAAATAGTAAAATTAAGTTGGAGTTTATAGTCATATTATTATGATGAGCGTACATATCAAGATCTTGAATTCAAGGAAGCTGGAACAAATGCAAATGTTACATTCACGTAATATGTTGCATTTTCCAATAAAAAATATCTCATAAAATTTTCTCAATTCTTTTCATATACTATTGCCGTACACGCGAAGAAAAATTCCTGCTGAAAAAGCAATTTCAAGCAAAGCATTTCAAAGCAATGTTTTTCTTTGCGTGTATATTAGAATGGAATTTCCTGGTAAGAATATTGTACAAAAACCGAATGAAACCGGACAAAAGTTTGATATGATTCAATACGTTTCTTTCCGTTTTGATGCAATTTGTGTTCTCATTTAGCTCGAATCTCTCCTTCATTCTTAACAGAATTAACCCAATGAATATTAAGAGGACTCTCCTGGTAAAAAAACCGGATAGAAATCCGACTCAAACCCGGATAGGATTTGTCGGGTCTTTATCCGGGTGTGTATACGGAATTTGCGGTGATTCTCTATCCGGTTTCATCCGGATTCCATTTGGGCAAGTTTTGGAACCGGTATTGTATGCGGGTTCATTCGGGAATCACACGGGAACCAGGACACGAAATGATTATTTATTCTTTTTTATTTCGTGTCCTAATTCCCGTATGATTCCCGAATGAACCCACATACGATACCGGTTCCAAAACTTGCCCACATGGGATCCGGATGAAACCGGATAGAGAATCACCGCAAATTCCGTATACACACCCGGATAAAGACCCGACAAATCCTATCCGGGTTTGTGTCGAATTACAATCCGGTTTCTTTACCAGAGTCGATTATAAGGCGGTGGGGGAGGGGAATAGTGAAATTTCACACGAACTTTTTTCAAAAAATATGTTATTCAACCAAATCAAAAGTGAATAATAATAAATTACTTACCTGGGATTGCGCCTTGCCACAAACTTTGAATACTCGAATGATTTCTGAAGGATAAAAAATCAAATTGTGAAAATTGTTGACGTTGTGAGTTGAAATTTCAAAATTTCACTTCTTAGCCTTCAGAACCCGTATATAAATATTTCGCTAAAAAAAAGTTTTCTGCAAAAACTCTAAAACATTCTGAAATTTCTCGAAAATATCTAATACATTTGGAACATTTTGTACAGACTTTTTTCAGACTTCTGTGAGAGTTTATAAGTCTTTTGGTATTTTTCCCCAGATAAATAGAAACGAAATTGTCCTCTGAAAAAATTCTGACAAAACTGATAAATTTACTGACTAATGAGAGATTTTTTTAATCCCAGGAATAGATTCACAAGCTATATTAGAGTATCATACGCGATGAAGTGTTTGAATATTGAAAAATTTTTCCTCAATAATCAGAGAAATATTAGAAATTTTTCAGAGCGCAATTTCGTTTCTATTTGTGTGAGAAAGAATGAGGAACTGTAATGAACTCTGAAAAAAGTCTGTACAAAATTTTCCAAAACTAGATATAGATCTTAGACTATTAGATTTTTCAGACAAATTTCAGAATTTCTTACAGTTTTTTTAGAGTTTTACGTAAAAATACGAAGTTTTTCAGAGATTAGTCATGGTTATTTCAGCGAAATATTTCCATATGGGAAATCATTGGAGTATTCAAAGTCTGCGGCAAGGCGCGATCACAGGTACGTAATTTATTATTATTCATTTTGAATTCATATCAATAACGTACCTCTTGAAAAAGTTCGCGCAAAATTTGATTATTCCGCTCCCCCACTTCCTCGTGCCTCAGTCCCCTCAAAGTCTTTCAAATGAAAATTTAAATACACTGATACATTCCTTGCCACTGACATTGTGCAGAACTTTTCTTATCCAAATTGTCAATTTTTTGTATCAATTGCTTCAATATTGATCTATTTGGTTTATTATTCACTTTTTCCGCAGATAAACGGAGTGCCTTTTCTTCCTCCAGTTGTGATTGTAGAGTTTCAACGCGTCGAAGTAATTCTTCTTGATCAGTAGTTAAATTATTTATATTTTGTGAAGTATCTAGATCCATCGGAGTTTTTGGTTTTTGGAATTCAGTGGAGTGTTCTGAACAAATACTATGTTCTTCGAAACTGACAGCAATGTTCGTTTTCCGCAACGATCCGTTTTCTTGAATAACTGGTTGATGAGTATTTGAATATGTTACAGCATCATGTTTGAATACTGCATGTGGTTCTACTACGTTTTGACAAATACTTGTGGAATATGAAATTTGTCCTGAAGATTGCTCACCACTCGATTGCAAATTTTTCGTTTTCTGCATACAAAATTCATCCCATGTAACAGTGGTCGCAACTGATGATTTCTTTATGCTCTGTTTCAAATTCACAATTATAAATGATTAAAACGATGCTATTGAAAAATCATAAATATATCGAAATATGAGATACATTAATATATAAGGTGTACACCCAGACAATGATAAAACAAAATCATCAATTTTACGAAGAGAATTTTTTTCCAGTCTCGGAAGGGTATTGAAGCATCAGAAGAGACTAGACAAATTTTGCGCGTTTTGTTTCATACATTAGGCCTCTCTCACATGGACCGGAATTTTTAGAGAATTTTCAGGGAATTCTGGTAAGTTACCATCCATAAACCAATGGAATCGTCGGATTTCGTTTCGTTCCACAGAAATTTCGGTTCATGGGAGACTTTCTAAACTTCGTTTCCCAATATTTACAGACCATTATAAACTCAGAAGGTATATTCAAACTACAATCTCAGGCCTACCCCATATTATCTATTTCAGATTCAAATTCATCGAATGATTTATGAAAAACATCAATGCAAAATTCTACCCGCTTCTGCTGATTCTTGGGTGTCCTTAACTCGAGCAACATGCTTGTCACATCATACCTTCCTTCCGTGTTTTTGTGGGCTTGATTCATTGGTTTCTTGATCTGTTGAATCCACTGTGCCTGTTTCAATATTATCATGCTTGCGCTTCACTTTCCGTGGTCGTTTATGACTGAGGGACTGAATAAGATCTCCTTCGGATTCTGAAATATGCGTTATTTATTGTTGTGCACTGATTCAATTCCAAAACCTCCACTTTGGGGTTGCTATCGATATTTTGTAAAAAAATTTCAACCATGTGTCGAACTGTCATGTACCACATATGCACCTACTCAGATAGCACAAATGATCTTTTTGAATGCCGAAAGACTTTTGAAGGAAATCTTCAACAATCCCCGTTATGTCAGTGGAAATGAATTCAATACGAATTCAATACGAATTCAATGAATTCAAAATGAATCCATTTTGAATCTTCGAAGAATTCTTTAAGAAGTCTCAGTATGAATTATTCCTGATACAAAAAAGGTCTTCATCAAGAATTCAATTTGAATTCAAAGTATTCATGAAGAATTCCTTTTCACTTTCATAAAATAGAGCTCTTTACGGGGACTATTGTGCTATCCGGGCTAATAACTGACATCTTTTGCTCAAGGAACCTATTGAATCTTGCTAAATTTAATTGAATTCTGTACAATGTTTTGATTAAAGCCACTGTACAAATATCCAATTAGAGTTGGTTAGATTCAATGGGCTATTTCAATGCAAAACTTATTAAATCTTGCTAAACATAATTGAAAACTGAACAAACTTCTAAGCAAATCCTATTCAATTTAATTTAAATAGATGTTATAAGTTTTCCTAACCAGGAATGTTCATGTGTACAAACAACTTGAGAACCAATTACTTTTTGTACTTTGACTAGAAATAAAAGCAGCAGACCCTGCTAGAAATGTTCCATAGAAAACGATAGGAGATACTTTACAGTTTTATGCAGGAAGTTTTCAACAGGGGATTACTAGGTTGCTTCCACTCGTGTGTATGTCAGTTAATAACATACTTATATGGTATATAGAAAGTTGACTACTTGGTTTATCATAATGTTAACTACATATAGTTATACACTGAGGAAAACAATAGTGAACGCAATTACTGACAACAGTTAGATATGTTCAAATACAATTTATGGACAGAACTTATAGAATACACGGTTCCTTCCGCTATGGGACGTTGAATGAACTGCATATTCAAATGTATCCAACCGTTGTAGGTATTTGAGACCATGATTCTCTTCACTCAGAGTGTCAATGCACGTATATATGCTTGTTACTCACATATCATGACCAACATAATTTGGTGAATAGTAATTTGACTATTCGGGCAATGGCTGTTTGATCATAATATATATATGTTCAATTTTCCATTGCATAAGACACTTACTTGCAATTCGTTCCACAAAACACCAGTATTTTTCTTCAATTCCTTCTGAACTCCATTTACTCGTCCTCACTTTATACAACTTTACTGGATCAAAGTCTTGCAAATGAAGGGGTTTTAAATGTTTGATATTGCTTACTGGAACATTTTCTTCTATGCCATCGTCGTTATAGCGAATATGGGCCCACCATTGTTTCCATGAAGCCTGAACACACGGTTACAAATTTTTATGAAGTTGAGCGACGAATGATCTTCAGCAAACTCATGGATTCAAAAGTTCTTTGATACGGAATGAATAAACTGTTTATTTTATATGAAAATTTCAATGTTCAATTTCCAATATCGTGGAGTACCTCATGAGTTATTAGATATTTAATATGATTGTGTCTAGAAATACACATACACATATTCTAATCACATTGAATAAAGAATAAGCTATCTAGCATTTTGTGAGATTCGGAACACAAAATTGGTTTTCTGGAATGTGTAAAGATTTCGGTTTTCTTGAACAAATTATATTCTGCACTGATTCCAGAATAATCAAATTATTCATGACCAAATAATATCAATATATTTTCAATTATAATTGAGTTTACTAATTTATTTTCAGTAAAAGAATTTGAAAAGCATCCAAGAAGTATATTATACTAAGTGGGTTAATTGTTGTTGACATTATAAACCTTAAATTTAATTACCTCTGAAGCCTCCGAAGACATTTTCTTTATTCAACTATTATTAATATATATACTGTAACAGTAAATGTGATCGATTAAAAATTTAACAAGTTGAACACAGATTAATACTGTACGAAGTTTTGGGAACAAAAACACATCAGAAACGAGAAACAACGAATGAAATTATATATATATATATATATATATATATCCGTTGTCATTGGTTCCTGATGTGTTTTTGTCATTTTTATTCGTTCATGTCTGAAATTTTATGCAGGAGATATTCTGTATGATTGAATGACTTCTATTCATAGCAAACTGTTTGCCATACAATTATTCAGATGAGATTTTTCCCTTCTTGTCTGTTTTACAACGCACAATCTGAACAGTGAACGGTAGAAGAACGAATTCCGGTTCACGAGAGGCAGCGTTGCCATTAAAATTATGATACCCGGCGTTGATTGTTCAATTCTTATAGAATCGACGATATGATTGATTAATCTAAAAGAACTGACCAATCAGCAATGCGTATTATAATTTTATTGGCATCGTTGATGAAAGGCCAGCTTTATGCGGGCCGGTGGAAACTTGATCTGTCACATATCGGGTATCGTCGTTTGCTGAGGGTACAGCTTCATAGTGTTAGAAGATTTTGAATCCCAAGGACACTGATGTTTACAAACATTTCTTCATATATCATAAATACTTGAACACATTGTACGAAGATCTTCAAGTGGAATTCGTAAAATTAGATCGTTCTTAACAGAAAGTATAAAATGAAAAGAGGACCATACAAGCAATATTTATACAAGGATAAACCAATTCCGGAATCAACATTGCGCCGTAAAAAAAGTGTGTTACAACAACAGAAGGTGAGGAAATTACTTCAGAAGTTTATTACTTTTTCGTGTTTTACTCCATTTATTACTTTAATTACCTCATGGTGTGTACAAATTCATCAAAACATTTGATTATGTAGACTATCATGAAATAATAATTTGTATTGTGAATGTAGGGAATGTTGATGTTAGGATTTGAATAAACACAATGAATTAGGATGGTAATGGCTTACAGCAGAATTCAAAATTAAAATGAAATATTTTTCTCACTCCACAAACAGCGTAATAAGATGTTAGATCATCTGACAGACTTCTATATAACCCAAGTAGAACACAACAGTCAAAGAAACGTCATTTTGATGTCATTTTGACAAAAATCCGTCACAAGTCAGTCACCGTCAAAATTTTTATCAGAAATGACTGAATTTTGACGTGAACTTTTTTAGTTGAAAAAATGCATGAATCTCAAAGACGAATAACATTGCATACAACAGCTTGCAGAGAATGTTTAATTTTATTGCATATCTGAAAATAACTGAATGTTCCATTGAAATTATGACTTTTTGACATAATTTTCATTCTTTTATATTTTCAATGTAATAATAATTATATGATAATGATCATATTCCAGAATAGAAACAGATCCGAATGAATTTACATTATTTAAAGTCACAATTAAGTGCTTGGAGTTGTACCATTTTGACGTATTTTGATGACTTTGACATGACGTCAAAATTACGTTTTTTTGACTCATCTGTTCTACTTGGGAATACACTGGACTTGCGAACATACTACCCCTGGTTGAGAAAACTATTAATTCTCGCCAAATCTCACTAAATTACAGTTAAACTTGGACAATGTTCTTGGCCAAATCTCATCCGGCAACTTTCAATGAAATTTGGTCAGAAAATGAAACCCGTGAAATGGGGTGAATAGAAATAGTCTTAGAGAATAAAAAAAGTAAGGGATGCTTCTTCTAAGAGTGCTTTTATTCACTCCATCGTTCCCATTCATACCATTTTGCAGTATTGCTGGTAAAGAAATACAATTAATACTATTTTCTAAAAGTGTTTCTATGTACCTCAGGTCATGGTATACGTACGTTATAAAAAATCTTTTACTTACTGGATTTTCACTTACCTTTGCGTAGAATCCATAACAGTGAACACAGAATTATCACCCCAAAAGAACAAAAATCCGCGCATGTAGACATTCCCTGAGATTATGCGGATTTTTGTTCTCTTGAGGTCAGTGATTTAAAACGTTTACTCAGTAAATAAAGTCCGAAAGTTTCATTCTGTTAAGTAGTAACAAAAATATTGTGTTTTAGGCTGATTCACCTGGACATAAGGATCTACTAACAACCACCGATTCGTCAAAAAACTCAGATTACTATGAACAGGTTGGATATTCTTATTCATGTTGAGTCCCAGGACTTCATTTTTCATACAATCATTAACACTGACATTGCTAATGTCTATGTCCAGGAAGATGAAATATTCGAAGAAAACCCAAGCGATGCTTCAGACGATCAGGTACAATAATTTGAGACAATTTTGAATCAATCTCAAAGTAAACTATTGTGTACACTATGAAAAATTTTCATGAGAAACTTTTCATACATATATGTAATAATTATTTCACGTATATGAATCCAATGAAACATATGTGGGAATCCATTTATCTCAAATAAGAGCGAGGAATTTGTGATGCTCCGTATAGGAAAGTTCTAACCATTTTTCACTGTTCAACGGGAATACAACATTGAAAAAATTTTGGTATACCCAGTTCGTTATTGTATTGATATTGCCCAATGTTTTATTTATTCAAAGGTAAATGATTATCATGCGTGATAAACAAAAAATGAAATCATACTTTTTCACAAAATCTCAAATGTCCTCCCTCGCCACTCTTTTCGGAAACGATATAGTCAAACGAAAAATTGAGATGATGTATCTTCTTTGAATCATGAAGAAGATGCATCAACTCATTATTCTTCGTTTCATTTAATCATTTTCGTAAATAGTGGGGGGAAAAATTTGAAATTTCTAGAATTTATTTTTTCGATTATAATAATCACACCAGCATGAAGTGTATTTCGAGATGAGTGGTAAGAACAATCATTTTCTCGAAGGGAACATGAAGCTTCAGCGAACGTTCAGATTAAATCTGTATAGATCGGTCCAAAGCTTCACAGGAGCTGACTTTTAGATTCACAAAGGTTTTACGAACGTTGAAATGTCCGCCTCGAAATACTTTCAAGGAAGATATATTGAACGTTGATGAAGGTTCATCGAAGGTTTGATGAAGCCTCACAAAAATATCTATACTTATATTAATTTCCATTAATTTACATGAATAATCATTAATTATTAATGATGAAAAATTAATGGAAATTGATATAAGTATAGATATGTTTGTGAGGCTTCATCAAACCTTCATGAACGTTCAATCTATCTTCCATGAAAGTATTTCGAGGCAGACATTTCAACGTTCGTAAAACCCTTGTGAAACGTTTGTGAATCTAAAAGTGAGCTCCTGTGAAGCTTTGGACCGATCTATATAGATCTAATCTGAACGTTCGCTGAAGCTTCATGTTCCCTTCGGGTTATATGATATGTTCTTTTCAATGTAGTTTTTCTGATTTTTATCGTGACCCCCTATTTTTGTGAAAGTTGGTTAACCCGAATTTACGTGATTAGTAACAAACAATTTTACCTTGGAGTGAATTTATTAACAACTGATAGTTTTCATCTATTCAACAAAATTTTGAAAATGCACTTATAGGAGATAACGAAGATTTAGCATTAATACTCAGACTCAATGTTAAACTCAATGTTTTATACGCACATTAACAGTTATTTTCAATTTCCAGAGTATGGATGACCAATCCTTTGGAAGTTCAAGTGGTGTTGCTGATGAGGAGGTACAATAATTTGAGACATCAGAAAAACAATAATTTGAGAAACTATAGTCGGGAACATTCAATTCGTGGATGTGGTTACTGGATCAATATCTTTGACTTCAATGAGCAATTCTTCTTTTACAACATTTTTCGGTCGAGTACCAGATATTACATGGTGTCGATTCTTCACCTAACTCTTCGCGCCGAGGCACACAGTTGACACAGTTGTTCTGTGAGGAATGAAGACTATTGAATCATGTTATTATTGAATATGTTCGAAAAAGAGAGAATTCCAAAATGTATCGAGGTTGCTATTTCCTTTTGAAAAATTTATCAGGGTTGAAAGCGGTCCTTGAATCCTACTCTGCTGAAAATACTAGGCAGAACCGGACAAAAAATTGTTTTCAGGCTTAAAATGGTTTTTGTTCCAGAATATTGTCAAAATCTGACAACTTGGTTTTATCCGGAATCACCAAACTGTAATACCCTGTTGAAAACTAACAAATATTTTCCTGTCAAGACTTGACGGGATGAAATTCCAATTTTAGTGATTCTGGACAAAGCTAGGTGAAAAATTTTGTCAATTTTTCACCGGATTTCCTGGGACGAAAACCTTTTGAAGCCTGACAAAGATGTTTTACCCTGTTCTGCCTGGCACTATCCGCAGAGCTAACAGAATTGACCAATCCCTCATTTTTGTTAACTAGTTCAACCAATAAGAGAAAATGAGAGAAAAGAAAGGAATTCAAAGACTATTGACGCTGTACAGGTTCATAGGAAGTCAAGAGTGTTTCTATTTGATTCTATAATTGTCTGAATAATTGAAATGAAATGCAGGTCTATATTTATTCAAGTATTATTCGAAATTATTTTTTAGGATGATCTGCTATACGATTTTGATTGTCCGACTTCAGAAGATAAACATCACACTTCACCAGTAGATGATCATCTCACTTCACCAGAAGATTCGTACTCTCGTCATTCCACAAATGATGTGGGAGAAGATATGGATGGAAATTCATCCTCATTGAATGAACCCTTATGTGGTTGCGTATCAACGACAGCGGGCGACGCTTTATTAATGTGCTTGAGTTTAGGACTTCGACACAATTTGTCATGGTTAGCAATAATCGATACGCTGACAATGATCAATAAACTTTTCAATAAGGATGTTGTCAAGAACACTAAATATCACTTCATGAAGTACGTGAACTTGCAAGAAGAAAATATTATTTATCATGTATATTGTCCTTCTTGTCATAGTGATTTAGGCCCGCAAAACAATATGATGCAGCAAGGAAAATTCCATCCAACAATTGAATGCACTTGTGGTAAAGAAATAAGAAGTGGTGGTCAAGTAACCCATTTTTGCGTGTCACTCAATTTCAAAAATCAATTGAAGGACTTCTTGGCAGATCCGGATTTTGTCAAAAACCTTAGTACCAGATTTGAAAGACAAAAACAACGTGCAGAAAATTTGGAGGATATTTATGACGGAAAGATATATAAAGCAATGAGCGTGCCTGGAGAAATTTTATCATTCCCGCACAATATGTCTGTTACTTTTAACACCGATGGTGTCCCTATCGGAAAGTCATCTAAACAAACTATGTGGCCTATTTATTTGACCGTCAATGAACTGCCGCCACACATGAGGTCTCGTTACATGATTTTAGCGGGAATTTTCGTTGGAAACAAGGATCCTGATATGCAGATTTTTCTAAAACCTTTTGTACATGAGATGAATGAGTTAACGACAATAGGTATCGATTGGACTTTAAATGGAAATAAGATGAACAGCAAAATTATTCCCTTATGTGCATCAGTAGATTCTGTTGCCCGTTGCAAGATATTGAATATGTCACAATTCAACGCCCATTATGGCTGCACTGTATGCTTCCAAAGGACAGAATATACTTCGAAGGGTTCAAGATTCACCGTCTCACTCAATGTTCCAGATCGAACACATGAAGACATATTGAAAAATGCAGCTGAAGCGTATGCAAATAGAAATAATCGAAATAGAAAAGCGAGGGTTGTATATGGAGTAAAAGGCCACTCTCCAATCCATGATTTAAAATATTTTGATCTTGTACGAGGTATGGTCCCTGATTACATGCACTCGGTGCTATTGGGAAACTCACGTCATCACACGGGCATATTATTGTCTTCATATGGAGAAGAATATTATATAGGATCGAACACTCATTTGGCTGCCATTGATGAACGATTGATGAGTATGAGACCACCTAAAACTATCACAAGAACACCAAGGAGTATTCGTGAATCAAGTCAGTGGAAAGCGTCTGAATGGAGGACATGGCTCATCATGTACAGTATACCTTGCCTTACTGGAATTTTGCCGTCAAAATATCTTTCACACTTGGGCTTGCTTTCAGAGGCTATGAATATTTGTCTACAGTCCTCTATCTCTCCGGGTGATTTGAAAACTGTCAGAATACTCCTGTGCAGATATGTTTTTATATCAGGAGTATTTTGGAAAAACATCCATGGTATATAACATTCATTTGCTTCTCCATTTGGCAGATGGAATTGAAACTTGGGGACCTTTATGGACGCACAATACGTTTGCCTTTGAAAGTAAGAATAGACATCTTCTCCAACTTCAAACCAGCCCCACGTTTATTGCTCAACAAGTGGCACGAAAATTTCTTATTTTCAGAGCTCTTCCGAATCTATGCGATAAATATGAAGCTTCAGATGATACTGTACGTTTCTGCCAAGAATTGAGTAATCGGTCGTGGAAATCTTTTCGTCGAAGTGAAGGAATTATTTTGATTGGTAACGGCATTCCTCACATACTGAATATGGAGGAGCAGAATGCCTTAAACTGTCTTCATATTGAATATGAACAGATATTGTCATTCCAAAAAATGTTTCACTCAAATATCCGATACACGAGCAGTTCATACACCCGTGCTAAAAACACAACTGACTCGTATATTTGGATCAAAGAAGGTGTGAAGGGCAGAATTGAAAATATTTGTCAAGTTATAAACAAAACCAATGATACGGTTATCATTTTCTTTAGAGAACTGATTGTTGAATCTCAGCCTATTATTATTGATGATTATTTAACAATGCGGCATATACAGAAAATGAATGGAAAAGGCTGTTTGAGAGGAATTAGAATCAATGAAATTGCTGGACAAAGTTTATTTATGGATATAGTTGATAATAAATATATATGTAACATACCATATGGATGTTATGGCGATTAATTACATGAAATGAAAAATTAATGATTAAAAAAAAATCTGTAATTTTCTCAATTGACGCCATAATTTTTAGAAATTAATAAATATTTCATAAAATGTGAAAATTTGTTCAATTTGATGAATTTTAATAATTCCTTACCCTATTTCTATTGAGATTTATTCATTGATTAATATTCACCTATTTACCTATACTAAACCACTCTCATATACAATGGAAATAATACATAAACTGAAAAAGGTGGGTACAGACAACGGTGATATAGTTGATTCAACAGTAGAATACGATTGGATATGTTCAACTGAATCTGACTGTTTCCCCAACTACATGCACTGTTGACTCAACTACATGCAGTTGAATCAACTATCATGGTGTCAAGTCAACGATTATACTGTCAATCTGACCGTATATTCGTTGACTTGACTATGATATTCAGTTACACTAACAACAAAATATAATTGATTTTCGATGAAATTTTTTTTTTCAATTTTGGTTGTATTTGAAGGCATCATCGAGTGTTGACTGGAATCATAAAAGTGTTGTTCTTCGTTGTTTAAAAAATATCAATAAATTAAAATTTGTGTATATATAGCTTTCTTCGTGCTCATTACCTATCTGGCATGTTATCGTAGGCGTCCTGTACAGGTTGTCTTAGAATTCATCATTCGCCTTTTCACAGCATATTCTGCAGCCAAAATGCAATCAATCATTTCCCGTTTGAAAAAATTTGTTTGACGCTCAGTTTTGGAGATATGAGCATTTTTAGATTTTTTTTCAAATCCGAATCACTCACAGGCACTATGCGCTACATACTTGGGCTTGGCACCATTTGCTAAGTTGGAAAAGGGCGGATCTGTAAAAAAAAAATTAAGCTGTTCCATCATTTTTAGCTCCAAAATGATAGCGGTTTGAAATTTTTGAGCTTCTAGCCAATCAGAATTCAGCAACTTCAAATCGTTATAGCTCCGGAACTAAAAATGATAAAATAGTTTGATTTTTTTCCACAGATCCGCTGTTTCCCAACTTAGGGAATGGTTCGAATTCCAAGCATGTAACCCACAATGCCTTTGAATGATTTGGATTTGAAAAAAAATCTAAAAATGTTCATATCTCTAAAACTGAGCGTAAAAAAATTTTTTTCAAGCGGGAAATTATTGCATTTTGGCTGCAGGATATGGTGTCAAAAGGCGAATGATGAATTCTGCGAAACCCTGCACATGTACAGGCCTATATATAAGTATAAAGATTTTCTTTCTTTCTCTCTCTCTTGCAGATATAAATGAATAAATTTCATGTATACTTATGTACATAAATTCGTAATTATATTTTGAATATGGAATTATGTAAGTGAACAACTAGTATCAAGGATTTAAAATAATCTATATGAAAATTCTAACCTCAAAATAATACAGTTCTCAAACAATGAATACACACGGCATGTAGCAAAAAAGTCAAGAAATCAATACATGAACGAAATAAATATACATTTATATCTATATACACATATATTCGTAACTGTATCTTGAACAGCAATAAAACTCTTGTAATCATCAATCGGTGTAATAGGTATAAATCAACCTCAAAATAATATGATTTTCAATCAATCAAAACACAGGCACAATAAGATCCTATAAGCGTTCGAAAACCTAAACAGAACATCACAAACGCATGAACGTCAGGAAAGAGTTACGGAAGAGTTGGAGGAGAATGCTCAGTGAAAAGGGTGCGTTGAACGTTCAATGAAGAGTGATGGCACGCTTGTAAATATTTGACATAGAGTCATTTGGCGGGCGAAACTTTTTCCAAACGCTCCTGTCGCTTTATCGCACGCTTTGACGGTGTTTCAAGCACGTTCGATTTTTACCAGGGTAAAGGCACATTCCGAGTGTTATTCATGTCAATTCATATGATCAGGTATTTATAACCTAAACCTGCTGACAATCTATCTTCTTAAACATATTTTGTTAAAGTCTTCCAAGAAAATATCTTTCAAACACTTCTGAAAGATATCTTCAAGAACTCTTCAAGAACGTTCTTGAAGATCTCTCAATTGAGTATTCCTCCATATATCTTCAAGAACTGCGTGCTGTGTGGGCAGTAGCGGCGCGTGTTTCCATTCCCACATGGGTGATTGAGTTCGAAAAACATTCCCATACAACACATGACGTGTCAAGCTCATGGGAGGAACGTATTTTTGGGAACATAGGAACATGCCATACATGTGTGAGATCGTGCCATCCATATTCTAGGCACATTCATGCACATGGAAATGTCCACCCAAATGACCTGAATTCAAGAATATGGGAGGCATGTTCTGTTGATCATCTCATACGCATCTAGTTTTCGTGTTACAAAAGAGGTTATGTATTTCTGAAAGACTTCTGTCAACATATTCAGGATGTCTTATGCAGCATCAGTATCATAATTCAATCATAATTCTTTCCAGAAGAAGAATTACTGTTAAATAGCTTTTCTCATGTTGTATGAGATATCTTTCAAAAGTGTTTTGGAATTGCTTAACCTATAAAGTTCTGTCGGCTCCTAATGACTGACGAAAAACACTACACGTCACTATAATTGAACTTTCATAAATATTAATTGTGGTTTTGTCTTATACATTTTCAACATTGTCACTAAAAATACGCGTCCAGCTACTGTAGACGAAATCTCAAAATTTCCTATTGCATGGTCGTAGAGCTATAATTCGTAAGTGCACGCTGTATCTCCGTGATTTGGATAAAAATCCGATAAATTAATCTAAATCAGGCTGAGATAATTCCGTGCATTCGACACAACTTAAAAAAAAGTTTTGAGACAGTATACAAATTCATGAAGATTGATAAAGATCACCATTTCATTCCGACTCGCGTACACAAAACAACGAATTCATCGCTTATTTGCAAATGAGAGGTTATACGCAATAAACATGAACATCTTCAAGATATCTTTAAGATATCTTTTCGAAGACATCTACAAGACATAACAAAGAGACGTCTTGAAGATATCTTTCGAAAGGTATGTTTAAGATGTTTTGTCGAATGTATCTCTAAGATCAGCATATATATATATATATTAGACCGGAGCGAAAAACAAAAAAGTTTTCAAATGGAATCGTAATAGTGCGGAAAAGTTGCTACTCGTTAACACAAAAACAAAGGGAAAAAAAAATTTTTGAAATCGGACAATATCTTCCGTTCGCGCATCGCGTTCAAAATTTTTCCGAATTTGAACAAATTTGAACAGATATACAAAAAACTGTAGGAGGTGTGAATCCTGTCCGGTCAAGCTCATTTTTTATACATAACATTGTTTTGAAGTGTAGAATAGGAGAAGAATGCCGCATACCTCTCTTCTACCCCCCCCCCCCCCACCCCCAAGCCCCTCGAAGGGGTGAAGATGAACAAGTTTCGTTAAAAGCAGTTCGTATTGCAGAAGATGCAAATACTGAACTATTGACTTGATTTTTCGTACATAAGGCAACTTTAAGGCTGAAAGTAAAAATAGTATTCCCCTTCCTTCGTTATTTCCCCTGAGGGGCCGAAGATGTGCAGCTCTTGGCCCGTCCTTCCTTGAACGACTCAGAACTTACCACGGGAAGGTGGCTGCACTGCAAGTTCCACCCACACCCTGCCCAACCAACCAACCAAACGTGGGCGTGGAGAATTATGCACATTCAGGGACTGCGAATTCCGATTTGGTCTCAAATTTTGACATGGTAGCACGAGAGGCGAGTGTAGTTCTTATGAAACCATCACGTCTCTCATGACCATAAACTGCTGAAGAGGCCTGTGTTACTAGCTTAACACTGCGTTCTACGGCTTGAGTATGACAGGGTATGTCTGCTAGATTCAGAGAAAGAGTTGGTTTTTTCCTTGAGAAATCAAGTCTGCAATATCAGCTGATGAAAAGGGTGCCAAAAGAGGTGGACATGTGATTTTGGTTGCAGACCAATTTATGATATCAAAATAATCATGAGCATCAAAATTCATGGCCGGAACTAAGAAATTTCTGATAGATTTACCCTTTGTGGTAGTTTCTTTGGATTCCAATACTCGCCGAAGGCCCAGCTCCCGAACATCCTGCCTATCGTCCATAACCATCGAAAGAAGGAGGTTTTCGGGATGGGCGAAGAAGGCATTCCTTTGAATAACTTTCTCCGCCACTTCTTGGGCTTCTGCAGGTGAGCCTCTACATCTCTTGATGCATTCAAAAATATGCTTAGGTCCTTCAACTATTGAAGATCTTGTCTTAATTTCAAACCACATGGGTACGTATACAGTCATGATGTATGTAACGATGTTGATGAGATTTTCAGGTGGGTTTTCAAATGAAATATATAGTCTCAAAAACCGGTTCGCTGTCGTCAACCACCGAGCATGAGATATTGGTCCCGGATCTCGATTCGCTAGGTCCGAGGAACAAGACCCAGCAGCAATAGAAACGGCAATGTCATGTAGGTATCTCTGGTCTTTACTCAGAATTTGTGGGTCAATTTGTGGAATGACACATTCAATTTTATTAAATGCAACTACAGGCAGAGACTCGCAACCAACCAGCCGTTCGCCGAGAGGGCCACTCAAAGACTTCGGTCCTGCGGTTGTACCATCAAATGTTTCTACAAGATGCCTTAAAGGTAACTCATTGAAATGTAAAAGACAGATCACCCACTGTATTGGCCTCTTCAAACGCATTTCTATATACTTAATTGCTCCCCGTTTCCAGCCAGTGTTTGTTGCTGTCCCATCAGTCCCAACTACTTCAATTTTAGAAGTATCTATTTCATTTTCTTCGAAATAGTCTATGATGCAGAAAGCAGTGTCCTTTCCACTTTTGGAAGTAGGTACTAGATGGCAAAGATACTTTGAACCCGGTTCCTCAATTACTGTAATATGATCCTCTTTTTCTACAGATTGGTATCGTTTTACTCCTTCTTCAACCAACACTAAAGTGTTATCTGCCCTACCATCAAAGTATACACACATTGGGCCGTTCATTTGATGTTCCCGTCGCTCTAAATTAGTACGTTTTACTCTGCACTTTTCTTTTTCTCTTCTAATTTTGCTCCTATCAACGATCAGAGATGTATCACTATCAGTAATAAGACCTAGGTCTTTCAGCACGCTAGATGTGATAGCAGCTGTTGCTCTGTCAGACAGGCCAAAACGAGTACTTGTCAAAGCAGTTGTTGGAAGCGACAGGCGCATCTGTGAGGACTTTGAGCTTCTTGACAGGGCAGATGAAAAACGTGTGGGCTGAAAGTCCGAATTATCATCGACATCAGATTTGTCTCTTCTATTCCCGGATCGGTACTGCCAACGGAGGGACCAGGCAAGTCTTGTATTTGCACGCTAAGCAGATTAGGCTGACGAGCTTTTCTTTGTAACTTTGATGTAAGTTTCTGTGTTTCCTTCTTATCTACCGTCAATCCAATTCTACCTATTCTGAGGTGTCTTTGTGCGTAGAGAAACTTCAGTTCCAATGTAGGTATTTTCCTATCCTTACGGCAATTGCAGCTGACAACTACATTTCTCAAAGGTTTTTCTGCAATTGCATTGTAGTGTCATCTTGCACTTGCAAGATGATATGTCAAATAATGTGTTATAAGATTTATGAATGAAGTCATTGTACTTATTCTTTTCTCCAGCCCTGGTTTTGTCCCTTTGATATGATTTACGAAGTGCATAATAGCAATCATGTAGTTGCTTGATCTTTTGAACGACTCTTGTGTGACACACGACAGGAATCGAAGCTTTGGAATATATTGACTCAATCTGTTGAGCTACAATGTTTGCCACGTCTGAGAAGCTCAAGTTCCTTCCAGGTTTACAGTCACTAGACTTTACTGCCATGTCATACTTGACTTCATTCCAACATTTTACGATATCGGCATTGGTGGGAAGAACCGCCGGTGGTAGTGGTTTTGGTGCACCAAAAAATGGGCAGGGTGCATGAGCATGAGCACTACGAGTGAGTGCCATAATCAAGATCGAGAGAGGTGATTGGTCACCCCTGATATTGTAAGATTCGTATTACTGTTTAAAAATTCTTGAAATTTCAATAAATTCTCGAAATTATATTCGTCACTCAAAGACAATCCAATATTGTTGGATTGGTTCGTTCTAATATGAATATTTCCACGTCAACCTGATGCACTAAACATCCTAGATATAATTAGATTCAATTAACATTAGCGAAGAATGTTCTGCGACAAGCCAATGAATTATATGATCATACAATTTAATAACATACATGAAATGAAATTGGTGATCGATGTGATCGTGATCTAATGCAGGCTATGAAATTTTGAACAACGCTGATAAAAAAAGTTTTCAGTCCGAGAAGCGCTCCTTTGCTATGCAACAAGCCAGATAATCATATACTTCCAGTGACCAGTAGAGTGCTTCCTCGCTCATACGCTCCGTTTCTTGGAATCCCAGAGTCGAGAAGAAGGGAGTGGGGAACGAAGCCGAGACGCCGACCGAATGGATGGCAATCAAAACAAAACGTAACGCGTTCTACAAGGAAATTTTGCCAAATATCTGCAATTCCTATTTTAGCTCGTGTAGTCGGGACAGAGCCCCCCTCCCCCTTGGGGGGAACATGCAGAGAGGAGGTAGAGAATAATTTTTTCCACTTCGCGCCTCAAAACATCTAATGTACGAAAAATCAGGTCGATGGGTTACTATTTGCACCTCCTGTAATACAAGCTATTTTCAACGGAAATTGTCCATTATCACCCCTTCGAAGGGGTTGGAAAGAGGTAGAGGAGGGTTGTGTGGCATTTTTCCCTCATTCTATGCCTCGAAGCCATGTTAAATACAAAAAAAATGGGCTCAATTGGACAGCATATACCCCTTCTGCAATTTTGTGCATATTTGTTAAATTTTTGTTCGAATTCGAAAATTTTGAACGCGATGCGCGAACGGAAGATATTGTCCGATTTCAAAAATTTTTTTTTCCCTGTGTTTGTGTTAACGAGTAGCAACTTTTCCGCACTATTACGATTCCATTTGAAAACTTTTTTGTTTTTCGCTCCGGTCTAATATATATATATGAATGAAGAAAGCATACTATAATGTCCAAGTGAACGAATCAGAATAATCAAAATATATAGAAAACTAAAACGGGCGAAACACTTGTCAATGTCATTAATAGGATAAAGTTTTGAATTTTATGAAATTGCATTAGATATAACTAATATCTTCAATCCTTTTTCTTCTGTGCATGATGTCGCATTTTGTCGCCAGCGTGCTGTAACCAGCTTTTAATCACCTTATGAATGTGGCTGATATTACCATCGGGATAATGTCTTTTTGCATCATTGATTGCAGCTAAAATAAATATAACACAACCAATGAGTAGAAAAAAATTATTTTATATTTAAAAATTGAACCCACGGGAAGAAGAACTCGACGAGCGCTCGAACCGCGGTGAAAGTATTGTCCAAGCGGTCACCTGGGGGACCGAAAAAAAAGTCGGAATTTTGGAAAACTAAAAATACTGGGTGATAGGGCTTGAAAAATCAATACGAGTGTTCGTTTACAATGTTTTTCTATGATCAATAGTTTTCGAGAAAAAAATTAAGAAGTACCTCTTTTTCTCGTACTGAAAATGAATTTTTTTTCATCTTAAACTCGTTATAACTCGAGCAGTTTTCAACGTATCAAGATGAGTCTTGCAGATTCTGATTTGAAACACTCCCCTGAAGATAACGATCTTGACGAAATTTTCAAAAATCGATGCAAAATTAATGAATTTTCAATTTGAAGTGAAAACTTGGTTTTCAACGAAGAGGAAAACTTTGCATTGAAAAAGTGTCGGGGGAAGTATGAGCTACGAAAAACTTCCAGCGACAAAGTTGTTCGCTAGTGTGCGGACAAACTTTATGGAAAATTTCAGATCAATTGGACTATTGGTTCGAAAGATACAGCGATTTATCCATCAGCTCGCAACGGAAATTTCTCATGACTCTACGTCGTTTACCTGCTGAATATGAGGATCCGAATGAAAGGTTGCATTCACTCGATTTCTCAACGTAGATTCATGTTTTTTTGGTCGAAGCATCCAAATATCCAACTATTTTTGCAAAATTTGTTATACATTATTTTTTTTTATAAACAATTTTTATTCAACGCATCATTGTTCAATCCTTATTCTGCAAGATGAAAATTGAAGATTGAACATTTGTGTGCTCTCTCGAACTCAATAGTTTCCGAAACTTATTTCACGATTACTTGGCCAAATCTTATCGGAATGATATAAACATTGATATCCAGATTCGATGTGTATTGCCGAAGCTTGTAAAATGATTCGAATGATGAAAACATTTCGTTTTTCAATAATATTTGATAACGAATTAGTGGCTCTCAGGCTCGTGTTTTCCGAGTTTCGACGACACAAAGTGTCGAGCGAAATGTGAAATTAAGAAAACTTCGAACAATAAAGTTATGCTCTTATGTTTGAGGAAGTTTTTCTGGAAATTTGAAATTAATCGAACAAAAAATATGGGGTTTATGATTTATGTAAAACGATCTCGTCTTATGAACGGGTCCTGTATAACATCATATTCATGTCTTGAAATATATTTCAGACAAGTTTGAAATGTCTCATGCAACGTGTTTGGATATCATTCACATCATATATGACACATACAAACCTCGTGATAAAAGTTCATTATTTGTACTTTTTCTTCAGTCATAAATGATTTGGAAATGCTAGCGAACTTTGAATTGTTTATAGACATGATTGTCGAATTGAATTCGGACAAATTTATTTCAAATTCAATGTTACCCTAACAGCACAACTGCTTTCCGTTACCTTTCGATACCTTTCTGAAAGGTGTTACACGTTTCAGAAAGGTATCGAAAGGTAACTGAAAGCAGTTGTGTTGTGAGGGTACACGGAGAAAAAAGATTCGCTGGAATAGCAAGAATTTCGCTGTTCCAGCGAAATTCGCTCGTTATTATATGGACAGCAAGCAAGTTTGCTGAAATAAACGCCAATGATATTTTCAACGAATCAAGCTTCGCAAGGCCAGCGAAGGCCTGATAATTATAACGAATCAATACGTAAAAACAGCGAATTAGTTCGTTAATCCAGCGCATTGGTTCGTTAATACAGCGAATTTCTATTCAATCTCTTGTTCAAAACACATGTTACAAACATCAGTGCGTGGTATTGAGAAAGAAAAATTCAAATAACGATTGAAATATTGAGAGTAGGTTGATAAATCAATCGGAGGATTTTCACAACCTGTTTTCGCTGTATAATATTCCAAAAACAAAATGTATATTTTTTTCAGTGTTAAATTAGGATGATCAAAATATTGTAAACTAGACGTTTGACCGGCTTGACGTTTATAATGCGACTCAGAGTGTGGGATTAACAAACAGTGTTGATGGATCATTTGTTTCACATCTTCGGTCAATCGCACTACGTGATTTCCATGTTTTCCCCGACTATCTTCGATAGTTTCATTATGTAATATCTTTTTCTGTATAGTTGTAAATCGCCCTTGTCCTATGTTCAATAAATTACATAAAAATTGTTGACAAGTCTTTATGTCACCGAATTCAGCATGCAAAAAATAATTCCACAAAACAACTTTGTTCTGCGCATTTCCTGTAACATTTGGCGCTCTCTTTTCCATTAATCCAGCGAGGAAAATATTTTGAGAATCATATTTGCCATAGTTCCAAAATGTGTCATGAAATTTTTGTTGTTGTTGAACAGGAATATTTTGGAAACACTGTTTTACGCAGCACGAATTTACGGGTTTGAATTGCTTAGCTGCAATAGATTTCCCAGAAGTCGAAACATATTCTCGTCCCTGTAATACCAAATGATCGCGTTATACAATTCGATATTCCAAACACTATCCAAGTTCTCAACATTGAATAATTATTTTTAAGTAATAATTTTGTATCGACTATAACACACTATTTAAAAATTATTTCAGTAATGTATCAATTGTATTTCATTCTTTCATCTTCATTACATTTCAGTATTGTTCCACAAGAATATATCAAAAATCTGTCAACTGAAATGTTACCTATTTGCAATGTCTCAGATATATTACAAAAGAAACATTACAATGAAATATTTCATAAATGTTCTTGAAATATTCCAAAAATAATTCAGAAATCTTGTATTGCAATGTAAGATTAGCGGACATTGCAATATTTGTGAAAGGACTTCGAAATCTCAGTACGACATGCAGCAATGTTACAAGAATATTCCAATATTTCAAACGTTAGATTTCTGCGGTCGTAATGAAATCTTCGATGCTCTATGGGTTGGATGACTGTGAGATACAGAAATATTTATACATCGATGACTGCGAAAATGCAGTGTATTATGTCTCAGTTGTGCATGGAAAATTAAGAAATTTGTTGACGGCACCATTCCATTGCACACTGTATTATACTAAATATATATACGGAATATACAAACCTCATTTTTAGCCTCTTTATTTTTGTTCTTTATCCAGTTGTTCGGATTTCTTGTACGTTTTCGACCAGTTTTCGAACTGTTTTTATCAGACATTATTATTACACTAACCCAGAAAATAAATTCAATAATAAAATTGTTCAAAATGTGGAATTATGCACTTTTTCTCACATCGGAGGGAGCAATGTTTTCTATTCTTACGGTTGCAATTACTATATAGGCATTTGTTTTTATTTGATGTTTTGTGTCTTCATTCGTCAACACCGAAGTCCTGCGTGCTCGGCGGCTCCGCTTGTTTTACATAAATCATAAACCCCATATTTTTTGTTCGATTAATTTCAAATCTCCAGAAAAACTTCCTCAAACATAAGAGCATAACTTTATTGTTCGAAGTTTTCTTAATTTCACATTTCGCTCGACACTTTGTGCCGTTGAAACTCGGAAAACACGAGCCTGAGAGCCACTAATTCGTTATCAAATATTATTGAAAAACGAAATGTTTTCATCATTCGAATCATTTTACAAGCTTCGGCAATACACATCGAATCTGGATATCAATGTTTATATCATTCCGATAAGATTTGGCCAAGTAATCGTGAAATAAGTTTCGGAAACTATTGAATTCGAGAGAGCACACAAATGTTCAATCTTTAATTTTCATTTTGCAGAATAAGGATTGAACAATGATGCGCTGAATAAAAATTGTTTATAAAAAAAAACAATGTATAACGAATTTTGCAAAAATAGTTGGATATTTGGATGCTTCGACCGAAAAAACATGAATCTACGTTGAGAAATCGAGTGAATGCAACCTTTCATTCGGATCCTCATATTCAGCAGGTAAACGACGTAGAGTCATGAGAAATTTCCGTTGCGAGCTGATGGATAAATCGCTGTATCTTTCGAACCAATAGTCCAATTGATCTGAAACTTTCCATAAAGTTTGTCCGCACACTAGCGAACAACTTTGTCGCTGGAAGTTTTTCGTAGCTCATACTTCCCCCGACACTTTTTCAATGCAAAGTTTTCCTCTTCGTTGAACACCAAGTTTTCACTTCAAATTGAAAATTCATTAATTTTGCATCGATTTTTGAAAATTTTGTCGAGATCGTCATCTTCGGGGGAGTGTTTCGAATCAGAATCTGCAAGACTCATCTTGATACGTTGCAAACTGCTCGAGTTATAACGAGTTTAAGATGAAAAAACATTCATTTTTAGTACGAGAAAAGGAGGTACTTTCTAATTTTTTTCTCGAAAACTATTGATCATAGAAAAACATTGTAGCCGAACACTCGTATTGATTTTCCAAGCCCTATCACCCAGTATTTTTAGTCTTCCAAAATTCCGACTTTTTTTTCGGTCCCCCACGTGACCGCTTGGACAATACTCTTACCGCGGTTCGAGCGCTCGTCGAGTTCTTCTTCCCGTGGGTTCAATTTATTTCAAAAGTTGGCTTAAGGTACATTAATGAAATAAAGCACATTTTGGAATATAAGTTTCAAACTATCTTTACAATTTTTTTGAGAAAAAAATATTTCAAAGTGGCGCAGCCACAGCTGCTGGGAGTTCGTACTTCGTTTTTGTACTGTGCAGCCTACAGGTCTCAATTTTTTTTTAAATGAATAAACCATAATCCTATCACTAGAATATGTATGAATATGATGAATAGTATCCCAAGCAGCAACAGAATTTCAAAGTATATACGAAGTAGAAACGTTCATAGAATGTACGGATGAGATACGAAGAACATATAATGAATGTTCATAGAATGTTCGAATGAGACTGTTTTAAATATACTTAGAACGTACGCAGTACATTCGAAATCTACGATATACATTCAATCGACGTTCAATCAACATGCTATCGTATATTTGGTTACATACGTTCGATAAATATGCATAGCACCTATAGAACGGTCTCATTCGAATGTGCATCGAACATATTTCGAATATTCGAAGAACGTTCATAGTATATTCTGGTGCTGCTTGGGATGTAAGATACAGGTTGACTCCCAGTACAACGAATCCTCACTGCACTGTTCAATGTTCATTAAACCGAAAATTCATGTTCCCAACGCTGATAGGTAAAAGGATTATTACGCTGAATGTATTGAATTGGATGAAAACTGCACCTCCTCGTGCATTCTATAAGAATGCGGAACCTGCTGTCTTTTAGCATAATGAACTTTTGGTCTATTAGCGTTTGGAATATAAATTTTTGGTACAATGAACCTCCAGTGCAGAGAGGATTCGGCGTATTGGGCTCACCAATCTACACTGAAGAAAACATTGATATGATTCGAATAAATGTGCGGTCACAGATGGTGAAACGAATACTTTGCTGTTTCAGTCATTATACCATGTGTATACATGTGTATGTATGCCTAGATTGATATGAACAAGTAAGGTGTGTAAAAATGCATAAACGAGTGTAACGTGAAACAGGTGATCACGCACCACATACCAACGTGATTAAAATGAAGCAAAGTCAATTATTAAAGCGCGATTCCAATTGATGAAAGTGGAATCATTTTTAAACATTCATACCAGAAAATGTGTGTCGCAACTCACCTCACATAAATGTGTGGAGCATTGGAATGAAACAGTATCCATTTCTAAAAGGAAATCGAACTGATTTGACGTTGATGCATCCTCCTGTCCACATTTTGATTAATCTCTTCATGTTTCCCAAACATACAAGATGCATATAATCCAATGGAAATTTTGTTATCATTGGAAGTTCAATACGCTCAAAAGGTGAACTGCCAAGATGGTGCTCTTCATCTTGTTGCAACGAAAATCCTTCATCAGTACGTAACTGAGCATTATCTTCGGGAAACAGCATTTTATGATCTGCCCATTCTCCTTCATCATCGCATCCGGAGTGGCCTGTATGAGACTTGACCAATTTTACAAAAGCTTTAGCAGGTGCATCACAAATAACTGCATTAATAATAATCTTGTACCGCCGACCTGAATAATAGAAACCTTTTTCATTAAGTTCTTGAAATTCAGCAATAAATGTATTCAAAATTTCATCTGGATCAGAAGGCTTCTTATAACCATGATAGGCTCCTATCAGAAAAGGTGTTTCTCGAACATTTTCTGAAACTATCTGACCTAGGAGAGGCCATAGTTGGCTCTTAGAGCTTTTGGCTAAAGGCATTCCGTCAACGCTTAAATTGATTTTTATAATATCTTGAGTACTGGTTTTCTTAAGATTGTTATTTTTCGAATCATCATTTAAGGCTTTTTCCAATCCATAATGGAAATAAGAGCCAGAATCAGTGTCATGAGTCACTTTTACTTTAGGTGTACGTAATAATGTTCTACAATCGGCAGGAATATTTTCATTGCCATTTTCTCTCAGAAGACGTAGTAACTTTGTTAATGAAGTATGAGGTACATTGCTTTCAGCAGCCCATCTGGCCAATTCAATTCTGAACCGTTCTTCATTTGGACCGTTGGAAAATTCGTAAGAGTCGTGTAAATCGAGGTAAATTGCAATATCAGGCTCACTTGTATCCGAATCATATTTAATAGAGTCAACAAAATCGGTTACTGATTCCTCGTCCGAGTTCTGGATGTTAAAATGTTGATCATCTGAATGTTGATGCACAGGCATGGGATTATTCGGTATATTATCTGTTTTAAATGTATGACACCTTTGACGTCTGCGATGTTGTTGAGATCGTGATAAATCTTTATATTTTTTTCTGTACGGCATTGAAGACCACGTATCTGTGTGTTAATATGATACTGTCAATACCTAAATTATAGTACATGAGAACCTCGATCATCCGAGGTACTTTGGGGAGAGCCTACTTGAAGAGTCTACTTCGGATAATACGGAAGCATACAGTAAAATACCATTTATCAGAGGTGATACGGGGAAATTTTACCTCTTAATTTAATTCTTAATAGCCATTAAAATTATATTCAATTAAAGTCATTCACATATACAGGCATTCAATTAGCCAATAAGAAAATAATGAACATTGTGTGACTATTTTCCCACGGTAACGTATAGCATTAATCCGTAAGCTCATCATTCCAAAGTACTTTGATTTCGAAATTCACAATCCTGTAATATTTTATCCCAAAAACTAAGCTTTGTTTGTTTTTTGTACAATAAAAAAGAAATCAACAGTGTAACCTAATCCCAAGATTTCGGGAACTCGAACTTTCGAAATAAAGAATTTCTGAACTGTGAATTTTTGATTAACCTTTAGAGGACGGGACTGGTCCCAAAAGGGACCACCCGGGGGAAGAGGATTTTGAGTGTTTTTCAAGAGTGAATTTTTGTGCTGAGAACGAAAAAAATAATACAAAAAATCCAAGATGCGTCCTTGACCTTGAAAAAAGTCAATTCAATATCAAATTTTTTTTCTCCATATATTGAACTCAAACTGTGTATAACTACGTTTTTTGATGTGCTGAGTACGAAAAAGAAAGTGAAAAAAATCCTGGATGCGTCCTTGACCTTGAAAAAGGTCAATTCAAGGTCGAATTTTTTTTTCTCCATATATTGAACTCAAATTGTGTATATCTCCGTCCTTTGATGTGCTGAGTGAGAAAAAAATAATGGAAAAAATCCAGGATGCGTCCTTGACCTTGAAAAAGGTCGATTCAAGGTCGAATTTTTTTTTCTCCATATATTGAACTCAAACTGTGTATATCTCCGTCCTTTGATGTGCTGAGTACGAAAAAAATAGTGACAAAAAATTCTGGATCCGTCTTTGACCTTGAAAAAGGTCGATTCGAGGTTGAATTTTCTTTTCTCTATTTTTTGCACTCAAACTGTGTATATCTACGTTTTTCGATGTGCGGAGTACGAGAAAAATGGTGAAAAAAATTCTGGATGCGTCCTTAACTTTGGAAGAGGTAATTCCAAGATCCAATTAACTTATTTCTTTCATATTTTGACTATTCTGAAAAGGACCGTCCAAGATATGATCACCGTACCTTAGATGAATGAACGCGAAATTTGTATATATGTATGTGGATATATTTATATATATATATATATACAGGGTGTCCCAGAACACATGTCTGACCTTTTGAGAGCATATTCTGCAACCAAAATGCAATTTTTTCCCGTTTGGAAAAAAATTTTTGGAGGCTTCTTTCTTGAGATATGAGCATTTTTAGATCTTTTCAAAGGTCCAAATAACTCAGAAGCATCGTATACTACATACTTCAGTCTGATACAATTTGCTAAGTTGGAAAACGGCGGATCTCTAGAAAAAAAAATTAAACTATTCTATCCCTATTCGTTCCGGAGCTACAGTGATTCGAAATTTTTGAGCTTCCAGTCAATCAGAATTCAGCAACTTCAAATCGCTGTAGCTCCGGAACAAATAGAGATATAATAGTTCAATTTTTTTTCTAGAGATCCGCCGTTTTCCAACTTGGCGAATGGTATTAGACTGAAGTATGTAACATACGATGCTTCTGAGTTATTTGGATTTTTAAAACAATCTAAAAATGCTCATATTCCAAGAACGGAGCCTCCAAACATTTTTTTTCAAACGGGAAAAATTGCATTTTGGTTGCAGAATATGCTCTCAAAAGGTCGGACATGTGTTCTGGGACATATGCATACGTACTCAAGATGTCAAACGAACACGGGATGGGTAATTTACTTCACACACTGAACTTCTTAGGAATCCAATGTGACAGACCCAGTAGAGCATGGAAGGTAATCGGAGCACGGCTATGAAAACCTCAAATAGTAGGTTATGCAGCTGAGGAGCGTTACCCACTATTCGATCACATCTTCAGACCGGATTCACAGGGTACCCAAGGTATAATGTAGAACCAAAAACACGAGTTCCAGCGCCGCCTACAACCTGGTCGGGAACTAAAGCCCACACACACAACGATACTACATATACGTTTACCTTCATACTAATAGCGCCTTTAGTGTGAGTGTAAACGTATATGTGGTATCGTTGTGTGTGTGAGCTTTAGTTCCCGACCAAGTTGTAGGCGGCGCTGGAACTCGTGTTTTTGTTTCTACATTATACTTTGGGTACCCTGCGGATTCATCCTTGAACCGGGTGTGCCTAATGACAAAGAAGGGATTCCGAAGAAAATCAGTGTTTGAAGTAAATTACCCACTCTGTGTTCGTTTGACATCTTGGGTACATATACATATATAAATATAAATATATCCATATAAACATACAAATTTCGCGTTCATTCATCTCAGGTACGGTGATCATAACTTGGACGGTCCTTTTCAGGATAGTTCAAGAGCGTTCTCATTCGGCGGTGGTTATTTGATCAACATTCTTCTTTAGGATATTTCGCGGTTCCTCTCCACAGCGCCGGCGATAGTACCTCACGCAGGCTTTTCCAAGATATTTCGAACGGATCCTCATTTGGCTGTGGTTATTTCACCAACAGTTCCTATTAGAACATTTGACGGTCTTCCTTCTCAGGTGCAGATCCTGTTTATTCAGTAGCTGCTGTTTTATAAAATGACTGACAGAGAGGCTTGGAGTAGCGGTGAATCCGAACCAGGAGAACAAGATCCTGGGAATGAAGAATTTGAAGCCATTAATTTGGAAGACCCCACCTATGACCGAACTCAAATTTTTCATGATGCGAATTTTTACCCATCAATCAGAGATTTCGAAGGGAACTCCAGAATGAATCCTAACGCTCTTATAACGGGAAATTTGCCAATAGATTTTTTCAATTATTTTTCCGATTCTTCCCTGGTTCAAAGGATTGTAGACGAGACAAATCGTTACCATGCCCAGAATCCTCAAAGTTCATCTTCCCATATGAAAGACTGGTGCCCTTTGACCAAAGATGAATTTGAAATGTTTCTTGGTCTCTCAATTCTCATGGGCCATGTTCGGAAAGGTGATTTGAAAGATTATTGGTCTACGGATCCTTTGCTTCATACTCCGATTTTTCGAGAAAGAATGCATCGTGATAGATATTTGCAAATTCTGCGACAATTACACTTCCAAGATAATGAAGATGATTCAGAATTTGTCAATCATCCTTCACGGAGAATAAAACCAGTGATAGACCACCTACAAAGTAAATTTTCGGCAGCTCTCATACCAAAAACCTGTGTATAGAGTATAGACGAAAGTCTGTTATTGTGGAAAGGTAGGCTTCGATTCAAACAATATATTCCGTTGAAAAGGAATCGTTTCGGCATCAAGTTGTTTGAGTTGGTAGACTGCGATACTAGATTCATTCTAGGCTTTATTGTTTACACCGGATCAGATACTGAGTATCAAAAGTTCGGTTTAGGTGTTACCGGTGATATTGTCGCTCACTTTTTACAACCTTATTTTTATGAGGATCATGTTATATATATAGACAATTGGTACACATCCCCTAGTTTGGCTGAATTTCTGCATGATTGTGATACGGGAATTTGTGGAACAGTCAAAGCGAATAGAAAGGGAATGCCAAAGCTGGAAAACAAATTACAGCGAGGTGAAATACAAGTCGCTCATAATTATGCTTGGATGGCGATGAAATGGGAAGACAAACAAAGTGTTCGCATGCTTACAAGTGTACACGAACCAGGATTCTGTGCATTGGGAAAAAAAATTATAAAACAAAAGAAGACATTATAGAGCCAACGTGTATTCATGAATACAATAAGAATATGGGCGGCATTGATAATATTGATAGACAACTCTCGATAACGGAAACAGTGCGTAAAACAAAGAGTGGTATAGGAAGCTTTTTTTTCACCTTATTGATTTATGCCTGTGTAATGCTCATGCTTTATACAGACTGAAAAATCAAGAACAAACATCTTTTCCTTCATTTCGTTGACAAGTAGCTAGAGGATTAATGAAACTGAAGTCTCCTGAAACCATTCCCCGTAACGAACTCTGTGCCACTCGATTACCTGGTCGCCACTCCCCCCAATTAACTACAAAACGAAGGTGCCAATTGTGTAGTTTGCGTAAAAAAACATCTCGAACGAACTACATATGCTCCATTTGCGATATACCTCTATGCATAACGCCATGCTTTGAAGAGTAACACACTAAAGTGACATTGCCATGAGATTGATTGATTCAAGATCACATGAGGGGCAAGGGGACTCACGGTGATGAAGCACCCCGATGTGAGAGGCAAGGGGACTCACGGTAATGAAGCACCCCGACGTGAGAGGCAAGGGCACTCACGGTAATGAAGCACCCCGACGTGAGAGGCAAGGGGACTCACGTAAATCGAGCACCCCGACGTGAGAGGCAAGGGGACTCACGGTAATAAAGCACCCCGACGTGGGAGGCAAGGGGACTCACGGTAATAAAGCACCCCGACGTGAGAGGCAAGGGGACTCACGGTAATGAAGCACCCCGACGTGAGAGGCACGGGGACTCACGTAAATCGAGCACCCCAACGTGAGAGGCAAGGGGACTCACGAAAAACAAGCACCCCAAGGATCAAATTTTCGCCGCGTCCACGTCGCTGGTCCTAGGTCATGCTGAGAGCGAACAGTCATATAATTGCTTTGGTTTCTTGATAAACTGTATCTACAACTGAAATATATTTTCCGAATTTTGTACTGTTTTTGTCGTACCCAGATCCTCAACGAACTTCAAGATGTCTTGGGTCGAAATGAGGGAAACAATATTCCACCTTGAAGTGTTCTCATGTAGAATCAATAATACTTCCAGGACTTTTCACAATTTTTTCCTTACTCAGCACATCAAAAAACATAGATGTAAGAGGTGAGAGTTCGAAATATGGAATAAATAAATAAATTGGATCTTGGAATTACCTTTTTCAAGGTCAAGGACGCCCTCAGGATGTTTTTTCCTAATTTTTCTCGTACTCAGCATTTCAAAAAAACTACGTACACAAAATGTGAGTTCAATATAAGAAAAAAAAGGACCTCGACCTTGAATTGACCTTTTACAAGGTCAAGGCTGCATCCAGGATCTTTTTCAGCATTGTTCTCGTACTCGACAAATCAATGAACGTCGATGTACACAATTTGAGTTGAATATATGGAGAGAAAAAAAATTCGACCCTCAATCGACCTTGTTCAAAGTCAAGGCTGCATCCAGGATTCCTTTTATCATTATTCTCGTACTCAGCACATCAAAAAACGTCAATCTACACAGTTTGAGTTGAACATATGGGGACAAAAAAAATTTGACCTCAAATCGACCTTTTTCAAGGTCAAGGACGCATCTTTGATTTTTCCCACCATTTTTTCCGTACTCAGAACATCACAAAACGTAGATATGCACAGTTTGAGTTCAATATATGGAGAAAAAACAAATTCGACCTTGGATTGACCTCGGATCGACTTTTTTCAAGGTCAAGGACGCATCCTTGTTTTTTTCCACCATTTTTTCACGACTCAGAACATCAAAGAACGTAGATATGCACAGTTTGAGTTCAATATATGGAGAAAAAACAAATTCGACCTTGGATCGACCTTGGATCGACTTTTTTCAAGGTCAAGGACGCATCCTTGATTTTTTGCACCATTTTTTTCGTACTCGGAACATCCAAAAACGTAGATATGCACAGTTTGAGTTCAATATATGGAGAAAAAACAAATTCGACCTTGAATCGACCTTGGATCAACCTTTTTCTAAGTCAAGGACGCATCTTTGATTTTTTTCAACATTTTTTTCGTACTCAGAACATCAAAAAACGTAGACATGCACAGTTTGAGTTCAATATATGGAGAAAAAACAAATTCGACTTCGGATCGACCTTGGATCGACCTTTTTCAAGGTCAAGGACGCATCCTGGATTTTTTGCACCATTTTTTTCGTACTCGGAACATCCAAAAACGTAGATATGCACAGTTTGTGTTCAATATATGGGGGAAAAAAAATTTGACCTTGAATTGATCTTGGATCGACCTTTTTCAAGGTCAAGGACGCATCCTTGTTTTTTTCCACCATTTTTTCCCGACTCAGAACATCAAAAAACGTAGATATGCACAGTTTGAGTTCAATATATGGAGAAAAAACAAATTCGACCTTGGATCGACCTTGGATCAACCTTTTTCTAAGTCAAGGACGCATCTTTGATTTTTTTCAACATTTTTTTCGTACTCAGAACATCAAAAAACGTAGACATGCACAGTTTGAGTTCAATATATGGAGAAAAAACAAATTCGACTTCGGATCGACCTTGGATCGACCTTTTTCAAGGTCAAGGACGCATCCTGGATTTTTTGCACCATTTTTTTCGTACTCGGAACATCCAAAAACGTAGATATGCACAGTTTGTGTTCAATATATGGGGGAAAAAAAATTTGACCTTGAATTGATCTTGGATCGACCTTTTTCAAGGTCAAGGACGCATCTTTGATTTTTTTCACCATCTTTCCCGTACTCAGAACATCAAAGAACGTGGATATGCACAGTTTGAGTTCAATATATGGAGAAAAAACAAATTCGACCTCGGATCGACCTTTTTCGAAGTCAAGGACGCATCCTGGATTTTTCCCACTATTTTTCTTGTTTTCAGCGCAAAGAATTATGATGAAAAACACCCAGAAATCATTTCACACATTTTTTTGCATTGACCTTTCTCTTCCGGACGGGACTGGTCCCAAAAGGGACCACTTGTTTGGTCGGAGGTTGGTCGTGAGTTATATATTTGATTTATGCATCGAATACACGATTTTAAAGAGGTCGATTTGTACTGAAAATTCCCCGTCCTCTAAAGGTTAAGAATACTTTGAGACATGGTGAGCACGGCGCACGGTCATTGTGCGATGTTTGGGCATATGGAAGTCGAGCTTCAGTTTTATATATCTCACGTTTGATTTTATTCACCATCATACCAAGAAAAAAGCCCGTGGGATTCCGAATTTGAATTTGAATTATATATTCCATAATTTTATCATGTTGAATCACCTATCGAAAAGAATAGAGCGTTACTGACGAAAATACTAGTTCTTTGCTTCATCGTATTATCAGTATGAAGAACGACGAGCAATAATTGATGCAACGATAAATTCTGAGAAACAATCAAGTTTCCTATCACAATATCACGATCAACAGCCACCGAATCTTATATTCAAATTTCAATGAAATGGCAATCCATTCTTGAATTGTGCGTTTCCTAAAGAACGAAATAGGGATAGTAAAAAAACGATATATTTGTATCATTTTCTATTGTACATAGGGATGCAACATCGTGCGTACAACATCGATGTATCGAATACTCGATGTTCTCATGGAGCACCATCGATGTTGGGAATACCGGCGCAAAAAACATCGATGTATCGATGTTTTTTTTTTAAACCAAGTATGTGGAAAATCCAGCTTTCCCACTGAATACATGACTGAAATGAACATACATGAATGAAAATTCTTTCCAAACTGTCAAAGGGAGAAAATACAATACTGATGAAACTTATGGGGGAACTTTTTGAAGCTGAAGCAAATCACTGAACATCAAATCCATAGAGGGATTAAAATTTTTTAGGCAATATTAATATTAAAAGCTTTATTAAGAGTTTTACCCAGAAAAAATTTTAAATTTCTGAAAAATGTTTTCGAAATTTTGCTTGTTTCACAAAATCAAAATTTGAGCTCTGTACAAACCTTTATCAACCTTCAAGAATTCATCCTTCAAACTTGGACTGTGGTTTTCATATCTCGTTAGCAATCTCTTCAACTCATCTCTGGTGTTACTAAAGGACTGAGCACATGAACGGATGAGCATTAACATGAGCACGAGCGGAATGCGCAGATCCTTAAAAATCAGCTCTGCGCATTCGCTTATTCCTATTCTCATGCTATTTTGCGTCTTAGTACTTCTTTTCAAACCATGGGTTTTCCAATCCGCTTCCCGCGTTTTTCCAGCTTTACATGGCGGTGGTTTTGAAATTGAGAGAACATCGAACATCGAAAATTGGTGTTTCAACATCGATGTTGTCGATGCATCGAAATTCGGAATATCGATGTTGAACATCGATGTTTGAAATGAAACCATCGATGTTTGCAGAATTTCGATGCATCGTTTGCATCCCTCATTGTACATCCACATTAACCCTCAAACCGTAACCCTGCTCAAAATCACGTCAACCGTAACCCCCGGTCTAATAGACCGCTATCACCTTCTTCTAGATATTCAAAGTTGTTAGAAGTGGAGAAAACATTTTTTAGATCATTAGAAATGTCTACGAGGGAGGATAGTTGGCTTATGTACAGAACTGAGTGAGCAATTCTGTGCAGAGTAGGAATGAAATGTCAAACAATTTAACCAAAAAAATTCGAGTTACGAGCAAATACAATTTTGATAGCGGTCTGTGAGACCGGGCTTACGGCTAGAGGGTTGAAAACCATTCCTTATTTCGAATAATAATCAGAGAGTTGTGTTATATCGTTTGTATCCCATAGGACACGATTGACAGTGACATACCAATCGGGGGGGGGGGGGGGGGGAATCACCCAACATTTTCTCAAAAGAGGGAAAATATAAGTGTTTTGAGAGACATTTAGGCCCTTTGCCCCCCCCCCCTTCCCCGTGAAAAAGAAGTTGGTACGCACCTGACGATTGATCAGGCAGATCACGATAAGAGACGATCTAAATGTTGTGGTTTGGTGACGATACAATTCCATAGATATTAATTGATGATTCTATCGTGAGGACTCAACGGGAGGATAGAGAGGATATGAGACGATGAAAATCGGTAACAACTTCCATCGGATTTCATCGTTCCCTATCG
This sequence comes from Gonatopus flavifemur, assembly GCA_018340375.1. Lineage (NCBI taxonomy): Eukaryota > Metazoa > Arthropoda > Insecta > Hymenoptera > Dryinidae > Gonatopus > Gonatopus flavifemur. The sequence goes on along the minus strand of JAFFJZ010000003.1, from coordinate 47,729,150 downwards.
TATTTTTCAAGCTGAAATAGATAGCGCCAAGCTTATTTCGCGGGAGGGCCTTTGACTTCTGATCTATGTAGTGCAAGGGTTCCACGGATCAAGCACACGACCATACTGATGTGACATGATTAGTTGTTTCGCTCCAGAAGCACGAAATCCATACATCGAAAGCTGGACTTAGTTTAAGCTGCACTTACTTTAAAAGTCGATGTTATGAACGAAATCCATTGTTATTTCTCGGTATGGATAACTTTCTCGCCAACTTATCACTCGGCTATTCTTTTCAATGAATATACATTCCTTTTTATTTAGTTTATTTTTCGCTCGCAATTCAAAGATCCGGTCAAAAGTACATGCTTGAGACCGTAGTATATCAATGTCACTATAACCTAATCCAAGTGTACACAATTTTTTGGAATTAGAGGAAGTTGAAGAAAATTTTCCAACGCTTTAAGGTAAATATATGGACGGTATAAAATGAAGAATTTATTCAAAAAAAAAAATCCATTTCAGTTTCAATGAAAACACAACGATGTGAAACATTCAAATGTACACTGAGTGTTGTACTTTGACTGATTCAAGTGATAACCCTTTTCCCTACTGATTCCCCCGTTCTTCCCCGAAAAATGAACAAAAAGAAAAGGAACAAATCGGCACCCAAAATCTGACAGCAGATTGACATAATTTTTTCTGGAAATATTATACTGAATCATTAGGCGAATTCCGCTGAAACTCATTCCATATCGTATAGTTCCTGTTGAAACTTGAAACTCCCAGAATTGCGATCCTCAAAGGCACTCAATCAATTTTCAGCATAAAAAATCCTCTATCACAATTCAATAACAAATTACAGCAATCAACTACTAGTTTTCGGTAGCTACGTTCAATTTCATGAGAGTATGTTACGTAAAAAAAAGAAGAATCTGTGTTATGAAGCATTCCAATATGTTCCAGAATATCCCATAATCAAATCTCAAAAAATATTTGAAAACTATTATCATCAGTTAGAATGAATATCTTATTGTCAACTCTGGTTAGAAAAACCCATGAAGTTCACTCAAATCAAATCGAATGGGATGGTTAGAACTTTATCCACATTTAAATATGATTGGGGAAGATAAGTTATGCATTGAAATAGCCCATTGAATCTAACCAAATTTAATCAAAAACTGGCGTATAGGCTTTCATTGGCCTCAGTCACTTATAATCACAATCATAACCAAATTTAATTGAAAGTTCCTGAAATGGTTCCGACCAGAACACTGTACAAGATTCAATAGGTTTCTTCAACCAAGGGCTACCATTGGGAATTTGTTACCAAATAATATTCAAACATTTTGAAAGAAAGATCACTAAATATCTTCAGGCAACGTTCTGGAAATCATAATTCATTCAATGATTCGATGAAATTATATAATATATATATTTCTGAAACAGAATCTTTGGAATACTTGGCAATATTTTGTCAAAAAAGTTTTTCATGAATAATTATATATTTTATATCTTCAGAATTCAAGAGAAATAACTTATTTGATTCATGAAAATTCAATATGTAATAAATATCCTTGTGGTAAATAAGGAACATGGTTCGTACTCCCTGGAATTTTTTTCAATCTGATTGGCCATGCTACTCAACGGAAGTCGCTGATTGGTCAATTCTGTTGAAATTCAAGCAGGCGTACGAACCACAGTGGTCAGAAGCACACATTTAGCTGATCAAAATTACTTTTCTTTATATACGTGCGTTCTAAGTGCAATTATAAGATTCGTCGTTTTGATTTATGATTTTATAGCAATATGATTGAAGGTTCGATTGCTTTTACATCAAATAGGATTGTCAGAGGTAGGGAAAATAAGAAGTAACTCATATTAGATTTAACTGCGTTTATGGATATCTCACTCTATGCTTTCGTAAAACCATTATTCAACATAATAAAAGTTAGATAAATGAAAAACACTTTTCTTATGCACAAATTAAGTTTCTGAACCATAAAACTTATTGCTAACTTGAAACTATTTTAGAAAATAATCATTTTCTCCTTCTTATTCTTCAAAATCACTCAAGTCACTCTCAAAACTATCAGAATTCATTTCTGGTGTTACTAAGAGGCTAATCACTTCCAGAGGTAGAGATTCGGTTTCTTTGGGTGACACACGGATCATGCTACTTATCAAAGGGTCTGAGGTCAAAAAGCCCATGTGAAATAAATCCTCCATGGTTTGCTTCCGAGACATTTTTCTTGTGTTGTCCCTCCGAAAACGTTTCAAGTCCTTGTGCTTTGCTTCTTGGGCCTCTTCGGACATTTGTCCAATGGGCACAATCGATTTCTTTACTATTAGCTCTCCATGAATCAATGATTCATGGAGAGTCGGTGGCATGTAGTACCACATGTACAGGCTTACATACAGTTTTGCCGTCTCAAAACAGTACTTCCCAAATTTGGAGCTGTCAACAGCTAATCCACTGGTGAGGGTTCTTAGAATTACGGATATGCGCCAGATCAGGCTTTCATCGACACCTGTAATCTCTGAGGCCATCTTTGAGTCTTTGAAGAATCTAGAGTGGAAAAGACAAAAGTTTATAAATCAATTCTTGATTAGCATACTGCTTGTTGGAGCTATAATGCAATAGGAATCAAAAGAAGCTTTCAACACTACTCGATATATTTACATTCATACTGTTATCAAATACAAACACAGTGAATATATTCAAAAGATGTTACAATAAATTACATCTTTTATATTTATTCACCGTCTTCTACGTGATAGGTGTGAATGTATTGAGTAGTGTTAGAAGACGTATTTTGATTGATCCTGCATAAGAGTCTATATTAAAATATGTTCAGAGTAATTATCAGGTAAACCAACATTGCACGGTGCGAATAAGAAAAGATAGATCGGTTAAAATTTAATCATATGATCAATATTTTTCGAATATTTTTATGGCAAACAAAGCACTTTGACTTCAAATTTAAAGTTCTTTTTGGATATAGAATTGGCATATTCTGCTAGAATTAATGTATTTGTTTTCTAGATTACAGCAAATTGTGAATAGAAAATTAATTGCTAAGAATTTTGTGGAGCTTGTATATAGCTGAAACATAATAAGTTTTGAATTGAACGGTTGAAATTTTTGTATTGAAACATTACAAAACCCCGGCAAATTATTTGTCCAAAATATTCGATTTAGTATATCTTGCGTAGTTAGGCACCAAAATATGACTGCTGCATTTTGTTAGAAAACATTGGAACCTCTTGAAGTAATATACGGCAAAACTTCAGTTATGGAATATTATAAAATCACCTCCTTGCAGTGTTTCCGTCATTCGTCGTCCCGTACCCAGGTTTTGGAATGTCTACAAGAAGGCCCATCTCTCTTCGCAGTCTATCCTGTATATGCGCTTCCCTTCCTCTTACTGAGTCCTTGTCTTCTCGTTTCCGTGCTTGCCATTTCTTTAGTTCTAATCTGTAGCTTATGTGCAGAATACATTCGAAACACTTTATGACAGCATGTAAACTAGACATACCAAATTTCATGGCTTCTGAATCAAGTTCTCGCTTAGAGTGACTTTCAAGGTCGTTCATGGCTTTGGGATTCGACTTACAAATTACACAATTCGTGGTTGGTGTTCCTGTTAGAATATTGCCTATTTTCCCATCAACCATAGTCAAGTACAAGGTGTGAGATACTTCTAGCTTGAGCCCCTCAGTGCAAACTAAAGTGGTTTTAAGATTATCGATCCGTCCTCTAATATTGGCTACTTCTTGCTTTACAACTTCTTCTGTCTCTTTTTTGAACAGAAGTTTGATCGGCCTGCAAAATGAGGTGGATAAAGGCCGTTTGTCAGACCACAATACTAAATCGTTTTCACCATAAAGTCGTAATGGCACACAAGAAATTACAAATAAAAAGGAATCATCGAACTTCTCATTGTCTGCTTCCTCGGAGAAGCGCTGCTTATAATTCTGTTGTGCTCCAGCTCCGTCACAGCCCCACTTATAAACTGCCCTGATTTTCATAACTTCATTTCCTGAAGTTGAGTAAACTTGTTGCAAAACATGTTTTTGCACTAAAACCAGGCGATTGATTGTGTGATCCAAAAGTGACTGCATTGAAACCTGAGCGGAAATTTCAGTTATGGAAATGTCATCAGGATAGCAGCGTTTTTTAGCAGACAGAATGTCATTGTAATTCGGATAAATGTCTGCATTGTGGCTTTTGGCATCTTTCCTTATACCTGGGTACTGAGATTTCGTTAGTTTATTCTTAATTATTGATGCCAGGGCTTCTTCAGGTGTCAACTTCGTAGGAGGATTTTTTTGTTCTAGATGTTTTTTCGAGTATTTTGCTTCTTCTGGAGACTCTAACACCTTCCCTACCATATCTGCAGAAGTGCGTGACCCTAGAGAGCGAAGAGGAGCCTGCAATGCGAAACCCAATTCTTCATGGGATTTTTCGAGCAGAGGTTCAATTTTTCTTCTTTGTGTCGGCTGTGATGAATCAGCAAACTCGGTTTTTGGTCTCCCAGGTCCACTGCTGGTTGAAGGTACATCTATATCCGCTGAGTATACCTCTCCAAAATTAATGATGTCGTCCAACCAGTGTGAGTGTTTGTGGTTGAAATTAACAATACTATGGTGACATTCCAGCCACTTCGATCGAAATTGTTTGCACAGATTTTCACATTTGTTCCTAAAAATGTTGTCGTCATCACTGATGTCTGTAAGATTTCCTAATACATAATTGTAAACTGCTTCATTTCGTTTTTCTTTATTCGCCTCGTCGCGCGATTTTTCGAACAACTCTCTTCTTTTGAAAGTAACACCCCGAACTAAAAATGATACAAAAAATAATTATGGACTTTTATTGACACAAATCATTATTCACTGTACGCACGGGAAACCGAGCTATTAAATGAGCGTATTCAAAACTGTTGCAAGTAATTGCGAAAAAATATAAGCTTCTTCAAAAACAAGTATTTATAAGATTTCTTTGAGAAGAAATTGGATTCACACACAATTTTATATGATTATAAGTTTTGGCTTAAGGGATTATGTACAGTCAGATTTTTGAAGTCTTACCTTGAGGATTGAAAGCCATGACTCATCCGTGCTGGAAAGCTTTCGGAACTGAGAGTAATTGGAGTCCAATTTGACACATAAAATATTGCAATACCGGGGGGTTATACGTTCCGTTTTGTTACTTATTTTTGGGCCATCAACATATGATCAAAATGCTTATCCAGGGGAAATCCAAGAGTACAAACAAATCAACTGACTTCCTAATGACAAGTTCACAGCATATCAAAGTGATTTGGTTATATATGGTTTTTTGGATTTTGGAGGGCTAAATAAGTTATTTTGACCACTGTGCGAACTAGGGGTGTGCGGGTAGCACTCTTTATCGGGTCGGGTCGGGTCCGGGTATTTGTATTTCTTTTCGGGTCGGGTCGGGTCGGGTACCCGATTAAATCGGGTTTTCCAAATCGGTCACCCGAATATAATAAAATCGCTTGAATTTAATATTTTCAACTTCTATTCGAAGTTGCCATTGCCGTTGATATTTTAGGGACAAATTGTCTTGAGCGATTGTAGGAATAGGGGGATTTTATATGAATTCAGTTCTAATATGAAGAATGCCATATTCACTACAAGTCTATTACGGTTGTTACTCCATGTAATTGATTATGCAGCGCATTAAGAAATCTCCAAATTGCTTCATGGAATGTTTATATCCATTTTTGAATCCAATTAAAGAATATAATCACATTTATATCTCATAAATAATATATTATCTATTTTCGTATTTAGTACCCACAATATAGAATCTTGAACATCAATGAAAATAAATATTCTTCTTATAAATATAATTCTTTTTTCATATTTTTAAATTTGAATGGAGGAAGCACAACTCCTCCACATGTTTTGTCAGCAATCTTGATCGAGTTACTGTCACAATATTTCCTGCTGAGGAAAACGTTTGCTATATTTGAATTACCCGAATGTCATCGGGTACCCGAAAAACTCGGGTAATTAAAAAACCCGATCCGACGGGTACCCGACCCGACCCGATAAAAACCCGATGACTCGAGTACCCGCACACCCCTAGTACGAACCATGAGGAAATTTTTCATTGTGCAGGTGACATTATAATGTATGTTTATTTATTTATTTCCGGCGTACATATGATGTATCATTCTAGGGAGGTGGATCCCCGAAAACAATCGGAAATAATGAATCACAATGGATCCATCAACAAATCGAGATGAATAAGAAATAAGTGTGGAAGGATTGTACAGAATGCTCCCGATTGCAGGCAGGGGCTAGCCCCTGGGGCTAGAATACTAGATTCCCATTGGCTGAATCATGGGCCCAGAGGCCAAGAGCTCTCGCAATCGGAAGCATCCACTCATGACATAGCCCCTAGCCAAAGTAAATTGTTGATAAACATTAGGTAACCATCGGGATAATCGATCAGATGTGTCTGGAATTGTTGGTAGAGTTATATTATTATTTTCTAAAAAAACGCATGTGGAAAAATTTGTTAATTTCAACAAAAAAAAAACAATTTTTTTTTGTTTTTTAAACATTTCTTTGTTTTCTGTTGATTTTTCAGTAATTCTTGTTGGAATTGCTGCTTCATTTTCATAATCGTTTACTGAGGAAAACTTGGAATATCGCGTTTCCACGTTGTAATAGTTTTGATTGAGTATGTGGATATAATATTTATTTCAATATAAGGTTCGTACATTCATTGAGTGAGTATAGATACATCTTTTCAGTGTCAGGAATCATGATAGACTACCTATCGTGTATTAAGTACTATGATGTATAAACCTCCAAACGCTGGGGGCAATATTATACATATATCTCTATATATGTATAATCATCACACACGTCAAGCGATTGTTAATGAACACCGGTTAACAGTCGCGAAAATTGATGAATTGTGTCTAGAACCGTGGATGGGGTTATTGTCTTTCAAAACAATGTATTTGCAGAAGTGACCAAAAATTCCTACTCAGTTGTCATGATTGTTCACTGAGAAAAACTTGGACGATCATGACTCCAACTCTAGAAACGGGTGAAAAGCATTGGTTGAGAATCCCGATCATTGATGAGATGTGTTTTGAATTGTTGGTGAGGTTATCACATTGAATCGGAATGCATTAGGAAAATGAACAAACATTCCTGATTAGTTTTCATAACCTTCCACTGAGGAACACTTGGTGTATCCCCATTCCAACTCAAGGAATCATTAGTAGACATTACCCGCATAACAATTTTGGATCACTCTTTTGGATTATTCTGAAAGATATCTTAAAGAATTTGAAAAGATGTCTCATGAAACACCAAAAGATATCTTTTGGAAGTCTTCATGCGAGATTTCCTGAAGTTTTCTGAAGGTATCTTTTAGAATTCTTAAAGATATCTCCCGTAAGATATCTTAAAGATGTCTTTAGGTGTTTCATAAGACATATTTTACATATGTACAGTAGACACGTAATTCATCATTCTAATAAAATTATTAATGATCTTCCTAATCGATCAGTACAATCAAACTGTTTCAAACGTCTGTGGAGAACGAAAATTGGTTTGTCGTTATCATAAACATAACCATACCATAATCATAAACATAACAAAGGGAAATTAACTTTACCATGGGGTTGTGTTAGCAAATCAATGCTTTTTACTTTTCGTTTAATTTAATCAATGATCTATGACTAATTTCATTTCATACTGCAACAAAATGACAACTTCATACTGCTAGTAAATTTTTTTTCGTTGATTTGGTTTTTCGTTGATTCGGCACCGACCCCGATGTGAATGTCTAATTCCGACATTCGGTGATTGATCAATTCCTAGGGAATCGCTAATAGGTCACTAAGAATCGACCAATCAGCGAATTCCGAGATATTGAAAATTCGGGGCATTGCCCATTCATCTGTGCGTTCAACATCTGCAAAAAGAATTAGTGGACCCCTGTTAGCCCGACAATCCAAAACACAAGGTTTGTCTTCAGTGCGTCATCAATGTTAGATTACCGGAGGTGAAAACACGTCTATGGATTCGAGGATGAACCTTGAGTTTCGGATTGTCGGGCCAACAGGAGTCCACCACTAAACATTATGACTAGGATCCTTAGGCCGGGTACCCATGTTAACGACTGTCGTGCGCGACATTATGAGAAGAACGAAGAGGAAAGATGTTTTCAACTCGAATCTCTTTTTTCTTCTAAAGGACTAAACACATAAATGAATAAGCATTTGACAAGCCAGAGATGAGTTGGGAGAGATTGCTAGGGGGATTGAAAAATATGGATGAGCTGTCTCAAATATATTCTGACTGATTCTAACGCCATCTGGAGAAGGACGTAGTGAAATGCTGGCTTTGCAGGTAAAGAAGGGTGTGATAAATTAGGAAGTGATGTTGACGCGGCAAATAGTAATTTGAATTATACGAGTATATTTTTTTGACAAGCATTTGTCGTTAGTCGCAATTTTCCTTAAGATCGGAATTCCTATAATGGTAAACGTTGAATTATCAAAAAAAATTATAGTTTTTTATACTATGCTTGAATGATTTTTTTCCTGAATTTGATAATTTTTCCCACGGAGAAAATAAGTAATTAAAAAAAAAATGCAAGTTGTCGGAATTTTTAATAACGAGTGTGTCACTAAAGAAGAAGTCTTATAAGTTTATGAAAATCTCATTCAGTTCAATAGTTTGGTAACTTCTCCCACTATTTGTACTGCAAAATCCATTCTTCATTAAACATTAGGCAAAATCTTGGTGAAAAAGTTTCTCTGAAAGTCTCTGGAATTCTCAAAGATTTCAAAGAAAAAAAAAGTTCTTTAGAAAATTTCAAAACTCTCCAGCAATTTGCAGCACTTTTCAGAGGAATGTAGAGATTTCAGATATAATCAGAAATATTTGAAGAAATTTTGGATTCGATTGGAGAAACATGTCTAAAATGAGCGAAAGTTGTTCAGAGAATCCCAAATTTTCAGCAATACTCATAATTTTCTAGAGAAATTTTCTCAACATTTTCAGATACATTTTTTTCACTAGGGAATCATTCACGCTGAATATACATACCTTAGGTGGAATGGGGTGTGTATATTTTTCTTTGAAGACAAATAAAAGATATCAATTGAAGATCACCGTCACGATTTATGCATGTGAATAAAAATTCATTGTTATCCCGTGCCAAAGAAGCGGAGATTTAAACGTTTTCACGCTTCATTTGTTCCAAGCTTTGCTGTTTCCTAAGATTTCCATCAGGAACATACATATTGTATCCCTGCGCAAAAAATCCCATTCATCCCATGAGAACGTCAAAAATTTCAATCCAAATGCAATGGGTATTAATCGATTCCATTTGGATTTTATCAGTGGTTTAGCTTTCAACAATAAATAAACAACATTGTATCGTTTACTGATTGCAATCAGTCCAATCCATCATGGATTTAATTCCATGTAATTAAATTAAATTCAAACTTACACAAAAGTTTGATTACTCATCAGTTTGAATTCTTTTCACCGGTAACTGTCAGTTATTCAATTGTTTTTCGTTTCCAACATTGTTTTGTTTTCCTCACAGTGTCCCTTGCTGCAGTGAGAGCATTATTACTGTTGCATATTTTTCTAATATTTTGAGTAGTGAATTTATAAACTATTTTTGGTTCATGTATATTTGCTCGCGTCAATTCTTTATAGTATGAGTGATCTTCTCAAAACTCATGTGAGAAATCCTGACAAAAAGATTTCTGATAATTTTTCATGACATCAGATTTCTTTTCCTTTTCACACATTTCATAAGTTCTTTGGGAATTGGGATGTCCATCATGGAAAATATTTTCTCAAAATTTCTCATAAATGAAAGCATATTTCTTTACACAATTTCGTCATATAGTTGAAGTTTGAATGGTTTATGGAAATGACTTAGGTGTCACAGGGAACAAAAATATTGACGTGTCCATATTTTTACTCTCCTCAATAAAATACTCAATCGTTACATTCAACAGAAATAAGTTTGGAACAATCCAAACTTCAACGACACCATCATTTCCTAATTCCTCCAAAAAATTTCCATAACGTTTGTCATAAATTACTATGGAATACATTGATGTATACAAACTTTCGATTGCTCACAGTTTCTGTGTGCATTAATTTTGTATGAAGACTATTTCTTTATTGAAAAACTTTGAAACTGTCATTATATCAGATCCCTTGATTTATTTTACTCATTGAATAATCACACAAATGATTCCTCATAAGTGTTTCAATTCCATCAGAAATCATGGGATTTAATGAAATAAATATGAAGAAGAATTATGAGATATTATGAAAAATTATACAGAAAATATGAAAGATTATCAGAAATTTTTTCATGAAAGGAATCCAAAATGAGCGAACATATAGTTGAAAAGAAAAGAAAAAATTTATGAACGGTGTGCATACCAAGATTGTGGAAATGGGAAAAACAGTGGGCACAAATTGTATGTATTTCTTAAACCATGCGATCCTAGATACGATAGTTGGATCCGAAATACAGGTTTGCAAAATTCATCTTCCTGTACAGATTCAACAAAAAAGTATAAGATCCTTGTTACAAATATTGTGTGCAATAGGTTTTACTGGCTTTAGATTTCACATGAAATGAGATTTACCCGAATAAACAAAAAATATAATATTTGATTTTTCTGAAAGAAATTTCTAATATGATATAACGGGTTTCATCTACAGTTTTTAGCAAAAATTAATCCTATAGCTCTTCACAATTTCTCTTCAAAACGAGATTCTCCATAAGTTCTTATACAAATCATGAAGTCACAAAAAAATTCAAAAAACATTTTTCCCTGATAAATTAAAAACATTTACTCATGGATTCATGAATTATTATCATAACCTCCCTTGAAATTGAGATTTATATCTTTCAAAAGAAATTATGCAAAAATTGAGGATGAGAAACACTTCATAGTAGGGGAGATTGGGGAGTTTTGAGACACGGAGACTTATGAGACACACCTGTATTTCAGAATTTCAACATCTAGAAACCACTGTCAATTGTTATTCTCGTTCAAATGTGATCTTTCAATTGACAGTTGTTGGGTTCGACACGTATTCTCAGGGGCCATAAACTCAAATACAAAATTTTCAGAACTGTTGGTGGCGGTCTCAAGCGTGGGATAGTAAAAGTTCGAATAGAATGTAGGTGGTGGGGATTCTCACTTTTATGCACTACTACATAGATGAATATTGTACTCACACAAATAACTGCAAATACCGTTTGAAACATATCCGTGTGATTATGCTATGGCCATATTCTCATAAAGTATAAGTGAAAAATATGTGAAAATGATACTGTTCAGTTATTCAAAACTATTTAGATCATTGATATTTGTTGATTTTCGATGACTTTATCGTTATTTTTAATTCTGAATTGTGTCGCAGCAAGTTTATTCTGTAAACATGGAAGTACAACGTAAGTAGTTGTTGTTTCATATTTTATTCATTTTAAACAACTTTCTGATCAGAATTCCATCTTATTCTATTCATTTTAAACAACTTTCTGATCAGAATTCCATTTGATTTCATCTAGTCAAACAGTGTAATGAGTTTGTTAATTAAGTAATAACATCTATGGATAATCTAACCTGCTTATGACATTTCGTAAACATTCATGTACTACCAGTTTCATCATATTTGTAAGGGTTGACTAGCCTTTTTTTTAAATACAATCTTAACCAACTTAGGGTCTTAGACAATGTGAATATAAAACTATATTTATATATATTCAGATTTTGAATGATTCAATTGAGAACAATATCAAAGCATCGATGTATCCAAATTATGAGTTTTCGAAATAATTCCAGGTTTGAAACAACAAAGTTGCTCAGTTAGAAGATGTACTTCTGGGTCCAACGTCAAGGGTCATAAGTTTCCCAAAGATCCTGTTCGAGGACAAATATGGGTCAATTTTGCTGACAACCCATTACTTCACAATATGCCTCATGGAAATATATTAAAAAAGGCATTGAGAATCTGCTACAAACATTTCAGCGATGATAAATGGATTTGCTCTAAAGTACGAAAATTGAAGTCTGATGCCATCCCCACATTGGATTCACCGGTATTACAAGATTTTTCAAAAGAAAACATAGAACCTACGGTACGATTACCATTTATATAATATCATTGTAACAATAAGTATCATAATTCGTATAGTATACAAATATGATAACATAAAGATTCTTTGATTATTCTGATTCTGATAAAACATCCAAGTAATAGTATTGATACAACACAAAGTTCTCCTCAAATTGCCTCTTATCAGACAAGCACATGTGTTCACTTCCACAAGAGGTTTTTCTGTTTTTTGTGTTGTTTGAGAGCATTCAAAAAATATTTTTTGTCTTATAGCTGATAGAATATTTGTAGATAACGCTATAATACATAATATTTACAGAAAATATCAAGAAATAATGAATGTTCACCAAAGCATGAGAGGATTATGTTCAAAAACATAAATGATCCCAATTACATTACTGTTGGAGCACCTCCGCTAATTAGAGATGAATCTTCGACCAATGCTGTGGAAAAAGAAAATATAGGTAGCAACGAAATAGACGACCCCATTCTCGAGGAATCATCAAATGCATGTAAAACAAAAAACACCATACATAATCCTTATCAATCTTTCTGCTATAATCAGTTCTCATTTTTTTTCTTTCCTTCATTGTTTGTATTATAATGATATAAACTAAAAAGAGGCATGAATGTAGATACTGGATAAACTTGCTCATGATTATATCATTATTTTTACAGATAGAATTGGAATATGCAAAGTTGAAGATTATATTCGAGGATCCAAGAAGTACAAGAAGTACAGTTTTGAATAATTACCATGCCAGCGTTTTTACTATTGAAGTACCTTTACACCTCGGAGGGGAAAATAGAAATGTCGAAATCGCAAGCGACATCACACAGGAAGAAAATGTTTCTAGTAACCAAGTAGAACATTTTACTCTCCAGAAAGCATCAAATATATGTAAAATACACGAGAAAAGTGATGTTGATTTTTGTTGAAGTAGTATTTTTCCATATTGCTTTGTTGATTATATTGTAATAGTTCAGACTGAATGTAATTCATGTGAGTGTAGACCCTGAATAACTTAGTTTAAAAAACAATTATATTATTATCTCTACAGATTCAATTAGGGAACGCAAGACTAGAGGATACAACTATATCTGCTAATAGCGACCATTCGACTGCCGTCGCTATTGAAATACCTGTACCAGTCAGGGAAAATATAAGGAGTAGTAAAGCAACATTCCTTACTTTAGGTGATCAAGTAACAGATCATGCTGCTCAGCCTTCATCGAAAACAGACATAAGGCAGAAAAGAAAAATTTTATCCTTGTTGGGTGAAGATACGCGATCTGTTGATCTAGATCCAAAAATGCGACGGTTGTACAAAATTGCAGTACATTGAAGGAAGCAACAACATAATAATTTAAGCTCTATATCTAGGTGTGATTCTTTTTACAATTAAATAAACGCCCTGGTTAAAAAATTCAATTGAATTTGATAGAATGAAATTCCATGAGATTCGATCAGAACATTTTCTGAGATTCAATGATATTTGACGAGATTCAATCAGATTTACATTAACGAAATGCATTTATCTGACTAAATCTTATTAACAAATGATCAGATAGGATTCCATCAGACCTTCGTCCAATTTCAATGAAATTTGAGAAGACTCAGTGGGTTTTTTTAACCAGGGCAGGTCTTAAAAGCATGGGAAATTACTATTTGAACATATTTTTTTTGTAACAAAATATTCAAAATTGAATCCGTGAAAAAATCTGAAATCTCCCGAAAATTCAGACTGCACACATATAGATAGTCTCGAAGAATCATTTCTGGAAATTTCAGATGTTTTATGAATTCAATTTCGAGTATTTTGTTGCGAAAAAATCCGTGCTCGGATGATGACTTCCTATCCTTTCAAGCGTTAACGATGGCATGTAGAATTTCGTAACCACTTTTTCAATCAATTTGACCACAAACATAGCAATTTGAAACGTATGATGAGAAACTATGTACCTGAGATTGGATTCTGACGAATCTCTAATTATGAAAGACTTTGATCATGATATATCACTTCAGACTTCAACTTTATACCAATGGGGACAAATCCAGCAAAATTACTGATTCATTCGATATAAAGTGCGAATAATGTGTGTTATATTACAATATTGAACATTTCGTCTTTCTGCATTTAATCTACATTCTGAGTGAGCAGTTGTGATTATTAGGGATATGAATCTGTATGTGTCGTAGTATTCTTTACGTTGACCGATACACGCAAATTAAATTTTTTCATCAATGGACGGAAAACATTTCCCTGCCTAAAAAACCGGATAGAACCCTGATAGGACCCGGATAAACCGAGAATATTGGCCGTTTCTATATGAGATTCTATCCGGTTTTTATATCGTATACAAAACCTATTTCCCAAAATTCTCTCAGAAAAGACCTGACTGAACTCGGGTATATGTCCGTTCCCCACTTCCCAGTCCCGGTATTGCACCCGGATAAACCGATATAAGTGCCAGAAACGGAAAACCTCCCCCCTATAAAACCCTTATACACCTGAATACCATCCCGTTCGGGTTTCAGTCCAGGTTCTATTCGATCCTAATCCGATTTTTTTACCAGGGTTCACTTCGAAACTTCAAATGACATTTCCTTCGTGTCATTTCATGTACACGTAGACTGAACAAATCATACGAATGTGTCTGATTTTGTTCTACAATCTTGAGGAAATCTTAACAAAACAAAATTTATATTCAGAATCCGATCTCGAGTACACGTTTCATTATCATTGAATTAAACTATCAATGCATTACAAAATTGATGGAAAAATTGACTACGAACTTTCTGCATTTTTTGTTTTCAATGTTTCAAAGCCTTCAAATATTTATTTATATTCTTCATGCATACCCGAGAAAAAAAGATTAGATCTAATGAGATCAAAGTAGATCTCATTAGATCTAAATTTTGGCAAAAATCTCTACGAATCTGTTCATAACTACTGACATCTGAACATCTCAATTTAGGCGACAATCTTTAGAGTTTTCTAATACCCACCCACTCCTAAGGATCCCAACTTTGCAAGAAAACCAAAGCAACATAGGAAAATCCAAAAAGATTTCTGGAGATCTCTGTGGATCTCCGTAGATCTTTTTTTGCCAAAATTTACATCTGGAGAGTTCTACATATATCTCAATGGATGTATATAGATCTCAGTAGATCTAATCTTTTTTTTTCGGATAATTCTAGATTTTTTAATTCATTAATCAAAGGATCTCAATAAGAGGATGTAAACAGTAGTTTGATCCTGCCATCTAAAAAAAGTGGAATTGATTCAAATTTTTTGAAGGATGTTTTTTGAACTGCTCCTTTTCTTGTTTTATTCCTTCGATGATCCCACTTATGCAAAATCTCCTAACTTTCCTGTTCTATTCTAATAGCTATATGATAAGAATTATATAGTAAGAAGACATGTCTCATAGCATTTATTATAAGAAATCCTTACTGATTGTTTTGATCGTCCTGTTAGTGAGGAAATGTGAATCATGAAGGTATAATTTCATTTATATATTACAACATTCGAGGAGACTGTAGGATTTCTAAATTATTTGATACCCTTTACAAGGTGTTTATTCAGTATACATATATTTCATTGCTTATCATTTTTAAGTGATCCAAAAGGTAGGAATTCAATTTGATGTAGTAAATGAAGACTTGAGATAAAAATCAGTAACTGGATTCTCCGAGTGAATTCATTATTAAAGATTTCATTCATCTTCAAGCGAAAAAATACTTACAGTTCACCAGATATGCGATCATACAACGCACGGAAAACATAATCCTGCGGAAAATGTCAAAAAATGCTGTCCCACGCAGTAGGCAAAGCCGTACCCGGCTCTGCTCGATTTTTATCACAGGATGCACTGGTTTTCATCTGAATTCGCCTGGCATTTTCCGTAGAGAAGTTATTCGGATGGTTGGCTAATATGTGACTCTTGAGTAAATCACAAATTTATGAAGATTCCGCCCACTTGATTCTAATAATTCGATCACTTTGTCCATTATTTCCAGAATAAAGTTCACTTTTTATCAGAATCAACTAAAGACAGAATCCCATTATCAAAATGATGGAAAAATTGATTGAATTGTTAAAATTCAATGCATGGATCTTTAGAAACATGTGATTGATTGTAAAGTAAAATACTGAATCCTCCTGCCGCTGGAGGCCATGCATCACTCAATGAGAATTAATTCATCAGGCCCCAGAGGCTATGGATGTATGTAATTGATAGACTGTGGAAGTTCATGCAGATATAGATTTTTTGTGTTACATATTTTCCATAGATTCTATGTAAAAGATGCAGAATAATATCCTACATCTTTCCATTTGAGAAACAAGTATGTAACGTACCATTTCATGTCAATAATGTAAAATATGTAAGAGATATGTAACATGAGAAATCTGTATTTGCATAAACTTCCACAGTCTAGTAATTGAAAGCATCAAGTAGTCAGGCAAATTTGGATGACTCCTTTTTTCTGTGCATCATACTCCTCGTGTTGAGAAATATTCTTCGCTTAAAAATTTATCCAAAACTTTTAATAATAAATTCGCTCAGAGAATGAAGTGACTACTGATTTTTGTATTCGACTCCACATCGAACAGGTGACTTTGTACTGAAGGGTGACTCGAAGTTTTCGTCAACTCATCAAAATTGCTCCTTCACGGTTTGGATTCACTCACTGTTCCCCTGCAGTCTGCACACAATTCAATACATTTTCTCAGTTGAAGCAGCCTCTATAAAATACAGTGGTACAGTGGAACCATGAGCATCAAACTTGAATGAGTCCGAGAATTGTCTTTAGATTGAAAGGAAATGAGATCTGATATTTTCCCTGTAAAAAAAGAAATCATTAAAATGATTGGTTACCATTAAGATAAAATTTTTCCAATGAGAAATTTACAGATTTCAAATTAGCTCTTCGAGGATTGGATGGTTCTAAGAAGGCTCCCGAAGTAGCTGATCCAAGTGATCCGGATCACTTTTCAACCAACTAAAAAGCTGGAAAAGTAATCCAGATCACTTGGATTAGCTACTTCGGAAGCTCCCTATATAAGTCTGCATCATTTTCAATCAGAGATTTGCACCATCAATCGCTTTGAATGATTTCGTTTCCACAGGTTTTGTCCTAAACTAAATTCATAAACTCATCGGAACCAGATGGTCACGGTTCATTTTGACCATACATGAGAGAACATGAAGCTCCGACAAACGTTCAGAATAGATCAACATAGATCAGCCAAAAGCTCTGTTGGAGTCAACTTTGAGGTTTGTAAACGTTCCACAAAGGTTCGATGAACATTGAAATGTCCGCTTGAGAATGGTTTCAACCAAAGCCCATAGAACGTTCAATAAAGATTTCTCGAAGGTTCTCAGAAGTTTCAGTTTTTTAAGATAAGTTTTTTTTGACAAGAAAATAATGGATAGAGGAAAGTAATTATGTGTAATTATAATTCCCCCTGAAATACATTCAACTGAAACTCGAATGAATGTTCGGAGAATCTTGATTGAACGTTCTATGAGCCTTTTTGGAAACCATTCTCAAGCGGACATTTCAATGTTCATTGAACCTTCGTGGAACGTTTACAAACCTAAAAGTTGGCTCCAGCACAGCTTTTGTCTAATCTAAGTTCATCTATTCTGAAAGTTTGTCAGAAGTTCATGTTCTCTTCGGGTACCCCCAGACAGCATAACGTGCCACTGGGGTGTTTATGGAAGGTTTATAAAACCTAGGGGAGGTTTTTTGTACGTTCAGGAAACATCCCACGAACACATTTTGCTATTAGGGCCATAATGGGGAGTAATGAAGTTGTATTTTGGAACATAGCTCAAAAAACGTACGTTATTCACTCTATGCTATTACCCTATTGGATTCACCGAGTCCAGTCCGACATTTTCTTTATTCAAAGAAGCTTTCTCCAAACAATGAAAATTTTCTTCCAGTTGCTAGTTGCTTGGTATAGAGTGAAGAAAAATTGTCAACGCCAAGCACACATCTTCTTTTGGGGATAAGAAGAAAGGACATTTTTCTGAGATTAAGGTGATACTAGCGACGATATCGGGCTTTTTTTATCGTATAAGCGTGTTCTTTTCTAACTAACGTGCTCGAATGGTAACGCTAGTATCCCCTTGAGAAAATATGTTTTTGGCGAATGTTAGTATTTCTCTCAGTGTACCCCCATGTCGCAAATGCCAGACAAATCCGGACGAATCCTAGCAGTTCCCGGGACAAATACCGAGCAGCTCCTGTCCAGATCTGCCTGGACATATGAAAATCATAAAAATCACATGGTATTTACAGATACAAGGATCGTTTGAAGGCAGCGGAAAAGTTTGCAAAGACTTCGAGCTTCCATTATTTGATGGAGAATTCTAACAGAGCACAACGAATATTTTTCACCACGCAGTGGCAAAATTTGAAAGAAAAACCTAAAGGACGTAAATTCTCGATGGACCATGAAGTTCTTGCACTGGCGCTGTTTCGTCGTGACGCCTGTGGACGATCTATCGGCCCTACAATCAACCCACACTCGTTAATTAGATCATGCATGTGACTATTGGAGGGTGGGGATCAAAGATTCTCACCTCTGGTTGTCGATCCCTTCCACAATCAGAGGGCCATGAACTATTATACGCACAAGACGTAATTGAGTTTTCTCTAAATTCCCACGCGGTCAAACCGACTCATCCTCTTCGTCGTATCTCCTCAACGTTGGATTTGACTTGCTCTTTCTCGGTCAATTCGTCTCGCGATCTATTATCTTCTAAGTGAAGAGTGCGCTTTTCCTACCATTCCCCGGTGACTATGCTGTGCCGGTGTTAATCATCTCCGAAGATCCTGACATCAACTGCAGATTCTGGGTCTACTCTTTTCCTGCAATTTTCAACACATATGGTGGCCACCACGAAGTTGTATGGAAGCGTGAGTGTTGATTGCATGGTCTGGCCAGACATTGATTATCAAGTTTGTATATGGTGAGTGATCAGCTCCGATTTGTTAAACACATATCGTCTCGCTCCTCGTCTTTGGCGATCACCTTTCGCTTTGTAAGTTATTTATGTTTCTCACATATATTGATTATGCCTTTTCATTAATTATATATTCAGAGTTAAATGAATCTTTGAGTTTTTCTTTCGATCACGTAGTGGAGTAGAACATTCCAAGATAAATCATTTTCCATACAGTCCGCTTCTCTTTCCTTCTATTAGTGTCATATCAATTGAATTCTTTTACATTTTCCATAGACTTGAGTTTCCATTGTAGATTTCTTTCAACATTTATGTCAGCACGGCGAAGGCCCTTATAGGCGCTGTACAAACAGTCACCCAAAGCGTACCGTTTTCTGCAGCAGATATTCATCTTGCCGTCTGATGTCACATTGAGAGCATTATCAAAAAAATTACCATTGAATACTGGAATCCATGAGCAAGTAATAGACCGATTGAAACAAATTTCTGCTACCTTTCCACACGAAAAAGATCGACTATGCAGTTTGATCTGGGATGAAATATCTTTAAAACCATACTTGGATTATGATCCTATTAACAGAAAAATTCTGGGATTCCACGATATTGGTCATAAAATTCAACCACAATTCGCAGACCACGCCTTAGTGATGATGCTTCGATCAATAGGAAGAAATTGGAAAATTCCAATATACTATGGATTTTGTGAAGGAGGAGTTAAATCAACCGATTTAATAAAAGTCATTAGATCTGCCATTACAGCCACGCATGAGAGTGGCTTCAAAATCATTTGCACAATATGTGATCAGGCGCCTACAAATGTTGCAACAATCAGACAACTAATTGGACCGTCATTTTTTGAAGAAGGAAAATCTATTCATCGTGATCATGTTGGTAAGTGAATCTGAAGTGTAGTCTTCCCAGATGCGAATTTCCGAATGGACGGGATTCCCAAATTCGCATGCGAACTGAAATCCCCGGCAGGTTCTGAACGTGTGATTTTCATATACTTGTGACAGTCCTGATCTTTTTTGATTCTACTTGATAAAACTGTCGTGTCTAAAACATATGATTTAGGCAAACAAGTTTTCTTGAGTATATAATGATTATCATCATGTCGTAACGTATGTTGTATAAGACACACCCCAGATAGCAAAAGTTGCCGAGCAACTTTTCTTCAACTGGTGTTGTCCAATTTTCATAATGTTACTGGGAATTTGATGAATACACGCTTGAAGTATTGCAGCAACTTTCTAGCAACATAATGATAATTTTGATGTTTACAGCATATTGCTATGCATTTGGCGAAGCAATCACCCCGCAAATTCTCAACAACTGATGGCTTGGAGTTGTTGGGAATTTGCTGTGAATCTCTCTAGCATTTCGCTGTCTGGGATATGTATTATATAATAGTCAATATGAAATGTAACTTCTTACGATGTCTTATTAACTTATTAGAATTGTACATTATTCATGTTTGAAATGAATGTCCTAAAAACACAGGAATTTAGTATGAAACGTCTCAATTCTTGTAACATTTTTCAATTCCATATTCATATTCCATGCATCTGTAAGGTAAATAATTTGTACATAAAACATGAAATTTATTGTCATATTGTACTCACATGGAATATGCAAAATTGGAAAATGTTATGAAGAAATATTGTGAAATAAATCTTTGATAGAGGATTGACTATCTTTCATAACAAGTGAGATTAATTCGCGAAAAACGTTCATCGAACTTGTTCGATAAAAATTTTTTTTTCTTTCCAGAAACTACGTTCAAACATAATGGAGCTGACATCATTCCAATTTTCGATCCACCTCATAATATAAAAACAATGAGAAATAATATGATGACGAAAGATCTGGAATATGATATTGAAATGCACCAAAAACCAGCACCCTGCTCGATGGTCCCGAATAAAAATGAAAATATTAATCCACGTAACATTGATGTAAAACCGCATGATGGAAATGAGGAAAGAAAGTTTGCTAAATGGCAACACGTCGAAGACGCATATAAAATGGATTTACATGACGTTGATTTTACAAGAAGACTGCGAAAAATTACAGATCGTCATATTGATCCAAAAAAGGTCCCAAAAATGCGGGTTAAGCACGCGGTACAAGTGTTGAGTCGGAGCATGGCCAATTATATTGCCCACGAAGCTAATCACGAAGGTGAAGTGTATAATTGCACCTATTCTGGATTAATCGACATTTATACATTTTGATTATATTTTTTAGGCTCTCTGGAAACTACAGAAGGTGATATGTCAATGCCTTCCGAAGCTAAAAACACTGCTCATGTTTCAAAATTCTTCAACGACGTGTATGATTCTGTGAATAGTTACAGAACAAATCGTGCTACTGCATTTGCACCATGGCGTAAATATATTTCAAAAACAAGTGGTCATGAGAAATTTTGGACTGACGCAGCAGAAACAATATCCAAGATGAGATTCGTGGACCGTATATATCATCGAGCAGTACCAAAAGTGCCATCATTGAAGAACTTCTCATTCACATTGAAAAATTTTCCAATTATTGCAAAAGCAGTGCTAGATGCTGGAATTGAACGTTTCGGAGGCCGCGAATTCAATCAAGACCCTTTGGAAAATTTCTTTGGGATGATTCGAAACTAAGGTCATCAAAATACCAATCCTTCCTGTTGGCAATTCACTTCTGCTTACAAAACTTTACTAATTAATAACGTTTTATGTCCTCATCCAATGAACTCAAATTGTATGGACGACGAAACAGATTTTCTTTTCAATTTGAAAGATTTGCTTGGAAATAAAAATTCTAATTCATCAAAAAATGTCGAAGTTGTTCCGATGGTGAGTTATAACCTGATGACTAAAGGTTCCGAATCCTCAGAAGAACCTAGTAAATACGAAGTATGTGAGGACATAATTCACAATGCTTATGGCTGTAGTCGCTTATCAAGGAAAATATTTGCAGCTGATAAAGAAATTGCCAAGTGCAAGGAATGCAGAAAAGCAGTCAAGAAATTTGACAATTCTGGAAGATTGAAACTCTTTCGACAACAATTCAATCTGATACATTTTGAGTTGTCCCATATCATGGGTTCGAAATGGCATTTTCCAGATATTTTAAATATTTTGCGATCTGAAATAAAAAATATTTATAATTTTGAATGGTTTGACTGTGAACATGAACGAAAATTTGAAAGTATTTTTACATCTAAAATAGCTGCAGTATTCATGTTCAATTGGATCAATATAATAAACAACGTTTTGAACGGCAAAAGTAGAAACGCGACAGAATATCCAATCTTTCAGAAAGCTGTTCATAAAAGTCGAGAATATAAAAAGAATCCAAATAAAATGGTTTAGAAACAAATGACAATAAACTCATAACGTACGATTAATATTAACTCATATTAACTCTTCACAGTCATATGTCTACTTTTCGCCACTAGATATAGTAATGTATTAATATTGTTATTGTATGTTATATATTCATTTAATATGACTGCAAAAGATTCTGGGCCAGAGCTCCAACCAAAACCAAACCAACCAACCAAGCTCCGCCAAACCTGTGATCACTGACTGACGACCATCGTCTTCTTGTGTGTTCCAGGTAGGTGTCCCCCAGGCCCAGACATATATCGTCAATATTTGGGGGAGTTTATCACGGCAGACCATCGCCGAAGGCATACGCGACGACCAACATATCGTGCAGCGGTGCCTTTGTCTTAATATATCGCTGGAAATTCTTGGACGATGTGGATTTCATGTTTGTGTCTGTGGTTCACCTTATGTAGGGATATAGTTCACTTCGGATATTATTCTTTGAGAATGGCGCGGGCACGGTTTATACATCTAACCTACTACGCCGTCGGCACTGTCAAGCATCAGGATAGTTGTGAGAAAGTTTGTGAATTAGGGTAATGATTAATAAAGCACACCCCATTACCCCCCACAAATTCGTACACCTTGACGTGGTGTGGGGGCACGGCCGGCCGCCAAGTGCCAATTGTCCCTATAGATTGACGTGATGGTCGAACATATGTGTGCTATGTATTACTGTTTCAGCTTAAAACATGACTCGAAGGAGGGGAAACCGTCGGCCTTCCGCTCGACGGCTTGACTTGCTGCATGATTGGTGGGATGGAGTGGTGCCTTCAAACACACAGTCCACATGTACTCTGGGAGATTCCATCGTACCTGGAGACCGAGCATTCCAAGTGAAAGGGATCGACGTCGAGGTCGTTGCACACCATCAAATGGCAGCCTGTGTCGTAGTTGATCTCTTCGGCCCGACGAGTAACGTACACCCGATCGCTACAAGCGGACCACGGGTAGTGGGGGTTACCCCCAAAAAAGTGAAAGTGCGTCCACGAGTTGCCGTTCCCTTCGCTCTCGGTATAAACACTGGATACCCGCTGGCGAGAGTCCAATGTATCCAGCAGTTTTCGCAGCCTAACATCTCGGCCGTCAACTTCGTGGCCAAGCTGGCATTCTGCTTGCAACCGGAGGAGTTCAAACTTACGCCGACCACCAAACTCGCCTCTCCCTCTGATCCTCCATCGGGGGGCGGGGGCCAGAGCTCCAACCAAAACCAAACCAACCAACCAAGCTCCGCGAAACCTGTGATCACTGACTGACGACCATCGTCTTTTTGTGTGTTCCAGGTAGGTGTCCTCCAGGCCCAGACATACGTCGTCAATATTTGGGATAAAAGTAATGAAGATACGCTCCAGAAATTATTGAACAGAATAAAAAGTTTAGAAAAAGAATTAAGCTCATCCAAGAACCAAAATAGAATTTCATACCTCAAAATGCGGCGTCTTCATCATCGATATCGTCAAACGAGGAAAACAGAAATTAAACGTATAAAAAAAATGAATATCAATGAGTTTCTGGATGAAAAGAAGTGTAAAAAGCCAGCGGCAAGAACAATGATAAAATAACAATTACACGAACCGAATACGCCTTACGACGTGGATGGAAAAGATCTTGCAAAAGAAACATGTTTTCATTCTGCGGCAACTTACACTAGACTGAGGAAAGCTGGATGTAATTTTCCTGGCGAAAGTACCGTGAGGTCATGGATTGCAGAGTATGATATCAGAACAGGCTTTTGTGATTTCATATTTAGAAAACTCGAAGAAAAATTAGCAACTTTACCAGAGCAAGAAAGAATTTGTGCATTGAAGTGGGATGAAATGTCGATCAAAAGCTTTGAAGAATTCTCGGAAAAACTGAATGCCATTGAAGGATTAGTTGATCTTGGTCCCCTTAGTCGAACCCAAGAACGTGCAAGATATGTTTTTCTTTTTTGTCTCGACAGTTTAAATGCAAAAAATCCATGGCGCCAGCCAATTGCATATTTTTTAACTGGAACACGTATGGAAGCAGAAAGTATTACATTATTGGTAAAAGATTGCTTGAGTCGATTGGAAAAAATTGGTGCAGATGTAAAGTTATTGGTCTGTGATCAGGGGTCATCAAATCGGAAAGCATTCAACAAAAATAACTTGAATGTATCAGAAACAGACTCATCTTTCGTCTTTGATGGGAAAACATATCACGCTTTGTTTGACTTTCCTCATCTGATCAAAAGATTAATGAGTGCATTCCGCAATCATGGTGTATTATTTGCTAAAGGTAAACCCATCGCAGCATATGAAGATTTTGTTGAGACTTGGCATCATGATAAAGTTCTTGGCACTTCAAATCTGCTTTCCCACATCACAGAAGCACATGTTTCACCTAATTCCTTTCAAGCAAGGAACGTAAAACGAGCATTTTAAATGTTGAGCCAT
Organism: Gonatopus flavifemur; assembly: GCA_018340375.1. NCBI lineage: Eukaryota > Metazoa > Arthropoda > Insecta > Hymenoptera > Dryinidae > Gonatopus > Gonatopus flavifemur. Next base: position 47,704,228 of record JAFFJZ010000003.1, on the reverse strand, counting down.
ACATATGCAAGTGCAATACGACTGGCAGGAAAAGATCAACGAGGTCCAAAAACAACAACTTGGCAATTTCTGACTTTGTTGAATGCATGAACACTGTTATTGATTCATGCAATGCCTACAGAATCTTATCCAAGAACCCAAGTAAACGTCCTTTATCTTTCAGAAATCCGCAAATTGAAAGTACATTGACTGATTTTGCTGTATGGTCATCCGAATGGAAAGTTATAAGTGCTAAATAGGTAAAGGTTCAACAAGACCAAGCAACAATGGAAAGTATTCAATTACAAAATCAGTCGACAATCAATGTACAATGTGCAAGTGGAAATGAAGAAGGCAGAAAAGAAGATGCCACAAAAATGGGTTACGCTTCCACGTCTTACTGGATTGCTACTAACTGCACGGGCTATTGTCAACGTATATAACTCAATAACAACCAAGTATCCTAATTTCGATCTAGCAGCAGGATTATGTAACCAAGATTCCGTAGAACATCTATTCTCAGAGTTGAGACAACGAGGTGGTCACAATCCTAATCCTACATCGAGAATGGTACGCCTTTCTTTACAACACATTCTTTCCACTGGGTACATCTACGCGAGCGAAAAAGGTAATGTTCAGTGCCCAGAAGCAATCGCATTACTCAATCCTGTCAGCAAGGTTTCGAAAGCTTTTGAAGTTCTTGATGACCCAATGAACGTTTCAACTTATAATCAAGACTTCAGCGAAGAAGAGAATATTAACAATTCTGACCGAGAAAATGAAATAATTCAAACATTCATCAACAGTGATGAATTAGAAATAACTGAATTATCAAATAATTCATCAGTCACATCTACGCCTTTTTCACATTCCACTTTCACATCAATGATCACCACAAAAACTGAGTACGAGAACAACGCTATTTTGCAGGATATATAGCATATCGGGTTTTGACGAAAACTCACCTGAAGAATGTCGACAAATCATGACAAAAACCCCAATGGAAGAATCTAATTCAAATGAGTTTTATATAAAATTGAAAGGATATGAAAATCTAGATGGAGATGCTCCAGATGTAACTAAACTTGTGAGACCAACTGAAAATTTTGTTAACATCATATCGAATCAGTTATGCCGTTTTTCTGAATGTTGGTCAAGTATTTGGACATCTACAAATTTAATGGACGACTTCATCGAAGAGCTGGAAGAAGCTACACAACATATATGCGAAGACTGGTTTGTGAAAATTCATACATGTAATCTCCATCGTATGTTTGCTTTGAAATTGCTCATAAAAGTTGAACTGTATGCACGGACAAAATATAATAATAGAGCTGCTAAACAAACTGCGATTCAATATGGAACAAATCGGAAAGTCGATAATTCAACCAATTCTTAAACTTGGAGAAATGCCATGATCTTTTTGGTAAGTACATTTTTTAGATTAAGTCAATTAATGTGAATAATTTACATTTCTATTATTAATATTGTTATTGGAAATTATAATCATTTTTCAATATTACTATTTTCAGGTTTTCAGTGATTATTGAAGTCTTGTAGACAATCTCATTTGCAGACAACTCTTTGCAATATCCTGCATACTTGAAAACCATATTCAATTAGAGTACACAAGTATTCTGAGACTGATTTGTGATGTTTAAGGTAAACGTCCCGGTGACCGAACATGCACCCATTTCCGAACAACATAAAATATAATCAATTATTGAGTATTTAATCAAATCATGGCCACCACCAGAATGATGAGGGAATTGTTATTCATTTTTTAATGGTGGTCATAATTTGAATAAATACTGAATAATTGATGATATCTCATGTTGTTCAGAAATATGTTCATGTTCGGTTACTGGGACGTTTACCTGGATATGAGATAGGAATAAAATTTGGGATCCGTTACTCATAGATTACATATTAACAAAGAGCGTTGCAGATTATTTTTTCCGTCAGTATGAAGATGGGAATAAAAAGGATCTTTACATTGTAACTATTTTTAAAATAGATCCATTTCAGTTTTAGAAATCATCATAGAACCTTGGAAGATACTGGATCTTTTCAAAAATATTGTTTGCAATTGAGTCCACTTCGATCAAATTATCAACTGAAATTTTTGATTCTATGAGATTAGATTTTGTGGGATTCTCAGCTAAAATCTTAATTGTATCAATCTGAAACATCGAATGAATAATGCCGAACCACTGTTCCAAAACATGTCATTGAATAAAGATGTTAATGTGAGTAAAAAAAAAAATTTGAACAATTCCTTGAATTGGACCCAGTGTTGTTCAAGTGATTTATTTATGTTTTATAACTTTTTAATTCACAAAATATGTTTCCACATTCAGAAGTCACACAGTTCAATCATGATTTTATGATAAATTATTTGAAAAATACATGCTATGAAATGTCAAAGAGAATTCCAAAAACACTTTTTTTCCAATAAAAATTATTGCAAATATATGTTTCTATTTCATGTTTCTAAATATTTGCGCTCGTAGTTGAATGGACATAACCTTTACTGACGATACATAATATACACTGTTTATCATTTGGTTTCACAATCTGCAATGACATTATCCGACATTACCGACATTACGAATTTTTTATATGCGACACCTGGTGGCGAATTTTAGTACTAAAAAGTTGAACCCTTCTCGTAGTTGGGTTCAACTTCCATGCGACGGCGCTAGTCAAAAAGTTGAACCACATAGTTTGCTGTACGTTAGCAATCTCTCCCAATCCATCTCTGGTTATATCCAGTGTCGCCAGAAGGTTATGGACTCGCAGAGCTAGATGACGCAGCAGTCAGTGCTGTTCAGAGCTAAATTGGAATTGGTGACAGTGCTAGATTTTTTTCGATGTTGCCAAATGTTAGTGCTAAAAAAAACGCGGGAAAAATAGAGAATTTTGAATTTGTGAATTTTGCACATTTCGTTATATCAGGAATTTACATTCAGCAGAGTGTTTAGTGAGATACCTTGTATATTTATTTTTCCATTTTACATCTCCAAATAGATGTTCAGGGATATTTGATTCGATATTCAATGACCGAAATCATGTATCAATATACTGTGAACCAGGGTTGTAAATTAGTTAATTGAAGAAGCACCTAATTAACAATTAGAATTTAATTCTCATTTGAAAGTTTCTTCAATTAAAAATTAAATTCAATTCTTAATTGAAGTCATTTCCAATTATCAAATGAATGTAATTGCTTTGAAATCAAGCAATGATTGATTGATTTTCCTGATGCGCTCTTGTTTTTCTGTATTTGTTAATTAAGGAAGAACAAGAAAACATAAGAAAAATGGATCAACCATTGCTTGATTCTGAATCAATTAAATTGATTTGTCAAATGGAAATTACCTCCATTGAGAATTTAATTTAATTGTTTGTTGCAAAAAAATTTCAATTAAGAATTTAATTTAATTTTGAATTGAAAAAAATTTCAATTTAAAATTAAATTTTTATTGTTCATTGAACGTCAATTCAAATGAGTTTTAATTGAATGACTTCCAACCCTGCTGTAAGCTGGACTTTTTTCTAACAAACAAAAAACATAGATTCACATCCGTTCGAATTTCTCTCTCGCCATTTTGATTGGATAGACAAGGACACATTGACACCCGTTTGTACCTCTCTCTCTATACGCGCCGATTATATTGTTGCCCTCACTCCAGTATGTATATTATACAGGGTGTCCCATTTTAATCTGTCACTTAGAATATCTCGAAAACGAATAGATTCAGAAGAAAATGATCCGGGAAAAAAATGTAAGAATCTGAGGGGGACATCCGATGGTGAACTGGGCTTTGACCTCAGATCCCACATTCAAGGTCATTCTGAGGTCAACTCATGTTTTTTCAATGAATTCCCCTATTTTTTACTACCGGTTTAGATTCTACGCTGAAAACAAGGGAACTTTTGTCTCAAACGTTTTTCCGAAATCTCCATAGATGGCGCTCTAATTGATGAGAAAATGAGAATTCTCAAACCCTCGGATTGTATTCTGTCTAAGATAATGATCAACTCTTGAGTGTTTCTTATCTCCCGGAAATTGCCGTCGGCATCAGCGTCACCCAATGTGCACCACGAGGAAGTTGCGCGATCGGACTTCACACATCATTGTGGTCCTGAGAAGGGCCGATTGTCTGAACTGGAGGTGTATCTTCGGGGATGCATTAGGCATTCAAAAGATGTTCAAAATGAGCGCCGTTTTGCCTTTGACAAAGCGCAATTATCTCATGAAAGTTTTCTACAGTTGCTTGCAACGTAGCAGGTGTTATTGCTGTGCATGTTCTTCTCATTCGATCTTTCATGTCATCGCGTGTTGTTGGAGGTTCACGGAATACAACATTTTTTATGTAACCCCACAAGAAAAAATCAGGCGACGTCAGATCTGGCGACCTAAGTGGCCATCGCACAGGTCCTCTATGGCCAATCCACCTTCTGGGAAACTTCTTGTCCAGAAATTTTCGAACAATTCGCATGTAATGAGGAGGTGCTTCATCCTGTTGGAACCACATCCTTGATCTCACGTCAAGACTTACGTCTTCCATAAGAGCAGGGAGTTCAAAATGCAAAAAACGAAGATACTCCGCGCCAGTCAGGTTTCCTTCAAAAAAATACGGCCCTATGATCCTGGAATCTACAATTCCGCACCAAACGTTCACACTCCAACGGTGTTGATGATTAATTGTACGGACCCAGTAAGGATTCTGAGCACTCCAATAATGGCAATTGTGCCTATTGAGAATTCCAACATTGTGAAATATTGCCTCATCAGAGAACATAACGTGATGAGAGAAAGTAGGATTTTCTTCAATTCTTCGTTGGGTCCACGTGCAGAAGTTCAATCTTGTTATGAAATCCTCAGCTGTTAGAGATTGCACCAAAGTAATATGGTACGGATGATAATCCAACGATTTCAAGATACGCTGAGCTGTGGATCGAGGAATCCCGGTCATTCCCTCAATATCCCGAAGAGTGATATGGGGATTGATATGAATTAATGCCAGCACAGCCAGCGATCTCACATCAGGATCATTGTCATCCACATAAACTTTCTTGTTCCTCTGTCGTTTGAGGAGACCTTGACGAGCACGTTATTCAAGAAATCGGATCGTAATGCGATTTGGACACCTCCGATCCGGAAAACGACGTTGAAACGTTCTCATAGCTTCAACATAATTTCCCCGCGCTTCACCAAGACACAACAAAACGTCAACAATATCGTTTGGCGCGTAATCAGACATGATATTTAGAAATGTGTTTCCTGCAAATGATAACAGAAAACTGAGCAGTTCGGGAATGCTAAATTTCTAAGGTATTCACACGTGAATCAAAACAATAACAATTTCCAAGAACAAAACTAAAACAAAACACAACCGACGGCAATTTCCGGGAGATGAGAAACACTCAAGAGTTGAGCATTATGTTGGACAGAATACAATCCGAGGGTTTGAGAATTCTCATTTTCTCATCAATTAGAGCGCCATCTATGGGGATTTCGGAAAAACGTTTGAGGTGGAAATTCCTTGGTTTTTAGCGTAGAATCTAAACCAGTAGTAAAAAAATAGGGGATTCCATTTAAAAAACATGAGGTGACCTCAGAATGACCTTGAAAGTGGGATCTGAGGTCAAAGCCAAGTTCACCATCGTATGTCCCCCTCAGATTCTTACATTTTTTTCCCGGAACATTTTCTTCTGAATCTATTCGTTTTCGAGATATTCTAAGTGACAGATTAAAATGGGACACCCTGTATAGAGCTCAACGATGGGAACGGAGTAGAATAGGTTATCTTTTAACCAATTGAAAAATTCAGAGGAAATTTCCTAATTTTTGATTGGTGAAAAAATAAGCTCACCCACTCTATTCCCTCGGTGGCGGAAGCACCCATATATTGGAATGAGCGCAATGATAGAATCGCGTGGAAAGAAAGAGAGACACAAACGGATGTGAATGTATCTTTGTTTATTCAATCAAAATAACGAAAGAGAGAATCCAAATGGACAGAATGCAGGTTTGTTCAATAGATAATGTTGTTTTTTTCTTCTAATATAGTAATATCCAGTTTTACCTGTATCAGTGGTCTTATATGAAAAGAAAGCAGTGAGCTCTATTACGGTGCTATACATTGAAAAAATAGTGCTAGATATTCAATCTAAGTGCTATCCATAGTGCTAAGTGCTGTACTTAAAAATTCAGGGCTAGAAATGTTTTCATAGTGCTAAATCTAGCGACCGTGTTGCTGTTCTGGCAACACTGGTTATATCTAGTTCTTTACATGGTTTGAATTCGGTCGCCCCCTAATATACTGAATGTCTAGAAGGGCTTCCAAAACAGTTGATCGAGACGCTGCAGAGTCAAAGGGATGAAATCACTTTTCGAATGAACCAATGTATTCGAATGATGATTCGAGTTGAAATTACACGGGTATCATAATGCATATAATGCCATTAGATGAAGAGAAAGGTTCTGGGAAAAAACGACTTACCTCTATTTTGATTGAATGGTGTTATATCCCAGATAACACACGAAGAATTCTTCTTCAAGAGCAAGAATAGAACTTTCCAAGAACTCTTTTCGAACTAATGAATTCATATAGAGCTCTGAAGGAGTTCAATCTGTCGGACATTAACAAGCTCTTTGAGAATATCAGGAGTATTGTTTGAGTGCTTTCAAAGGACTGGTTAATGTCCGACAGATTGAACTCCTCCAGAGCTCTATATGAATTCATTAAATCGAAAAGAGGTCTTGAAGAGTTCTACTCTTGCTCTTGAAAAAGAATTCTCCGTGTGTTATCTGGGATGCAACACACGTGCACTGAAGAAGAATTATTTCTTTCATAACAATACTATTTAGCTGTTACAGCTATCTGAAGTATAGGGGTATCGACATTGCTACCACAAACTGAATAGATCGTTCCAAGAACGATCTAGATTAGTATGGAACAATCTAGATCGTTATCATAACGATCCACGTATCGCTAGGACAGTTATCGGTCTTAAGCATACTTCAGATCGTTATCATAACCACACATTTTTCTCAGTGTACGCATATGATAGAAACATGTGGTATGTTTGAGAACTAAAACCCCATTGGTAGAGCCTCAATTTCCCGAAGCCCAATATCCTGAATGTTCCATATCTTGGATTCGATCTTACAGCATATACTTCTGGAGCGAGCGAAGGCTAAGGAAAAGTGTGATTAGTTTGAATTGAAGATAAAATGAGAGTTCCGACTTTGGATGGGGGCCAAATTAACGAAAAACCAAATCAACGAACAGTTGATTGATTTGTCTTTTCGTTGATTTGGCCCCCATCCCCGCCTTTTAGGCAGCGCTATCTTCGTCTAAATCTCATTGGATGAAAAGGGAGACAACTGCCAGATATGAATTGGAGGGATTGCTAACGCAATGTTAAAACCATGGTCCATATCACGGTTTTTTTGTTTCGAAGAAAATCATGTGATTGGTTGAATTTTTGTTCTAAGTCAATCATCATGGAAGGATAGACGGAAAACGTGATACCACCAATCAGAAACTGGACCATAGTTTTCATATATCGTTAGCAATCTCTTCAACTCATCTCTGCAACTGCCTCAAAGTCGGGTCGGATCTCTCTCTCTCTCTCTCTCTCTCTCCCTCAATTTAACCACACTTATTTCTATTGAAATCACAGGCAATGCTCGCTCCAGTAGTATATGCTCTAAAGATTTCATGATTGATCGATTTGTAGTAACTTAGAAGACATTCTCTAGAAATGGATCAATCATCGAATTCGGGACATTAAACTTCGAAAAAGAGACCATTTGGAACAATAAAGCTTCACCATCCCCTTGGTGTGGTGAACTATAATTGAGGAAATACCAGTGTCATGACACTGATTTAATTGTTTTCGAAGAATTATTTGAAAATGGAGCAATTTAATTCACTTATCGCGTCCCAGATAGCAGGTAGTATGCAAGAAGCCCAACTGGTAATAAGCCCGACTGCTTGTCATTGGCTGAGAACTGGTGGTTTATAGTGAAATCACTAAATATTCCTAGTAATCAACCAATGATAGTGGAGTCGGGCTCAATACCGGTCGGGCTTCTTGCATACTACCAGATAGCATGGTAGTTTTAGATACCAAAGCAGTATTTATTTCCCAAGTTATACATCTTGACGATATTTGAAATAGATTGGGAACTTGGGAAATATTGTTTTGGGAGAGATTCCATGAATGTACCCGAAGAGAACATGGAGCTTCAGCGAACGTTCAGATTAGATCTGTATATCAGATCGAAGATTCATGGAAGCTAACTTTTAGATTCACGAACGTTTGACAAAGGTTCTACGGAAGTTGAAATGTCCGCCTCGAAATACGTCCAGGAAACATAGATGGAACGTTCGCTGAAGGTTCATCGAAGGTTTGAGGAAGCTTCACAAAAATATCTATACTTGAATCAATTTATAATAATTTATGTTTATTAATTCATTTATTTTTCATTTAAATTGATAAAAATTAATATAAGTATAGATATTCTTGTGAAGCTTCGTCAAACCTTCGATGAACCTGCAGCGAACGTTCCATCTATGTTTTTTGGATGTATTTCGAAGCGGATATTTCGACGTCCGTAGAACCTTTATCAAACGTTTGCGAATCTAAAAGTTAGCTCTGATGAACCTTCGGCCCGATCTATACACATCTTATCTGAACGTTCGCTGGAGCTTCATGTTCTCTTCGGGTACGCTTTGGTTGACATAATGAAACCACAGGGCATAAACTCGAATGAAACATTTTCAGACGGATTTCAGCGCCACCATACAGAACCTCCATTGAAGAAAATGTACAAGGATGCACTGAACTACTTGGAAAATTTTTATGATTTATCCATCATTCCTCAACTCAGTGCAATGGAAGTAACGTGGTGTGGCGCTGAAATTCGTCTTGAAATTATTCATACAGGTTTGATACAGTATTTTAATACCGATAATCTCCAAAGTTTCAATAGAAATTAAATACTTGGCCTCTTTCATCATGAAAAATTGATTGTTCTCACTTACTGTGTGTTAACCAATAATTATTTATGATCAAAGTGGCAAATTATTGGGCCGCAAGCCTGTTAGGCCGAAACACCGTTGGACCGAAATTTATTTTACCGAATGACAATAATCCGAAATCTTACTATACGTTACTAGTCGTGTGCGAATAAGACAAAACCTCACCAAGACTTTTTCGGATTATTGTCATTCGGTAAAATGAATTTCGATCCAACGGTCTTTCGGCCCAACGGGCTTTCGATCCAACGGGTGTTTACCGCGAAACGTTCTCAGCCCGAGTGGGTATAAGACGGGGGGGGGGGGGGTGGCATGAGCAATACTTGCCCCAACGAAATTCAATCAGACTGGTTTTCAGACTGTGGCATAGTCCCGATCATTGAAAAATAAAATATTCGAAATTCCGTGTACGTAATTACCCACTCAACCATCCTCCGTGTGGGGGATGCTCCACACTGAACGCATATTATTCGCCGGGCCTGTACAAGCATATTGCGTGCAAATTCTAATCCATGTGCGTAGCTTCGTGGGAGCATGTTATCTGGGACGGCTCCAAGTTTTGCGTGCAGGCAATGTTATTTGGGCTAATGCTCCCTTGAGCGCCGATTGTCAGCAGGGTATAATCACTTTGAAAATTCAATTTGAACTCTGTAATGGATATTATACACGGAGAAAAGTAAACGGTGACGGTCACTATGAAGAATAGTAATTTGGTGACAGATATTTCAAAATTGTAACAAGTACCAGAGATGAATAACAGAGATTGCTAACGCAATGTTAAAATCATGGTCCGTAAGACGTTTTTTTCTTTTGAAGGAAAATATATGATTGGTTGAGTTTTTCTTCTAGGCCAACCAGCATGAGGAGATAAACTAATCAGAAACTGGACTATGGTTTTCATATCTCGTTAGCAATCTCTTCAACTCATCTCTGCAAGTACCATTCAAAATCGGAGTGAATGCGGTGAACTGTTTACGTTGATGAAGCCCGGACAAGAGCCTGAGTGAAGTAGGATACGGGTCTATCCGGGGATTGAACGGGAACCATTATCCGTTTCGGGTATATATACGGAGCTATCCGGAAACCATCCGGGAACAGCAAGGAGGAAAAATGAATTGTATCCGGTCTCATCCGGGTCCTATCCGGGCAAGTTTTTGAAAGATACGTATCGTATACGGGTATAGTATATCCGGGTACGTGGCGGGAACACCAAGGCTGAGAACGGAACTGTATCCGGGTTCATCCGGGAATCATACAGGAAGTGGCACACGAAATTAATTCACAACTGAAGGTTCGCAACCCGTCCGGTCCCCTCAGGGTCCTGTCCGACCAAATTTCCGAGAGACAGGCATCGTATACGGGTGTATACGGCTACGTGGAGGGAACACCAAGGCTGAGAATGGAATTGTATCCGGGTTCTTCCGGGAAACATACGGTGAATGCGACACAAGATTGATTCACAACTGAAGGTCGGCAACCCATCCGGTCGCCCCCGGGTCCTTCCGGGAAAGTTTTTGAGAGGTAGGTATCGTATACAGGCGTATCCGGGTGCGTGAGGGGAATAGCTGTGCGGAGGACGGATTCATATCCGAGGTGATCCGGGAGTCATGCAGGAATTAGAACACGAAATTGATTTGAAACTAATGTTTGGTATTCCATCCTGTCTCATCTGGATCCTATCCGCGGAAGTTTTTGAGAGATTGGTATCGTATACAGATGTCTCCGGGTCCGTGGTGGAAACACCAAGGCAATGGAACTGTATGCGGGTTCATCCGGGAATCATACGAAAAGTGGAACGCAAAATTAATTCACACCTGAAGGTGGGCAACCCATCCGGTCTCATCCGGGTCCTATACGGGCAAGTTTTTGGAACATGGGTGTCGTATACGGACGTATCCAGGTGCGTGGCGGAAACAGCTGGGTATACGATGGAAATACATCCTTGGTCATCTGGGAGCCACACGGGAATGAGAACACGAAATTGATTTAGAACCAATGATCGGTATTCCATCCGGTCTCATCCGGATCCTATCTGGGGAATCATCCGGAAGATAGTTATTGTATACAGGTGTATTCGGGTACCTGACGGGAACATCAAGCCTGAGAACGGAACTGTATCCGGGTTCATCCCGGAATCATACGGGAAGCGGAACACAAAATTAATTCACAACTGAAGGTGGCAACCCATCCGGTCTCATCCGGGTTTCATCCGGGGTCCCGACCGATGTTTGGTCCCAAGACCCGGATAGGGCCCGGATTGACCCGGATGGAGAACCATCGCAAAATCCGTATACGCGCCCGGATACAGTCCCGGCAGTATCCGGGTTCCCATCCAGTTTCTCTCCCGGGTTCCATCCGGGGTCCATGCGGGGTCCCGACCGATATCAGGTTCCAGAACCCGGATTGACCCGGATAGAGATTCACCGCAAAATTCGTATACACTTCCGGATGTATCCGTTTCCCATCCGGATCTTTATCCGGTGCTTTTACCAGGGCATGGAAACAATAGATCAACATGGTAATGATCACCCATTGAACTCTATAACATACTGGGATGCGAGCTCCCTAGATATAGTGCGGTCAGAGAGACATAGATTTGTAGACAAAGACAGACGCTCCTATTATAAACAAATTAATTTCATAACAAAACAAATTGATTCTTAATAAAATAATCATCAAATTATGTGGTGGTCAGGAATAGTCAATCAGGACTCTGACACCAGGTTATTTTTTAGTAGGGAGGATAACCAAACTCATCCTATTATATCTACGAATTCAACGTGATTATCAGGATTTTAAACTTGAACGGAGGGCTACTTCCAATACAGGAAGTATTGTTCGATTGTCAATTGGAATACCCTCAATAGGAGATAACAAGGGAAAGACAAACAATTGAAATCTTGACAATAGACAAATTACTTTATTGTAGTTCTCGTTGGATGGATTTCTCTCTCTCTCTCTCTCTCTCTCTCTCTCTGTCCTTACAATCTTCCTCTTGTGTACACACAACTTGTCTCACACTATCACTCACACACTATAATTCGCGATATAGTTTGTTTAATTTAAAGTTATATCAATTTCACAGATAAGAAGAATACAAATTGATAATAAAAGGGGAAATAATAGAGATTCGAAATTCCTAAGGAATTGATTATCACGTGAAAGTTCTTATTTTGAACTGAGACTTAAATTCACCTCGATACCGATGCGTAATTCACGTCTTGAAAGTGGCGATCGAGAGTGAAGCTCACGCGCTCCTCGCTTTCCTCGTCAACTTCGACATCTCTCCTCCCAACTTGCAGGCGCGTTGAAGTATAAGAAGTTAGCTAATAAGGGCCCGCTTGGTCACCATTTTCCAGGAATCCTTACCCATGCTGGAAGGCCCGCTGCAATGGCCGACACTTAGATTATCTTACGTATGCTGTGAGAAAAAGAGTGTAACTGGATATTAGGTGCTGATGAAGGTACGGGAGAGACGATAGAAGAAGAATAGAGCTATTGTATTCAGATGAAGTTTGAAGAATTTATATGCTGACTTTTGCGTACTGTATTTTATATGGTTGATTCGAAAAATATAATGAGATGAAATTTTAAACACGACTGAACATTACTATTGAGTTTCGAATTGATGAAGATAGAATTAGAATTAATACTGATTTCGGAGTTAACTTCATCTGGGAGAAGGATGAAAGAGATAGGACTGGACAATGGTATTCCGTTTCATGGCTTTTCCGTCAAAGGAACTTCAATCGGGAAGGAGATTACAAAATGTTTTTCAACATTGTCTTCCACAATTGAAGCCCTCAAACAGAACACACTAATCGAGATACCCCTCTCGAAATAACCAGAAGGAAGGAAAAATTTCATTACTGCTCGAACCTCACATTCTATTACCCATCACCAAGGAATCTAACTTTGACAACGAGAATTTCAAAATGTTCTTACATTGAGTTGTCAAAGCCAGCTCTCTCGGTGGCAATCGTAACAAAATGTTACTCCAAGCAGCAAGAACCTAATTAAAAAAAGGCTATTGAGGAGAAAGGACTTTATGAGTTGCTTCACAGCGGTCCGCCAGCATGAGTATGGCCCAGTCATTAATGCTTAAAAATTTTCATGTTCGGGACGTACCATCCCTCCCCCCTTATTTTATCGTAGTCCCGACGATTCAAGCATGTCTTAAGTAGGGGGCATCAGTTAATGAGAAATGGACAGTAAAACCAGGGAATGAAATACCATTATGTACCTCCCAACGCACCGGCAAACCGCAGACATTTTATGGCGTTAAGAGCGATCTCCGTGTTCTTTTAGTGAATGTTGATTGAATGAGGAGACAGCCCCTCCTGGATAGGCTTGAAAACCGGCTTCACCCCTAAACCCTGACCCTGACGGTAATTTCATGGATTTAAAACCTGTTTTTGCTGAATTTCGTTGAGTAAAATATAGTGAATCTGATTGCTACTCTGTCGTAGCAAGGACTTTTCATTTCATAAATTCCTATTCTGTATCTCAACTCACATCCATAGCGATCCACACTTGTCATTCCAACAACAACTTCACACACAGTGCTGAGAGAGAGAGAATATTTTAGTTTGACAAAGATTTAAATGTATACATATAATATAATGAAACATAACTTAATTCGATAACAAAATGTTTCAAAGTTGACAATGAATATTCAGATTTACACGTTCAGGTAGCCGCGCATTTCATCATTATTATGCAGGATATACGCCTCCTTCCACGTATTATGACACAATAATAGAGGTAACAGGACTAAAAGTAAACGTTCAGCGTCGCAGTGGCGCACATTTTCATTCCGTATAAATTATTAATAGGAACTGATTGCTTTTTCGGAATGCATTGATCACAGAACAAAGTGCTTCCGCACTGGACCAATGCATTCAACATGTATTATTTCAGTCTTGTACAGGATTTCTTCCATTCTTAGAGGTTTTCAAAGTGGTTGCACACTGGGGAATGAGAACGATCATAATCAAGCAGAAGTGACAAGGAGGCGATTCATCATTTGATTTACCAAAGAAAAGAATAAAAGTTCATTCATACCTCGCAATTCTTAGAAAGTTCAAAATGTAAAATATTGAAGGATTGCGAGTATCATTCCGACCATAAATGTTGGATCCTCTCCTGTCATACACGTCACGGAAATACTTAAAATCGTGTGGTGTACCGTTTATCATACCCTATGATTAGGTAAGAGTTACGGTTACCCCGGCGCTGGTGTTTGGCTGATGTTCCTCCCAAGAACAAGCGTCTTTCACCCGTTTGAGCTCCTGACCTGTTCAGTAGAATTGCACGTTCCACCAGAAGTCGAGTGATCCCACGGCAGCCCTCCAAGTCAATGTGGCTTATGGTGGAATTTGCCACAATCAAAGAACAAATGTCCTCGTCATAAATGCCTTGGCTGTTGCGGCACTCCAGATGATTTAGTGCTGGTAGGTGTTGCAGCACGTAGCCTGTCACCTCCGGGTGTGGATTATTGATCAACAGGGATTCTAGCTGGTCCAATCCCTGGAGGCCATCCAAAGCGTCTGCGTCCCTGAGATTCGTACAGCCGCTGATATCCAGGTATTCCAGGGACTGCATATTGAGACCAATCTCATGGAGAAATCCTGAGGTCACCCATCCACAGTAACTCAGGCAGAGTCGCGTCACGTTGGTATAGACTTGTGGCAGTGACACCACCACCATCGCCGCTCCCAATGACAGCTCGACCCAATCGCCCAACTGTTCCTTTGGCAGTGCCTCCTCGTCCTCCGACGGCGGTGGATGAAAGTTACAATTGTGGAGCCTCAATGTATGGAGTGTGACTCCGAGCTTCGTGTTGGTCATCAATGCACCCAACACTTGATGGTCATTTAGTCTTTCACAGGACACTATCCCCAACTCCTCCAGTCCGGTGATTTATAGAATGAGGGTGGCTAAGTTTTCACTCCTGAGATGGTTGCATTCGGTGAAACTTCGCATCAGTCGATTTATTCTTTTCAAACTCTCTCCCGTAATATCGTTGTTCCCTGCCCAAAACTCGTCCGAATCGGGGTTTGCCGCAACCACTGGTTCCAGATGCGGATGCACAGGTCCCAAGACTCGTCCAAACTTCAGCGATCTGAGGTGAGGTAAGGTGATTAATCCCTCAAAGAATCCTGGCCGGACGGTAGTGCCGGTTACATCAACCTCCTTCAATTTGGGGCAATTCTTAGTTAGTATTGCCCACAGATGTGGCCTGGTCGCACTTGCCCTTTCAGCGTTGTTGATGCGGACCCTTTCCAGGTTAGGTGTCCTAATCGCAACCCATCGCAGTGGTGCCCCGTCGATTCCGTCCCATTGGTCACCCCATCTCCAATCGTCCAAATCCAGAGATGTCACTTTTCGGTGAGAATCCAAGCTTCCCCTTCTCCATGTGGTGCAGACTCTCTCCATCGAGGCTCTATCCGAGTACGGGACCATTCCCGCAATTATTTCAACAATCTCCGGTGGTAGTGGAGGTGTCATCCCGGGGAATCGAACCCCGTGTCCCTCGAATGGATCAGGTCCCCTTTCTTCTCTCCTGGGCTCGGCTGCAGGCTCATGCCAGGAATCGGCCAACTCCACGGCAATCTTCCTACCGTACAGGATGGGGCGCTCCGCCTGAGTCCAGTCCACGGCCTGGTTTCTGGACTCCGTTGACGCAAACGTCACAAATCCTGTGACTCTCCTTCCATCCCTCCGGACGACAGCATGCGTAGGAGCAAACCCGGCGAACAATTTCAAGAGCTTCCTCTAGTCCACCTGCGGTGCCAGTCGTGACACGAAAAACCTCGTGCCCTGACCCCTGTCTCGCTCCATGGTTCAACCAGTGTCTACGATTCGAAAAACGGCATTGGAATACAGATATATACAGGGTGGGGCATTTAAAGTGTCGCGGGCGTTTTTTCCAAAAATAAAGTGGGATACGAGAAAATTTTTCGGACAAAAGTTGTAGGGTACCGAGGGGGACATCCGATGGTGGCCTTGGCTTTGACCTCAAATCTCATCTTCAAGGGCATTCTGAGATCAACTCTTGTTTTTTAAATAGCATCTCATATTTTTTACTGCAGATTTGGATTCTAGGTCAAAAACCAAGAAACTTTTGTCTGAACCATTTTCCTGAAATCCGCAAAAATGGCGCTCTAATCGATATTGTTCCATTTTGAATCTGACATTCGAATAACTCGAAAACGAAGGGTCTTGCAAAAGAATGTTTCGGAAAAAGTTGTCAATACACAACACATTTCAATCGTCTACATTACCACCATTCAGAGCTCACGCGATGTAAACAAACGACGGGGTTCAGTGAAAATTCACGATTTTGAAAGTCAGTTTGTCAGTTACATTTGATTATTACTTGGTTTATGACAAATTGAAAATCATGGATATCCGATACACGGTTTCTGAAAAGATCGATATGATCTACATTTACGGTGAAGTGCATAAGAACCCCAGACAAGCATATGACTTGTATGCAGAACGATTTCCTGAAAGAACAACGCCATCCATTAGGTATTTTCAACGCATTACAAAATTATTCTCAGAAACGGGAAGTTTTACAAGGGAAAAACGACATCGAATGAGAACTGTTAGCGGAGAAAATGCGGAAGTTAATGTACTAGCTGCAGTGGCCAATAATCCACACGTAAGCTCTCGTGAAATTGAACTCCATTTGGGAATTTCTCGGAGAAGTGTTCTTCGAATACTGAAACGTCACAAATTCCATCCGTATCACATTTGTTTGCATCAAGACCTTCACGGTGATGATTTCGAAAATCGTGTACAGTTTTGTCGATGGGGTCTAGCGCAAATGCACAATAACAACTTCATCAACATATTATTTTCTGATGAGTTGACGTTCACCAATCATGGTCAAGTAAATCGACATAATATGCATTACTGGGCGACAGAAAATCCAAGATGGTTACGTCAAGTAGAGCATCAAAGACAATGGGCTGTGAATGTTTGGTGTGGTATTTTTCGATCTCGAGTAATTGGACCGTACTTCATTGCAGATACGCTAAATGGAGAGAAGTACAGACATTTCTTAGATCAAGTACTTCCAACATTACTTGAAGACATACCTATTCAGGAACGATTGAATATGTGGTATCAACACGATGGTTGTCCATCCCATTATGCAGTCACAGCTCGAGAAATATTGGACAGAGATTATCCTGGACGATGGATAGGACGTCGTGGACCAGTTCATTGGCCTGCCCGTTCTCCGGATCTTACTTCTCCAGATTTTTTTTTTATGGGGATACATAAAAGATACAGTTTATCAACAAGCACCGACTACACCTGAGAATATGCGTCAACGAATCATCAATGCATGCGCGAGCATCAATGAAGATATTTTAGCACGAGTTCAGCAATCTTTTGTAAAACGTTTTGAAATGTGTATTGAAGTCGAAGGCCATCATTTTGAGCATCTACTGCATTAAAATTATCCAAGTGATGTAGACGATTGGAATGTGTTGTGTTTTGTCTGTTATACCCCATCACCTCCGTTTCAGTTCAAGGGGTCCCCCTTGGAATCAGACAACTTTTGTCCGAAACATTCTCCTCCAAGACCCTTCGTTTTCGAGTTATTCTAATGTCAGATTCAGTATGGAACAATATCGATTAGAGCGCCATCTTTGCGGATTTCAGGAAAATGGTTCAGACAAAAGTTTCTTGGTTTTTGACCTAGAATCCAAATCCGCAGTAAAAAATATGAGATGCTATTTAAAAAACAAGAGTTGACCTCAGAATGCCCTTGAAGATGAGATTTGAGGTCAAAGCCAAGGCCACCATCGGATGTCCCCTTCGATACCCTACAATTTTTGTCCGAAAAATTTTCTCGTATCTCATTTTATTTTTGGAAAAAACGCCCGCGACACTTTAAATGCCCCACCCTGTATATATATTCATGATTATTATCGAATTCGTTTTAATGTATTATTTCAAGTTTACATAGTTGTATAAGTGGAATGGATTAGAATTATTTCAAAATGTCCTTGCTGGTACTGAATTAATTCCTGAAATTTATATCAAGAAAAGAAATTTAATGATGATTTTAATTTATCAATGCTTGCTGTCTTGGGAGGCGTTGTCCTGATTCCAAATTTATGGCGTCATCTTCATTCACCTCTGCCCGGTCTTCTCGTGTTGTGCTGCTCTCCCTTCCCGTCTTTTTCCAGCATAGGCAACGCGGTAGCAGCGCTCGAAGACATTTCTGTAATGAGTCTTTGAAAATATAAGCCAATAATCCACACACCGTGAAAATTTGCGACATCGTTCCTATCATATTCACTAATGATTGTCTTTGTTTTTCACGATGGTGAGATTTTATTTCTGTTAGGTCTTTTTCTAGTTCATAAAGTGATTTATCACTTCCTTCTTCAAGTTTTTCCAGTCCAGTTGAAATTATTTTTGGTTCACTAAATTGTTCTGTATCCTCAAATTCAGATATTAAGGGTGAAATAGAAGTTATGTTCAACAACATTGAAGGATTGTAATAATACTGTTCAGAACTTTTCAACACTTTCACATTGATTAAAGTCATTTGTCGAAACCTTACAATACATATTGGATCAAATTCTAATAATCCGGTGCCTTGAATTTGTAACGTCTGAACATTATGTCCAGCACAAATTAATTGGAGATTTTCCTCTTCATTCAAGGAGAATAACCAGGTATTTGTTAACCGTAATTTATTCCAGTATGGGTTTTTATGAGAATTTACCCTGATGTCACAATTTCGTAGTTTATCCGAATCAGGATTCAAAAGTAACATTGTTTCACATGATTCTGAGGTTGCAATGTCCTTTAAAGGAAAATTTGGTAAACAGAAGTGCATATTTTGTTGACTTCGGCACGAATTAAGGAAAATTTCATCGACAGTGAAATATACACCTCCTTCATAGCTTATTCCAATATGTGTATTCTCAGGTTTGATGAATGCAGAAGTTATATGTCTGCTTGAATTCTGCAATGTTGGCCATGAGTGCAGTTGATAAATTGTAAAGTCAGTACGGTCTACCAATGGAATATGAACAATCAGAATTAATTTTTCATTTAAACGTGAAATTGTGACTGTAGGAATTTCGATAATTTCTTCAATGCTCAGTGTTTGACGTGGCACTAGTATATCATGATCTGGAGCTAATTGATGTATTTCTTCCACTATCGCCTTCAATTTTGATTGACTGATTACAGAAGAATGAGCTTTTCCGTTTTGTGCCAAATGCAATGCATGAACGAATTCCTTTCCATTAGTTATGAAATGACCCAAATATCTTTCTATCCGATTGACACATTGATTTGTTATGTATTGTAAATCAGCTATATGTTGTGCCCGAATGCCTCTCCCTAATTTCGATGAAATGTCATTAAGCCTTTGGCTATTAATTTTTATGGCTTCTTCAGGAGATTCAATGACTTCACGGAACTGATGTAAATCACTTGTCACTATGTTGGTTTGATCTTTGATTATCTGTGCCATTTTTCCTTGATCTTGATATAACTGTTTCATTTCTACCTTAAAATAAACCGCATCGTCGTCAGTTAAGGTTCCAAAAAGAGTTTCACTCAGAGTCCCCACGAACCCAAAAGGTATCATTCTTTTAACGAGTGATTTAGGAGAATTTTGTTCATTCTGGGGCTTCCCTGCATTACTGAGCAACGCTTCCATTTCACTGCATAGTTCTTGTGCTCGATGTTATTTTCCTTCCAAATACTCTTTTCTAAGAGATACGTCGCATTCGAATTGTGATTTATATTTCAAACAGAGTTCGTGAGTCTGATTTAATAATTTTGGTTCGAACGGAAATTGAAATTCAAACCTTTCAGTGTCCATTACTATGGCTACTTGCCATTCCGCACGTTGTAAACGGATGTTCAGCAATTTTCCGAAATAAAGTCCGGTGTTAGTTTCCACTTTGGTGATTTCATAATTCTTTCCATCATGCGTCGCCATCAAGAGAGTGAGAAGAAGAGAAACCGTTATCAGATCCATCTTTGGTGATCAATGCCAATTTATCTGCATGTTTAGTGGAAAGCTTTCCGTTATTATCTCTAAAAACAACATTTCCTTTCTCAAAAATTCCAACTATTTCATAGGGACCTTTATAACGCGACCCGAATTTTCCTCTTTTAGGTTCTACTAAAATTTTCACTGAGTCTCTTATTTTTCCTTGAGGAGGTCTTGCTTTTCTATCGTAATTAACCTTGGATTTTTCTTTCGCTATTATCAAGTTCTCTCCAGTTATTGTTTTCATTTCAATCAATCGAGAAATCAAATCATGAGCATATGAACTGTAAGTAGCAACTTTTTCATCAGATGGGAAGGAAGTAGGGATTCTTGCCAATTTTCCATACACTAATTCAAACGGTGTGAAATTTGTTGCTTCATGAACAGACATTGTATAAGAAAACATTGCGAATGGTACTATTTTATCCCAGTCATCAAAATCATTCAAATAATGATTTATATATTCAGTTAAAACGATGTGACTCCGTTCTAAACTACCGTTTGTTTGTGGTTTATATCCAGATGTGGATAAACGATTGATTTTGAGAGTTTTTGATATTTGCGAAAATAATTTGTTGATAAAACTCGTTCCTCGGTCTGTTAATATGGCTAATGGTGTTCCAAACTGTAAAATTAGATTATTCACCATTGCATGGGCTACAGTTTCGGCTTTGATATCTGGTATAGGAACAGCTATACAATATTGAGTCAGGTCATCTTGCATAGTCAAGATATGTGCATTTCCACTGGGAGTGACCGGTAATGGACCTACTGTATCTAATGAAACTTTTGCAAATGCTTCTATGGGAGTATCGGTTATGATCATAGGTTCTCTAGTTTTTGCTCTTATTAGTTTTTGGTCTTGACAACTATTGCAATTACGAATGAAATTTTGAATATCATTTTTCAATCCTGGCCAATGGAATTTTTCACGAATTCTTCGATATGTTTTGCTAATTCCCTTATGTCCTCCTATTAAACCTCCATGAAATTCCTCAATGATAGAGCTTCGGAGTTCTTCAGAGGGTATTATGACTTTATCATAACAAATTGTTATTTCGATATCAGTGTGTTCAAAAATTTCCATTATTATTGCTATTAATGCACCCTGAGGCATGACTTCGATAAAGTCCTCATTTTTCGGAATTCTGAATTGCTTGATTCCCAAATCCAATAGTATGTTTTTCAAATTTTCCAAGGCGAATATCAAATTTTTCTCTGAAATTTTATCAAAATGTTTTTCTTCCAAAACTACACTGAAAATTTTATACTTTCCCGTTTTAGTTACTAGAACTTGTCCTAATTTCGGTTCCATTTCGTTTAGTTGTTCAGAGTTTGAAATTCCAGTATCTGAAAGTAATTTATTAATGGGAGTAATTAACTCGCAATCTGCAGAGATAAAATGAACTAAGTTCGATTTTTGATACGTTAAGTTGTTCCTAGAATATTTTATGAATTCAACATCTTGAAGAGCCTGTCCCAAATTCAGTGAACTTGTAGGATCAATATCAGGTGGGATTGACTCCGAAATAGGGATACCTAGAGAACTTTGAATAGGATTCGATTCTGGTGATATTATTCGTCATGGATTCATTGTAGATTTCTTAACTCAATTGTTCGAAATAGGAGTCGATAAAGCTATTGGTTTCGGATTCATTAATGGAGTTTGGATAGTTTGATTCTGTGGTGGTTTATGAAGCATCGAATGATCTGATGTTTGATTTGCGTTAGTGATTTCTAATTCTTCGTTTTCCGGTATATATTTCGAAGTAGTGGATTTTAATACTGGTTCTCTACATTCCTTATCTAATTTATCTCTAGCTCTTTTAACCCCTTCAATCAATTCCTGAATTCTTTGGTCCATTTCCTCGTCTTCTGTATCATGAGGATCCTGATCGAATAAAATTTCTTGAGTTAAATCATCTATTGATTCTCCTTCTGAGATACTTCCCAGCACTTGTATTTCTATCGTTCCATCTTCGTCTTTTTCTTCAAACAGGTGACTTTGATTTTGCAATGATCTGTCGAATTTTTCAAATGACTTTTGTAGTTCATTTAAATCTATGGGTAAATTTTCTACGTTAGCATTTTCTGGTTTGAAGACTTCATAATCGCTATCTTCTTTTTCAGGTAACTGTGCTGACCTAAGACTCGGCAACACACTTTTTCGTCTTCTATAAGCAGGTTGTGAAACTTTCGCTACGTTCGACTCGTCTTCGGACGACGAATTGACCGGCGATTCTATTCGAGAAGCAGAGGGAACGATTTTTGGAACTACTGATTTTTTCTTTTGTGGTTTTAACTTTGATCGTGTTCGACTGGCTATTGCACTTGAATTCAGATGGCTAGGTAATCTAGGATTTTTCTTCCGAAGAAGATCTGATTTGGAAGAAGTTGAAGAAGCGGGTGTGCTATGAATTCGCTCGCGTGTGTCTGTTCCTTCTGTTTCATTCTTTTTAAATTCATCTAAAGGATCTTGAGATTATTTCTCTTCAGATTTTCCCAATTTATCAGCTTTTGAGGGTCATTTCTTTCTCATCATTAAAACTTTTCCTGAATCTTCGATTTCTGAATTTTCTACATCGCTTTCCGCGGAAGAACTACCACCTGTAGTAGAATCTAAATCGATCTCATCTGAACTGTATGTACTCTCCTCATTTATCAGATTCCGTGATAACGCATCTGCATTTGTATTCAATTTCCCTGGTTTGTGGATGAAGTTATAATCATAATCGCATCATTTTAATCTCCAACGAACGAGCCGTTGACCGGGATCTTTAATCCAATCTATCCATTTTAAAGGTTCATGATCGCTGAATAAAGTGAATTCACGTCTGAATAAATACGGTCTGAAGTGAACTACTGCGTATAAAACTGCTAAACATTCTTCGTCGGTAGTTGAATAATTTTGTTCGGGTTTTGTTAAAGTACGAGATAAATAAGCCACGGGTAAATCAAAACCATTTACATTTTGACTAAGTACAGCGCCCATCGTGAAATCGGAAGCATCGGTTGTCAGTGTAAACTCTTTATCAGAATTTGGGTATTGTAAGATTGGTTTCTTACATAATGCTTTACGTAACTTTTTGAAACTGTCCGTATGTTCCTTTCTCCGAATGAATTTAGCGTTCTTTTTCAATAATTCAGTGAGTGGTTTTGCTATTTTCGCGAAGTTTTTTATAAATCTACGATAATAACCTGCTAAACCTAGAAATTGACGCATATTCTCCTGATTTAGAGGTCTAGGGGAATTTTCGACTGCTTCAATTTTACATGGATCTGGTTTTACACCATCTTTAGTGATAACATGCCCTAAATATACGACTTCCTTCCTCAAAAATTGACATTCATCCGGTTGTAAACTAAGTTGAGCTTTTCCCAATCTTTTGAATAGTCCATGGATCTTTCTTTTGTGTTCTTCTAACGTTCTTGCAAAAATCGCTATGTCATCAAGATGAACGAATAATTCTACACCTTGCAAACCCCGTAGGACTGTGTCCATCATTCTTTGAAATGTAGCGGGGGCATTTTTCAAACCTTCAGGCATTCCAATAAATTCATAGTGACCATGAAGAGTTGTAAAAGCAGTTTTATGACGATCCCTTGGATCCATCAATATCTGTTGAAAACCACTTGCGAGATCTATAACCGGAAAATATTTTGCTTCCCCTAGTTGATAAAGAATTTCGTTCATATTTGGGAGTGGGTACGCATCCCCTCTTGTTTGTGAATTCAATTTACGGAAGTCAATCACCATTCTCCATCGCGGATTACCTTGGGAGTCTGGTTTTCAGGAACAATCCGAATTGGAGAATTAAATGGAGAAGTTGACGGCTTTATAATATTATTTTTTACTTTAATTTGAATCTGACGTTCTATTTCTTCTTTATGAATGGGAGGAAATCTGTATTGTCTGGTGTTCACTGGTTCATTTTCATCGAAAATTCTATGTTCGCTATAGGGAATGTATCTTAACTTATCACCAGGCAAAAGAAAATGAAAAGGATATTCCTCTGCTATGTACACTACGTGCTTTATTTCTTCTTCATTCAAATCTTTCATATTCAATTTATTCAATATCGAATTTGATCGATCTACTCTATCTTGAACAGTTAACGATTTTTCTTCGATTTCAGACTCTGATGATTCATTTTCTAAATGATGATATTCGAATGGAATGATTTCTTGCGGAGGAATTTCAATTTCAATATCCTGTTCTAATGTATTTATTGCTAGGACATGACAAGTTCCTTCTTTATCCGTTGATACGAATGCTTCCCCTGATAAGGATTGTGCGGTACTGATTGCGGATATGGTGCATACGGTTTCGTGAATTGTGGTGTAAAATATGGGTAGTACGGATAAGGCATAGGGTACGGACTGCTTAGTGGGAAATATTTATCATGATCCGTTTGTTTTAGAATTCCTGCAGGATGATTAGAATTTGATGGAACAGGACTTGGTGTTCTAGAATTTTCAGGAGGACACGCGACATTATATGATCGAAAATGACGATTTCCATGATCATCATCATTACTATAATCGCGGCGTGAGGTTTCATGAGAAAAAGTTACGCGTGGAGTTTCTCCTCCTGGGATAATTCCACTTTTCATTTTATTCTCAACTCTCACAGCAATTTTTAATGCCTGTTCTAAGTTTTCAGGGTCCCTGATATCTACGGCCCTGGCTAGTTCGTCCGGTAATCCTCGTACGAAAGATTTTGACGCACATTCTGCTACCGGTTTCATCATTTCTGCAGTTTGATTCCCGTATTTATCCTCCAACGCAACTTTTGCTCCATTTAATAATAAATTTAATCTATCATAAAAATCGTTGACGCTTTCACCACGATTCATCCGAATTCTTTCTATCTCATGTTGATAGTAAGGGAAAGTTTTACAAGGCGCAAATCTTTCTTCTAAATGTTTCACTACTTCATCTGTCGTGTTGAAAGTTTTTCCGTAAGTACTACCGCGCGCTGAACCTCCCAATCTAGCCAAAACACCCTTAACGTAATTTTGCACAGCTTCTGGTAAGACAAAAGCAGCACCATTCCTCACATCTTGTAAGAAATCTTTTAATGGTATATTTTTCCCATCGAAATATGGAATATTTAGTAAGCTTTGCTGTAAAGTCATGCATTCTGCAATTGACTTCATCATAGAATCGGACATGCTTGTTTGATTACCCGATGTACTTCCCATGGTTTCGTCAGGCATTTTAAAGCGATTTATTCGTACGCGGTTGTATAATAATCGTTATGATCTTCGGAAAATCCTGTGTTTTCGCGGTTGATTTCTGTCAGCGAAAGGGTTCTTTGATGCACAGGAAATTGAAGATGTTCGAATGATATCTTAATAATATATCACTTTATTTTAACCTGTGAATAGCTACCAAATCCAGTTGTATAAACTGTAGAGATGAATCTCAACAGTGCTTATAGCATTGACAGTAACTTATACAACTGATTCAAACATTCTAATGTCGTGAAATTGTAATTATAATTTCTTTTTATTTCCCTCAAGAAATTTGTGAATATATTCAGGCTATTATGAATTCAATGCCCAATCCACTGGTTCTCGTGATTTTACCCTATCAATTCCTTGCTATTGTTATAATGCGTATATCAATTCAATAAAACGGTTCTCAAGAAAAATCCGGATATATTTCCGATTTCAGAATGTTATTATATTTTTTTACTTTCATTTTCCTTCGATTGAATACATAATCGAAGTTTTGTATCATTCAATTCCTCTAATTTGTGGAGAATTCGGCTGATTTTCCAACTCCAATTCAAACAATTTCTGAAAAATTCTTGTATGCAGTTTTATATATGATTCCAAGGCTATTTACAGATCAGGCAATAGAAAATGATAGTGATTGAAGGCGTTTTTAGGAGTTCTCAATGATTTAAATCTTCTTAATCACAGAGAATCACATTTGAGAAACAGTTTGTTATGAATCATGTAATGAGCAATATTTACACATGAAGAAAAACGAGAGGAAAATACCTCCTTCATCACATCGAAAATGTACAGAATAAGGACAAATCAAAATTTGTTAGTAACCCTATGCACTCTCAAAAAGTTGACTATTTTGAACTCTATTTGAACTCTTGATAAGCATTTTATAGGCAATGCCGTAATTGAAAAAGGGAAACTCGATTATGCAGCTCCGTGGATTTTCAAAATGTCTATGACACTGCCAGAGATTTACGCAATCGAGCCATCCATATGAACACGAAAGAAAAAGAAAAATCAAACTCTTTCAATGATCGTAATTCAATTTGGAATTCCTAGCGGAATTTTCTCTGATTTCCACATAAAGATCGACCTCTATGCGTCCTAAACGCGAATCAGTAATTCCCTATGTTCTCTGTCTGTAGAATTTTGGGGGTTCTCAGAAAAACATGTGACGTAATGTGACGTTTCAACACAAGTACATAGGATGAAACAATTTATTCAAAACTAAACTCCAGGAACTCCACTCAATTAATTTCTGAATTTCCAACAGTTTTACCAGCCTTATCACCAGACGATATCGAAATTTCACAACTTTACTGATTCCAAAATTCATTCAGAAAATTTTTGTTCGAAGTCATATCAATCTTCACCTTTTATATAGATTCGAATTTTTGAGATCTCAGGAGGAAATCACAGAACAGACTCCAAAATGATCATCAATGTCACATGATTACTTGGAGTTCAGTTTTGAAAACACATAAGTTATACATATAAAAATAGGACATGAAGTTTCATACACATTCAAATATATACATTGACATACAATTATATCAGTCATCAATGTCTCTGGAAAAATTCGAATTTAATGAATATTTTATTGAATGTTTCTCAAATTCCGGGACGAATTGGAATCATCGAAATTTTAACAAAGTTTTATCAGAGATAATTTTCTCTGCAACTTCATATTTATAGTGGCAATAATCTGTATTGAGATATCTAGGCAAATTATTTAATGACGATCAAGACATTGGAATTTTCCAGAATTATCAAATCATGGAATCTCTGAACCAGCATTGCAAGTATTAATTCCTGAAAGAAAAAAATTAAATAAAAATTGCAACACAAAATAACCCTTGTAGAAATATATGTACCCACAACAGAAATGGGCGACCTGGGGAAAATGAGAATGTAGCTGTCAATTCCATAGAAGAAGTCAAAATGTTTAAACATTGGATGTCTATAACATTAATGGAATCGTATGAAAAATGTACATTACACCTGAGTACAGATTGAGAGTTTCAATAAAACATGGTATAATGATGAATTTCAGCAAAGATTTACAAACCAATAGTCGATTAAGACCAAGAAGGATTGTCATGCAGATCAAGAACCGAACAAGATGGCTCTGACAATTTGAAAATGATGAAAATATCTGAATATTGGAATGAAAATGTTGACATCCAAGAATTTTCCCTTTTTTTTCGCGACAAATTATTTAAACAATTGACAATTGAACAATTTATGGGAGAATCACGATCCCACTTCTGACAACACTAAATTCTGTTATAAACAAATTAAATTTGTTTATAACAAAACCAATTGATTTTTAATGAAATAATTATCAAATTATGTGGTGGTCAGGAATAGTCAATCAGGACTCTAACACCAGGTTATTTTTTAGTAGGGAGAATAACCAAACTCATCCTATTATATCTTTGAATTTAACGTTATTATCAGGATTTTAAACTTGAACGAAGGGTTACTTCCAATACAGGAAGTATTGTCCAATTGTCAATTGGAAAACCCTTAATAGGAGATAACAAGGAAAAGACAAACAATTGAAATCTTGACAATAGACAACTCACTTTATTGTAGTTCTCGTTGGATGGATTTCTCTCTCTCTCTCTCTCTCTCTCTCTCTGTCCTTACAATCGTCCTCTCGTGTAGTCACACTATCACTCACACACTATAATTCGCGATATAGTTTGTTTAATTTAAAGTTATATCAATTTCACAAATAAGAAAAATAAAAATTGATAATAAAAGGGCAAATAATGGAGATTCGAAATTCTCAAGGAATTGATTATCACGTAAAAGTTCTTATTTCGAACTAAGACTCGAATTTACGCGGACCTCGATACCAATGCGTAATTCACGTCTTGAGAGTGGCGATCGAGAGTGAAGCTCACGCGCTCCTCGCTTTCCTCGTCAACTTCGACATCTCTCCTCCCAACTTGCAGGCGCGTTGAAGTATAAGAAGTTAGGTAATGAGGGCCCGCTTGGTCAGCATTTTCCAGGAATCCTCACCCATGCTGGAAGGCCCGCTGCAATGGCCGACACTTAGATTTTCTCACGTATGCTGTGAGAAAAAAAAAGTGTAACTGGATATTAGGTGCTGATAAAGGTATGGGAGAGACGATAGAAGAAGAATGGAGCCATTGTATTAAGATGAAGTTTGAAGAATTTATATGCTGACTTCTGCGTACTGTATTTTATATAGTTGATTCGGAAAATAAAATGAGATGAAATTTTAAACACGACTGAACATTACTATTGAGTTTTGAATTGATGAAGATAGAATTAGAATTCATACTGATTTTGGAGTTAACTTCATCTGGGAAAAGGATAAAAGAGATAGGACTGGACAATGGTATTCCGTTTCATGGCTTTTCCGTCAAAGGAACTTCAATCGGGAAGGAGATTAAAAAATGTTTTTCAACATTGTCTTCCACAATTGAAGCCCTCGAACAAAACACACAAATCAAGATACCCCTCTCGAAATAACCAGAAGAAAGGAAAAATTTCATTACTGCTCGAACCTCACATTCTATTACCCATCACCAAGGAATCTAACTTTGACAACGAGAATTTCAAAATGTTTTTACATTGAGTTGTCAAAGCCAGCTCTCTCGGTGGCAATCGTAACAAAATGTTACTCCAAGCAGCAAGAACCTAATCAAAAAAAGGCTATTGAGAAGAGAGGACTTTATGAGTTGCTTCACAGCGGTCTGCCAGCATGAGTATGGCCCAGTCATAAATGCTTGAAAATTTTCATGTTCGGGACGTAACACTCCCAACGTTTGATCTCACATTTCTAAAAACATTGACTCAAATTGTTTACATATAAGCGGTAACCTAAAATTGGACAAGCCCGCCAGTCATTGTTCAAGTCAAACGGTCACAGTTAATCCAAGACCATTGTATGGATTATTAAATATTATTCATATATGGGATATGTATATTTGTTCATAATAAAAATAGTTGTTTATAAGGAAAATTTTTATTAGAGAAATGGTGAAAACGTGTAGTCTCATAACGTGTAAAAGTACGTGGACGATGAGCTGTGATATTATTTTCTATCGGTTAGTATTTGCGTTCTCATATATACTTTCTTAAGATTCAAATCTTGTATTGAAAAATGGTGATTGCTCCTTTTTTCCAACGATATTACTCAAGTCTGTATTAAGAAAAGCTTTTCAATAACCATTGAAATTTTTTACAGTGTGCCATTAGATGAGGAAAAGAGAAGAGAGTGGTTTAGTGCAATTCCTTCACATCTTATGAAATCTGTGTTCAAATACTCTTACGTTTGCAGTAAACATTTTACTCAAGATGATTATGAGATGAATGCATCAATGAATATTATACTGAAAAGATCTGCTGTCCCTTCTGTATTCAATTCTGATGAAATGGTGAACAATTATTTATGTACACTTACTGAACTATTAATTCAAAATTTATATGCAATTTGATGATTTGAAATTTATATCAATACCACAATTTAAAAGTCATATTCATAAAATAATTTCTTCAAGTCTAAAATTGAAAGTTATTCCAATGTGGCCAATAATATCATGATGGATTTAGACGACGAGAACGTATCTCCAAACAAAGTGAGTAATTTTCATTGCATATCTGTATTGATACATTAAATAATGTTATACAAGTACAATGATGAATATTATGATAAATTAATGAGAGTTGATTATTTTCCATATCTGTTCCAAGATTATTGAATCGAGTTCAAAAGATGATTGTTTTACCATTACCAATAGTCTATGTATAGAATTAGAACATTCTGAACATGTGCCTTCCAATGATGTACGCCATTTCTATTCAATTTTACCATCTATAATTCAATGTACATGAATATCATCAAAAATTGATTAAATCTCGATCATATTTCAAGGTTGCCCAATCTGATGGTACGCAACCTTCTGTGATTATGGAAAGAAGTTCCTGTATACTCTTCGATAATGCTGAGGATCTGCCTCCAAATGATGTACGTAATTTTCATGATTTTTTCACAGTGATTTTGCCTCTTTCACAAGTATTGATGTAATTGAAAGGAGTGAATTCAGGTTCGATGTACTTAAACTGATGATACTGATCGTATTTTGACTTTGTTTCAAGGTTCCTCCAATCGTTTCAAGCTTTGATGATGCAAGTATGGAAAGTGATTTGGATACGAATTTGAAAAGTGATGAAGATTTATCTGCACGCAATGTATGTCACCAAATCTTGAATAATTTCATTTGCTACTACAAATGTGTCTCAATTGTTATTCATTTCAGATGATGTTGGGAAACCTAACAGACGTTCAGACTCAAACTGATTCAAAATTTACAGACATCAGGACCAATGATTCAGTTTCAAAATTAGATTCGAAACATGTTTCAATACAAACTTCACCTCATCGTCTTAAGCGTGATGCAACGCAACAAGAACTCCGAAAAAAAATCCATGTGTTACAAAAACGTCTATTACGAAGAGATGTCAAAATCACATGTATGAAACAATTGATCGAGTATTTCAAGGTAAACGCTGAAAATGAGATAGATCCAAAAGATATAATCTTGAAGGAGTTTGGGGATTCAAACATGTAAATTATTCGTAACGAATTGAATAATTCGAATCGTCAACCACAAGGAAATCGATACAGTTAGAAAATCAAAGAGTTCGCACTTACTCTCTATTTTTACTCCCCTGAAGCATACTGTTTTGTGAAAGATCATCTCTATTTATTATGTGTACAAATAAGTTTCCGCGGTTTGTCAAAAGATGGCCCCACCAGAAGGTTATGGAGAAATTGTCAGATGTGAAACGTAATATCCCAAGTTTAGTCATCTGGCAACACCATAACCTTAAAGTACTAGTGATTCCGTATCAGCATCACGTGATTTTTTTCGTGCAAAAATGTCAAGTTTCATTCCGAATAAGCATCATTTGCGGGAACTTTTGATTCACTTCTTTAATGTGAAAAAATCTGCAGCTGAGGCGCATCGATTGCTTCTAGAAGCATATGGTGGAGCTGCTTTAAGTGAGAGAAGTTGTCAGGAATGGTTTCGAAAGTTTAAGAATGGTGAGTTTGACGTTAAAGACAAAGAACGCAGTGGAAGGCCGAAAGTGTACGAAGACATGGAATTAGAAGTACTATTGGAGGAAGATTCGTCCCAAACGCAAAAAGAACTTGCACTTACTCTACAAGTGACTCAACAAGCAATTTCACATCGTTTAAAATCGTTAGGAATGATTCAAAAACAAGGAAATTGGGTTCCATATGAACTAAAGCCGAGAGACGTTGAACGCCGATTATGCATGAGTGAAATGCTGCTTGCCAGGAATAAAAAAAAAGAGTTTTTTGCATCGTATAGTCACTGGTGACGAAAAATGGATTCACTACGATAATCCAAAGAAGAGAAAGTCATGGGTTAAGCCCGGCGAACCATCAACATCGACAGCTAAGCCGAATATTCATGGAAAAAAACTCATGCTGTGTATTTGGTGGGATCAGCTTGCTGTCGTGTATTATGAATTGCTGAAACCAAGCGAAACCATTACTGGAGCTCTCTACCGAACACAATTGATGAGATTGAGTCGGGCACTTAAGGAAAAACGCGCCCATTACTACTCCAGACACGACAAAATTATTCTTTTACACGATAATGCTCGTCCACATGTTGCGGCGCCGGTAAAAACATACTTGGAAACACTCAACTGGGAAGTTTTACCCCACCCGCCGTATTCACCAGACTTAGCCCCTTCTGATTATCACCTGTTCCGGTCGATGGCACATGGTCTGTCTGAGCAGCGCTTCACATCATATGAAGACACCAAAAATTGGGTAGATTTGTGGATAGCGTCAAAAGATGAAGAGTTTTTTCGACGGGGTATCCGAATGTTGCCAGAAAGATGGGGAAAAGTAGTGGCAAATGATGGAAAATACTTTGAATAAAACGTAATGTACTTTTCCTTTACAATAAATTCCTAATTTTTTATAAAAAACCGCGGAAACTTATTTGTACACTCATACCTCATCCTGCCACGTTGCACAATTGTTTGGCAAATTCTAACTGTGAGACAGGTTACATGACAGAAATTTTTGAATATTTGCAAACTGAAGTACCTCAAAAACCATATTTGAAGAATTGTGCGTTAATTTTTGATGGGATGTCCATAAGGAAACAAATAGTTTATGACAAAGTTTCTGACAAAAATCGTGGATACATTGATTATGGAGGTATTCAGCCAGAAGACTCTGAAGGACTCCCCAATGAGGTATTGGTTTTGATGATCGTATCCTACACGTTCAGTTTCAAATGCCCAAGTGGATATTTTTTTATCAACAAGATTCCTACTTCCTTGCAAACTGAAATTGTTCGTCAGGCAATTATTAAATTGAGAGAAGTTGGTGTGAATATCCGGTCAGTAACTTGTGATGGAACGCAGAGTAATATTAAAACTTTCAAGTTGTTAGGAGCAGATTACAATTGTAACAATTTGTCAACAACTATCCAACATCCTGATGATTATTATGCATCTCTACAAAGCTCATGTGATCTATCGGAGAAAAGAAAATCACAAACACAAGATGATATCAATTCTAATGAGCAGACGTATAATTATTTAAAAACCGCTTTCAAGAATCCTGTACATGATTCATACAGGGTGGGGCATTTAAAGTGTCGCGGGCGTTTTTTCCAAAAATAAAATGAGATACGAGAAAATTTTTCGGACAAAAATTGTAGGGTATCGAGGGGGACATCCGATGGTGGCCTTGGCTTTGACCTCAAATCTCATCTTCAAGGGCATTCTGAGGTCAACTCTTGTTTTTTAAATAGCATCTCATATTTTTTATTGCAGATTTGGATTCTAGGTCGAAAACCAAGAAACTTTTGTCTGAACCATTTTCCTGAAATCCGCAAAGATGGCGCTCTAATCGATATTGTTCCATACTGAATCTGACATTAGAATAACTCGAAAACGAAGGGTCTTGGAGGAGAATGTTTCGGACAAAAGTTGTCTGATTCCAAGGGGGACCCCTTGAACTGAAACGGAGGTGATGGGGTATAACAGACAAAACACAACACATTCCAATCGTCTACATCACTTGGATAATTTTAATGCAGTAGATGCTCAAAATGATGGCCTTCGACTTCAATACACATTTCAAAACGTTTTACAAAAGATTGCTGAACTCGTGCTAAAATATCTTCATTGATGCTCGCGCTTGCATTGATGATTCGTTGACGCATATTCTCAGGTGTAGTCGGTGCTTGTTGATAAACTGTATCTTTTATGTATCCCCATAAAAAAAAATCTGGAGAAGTAAGATCCGGAGAACGGGCAGGCCAATGAACTGGTCCACGACGTCCTATCCATCGTCCAGGATAATCTCTGTCCAATATTTCTCGAGCTGTGACTGCATAATGGGATGGACAACCATCGTGTTGATACCACATATTTAATCGTTCCTGAATAGGTATGTCTTCAAGTAATGTTGGAAGTACTTGATCTAAGAAATATCTGTACTTCCCTCCATTTAGCGTATCTGCAATGAAGTACGGTCCAATTACTCGAGATCGAAAAATACCACACCAAACATTCACAGCCCATTGTCTTTGATGCTCTACTTGACGTAACCATCTTGGATTTTCTGTCGCCCAGTAATGCATATTATGTCGATTTACTTGACCATGATTGGTGAACGTCGACTCATCAGGAAATAATATGTTGATGAAGTTGTTATTGTGCATTTGCGCTAGACCCCATCGACAAAACTGTACACGATTTTCGAAATCATCACCGTGAAGGTCTTGATGCAAACAAATGTGATACGGATGGAATTTGTGACGTTTCAGTATTCGAAGAACACTTCTTCGAGAAATTCCCGAATGGAGTTCAATTTCACGAGAGCTCACGTGTGGATTATTGGCTACTGCAGCTAGTACATTAACTTCCGCATTTTCTCCGCTAACAGTTCTCATTCGATGTCGTTTTTCCCTTGTAACACTTCCCGTTTCTGAGAATAATTTTGTAATGCGTTGAAAATACCTAATGGATGGCGTTGTTCTTTCAGGAAATCGTTCTGCATACAAGTCATATGCTTGTCTGGGGTTCTTATGCACTTCACCGTAAATGTAGATCATATTGATCTTTTCAGAAACCGTGTATCGGATATCCATGATTTTCAATTTGTCATAAACCAAGTAATAATCAAATGTAACTGACAAACTGACTTTCAAAATCGTGAATTTTCACTGAACCCCGTCGTTTGTTTACATCGCGTGAGCTCTGAATGGTGGTAATGTAGACGATTGAAATGTGTTGTGTATTGACAACTTTTGTACGCAACATTCTCCTCCAAGACCCTTCGTTTTCGAGTTATTCGAATGTCAGATTCAAAATGGAACAATATCGATTA
Organism: Gonatopus flavifemur; assembly: GCA_018340375.1. NCBI lineage: Eukaryota > Metazoa > Arthropoda > Insecta > Hymenoptera > Dryinidae > Gonatopus > Gonatopus flavifemur. The sequence continues at coordinate 47,669,482 of JAFFJZ010000003.1, read as the reverse complement.
GAGCGCCATTTTTGCGGATTTCAGGAAAATGGTTCAGACAAAAGTTTCTTGGTTTTTGACCTAGAATCCAAATCTGCAGTAAAAAATATGAGATGCTATTTGAAAAACAAGAGTTGATCTCAGAATGCCCTTGAAGATGAGATTTGAGGTCAAAGCCAAGGCCACCATCGGATGTCCCCCTCGGTACCCTACAACTTTTGTCCGAAAAATTTTCTCGTATCTCACTTTATTTTTGGAAAAAACGCCCGCGACACTTTAAATGCCCCACCCTGTATATTTACACTATCCTAGACCCGTGTCACGTGATCAAATTATGTAGAGATGCTTTCGCGGAAACAAATATGTCTTCAGAAAATGGAATTATTAGTTTTGATTTTGTCAAAGAATTACATAGTATCCAAGAAGGAGAGAATTTCATATTAGCAAATAAAATAAGTACAGCACACATTAATTATTGTAACAAAAAAATGAACGTCCAACTGGCTACACAAACAATTAGTAGTGGAGTGGCAGATGCTATAGATTTTTTTAGAACATCAGGGAATGTTGATTTGATGAATAGTGAGGCTACCACCGAATTTATAAGAGTTTTTGATAGATTGTGTGACATGATGAATGTCAGAAATTCATTTGGTAAAGGGTTTAAATCCTCGTTAGGTGTGTATAATATCCAATATTTTCGCGAAGTTTTTGCAACAAGTTTGGAATATATTTCAAAACTGACCATTGATGGGATATCTGTTTTTCAACATGCAAGGTATACATTCGCTTTAGGGTTCGTCATTGATATGCATAGTCTTTTAAATTTGGCTACAGATTTACTCAATCAAGAACAGTTATCTTATTTCTTTCCTTATAAGTCTTCGCAAGATCACATAGAATTATATTTTTCTCGCATAAGGTCCAAAGGGGGATGGAATGACAACCCTAACGTTTCACAGTTCAAGTGGGCTTTAAGACAACTGTTGTTCCGTAACAGCATTACGGCTAGTTTAAATGCAAATTGCGCAACAGATATTACTCAAACTCCAGCAATTTTGAAGTGTAAGAACTCTAAAAAAAGAAGTGAATTAGTAGTTACTGATTTCCAATCTGACTCTTGTTCTTCTGTTTTGTTCAAAGATTCAGATGATTCAATTGAAGAGACATTGTGTGAACTGCTTGATGGAATGAATTTGTCCACTTTTCGGAAGAATATATTATATTATATGACTGGCTACAATCGTAAATAACATATATGATGATCTTAACTGCCAGTTTTGTCTTGAAAGTCTGATAGAAAATGATTCAATAAATGATGACCAATACGCAATTCATATTAATAAATTTTCCTCGTTCACCGCTTTTTTCAATAGAGGAAAGCTTAGTTTTTCGTCAACTGGAGCATTTCGAGTAGTAGTTGCTGCGGAGAAAGCTTTTCAAGCTCATATTTCAACTCACCAAATGAGTAAACAGAATTTTAAAAACAGTATTATTACTTCCACTTCACAGAGTCTATTACCATGTATTCACGATTTATTTGGAGCACATCCCACCACAGATTCTTCTTTTTCAGAAGACCAACATGAGATTCAGCTAATAAAAGCAATCGCACATAAATATATAATGATTCGAATTCATACGTACAACAAAAATCTATCGAATCATCTTTTAGGAAAACGTGCGATGGAAAGACATAGACTACACAGAATGATATCATTTTATAATGTATAAGTAGGAAAACATTTTGAAATGGGTCGAGAGATATCTAAATATTTTGAATAAGCATGTCGGAACGTGAATTTCCTTTGGTAATCATAGTATGATAGTTATCCTCAGGTTGGCCTCCCATGGACCGGAATTTGTTCCGGTGGAATGACTGTGATCCAATCGCATCTACAATTTCTTATGGAGCGATCTATAAGAAATCTATAAAAGATTGTGCATTGATTCCATTTTCATTCCGCCGCACAGTGACCGATTTTCGTGAGAACTGTGTCAAAAATCTGGAACACTTCGAAATCTGAGCGGAAATCGATAGCGCTTCGTTTCCCGTAGGTTTTTGAGTCGTGGAATCCAAATCCGCTGCCGGAATTTTGATACGGCTGAAGGGAAATTCAATATGGCCGCTGAAAGTTGGGAATCTGGAGGAAAACGCGCAGAAATATCGACTTTAAAGGGTGTAACACTCCAGAATCTGCATGTAAATTGATTCAGCCGCGTATGTTATAGTTTTTGAGGTTGCTAAATTCGAATCTCATGGGAAGATTTCGATAGCATCCAAGGGAATCTCAATATGGCCGCTCAAAGATGATTATTCCATCAAAAACGAGTAAAATGCCGACTTTCCAGGGTGTAACACTTCAGAATCTGCATGTGAATTGGTTCAGCCGCGTCTGTTATAGTTTTTGAGGTTGCTGAATTCGAATTTCGTGGAGAGATTTTGATAGCATCCAAGGGGATCCCAGTATGACCGCTCAAAGATGATTATTTCATCGAAAACGAGTGGAGTGCCGACTTTCCAGGATGTACCACTTCAGAATCTGCATGTAAGTTGATTGAAATCTGTATCTTATGAATTTTTGAGGTGCTATATTTGAATTCCATGCGGAAATTCCGATAGCATTCAAGGGAATCCTAATATGGTCGCTCAAAGATTAGCATTTGGTGAAAAAACGAGTAATCCTACCAAGAATTAATTCCATTACTCGAGATAAGTAGAAATAGCTCTATAATACTTTCCCTCGGCATCACTCAGAGCTAACGACGAAGACGTAGAAAGTTTTGTAGCTCCATGTTTGATGTTTTTTACATTTTACATTTTGTTTTTTTGCATTTTATATATTTTTTAGTTTTTTTGAATATTTTATGTATCGTTTTTTGGCATTTTATAATTTTCCATCCATTCTCTCTCAATGGCCAGAAGTAGATAATTTTTCATTCATCCACATCGCTCTCATCAATTCTCAATAAGTTTCTTGCTTCTTCACTCAAGGGGGAATTTGTTTTGATATGGTGCACCCTCAAGGAACTTATTGAAGGACCTGATGGAACCAACATGTAGTGAATGATATCCCCATTGCATTTCGTTCGAGAAAATAGCCTGCTCTTGTGGGCTCTGGCCTCTTTGAATACTTTATTATTAGCATCTTGAGCTTGCTCTGATAAACAACCGATTGATAGCCCAAAAACTCTCATTATTCGACTTTCGTGAAGCAAGATTTTATGAATAGATGGTGGCATTCCATACCAACTGTATAAATGAACGAACAGTCTCGCAGTGTCCAACGCATATTGTTCAAACTTATTATGGTCAATGTCATGGCCACTTGTTACGACTCGTAATATGGTAGCGAAGCGGTTTATTAGATGAATATCAACACCAGTGATTTCTGCCACTATTTCCGGATTATCGAAAAACCGTCTCGCGGTATTCCCATCATTAGTGGATCCATGACCTTGTTTCACTATGTCCACCAAAATTGAGAGCCTAGATCGCAAACGATCTTGAATTGATCTCTTTCGCATTTCTTTCAACTTTTTGTCATCTCCCTTAGCATAAAATTTTTCAAAATCTAAATTTTGAGCAAGATGCAAAATGCATTTCATGGAGCGTATTCTGGTGTGAAGTGTTGGAAGCCTGAAGTAAGAATTAGTCTCGTTACAAGGCATTTTCTGAACTCTCTCTCAATTGTTCATATCATTAGGGGTAGCTCGACATATATTACACGATGTAGATGAGGCTTGGGAAGTAAAGACGTTACACACTTTTCCATCTACCATCGTACAATACAATTTGTGCGAGACTTGGACTTCCTCCTCATAAACAATTACAGATGTGGGCTGTAACTGCGAAATCGCCTCCTCAATGTTATTATATCCTCTGAGAGTGTTTTCTGATGTCTCTTTTGTGAAGTTGAATTTCGAAGGTCGACACAATCTTGTCGATGATGGTCTGTCATTCCTCCACAATATGTGCCCATCCTCACAGACTATGTTGAGAGGGACATATGAAATTAGAAATACTGACCTATCACCAGTAACTGGGATTGAGTTGTCTGACCATTTCTGTTTAAATGTTTGTTGACCAGAACATCCATCCAATCCCCATTTCCCCCTCAATATTACGGGCTTTCGTTGTACTATTTCCAAGGTTTCTGGTGTCAACAATAAAAAGACCCTCCTCGCAGTATGATCGAGCATTGTCTGCAACCCCACCGCGGTTGTACATCTCACATGCCACTCTATCAAAACAACTAAAATTGTGGTAACTCTTACTTGATTTTTAAATCGTCCATATATTTCCTTGAGAAGAAGTAAATTTTACAACTTTTTTTCCTCGGTGCATTATTTATTATCCATTATTATCAGTATTGATTTCCCATTCCAAACCAAAATCACAATCAACCCACATCTGTAATTGTTCATGAAAATGAAATCCAAGTCTCGCACAAATTGTATTGTACGTTGGTGAATGGGAAAACGCCCTGCGCAGTTATTGCAAGACGAGAAGTCATAAGTTACAACAGGCTCTCAGCGTATTGATTCCAATCGAATTAGATGTTCACACAGATACTTTCCTATCGATTTTCAATACCTATTTTAGTTTAAACAATATTTTTAAACAAACAATTTAAACAATAACCAATTGAATACTCTACTGTATAGAGGTCGCACTGGGTACTATTATATAATTTTCATAAACTAATGATATCCCAACAATTTGTCGCGAGGAACAATGTCGTGTTTTACACTCCAGCGAAAAAAGTTATGTGAATGGATATGGGCGGAGGATAGGTCCAACAACTCCCGTTCTAGATTGGATATAATCATCTGTAAGATAAAAGATACGTTTGGCTATAATACCATTCAATTGGAGAAACTTCGAGAATATTTGAATAACAACTCTTTGAGACAATTCACGAAATATTACAACAAAGTTCGTCGATCGCAAAGTACATTTCGAGAAGAATACGAAGATTTCATGAAAGAGATAATCAAATACGAATTCCGGAATGATGCAATGAGCCCTACCCAATGTGCTCTGGAGATGAATTCCGCTGGAATAAGGCAAAACGTTGATCGTGATCGAAAACGCGGTCGACCAAGAGTACCAAATCAAGAGAGCTCAAGGAGTACAATGTATCGGAATGCCAGAGCACTCCGCTCGAGCTACTCCCAGAAAACATTGCTCAAAGCTATTGAACCTGAAGATTCACGACCTGAAATAGAGGTCATCACTCACATGGAGGATTCGATTCACTTCCCAAATAAATTATTAGTTAACTAAATCAAAGTATGAACTCCTTAGAACTCACAAAATTGGATTACTAGGAAGTAAAACATACCCTCCATATGAAAAAATATTATATGCGAAAAAACTGTGCTACCCCGATCATATCGACGTCAATGAATATGGTGCGGAGGTTAAATTGCAGTCAATGCTTGATCATACTGCGAGGAGGATCTCTTTATTGTTGACACCAGAAACCTCGGAAATAGTACAACGAAAGCCCGTAATATTGAAGGGAAAATGGGGATTGGATGTATGTTCTGGTCAACAAACATTTAAACAGAAGTGGTCAGACAACTCAATCCCAGTTACTGGTGATAGCTCAGTATTTCGAAGTTCCTCCAATTGAATGGTATTATAGCCAAACGTATCTTTTATCTTACAGATGATGATATCCAATCTAGAACGCGAGTTGTTGGACCTATCCTCCGCCCATATCCACTCACATAACTTCTTTCGCTGGAGTGTAAAACACGACATTGTTCCTCGCGACAAATTTTTGGGATATAATCAGCTTATGAGAATTATATAATAGTACCCAGTGCGACCTCTATACAGTAGAGTATTCAATTGGTTATTGTATCAAACTAAAATAGGTATTGAAAATCGGTAGGAAAGTATCTGTGTGAACATCTAATTCGATTGGAATCAATACGCTGAGAGCCTGTTGTAACTTATGACTTCTCGTCTTGCAATAACTGCGCAGGGCGTTTTCCCATTCACCAACGTACAATACAATTTGTGCGAGACTTGGATTTCATTTTCATGAACAATTACAGATGTGGGTCGATTGTGATTGTGGTTTGGAATGGGAAATCAATAATGATAATTATGGATAATAAATAATGCACCGTGGAAAAAAAGTTGTAAAATTTATTTCTTCTCAAGGAAATATATGGACGATTTAAAAATCAAGTAAGAGTTACCACAATTTTAGTTGTTTTGATAGAGTGGCATGTGAGATGTACAACCGCGGTGGGGTTGCAGACAATGCTCGATCATACTGCGAGGAGGATCTTTTTATTGTTGACACCAGAAACCTTGGAAATAGTACAACGAAAGCCCGTAATATTGAGGGGGGAATGGGGATTGGATGGATGTTCTGGTCAACAAACATTTAAACAGAAATGGTCAGACAACTCAATCCCAGTTACTGGTGATAGGTCAGTATTTCTATTTTCATATGTCCCTCTCAACATAGTCTGTGAGGATGGGCACATATTGTGGAGGGATTACAGACCATCATCGACAAGATTGTGTCGACCTTCGAAATTCAACTTCACAAAAGAGACATCAGAAAACACTCTCAGAGGATATAATAACATTAAGGGGGCAATTTCACAGTTACAGCCCACATCTGTAATTGTTTATGAGAAGGAAGTCCAAGTCTCGCACATGTTGTATTGTACGATGGTAGATGGAAAAGTGTGTAACGTCTTTACTTCCCAAGCCTCATCTACATCGTGTAATATATGTCGAGCTACCCCTAATGATATGAACAATTCAGAGAAAGTTCAGAAAATGCCTTGTAACGAGACTAATTCTTACTTCGGGCTTTCAACACTTCACACCAGAATACGCTTCATGGAATGCATTTTGCATCTTGCTTAAAAATTAGATTTTGATAAATTTTATGCTGAGGGAGATGACAAAAAGTTGAAAGAAATGCGAAAAAGATCAATTCAAGATGGTTTGCGATCTAGGCTTTCAATTTTGGTGGACATAGTGGAACAAGGTCATGGATCCACTAATGATGGGAATACCGCGAGACGGTTTTCCGATAATCCGGAAATAGTGGCAGAAATCACTGGTGTTGATATTCAGCTAATAAATCGCTTCGCCACCATATTACGAGTCGTAACAAGTGGCCATGACATTGACCATAATAAGTTTGAACAATATGCGTTGGACACTGCGAGACTGTTCGTTCATTTATACAGTTGGTATGAAATGCCACCATCTATCCATAAAATCTTGCTTCACGGAAGTCAAATGATGAGAGTTTTTGGGGTATCAATCGGTTGTTTATCAGAGGAAGCTCAAGAGGCTAATAATAAAGTATTCACAGAGGCCAGAGCCCACAAGAGCAGGCTATTTTCTCGAACGAAATAGAATGGGGATATCATTCACTATATGTTGGTTTCATCAGATCCTTTAATAAGTTCCTTGAGAGTGCACCAGGTTAAAACAACTTCCCCCTTGAGTGAAGGAGCAAGAAACTCATTGAGGATTGATGAGAGCAATGTGGATGAATGAAAAATTATCTACTTATGGACATTGAAAAAGAATGAATTGAAAATTATAAAATGCCCAAAAACGATACATAAAATATTTAAAAAAACTAAAAATATATAAAATGCAAAAAAAGAAAATGTAAAATGTAAAAAACATCAAACATGGAGCTACAAAAGTTTCCACGTCTTCGTCGTTAGCTCTGAGTGATGCCGAAGGAAAGTATTATAGAGCTATTTCTACTTATCTCGAGTAATGGAATCAATTCTAGGTAGGATTACTCGTTTTTTCACCAAATGCTAATCTTTGAGCGACCATATTAGGATTCTCTTGAATTTCCGCATGGAATTCAAATATAGCACCTCGAAAATTCATAAGATACAGATTTCAATCAACTTACATGCAGATTCTGAAGTGGTACATCCTGGAAAGTCGGCATTTTACTCGTTTTTGATGAAATAATCATCTTTGAGCGGCCATATTGAGATTCCCTCGGATGCTATCGAAATCTCTCCATGAAATTCGGATTCAGTAACCTCAAAAACTATAACATCCGCGGCTGAATCAATTCACATGCAGATTCTGGAGTGTTACACCCTGGAAAGTCGGCATTTTACTCGTTTTTGATGAAATAATCATCTTTGAGCGGCCATATTGAGATTCCCTTGGATGCTATCGAAATCTCTCCACGAAATTCGAATTCAGTAACCTCAAAAACTATAACATCCGCGGCTGAATCAATTTACATGCAAATTCTGGAGTGTTAAACCCTGGAAAGTCGGCATTTTACTCGTTTTTGATGAAATAATCATCTTTGAGCGGCCATATTGAGATTCCCTTGGATGCTATCGAAATCTCTCCACGAAATTCGAATTCAGCAACCTCAAAAACTATAACATACGCGGCTGAATCAATTTACATGCAGATTCTGGAGTGTTACACCCTTCAAAGTCGATATTTCTGCGCGTTTTCCTTCAGATTCCCAACTTTCAGCGGCCATATTGAATTCCCCTTCAGCCGTATCAAAATTCCGGCAGCGGATTTGGATTCTACGACTCAAAAACCTACGGGATACGAAGCGCTATCGATTTCCGCTCAGATTCCGAAGTGTTCCAGATTTTTTACACAGTTCTCACGAAAATCGACCACTGTGTGACGCCTCAGCTCTCACCTCCACACCACTACACTTTTCTTTTGTCCTATTTTTCTCACTAAATTACCCTTTTTCTCGCACACCTATCTCTATTCACCTTGCCCATACACTCGTCACCCGGAAGTCCCCCAAATTCAGTGGAACATATTTAGAAATTAATTCTGTGTTCTAGTGGTCGTTAATATTTCGTGAATATCGCAGATCCTTCCTAAAGTATTTCTGAAAAATTGTTGGGAAGTGGATATTCGGTAATTTTATTGTGCACGTTGCAAGGCGACAAAATCATACTCTTCACAAACTTTCAAATTTCTTGATATCCCAATGATTGATTCAAGCTTTCAATTTATGGATGGAATCACTTCATTTGCAATACGATTGTAATAACAGGTACATTCAAGGTTTTATTCTGTGTTATTCATGATCATGTGCTCATATACCCTCAAAGTTGCTGAAACATTTATCTTCTTAAACGTGTCTTAATCAAGACATCTTTCAGAAATTTTTCCAAAACTTCTAAAAGATATTTTCAAGAACTCTTCAATAACGTTCCCGAAGATCTCTGAATCGAGACATCTTTTGGAAATGTTCTACAAGATGTCTTTCCAACACTTCTAAGAGATATATCTTCACCGGGACAAGGTTTACTCAAAGTATCATACAACAAGAGATCAAATATGCTTTTGCGAAAACATTTCTAGTTTGTTCGAGGAACTTGAACAGTCATATGATGCAAAAGAGTGGCGGTTATTCATTGACGGTAATAAAAACAGTTTGAAAGCAGTTCTTTTGCATGATGGAAACAAAAAACTGTCGATACCCTTTGCACATGCTGTTAATACTAAAGAAACCTATGAGACAATGGTCGAATTATTGGAATTCATCGATTACGAGAAGCACGATTGGAAGATTTGTTCTGATTCAAAAGTAGTGGGCATGCTATCTGGAATGCAGCAAAGATACACAAAATATTGTTGTTCCCTATGTCTCTGAGATAGTCGTAATCACGAACATCATTATAAAAGAAAATAATGACCGAAAAGAAAAAACCATACGGTGGGTGAGAACAATGCCAAATATGTGGCTCTCGTAAAGAAAGGAAACATTATTCTCCCGCCATTACACATCAAACTGGGGCTTCTAAAAAACTTCGCGCACTGAGAAGAATGCAGGTCGAAAATATAGGAATCTTTAATCGAGATTTGAGAATATTTACTAAAATCTGAGAGTTTTTCTTAAATGCATAACAAAGACAAAACGTTCCACTTTTTTGTGGAATTTTATTCGAGAAACAATGAGAATCTATCAATACTTAATAAAGAATTGAACATATGAGTCATCCCATATCAGATTCACAACTGAAATTTCAATTCCAACGAAACTTTTTTCTCGCGTTCTAGAAAGGAAAATAATCGATACGTATTTTTTCATTTTGATCGGATACCTTCCATTTTCGAGATACGATTTTTTGAAGTTTTGGAGTTGAATAAATCGAACATTTTTTCATCCCTGATACTTAAAAAACCTTTGGATTTGGAAAAAACTTTCGAATCACAAGAATTTGTATTTTGTGCGATCTCACGAACTAGATATATGAAAAAAATTTTTTTTGTTATTTAACCCATTTATTTTACGGATGTTAGAAATAAATTCAAGTTCCAAAAGAAGGACATGCTTGAAGTTAATTTTTCCATAATGTAATTCTTCATCACTCCCCATGGAATGTCTCATAAAAATTTCGAAGTGGACAGCTCAATAGTTTTTGAGATATGATTCATAACGTAGAACCACATCGGCTTCAAGCGCGGAAAATTGCATCGTTCACACTGAAGTGTTCATTGCCGAGCGCGTGTCAACATGTTTATATGAATTTATTTCTAAGCATCTATGAAATCCACATAGCACGGAAGTTGAAAAAGAATTTTTGAGAATTCATATTGAATTTTTCAAGTCCCAGTTGAATCCTTTAGGATCTCTTCCTGATTTGGTGTGCTGTATGGAATGTAAGTTGATAAATTCACATATTTCGTGCATTCTCTTACACAGTAGGTTTGCTTATATGCGTTTGTGTAAGGAGAACTCCATTCATTCCGCGTATAGACATAAGTACGGGTATGGTATAACAATTCGAACCATAAAATATTTACACACCTCGATAAGGAAAAACAGTTCGACAAAAGTTTTGTTTTATAATGAATTTATTATTCATTGCATCCTCGAACTCGCAGACCTAATGATGTTTAAATGATGCACAACTAGTATATATTTACTAATACTAGTATTCTTAGACGAACGCATAGAAGCAAACATACTGTGTAAGAGAATGGACAAATTATGTGAATTTATAAACTTACATTCCATACAGCACACCAAATCAGGAAGAGATCCTAAAGGATTCAACTGGGACTTGAAAAATTCAATATGAATTCTCAAAAATTCTTTTTCAACTTCCGTGCTGTGTGGATTTCATAGATGCTTAGAAATAAATTCATATAAACATGTTGACACGCGCTCGGCAATGAACACTTCAGTGTGAACGATACAATTTTCCGCGCTTGAAGCCGATGTGGTTCTACGTTATGAATCATATCTCAAAAACTATTGAGCTGTCCACTTCGAAATTTTTATGAGACATTCCATGGGGAGTGATGAAGAATTACATTATGGAAAAATTAACTTCAAGCATGTCCTTCTTTTGGAACTTGAATTTATTTCTAACATCCGCAAAATAAATGGGTTAAATAACAAAAAAAATTTTTTTCATATATCTAGTTCGTGAGATCGCACAAAATACAAATTCTTGTGATTCGAAAGTTTTTTCCAAATCCAAAGGTTTTTTAAGTATCAGGGATGAGAAAATGTTCGATTTTTTCAACTCCAAAACTTTAAAAAATCGTATCTCGAAAATGGAAGGTATCCAATCAAAATGAAAAAATACGTATCGATTATTTTCCTTCCTAGAATGCGAGAAAAAAGTTCTGTTGAAATTCGAATTTTTGTTGTAAATCTGATATGGAACTTTCCAAAATTCGCGCGTGAAATCTTACAAAAATAGTAACAAAATTCCAATATCCTACTATTCACTCTGTGAAATTTCATATGCGACTTTTGGAAAGTTCATATGTTTCTCTATTCTTTATTAAGTATTGATAATTTTTCATTGTTTCCCGAATAAAATTTCACAAAAAAGTGGACCGTTTTATCTTCATTATATTATAAATATTCTCAAATTTTTATTAAAGTTTACTATATTTTTGACCTGCATTTTTCTCCGTGTGAGAGCGTTGAACAAAAAAGGGCAAGCATTCACTCATCTAAGAACCCTGTTCGAAAATCTCTCCACCGCGAATATCAAAGAAGGGGTTTTCGATGGTCCACGAATAAGAAAACTGATGTAAGATGAAAAATTTCTGCCATATTCGCCCCCTAATGGAACTGCAGCCTGGAATTCGTTCAAGTCAGTTGTTTCTGGTTTCCTTGGGAATAATAAAGATCCGGAGTATAAAATGATCGTGGCCAATTTACTTAAGGATTATGCAGAAGTAGGTATACAATACCGTTCTTCTATTCCATTCTATTCCATCTTTTGTCATATGTCCTGTATCCCTTGACTCTTCCTAACAGGAGTGAATATGTCTCTCAAGATCCATTTTTTACATTCCCACTTGGATTTTTTCCCGGAGAATCTCAGTGACGTGAGTGATGAGCATGGTGAGAGATTCCACCAACAACTCAAGTCCATGGAGCAGCGTTGCCAGGGATCTTGGAATGAGAGAATGGTGGGGTATTATATTTAGTTTCTCATAAGAAAAACAGAGATGTATTAAAAAATAAACGACAATCGAGGAGTCAAAATTATTTCCAATAAACCCATATTATATCAAAATATTGAAATGAAGAATAATTAAATCAATCAAACTGGAGCATACGCTACAAATAAGATAGGAGTCCAAGGATAAGAAAAGCGGGATTTTGGTACTTGAACATAAACGATTGTAACTTCGGTAATTTTCCATGAATTTTCTTTTGTAAATACCTTGTTTTCTTCCTTAGAGTACTGAGAGTATAACTGAACATATTTCCATGATTTCTATTTTTTCTCGGCAAGAGAGTGACTTTTTTATTTTCATTTTCCTTAAAAAACATGATTGTTTCCACATATTTCGGTTCGTTGCACTCAAACTACCTAATTCATTAGTAACGACGACAATGATATTCATTGGCAATTCAATTATGTTCAATTTGAGACCTCATACAATCAGATTCGCCATTTCCAGCTCGAGATATACCTCAAATAGTAAAACTATCGTCGGGAAAAAATTTTTAAAATTCGAAAAATTCATAACTCGAAAACCTATCCATAAAAAAAGTTTTTACTGTGATTTTCGAGTTCAGCGAGCCAAAATGCATAACAGAAAGATAATAGCATTCAATGTACAGACAATTTTTTTTATTTTGTAAACTAGTGTAATTTATGTAGAATTACATATGAATCGTGCATAAACTATATTGAATCCAATATAAATTATATATAATTTTGAAAATTTTTCCCCTTGAAGACTTTCTTAAGGACCGGCGTCAATTCTCATGATAATAAAATTCAGGTCATTCTTTCAATTTTCAATATAAATTATGGTATATTATTATAATTGATATCGCTGAACACATAACATAGAAGAATATACAACCATACAAAACAATTTCATAATTTGATTTACTATTAAAATATTTATTGCCTTGACCTTTATACATACAACAGAGACAATTCGTGGCATTAATCATCGCACAAATCTCAAAGAAGGGTTGAATTGTGCAATACGTATTGCAGAATTCAATAATATAAAATAAAATTTTCCAGTGTGTTCTCATTATATGAAGTCATTTTCCTTGGATCTGGATTTTCATTCAATATCATGTTCCTCAAGAAGCATGGAATTCTATGCAGGGCATTCTGTGGAACACAGTTCACTATTGTAGCGTTCGTACGTTGACGAAGTTTTGCATGCAGTTCTTATATTGAAGTTCATATTTAGGATCCAGAGGTTTCGCACAGGCATAGGCACCAAATCGATGAATACGGATATAATCGTCGCAATCGATTTTGTTGTCAGCTGTGCAATCCTGTTGGGAAAAGAAATATGGTTCGAATTATATGTATTCTAATAGTGTGAATATTTATATAAACTTAAAGATATCCACGTTTTATTGAATACTGTTTACTTTGGCACAACAAATTTCAGTAAAATTAAATAATTGCCTACCAAATGTAATTCCATTCAAACATCTGGGTGTCCAAGGTGAACAAAATTCAATAAAAACTCAATTCAGAATGAAAATAGATCCCAGTTGATTCTTTTTCTTAAATTTTCAAAATTGGTTCTATCAACTCAAGACATTCTTTAGGTAGACCGCGATTATCCCGAAAGTTAAAATCCCGAATAGAAGTAATCCCGAAAAAATTTTGGTGACATTTTATCTCATTAGCGCGTGACTAGTAAAATATAGTTATCTTTCGGGATTACTCTTATTCGGGATTTCGACTTTTGGGTCTGTTAGATTGGTAGTACCGTTTGTCACTGAATACATAGTTTTCTAATCAATCAAGTTTGCGAACGCTATACCGTATAAGTACCGGATGTTAATTGTCTGTCTCTTTGTAACCACCAATCATGTACGACGTAAAATTTACCACACGTGCAATGTATCTTTTATATTAAAATATATATTTTATAATATTGACTTAAATAACTTGTTTAATGCAATACTCTACAGGTTATGGGTACAGTTCGTAAATGTAAAAAGTATATATATTTTGTGTATGAGACTAAAATTCATCACGGTAAACAGTTATCTAATGTCGAAACACGTGTTGACATAACCTTACTTTCATTTTAATTGTTCCTTCTTTCCTGCGTTCGATTCGTGTGAATCTTCGTCATGCCTAATGAAACAAACGACCAGACTCCACGCACTACCACATCTTTGTCGACGTTAGTGCCAAATATTGGAAAATTGGAAGGCCAACAAAATTATGGGAGTTGGAAGTTTGCTATGAAAATGTACCTCATGCTCGAAAGCCTTTTTGGTTATGTTGATGGTACTATCGCAATGAATGATGCAATACATACAGTGCGCGACCAAAGTGCATTAGCAAAAATATGCCTTGCTATTAAACCAAATTGTTACATCCACGTGCAGAATGCCAATTCATCTAAAGTCGCGTGGGATAACCTAAAAGAAGCATTTGAAGGACGAAGCATAGCTACTGTTTTTGAAATGACGCGAAAACTATTTAATACGAAGCAGGATAGTTTTTCTTCGATGAAAGAATATGTGACTGATATTCTCGTTACCATTCAAAAATTGGCCGACGTTGGTGAAACGATTGAGGATAAGTGGGTTTATAATGATGAATGGTGTCTCTCAAGAATATGAAACATTCGTATCCACAATCGGTCAACAATCAAGAGAAAAATTAAAATCTGAAGGAATAAAATCAGTTTTATTGAATGAAAGTGAAAGACGTCGTATTAAGGCAACCGATACTTTATCGTTGAATCAATCTGTCATGCTAGCAAATGACAGAAGGAAAGTGAATAAGAAATTCCATAAACGAAAAGGAAGCAAAATCCATTGTTACAATTGCGGGGATCCGTCTCATAAGAAACCCGACTGTCCAAAGCTCAAGAGGGAAAACGAGCAGAAGGTATGCTCAGTTTGCCACCACGAGCAACCATCCAATACCACCACTTCAATTGCATCGGCGTTGCTCACAAATATCTCATCTTCAGAATGGGTCATCGACTCTGGAGCCACATCACACATGGTGAAGGACAACAACCATTCCATCAACTTCGACGAGCATCACAACACGTTGATCTCCGTGGCCGACGACACAAAATTAGTGTCCAAAGGAATAGGAGACGTGAGATTTGATACTCGTACGAACAGTTACGGTCAAACTACAATCGTAAAGGATGCAATGTATGTACCAGATTTGGCAACTAATTTGCTTTCCGTGAGTAAAATCACCGATAAAGGTAACGTTGTATTGTTCGATAATAAATCATGTACGATATATGATAAGAAAGATTTTATTGTTAAAGGAAATATACAAGTTACAGGTTCGAAGAGATCAGGCTTATATATTGTAGATAATCTGTGCAAGGAACCAGTGAGGGCAATGAGTGTCAACACCTTATCTGCACAAGAACCCTGGCATAAACGTTTGGGTCATCTTTCTCGTAAAGGAATGAGACAACTAACAAATGGTCTCGTAGATGGAATCAAATTTGTAGAAGATGACCAAAAGGTATGTGTGACATGTCTCGAAGGCAAACAGACGACCAAGCCTTTCCCTAAGAAGGGGAAAAGACCTACGACGAAATTGGAGTTAATTCACTCCGATGTCTGTGGACCCATGGACCCACCATCATGGGGTGGTGCTCGTTATTGTGTCACTTTTATCGATGATTTCACAAGAAAAACTTTTGGTTATACGATCAACAATAAAAGCCAAGTTTTTTCAAAATTTCTCGAATTTAAAGCTCGAGTTGAAAATCAAACCGGTAATAAAATCAAATGCTTAAGATCTGATAATGGTGGCGAGTACATGAGCAACGAATTTAAAAATTATCTAAAAGTCCATGGGATCCGTCACCAAATTACAGTACCCTACACACCGCAACAGAATGGGGTCGCAGAACGTACAAACAGAACCCTTTGCGAACGTGTTAGGTGTATGCTATTTGAGTCTAATCTCGATCGAAGATTTTGGGCAGA
The DNA here is from genome assembly GCA_018340375.1 of Gonatopus flavifemur. NCBI lineage: Eukaryota > Metazoa > Arthropoda > Insecta > Hymenoptera > Dryinidae > Gonatopus > Gonatopus flavifemur. Next base: position 47,653,046 of record JAFFJZ010000003.1, on the reverse strand, counting down.
AGCGATGAGTACTGCCATATATTTAAAGAATTTGTCTCCAACTGCTGCGGTGTGTGGGGCAGTTCCAGAGAGTGCTTGGCGGGGTGAAAAAATTGACATTTCGCACCTACGTGTATTTGGGTGCCGAGCCCAGGTTCATATTCCTAAATTAAAACGGAATAAATTAGATAAAAAGTCAACATCCTTGATTTTTGTAGGATATTGTCTAGACACCAAGGGTTATCGTTTAGTATCAATCTGTGATCCGAAAAATGTAATTATCGCTAGAGATGTCGAATTTATTGGAAATGAAATTAGTTCTCGACTCATTCCTAAAGAGTCTGATGCAATAAATTCTAATGAACCATCTGGAAATGCAAATATTGATAATAATATTGAATTCGAAGTAGATGTGCAAATGAATCACACTAAAATTGACCAATTAGACGCACATGAGATAACTTCTGGCAGTTCCGATCCTTCCAGTAATGTTAGCTCCGAGAACGGTGGTTTTGTAACGCCATCTGAATCACAATCAGCTAACGAATCATTTGATGAAGATGATAGCGTCAGTTCACACGCTCATCGACCTCAACATCAAATTTCTCGGGAGAAAAATGTAGAAGTTGAGCAAACAACGGAGCGAAGATATCCGAGTCGTACGAGAAAATCTCTAAGATACGATGATTTTGAATATTCCTTTTTAGCTGTCAGTCCTCATGATCCCCAGAATTTTGATGAGATTTATAGTAGGTCGGACCGTGTGTGCTGGGAAAAGGCTATGCAGGAAGAGTTAAAATCCTTAAGTCAAAACAATACTTGGGAGTTGGTGGATCGACCTGATAATCGGAACGTAGTTAAATGTAAATGGGTATATAAACTCAAAAAGGGCGTCGACGGCTCAACCAGGTATAAAGCTAGGTTGGTCGCCAAAGGTTTCACTCAGAGACCAGGGCAAGATTATGATCAAACCTTTGCTCCAGTAGTTAAAACCTCCTCACTTAGAGTTCTTTTTGGTTTGGCCGCAGAATTAGATCTAGAAATAGATCATGTTGATGTCACGACTGCATTTCTGAATGGTGACTTAGATGAAACTATTTTTATGGAGCAACCAGAAGGTTTCGTTGACCAAGAAAAAGGGAACAAAGTTTGTAAGCTCAAAAAGGCCATTTATGGGCTGAAGCAAGCAGCACGTTGTTGGAATGAAAAAATTCTTCTTTTTCTTGTGACACGAGATTTTATTGGATCTAAGTATGATTCTTGTATTTATATAAATAAGTCTAAAAATAATTTTACTGTAGTTGGTTGACATGTACATGATTTTTATATTTTCTCAAACTCGATTGATGAGATTCGTGGTCTGAAATTAGCACTTGGAGAATTATTTGAAATTAAAGACCTAGGTGCAATCAAAGAATGTTTAGGAATGAGAGTCACTAGAAATAGAGAGCAAGGTACCATTAAACTAGACCAAGAATCTTATGCCGAAGATATTGTTGAAAGGTTTGGAATGATTGATTGTAAATCTGTTGCTACACCTCTTTGTACATCTCAAAGATTGACCAAACCGGAGAATAATGAACAGAATAATGTTTATCAGAAATCGATAGGTAGTTTAATGTATCTTTCCGTTTGTACACGTCCTGATATTTGCCACGCGGTGAGTTATTTGAGCCAGTTCAATACATGTAACGAGAGCGAACATCTAACCGCTGCTAAAATGGTGGTTAGATACTTGAAAGGTTCACTAGGTTTGGGCTTAGTTTATCGCAAAGGCGAGTCTTTATTGAAAGGCTATGCAGATGCTGATTATGCTGGCTGTGTAGTTGATAGAGCTTCATTTACTGGCTATGTCTACATGTTTGCGGGTGCAGCTGTTGTTTGGAAGTCTAGAAAGCAGCGAACGAAAACCCTTGCTGATAGCTCCACTTTTGCGGAATACGTTGCGATAAGCGAATGCGGCAAAGAAGGTGTAACCCTCCAAGGTCTAATGACCGAACTATATAAGGACCCTGGAACTTTAACTATCTTCAATGATAACCAGGGAGCGAATAAATTATGCTGTAATGGAGCGCAACATGGGAGAAGTGAGCATATCGATGTTAAATATCATCAGATTCGTAATTGGATTAAGGGCCATGTGGTTCGTGTAGTTTACTTACCTGATACAGACATGATTGCGGATATGTTTACTAAGGCTCTGAATGATTCTGAGCATAAGTTTTGTGTAAAGGGTGTAGGTTTAAGTCTATAAACTAGTTTCTATGCTTACTGGATTGAGTGAGGGTGTTAGATTGGTAGTACCGTTTGTCACTAAATACATAGTTTTCTAATCCATCAAGTTTGCGAACGCTATACCGTATAACTACCGGATGTTAATTGTCTGTCTCTTTGTAACCACCGATCATGTACGACGTAAAATTTACCACACGTGCAATGTATCTTTTATATTAAAATATATATTTTATGATATTGACTTAAATAACTTGTTTAATGCAATACTCTACAGGGTCAACCAAGTTTCAGGTCAACACGCTTTCGGGATAATCGCGGTCTACCATTTTTTATTTAGAGAATATTTATAGACTAAAAAAAATACGTTAGATTTATCTTCATATAATATCCTTGGATTCCAATGTTAAAATAGCAGATCCTGTCACAAAAACCAGAGAGAGCCTTGTCTAGGGATGGAAAATTTTCATAAAAGATCGATTTTTGGAATCGACTAATCGGCAAAAAGAATCGAGTTACTCTGATTTGATTCGATTCCTCGTCCACAAAGCGGAAGCCCCCAAATAATTCATTCGCGATATAGTTCCTCCATTATTGACTCTTTTAAAACGTTCCTTTCTGGGACACGAGATTTCAGAACATTTATCTGTCGGGATAACTGAACTTCGATATAAAATAGCTTTACAGATTGGGAACTTAGAACACGTTAAAACGAATGCAGTTATTATTTTTGGTAGACACCAGCGAGTCGGGCACACAAACGGCGCACAAGGCAGTTGACCCGAATTTCAATGGCCCGAAAGTATGTACAGTCGGTGTAACAAGTCCGTTTACAGTTCTAACGGAAATATCTTTGAATACGGTAAACACCCGTTGGACCGAAAGCCCGTTAGGCTGAAACACCGTCGGACCGAAATTTATTTGACCGAATGACAATAATCCGAAATCTTACTATACGTTACTAGTCGTGTGCGAATAAAACAAGATGTCACCAAGACTTTTTCGGATTATTGTCATTCGGTAAAATGAATTTCGATCCAACAGTCTTTCGGCCTTACGGGCTTTCGGTCCAACGGGTGTTTACCTTTAAATACGCTGTTATTAATGAATTTTTAATATTTTTCTTCGATTGTATACCTTCATATATGTTCCTTCTATCATTCAGATGGATTAGAAATTATCAGATAACAGCAATAACGCATATTATATGGAGATATTTTCGTTAAAATTCAACGGACTTGTCACACCGACTGTACTTCCACGTTTGTGTAGTGTGAGTGAAGTCTTCGTTTCCGATCTGTGACCACTAACTCGACCATATGTGAATAGACCCAAATGGCTGTTGACCCGGAAGAAAATAAACTCAAATGGAATTGAACCGAAAAAAATTGGTGACTATTATGATGATTGGAACATGACGTTTTTCCATTTATTGTATTTCACAATTTGAATACAAGAGGTCTCCATCATACGATATTTGACCTATTTCTACATGAGTATACACCTTAATACTATCAGTACGTTTTAGTGTGTAAAAAAACCTCTATATATATCTGGTTACATATCTTTCATACTATTCTATTGGTTGATCTGACAAACTTATACACAGCTATTGAAGCTTTCAAATTTTGGTTTCCCATAAGTGTAAAAACGCTAGTAGGTCTTGGCACTTTCAGTAAATCGAACTCTTCAAATAATTTAATTTCATTTTCCTTATATAAATCATAGCAAAAAATAAAATGGTCAATGGTTTCAATGTTTTCATCACATTCGCACTTGGAACTTTCCACCATATTTTTCCTCCACAAGGACTCGCGTACATTAAAGTGATTGTTGGAATAAGCGTGTATCTATATGTACATTATGACCACTGAGCGCGACATCTATATTATTTTTCTTTTTTACCGACAAGTCAGTCGTCTCCGGAGCGTGATATAGCGTGTACGCGTCGTGCCTTTGTATATCTCCCTTTTCAGTATATTTTGTAATATAAAAATATAATCAATAATTCATTACACACTGTTTTTTCTCAATAGGTTATGGGCCCAGGTCCACATATAACGCGTAACACGTAAATGCACGGAAATTTACGAAAACATAGTAACACAACAAGACGCATACAAAATGGCTATCGTTCACGGTGTTCCAAATATCGGAAATTTAGTGGAAGACAATTACGAAACTTGGAAGTTGCAAATGAGAAGTGTGCTAGTGTGTAATGAATTATGGGCGTATGTCAACGGAAATTTAGCAAGAACTGAAGAGAATGGTGACGATTGGGACACAAAGAACGAAAAAGCGCTCGCGTTGATTTTATTGTGTGTGTCCAAGAGTCAACTAACACATATAAAGAAGGCCACAACTGCCAAAGCAGCTTGGGATGAGCTAAAATGTGTATATGAATCAAAAGGGCCTGTGCGTAAGGCAGCGCTGTATAAACAATTATATCGTATGAAAAAAGAACCTGAAGTATCGATGACTCAATACATCAGTAACTATGAAAGTAAAGCCGAACAATTAGAAGAATCGGGAATACAAATTCCAGACGACTTGTGGTCGATAATGTTGCTTAATTCTTTACCATCAGAATTCGAGAATTTCTGCATAGCGATGGAGTCACGAGATGAAATTCCTACAGTAAACACGTTAAAATTAAAATAAATCGAAGAAGAAGCGCGTCAGTGCGAAACAGATGGAAACATCTTTGGTGGTAGCAATGTGACAACGACGCGTTGACAGTGTCAAATCAAAGTCGCGAAAAATATTCAAATACATATAATAAGAATTCGAGTTCTGAAGAAAAAAAATTCAACGGTACGTGTTTTAACTGTGGGAAGCAAGGACATATAAACCGTCAGTGTAAATCGAAATCGAAAAACCAAAAGTTCACAAGTCGGAGTGATACGATGCCGGCAATAGCGTGTGCTACCGATTTGATGAAACCGAACCAGTGGTGTCTCGATAGTGGCGCTACTAAACATATGTGTCGTGAAGAGAATTCATTTTTTAGATAAAGATGTGTGCAACGATGTGTACACAGCTACAGATGATCGTATTGAATCTTTAGGCATTGGTGATCTAAATGTGAATGTGAAATTGAATCAAAATTCAATTAACGAAATTAAGCTGAAAGAAGTGTTGTGTATTCCAAAATTGAGGAATAACTTAATGTCCGTTCCGGCTATTACTGATAACGGATATACAGTGATTTTTGACAAAGATAAAGCTGACGTGAAACGCTCTGATGGACCAACAGCTGTAACGGCCAAACGACAAGGACAACTACCCATACAGCACCACAGATCTCAGTAATGTCTGAATTACATTTCGATCTTTCACCTTCATTACATTTCAGTATACTTTCACAGAAATATGTCCAAAATCTGTCAATTGAAATGTTACCTACTCGCAATGTCTCAGATATATTACGAGACAAACATTACAATGAAATATTTCATAAATATTCTTGGAATATTGCAGAAATAATTCAGAAATATTGCATTGAAATGTAAGATTAGCGGACATTGTAATATTTCTGAAGAGACTTTGAAACCTCGGTGTGACATACAGCAATGTCATAGAAATATTTCAATGTTTCAGATGTTAGATTTCTGCAACCTTACCCACACAGCACCAAAGATCTCATTAAGGTTGCAGAAATCTAACATCTGAAACATTGAAATATTTCTATGACATTGCTGTATGTCACACCGAGGTTTCAAAGTCTCTTCAGAAATATTACAATGTCCGCTAATCTTACATTTCAATGCAATATTTCTGAATTATTTCTGCAATATTCCAAGAATATTTATGAAATATTTCATTGTAATGTTTGTCTCGTAATATATCTGAGACATTGCGAATAGGTAACATTTCAATTGACAGATTTTTGACATATTTCTGTGAAAGTATACTGAAATGTAATGAAGGTGAAAGATCGAAATGTAATTGAGACATTACTGAGATCTGTGATGCTGTATGGGTAATGAGATCTTCGGTGCTGTGTGGGTATATATCGTGCAGGAAACTACGAACCGTACTATGTTATCCAGAGACGAAAAATCAGAAGACCTTTTGAGATGGCATCAGAGATTTGGTCATTTGAATATTTCTGATTTAAAAAGGATGAAGGATGAAGGTATCGTGGATGGAATCAGAATCAATTCTTCTTTGAAAGAATTTGAATGAGAAATTTGCAATCGGTGCAAAATTCATCAATTACCTTACGAAACGTCCACAAATCGAACGAGTGCACCTCTCGAAATAGTTCATTCAGACATATGCGGACCCATGCAAACAGGATCATTAGAAGGAACAAAATATTTTGTATCCTTCATAGATGATGACTCTTGATATATAGAAATATTTATGCTTAGAAATCGATCAGATGTTTTGAAGGTTTTCAAGGATTACAAATTACGTGTGGAAAGAGAAACTGGTTATGAAATTAAAAAATTACGTACTGATAATGGACGTGAATATTTATCCCGTGAATTTGAGGATTTCCTTAAACAAGAAGGCATTTCGAGACAGCTTAGTGTCGAGTATACCCCGCAGCAAAATGGTATCGCGGAGAGAGCCAATAGAACGCTTGTAGAGATGGCCCGATGTATTATGGTACAAGCAAATTTGCCCAAGTCATTGTGGGCAGAAGCATTAAGTTCGGCAAGATTTATTCGAAATAGATGCACTACTAAAATTCTTAATGATAAAACACCTTACGAAATTTGGACAGACAAGAAGGCCTATGTTGGATTTCTCCGAATTATAGGCAGTAAAGTGGTAAGAGAAGCAAATTCGATCCAAAAGGTGAAAGATATATTTTAGTGGGCTATTCAAATGAGTCTAAAGCGTATAGACTATGGCGTCCTGGAACGAAAACAGTAATCAAAGCAAGAGATGTGCGTATGTCTGAAAGTTTAGAATTAGTTTGTGACGATACCTTGATTGATATTTGCACTTTCCCGACACAAATCGACATTAAACCAATCGAAATCACAGAAGAAGAAGACGTTTCTATAGATAAAAACGGAAAGCAGCTTAATCAAGATTTACCAAACAATTGTGAAGAAGAGGAAAGAGAGTGCGAGTCAAATTTACCACAAAACTTCAAACGAGGACCCGGTCGACCAAAGATCGAACATACTTGCAAAGTAGGAAGACCGAAAAAGGTTTACAAACAAGTCCCGATAACAGATCCAAACACAGTCAGTGATGCATTAAACAGAGACGATGCAGAAGAATGACTATTAGCCATGCAAACCGAATACATGAACTCAGTAGAAAATCAGACGTGGGAACTCGTATCTAGACCCAAAAATAAGAAAGTTTTAACAAGTAGATGGGTTTTTAAAATAAAGAAGAAACATGACGGTTCTATCGAGAAATATAAAGCTAGGCTCGTTGCAGGCGGACATTCACAAAAATATGGAACTGATTACACTGAAGTGTTTGCTCCAGTCGCCCGTTATGGAAATATACGAACTTTGCTTGCTTGTGCTGTTAACAAAGAAATATTTGTCCATCAAATGGACGTGATTTCAGCTTATGTGCAAGGTGATCTCGAGGATGAAATATATATTGAACAACCGGAAGCATTTATTGAAGAGGACGACAACGACACAGTCTGCAGATTGAAGAAACCTTTATATGGCTTGAAACAATCAGGGCGTGAATGGTATTTTAAATTGAATTCAACCTTAATGGAGCAAGGGGCTAGACGTAATGAAGCAGATCCATGTATTTCTGTATTCGGTAATGGTGAGAATCGTGTTATTTTGATTGTATATGTTGACGATTTAATTCTTGCCTCAAAGAATTTTGACAGACTTATGTTGACGATTTAATTCTTGCCTCAAAGAATTTTGACAGACTTATTGAAATCAAACAAATTCTGAGCTCCAAGTTCAAAATGATCGATTTGGGTCCAATAAAAGATATTTTGGACATACATATTGGAAGAAATGGTGATACCGGAAGTATACATCTCTCTCAAAGGAAGTATATTGTGGAATTACTTCAAAAATTTAATATGAGTGAGTGTAAATCAATATCTACGCCTCTAGACCCAAATCTTAAAATATCCAAAGAAAATTCAATTGAAGATGAATATGAAATGGAAAACAAACCGTATCGAGAGTTGATGGGTGGATTAATTTATCTTTCAAATGCAACCCGACTAGACATTTTATATGCCGCAAATACCTTGAGTGGATATTGCTCCAATCCATCTCTCCTACATTGGAATTTGGCGAGACGTGTGTTACATTATTTACAAGGAACAAAGGATTATAGGATAACTTACAAGAAGAATGAAGAAAAACTAACAGGTTATACGGATTCAGATTGGGCTGGAGACATTGATGATAGAAAGTCTTGTAGTGGCAATGTTCTGATTCTGGCAAACGGACCTTTTTCTTGGAGAGCGAAGAAACAAAAATCAACGGCGTTATCCACAATGGAAGCGGAATACACCGCTTCATCAGAGATTTCAAGAGAAATCGTTTATGTAACAAGACTGTTAATTCACATGCAGTTCAACAATTTTATTAATTTCCCTATTAAAGTGTATTGTAATAATCAGAGTGCTATAAAATTATCTAAAAATTCTGTTTTTCACGGTAGAAGTAAACACATTGATATCAGTTTGCATTATGTTAGAGAGTTAGTTGAAAAGAGAATGATTGATGTAGAGTATTTGAGCACTGAATATATGATAGCAGATATTTTTACGAAATCTCTATCGAAAATCAAGCACAATGTATGCGTTGATTTATTGAATCTTAATAAGTGGAATTCGAATAATTCATGACAATTTTTATTTATGTGTAATAGTACAAAATAGTCGTGCACAGTGATAGAAGAGGTGTTAGAATAAGCGTGTATCTATATGTATATGATGATCACTGAGCGCGTCATCTATATTATTCTTCTTTTTTACCAACAAGTCAGTCATCTCCGGAGCGTGATATAGCGCCCTGCTGAAAACTGCTGTTGAAGACGCTCAAGATTTCGAACAGTATCAGTGAGTATCTGAGTGTTTCCGCGAGTACGGCTGCCAAGGAAAATGAGTGCAGATTGAAAAAGAAGCAATTCCTGACAGCATTTGTGATTGTCAGAAACAAACAGAATGCACAAGCTTGAAAAATGTCAGTTCCTTGCAGCAATCGTGATATAATGAAGAATCCCGTACAGCACAACCACCGATCCTCCACCTAAGACTTCGGTGGACCACAGGTGGAGAATTGTTGGCGAAATGGGAGCCGTGGAAATAAGGGAGAAATAAGGGAGAGTCTCCGTTGAGGCAACAGAGAGGCGACGGAGAAATGTCCACATGCTGTACTTTCAGTAAAACTTGAATTCGTGAATTCATACATTCAGATTTGGTTACGTAAATGCACCATTAAGAATTATATCGAAAATACAGGGGGCGGACATTTCTCCGTCGCCTCAACGGAGACTCTCCCTTATTTCTCCCTCATCTCCACGGCTCCCATTTCTCCACCAATTCTCCACCTCCAGTCCACCGAAGTCCTAGGTGGAGGATCGGTGGTTGTGCTGTACGGGATGATTAGACTGAGAATGAAATGACTGTCTGAAATGTTGATAGTTGTAAAACGTATTCTGAACAATAAGTTGATTCATAGCATGAGACTGTATGTGGTTGGAGAAGCTGTTCGGAAATTTAATTGAAACTGATAGGATCCACATGTTGAACGACAAGTTTGCTCTTATACGCTGTTACAGATCCAATATCTGAACGAGTCAATCCGAATTCCGAGAAAAAATATTATTAAATGATTTCGTTGGTATCGGCTGAAAGAAAATCATCACGTTGTATACCGGTTGGAAAAAATAAATGATTTATTGAATGTGAGAGTTTCTGACGAGGAATGCGGTTTGAAATGTTCGTGGGCTTTGACAGGGTTTACATGTTGAACAATAAGTCTACTCTTATACGCTGTTACGGATCCAATATCTGGACGAATCAATCCGAATTTCGGGGGAAAAAAAATAATTGAACGTTTTCGATGGTATCAGCTGAAAGAAAATCATCACGTTGTATACCGGTTGAGAAAAATAAATGATTTATTGAATGTGAGAGTTTCTGACGGAGAATACGGTTTGAAATCAAATCCACAGTTAAAATGAATCCTTTTATGCAAAAATGGTGATTCACAAAATTTTTATAAGTATAATGATTATCCATTTCTTTGTACTCAATTTATCCAGTACAGACCAGTGATGCCAGCATTTGGTCGACCGAGTCGATTTACCCTCTCCATCAGACCATTTCTCGTCCCCACCTTCCCAGCCGGGTGTACGCACACATTGAAACCCGTATTCATGTGATTCGGAACCGGTCGGTTCACTTCGAGTCGGCTCGGACAATCGAGAGAGAACCAACTATCCGTCGGTCTTTGTCTTCTCAATATGTTTCACGATCGGCTAACTCCGTGCAAGATCGGAAAAAGTTTGAAGCCCACGCGGTCGACTTACCGAGAAGTTTCACCGCTTCTTCTCTTCCAAGCGGAAATTTTATTGTAATCAGTATCGAACTGACTTACCCGGCACCCCGGGCAATTCTTGGCCGGGGCCCTTCGATATTTTTTTCGTTTTTTTTTCAATTAAAGAGCCAGTTCAATAATGATTATTAAATTATCACGATGAAATATAGATTTGATGCATAGCATCAGTTAATTGAATTAAAATCGGATATAAGTAAATAATTTTTCAATTATTATTAATTTTTCTAAATTTTATAAGATTATTGGTTATTCTTATGACTGATTAGGGGTCGTCCATAAACTACGTGGCCAATGAAGGGGGGGGGGGAGGGGTAAGATGAAATGCTACGCTGAGCTACGTGGGGGGAGGGGGGGGGGGGTGTTTCCGGGCCACGTGGTTTCTTTCAATCTTGTATTTGGGAGAAAATTCGGCACATTTACTCAGAAAAATAATTCATTTAAATATGAACTGAATAGGAATTCCTTGATTCAAATAAATTCTGTTTGGAATTAAAGCACTTTTATTGTAATGTGATGAATATTTTATTCCAGTGAGATGAAAATTCTACTGAGTTCACACGGAAAGAATTCGCGAGATTTTATGTCACCCTCCGTGATTTTTCATCTCGAAACTGACGTGAAAAAAACCAACCGATGTTCGATTTTTCATCTCCAACTGCGTGATTGAAGATCACCAAACTGCTTGATTTAAAATATCCAACTTTACGGTGAAATAATATCACCCGATTCAAGATTTCTGTTCTCCGATGTTGTCACGCTTTTTCACGCAGTTTCGATATGGAAAATCGCGTAAAGTTAGGTGATCTGATATCTCGCAATTTCTCTGGGTGCAGATTCGAATAAAAATTTATGCGATTGAAATGGACTTATTTGATACAAGCACACAATTCTTCTCAGTATAATCGTATATAAAAAAAAAAAAATAGCGCGCGTAATACCAAAAATCGAATTCAGTTAAAACGAATCGCGGTAGGAATTAAAATTGGTGCGTGGAGTGCCCCACTCTTGCCTAGCACGAGCTGCAGTACTGCAGTGTTTTGTTTTTCTCTTGTGAACACATAGCGGCGAATGAAGCCATTTGTGCAATAATCGAGTGGAGAGCATATAACATATAAAATGTCATTATATTCGCGACTTTTTGAAGCTTATCGCAAGTGCCATGGTGGTGATTTTTCCAAACAAAAAATTCAAAACGATGTAAATAATTTGTGGAAAACTTCGAAGGAGAATGAAAGTGCTTTCCCTGCCAATGCAGAAAAACAAGTCTCCGAGCTGCTACAAAAAAAAACAAAAAAAGATGCAGCTCTTCTCAATTTCTTCACTCGACAGGTAAAACATTTAGCATTCATTTGAGAATCAGTTACATATCAGTTTGATATACATATCTTCGATTGGAAAAAAGTATATTCGCCAAGATGTATATGTATACGTATACATACGTATATACGTATATGTGTATATGCATATGTTCGCGTATATGTATGCGTATATTATTTTAACAATTTAACTCAATTTAAATCGAATGAAGTGTTCATTCAAAAACGTTGTGATTATGTGACTTGTTCGAATTGTACACATTTATAGAGTATACAGATTTTTTTTACGAATTCAATTTTTAGCAGCCCTTGCGTGATAATGCTTCCGCATCCGACAGTCTGTCTTCTTCTTGTGCCATCGCTGAATCAGCATCACCGTTACCTTCGAATTCAGAAGTGGATACACCTTCATTCACACAAGTTGACTATCCTATAAAGAGTAATAAAAAGTAGATTTTTCGATATTCAAATCATTACTATTCGCGATTGAACAACTACGAAGATATGATCTTGTTTTTTAAAAAAATTTCAAGAATGCTGATTGTCAAGTAAAAGCATATTTCAAATTCAAATGTCATCTCACGTAAAATTTTGAATGGTTAATACTTCCATTAGCAAACGTTCTGCAACAAAACATAATAACAAGAATTTCCTTTAGCATCAAAAATATCGAGATACATGTACGATAAGAAAATTTCATAAAAATGAGATATTCTCCTTACCATGAGAGGAAAATAATGTGTTCGTATTTCCCTCGTTACAGTGAGTTTACGAATATGGCGTTCTCTTTTGAAATGATCTTCAGCTTTTGAACGTTCAAATTCCAGTGCATTGAGAACGATCATGTTAAAAATAACAGTATGCATAGGCTCCCTCAGAGATCTTGAACCTTTAATCTCATCCATGTCTTTTTTAATTAAAAGACTCAATGGTATGAGTAAATTTACTCTTGTAACTTTTTGAAGTAACTTTTCTCCAAAAATAAAATGAGATACGAGAAAATTTTTCGGACAGAAATTGTAGGGTATCGAGGGGGACATCCGATGGTGGCCTTGGCTTTGACCTCAAATCTCATCTTCAAGGGCATTCTGAGGTCAACTCTTGTTTTTTAAATAGCATCTCATATTTTTTACTGCAGATTTGGATTCTAGGTCAAAAACCAAGAAACTTTTGTCTGAACCATTTTTCTGAAATCCGCAAAGATGGCGCTCTAATCGATATTGTTCCATACTGAATCTGACATTAGAATAACTCGAAAACGAAGGGTCTTGGAGGAGAATGTTTCGGACAAAAGTTGTCTGATTCCAAGGGGGACCCCTTGAACTGAAACGGAGGTGATGGGGTATAACAGACGAAACACAACACATTCCAATCGTCTACATCACTTGGATAATTTTAATGCAGTGGATGCTCAAAATGATGGCCTTCGACTTCAATACACATTTCAAAACGTTTTACAAAAGATTGCTGAACTCGTGCTAAAATATCTTCATTGATGCTCGCGCATGCATTGATGATTCGTTGACGCATATTCTTAGGTATAGTCGGTGCTTGTTGATAAACTGTATCTTTTATGTATCCCCATAAAAAAAAATCTGGAGAAGTAAGATCCGGAGAACGGGCAGACCAATGAACTGGTCCACGACGTCCTATCCATCGTCCAGGATAATCTCTGTCCAATATTTCTCGAGCTGTGACTGCATAATGGGATGGACAACCATCGTGTTGATACCACATATTCAATCATTCCTGAATAGGTATGTCTTCAAGTAATGTTGGAAGCTCTTGATCTAAGAAATGTCTGTACTTCTCTCCATTTAGCGTATCTGCAATGAAGTACGGTCCAATTACTCGAGATCGAAAAATACCACACCAAACATTCACAGCCCATTGTCTTTGATGCTCTACTTGACGTAACCATCTTGGATTTTCTGTCGCCCAGTAATGCATATTATGTCGATTTACTTGACCATGATTGGTGAACGTCGACTCATCAGAAAATAATATGTTGATGAAGTTGTTATTTTGCATTTGCGCTAGACCCCATCGACAAAACTGTACACGATTTTCGAAATCATCACCGTGAAGGTCTTGATGCAAACAAATGTGATACGGATGGAATTTGTGACGTTTCAGTATTCGAAGAACACTTCTTCGAGAAATTCCCGAATGGAGATCAATTTCACGAGAGCTCACGTGTGGATTATTGGCTACTGCAGCTAGTACATCAACTTCCGCATTTTCTCCGCTAACAGTTCTCATTCGATGTCGTTTTTCCCTTGTAACACTTCCCGTTTCTGAGAATAATTTTGTAATGCGTTGAAAATACATAATGGATGGCGTTGTTCTTTCAGGAAATCGTTCTGCATACAAGTCATATGCTTGTCTGGGGTTCTTATGCACTTCACCGTAAATGTAGATCATATCGATCTTTTCAGAAACCGTGTATCGGATATCCATGATTTTCAATTTGTCATAAACCAAGTAATAATCAAATGTAACTGACAAACTGACTTTCAAAATCGTGAATTTTCACTGAACCCCGTCGTTTGTTTACATCGCGTGAGCTCTGAATGGTGGTAATGTAGACGATTGAAATGTGTTGTGTATTGACAATTTTTGTACGAAACATTCTTTTGCAAGACCCTTCGTTTTCGAGTTATTCGAATGTCAGATTCAAAATGGAACAATATCGATTAGAGCGCCATTTTTGCGGATTTCAGGAAAATGGTTTAGACAAAAGTTTCTTGGTTTTTGACCTAGAATCCAAATCTGCAGTAAAAAATATGAGATGCTATTTGAAAAACAAGAGTTGATCTCAGAATGCCCTTGAAGATGAGATTTGAGGTCAAAGCCAAGGCCACCATCGGATGTCCCCCTCGGTACCCTACAACTTTTGTCCGAAAAATTTTCTCGTATCTCACTTTATTTTTGGAAAAAACGCCCGCGACACTTTAAATGCCCCACCCTGTATATATATAGGACTGAATTTTTCAAAAGGAGTAATGAGATTCATATTGAAAACATAACCTCAAATTATTGACAGGTATGTTGATTTACTCTTGATGTTGAATTGTTCCTCTTAATTCTCAATAAATTTTTCATAATTTTTTCCAGAACGTTTGAATTATACACATAATTAAGAGTGTGTGATGCGTGTATTATATTCGAAAAATGAAGTTCGTGCATATTAGTTATTTACGTGCATGAACTGAAATTTCAGAAAATCTTTCACGTCTTTCTTTTGTGAAAGACATTGTGTGAACGATTTGAATTGTTTTCAAGATCTCTCGGGATACTATATTCTCAGAATATAATTAGGATTAATTTCAACTGTACAGTTTCAGAGCCAGAAGTGCATTTCTAATATATTGTAGGTATGTTACGTTTTTTTTTATTGCTGATTGTTTCTTACTGAAAATATATTTTTCCTTATGTCAGAAAATATTACTCCCTTCAGACCAGGAATGTATGTAAAATCTTGGAAATATTGGGATGATATATAAAAAAAAACAGCTAATCTTAAAAAAAAAACTCTCGACTTTCAAGACAAAAATTTCTGTCAAATATCACTCTAAATCTTGTCCATGTCTTTTTGATTTGCAAAGATCATTTGGAACAACCCCAGTACTTTTATGACCTATCAAGGAGCTGGATATGATTAACATGACGGATATTGGTACTCAAATTCAAACTATTGACTGGTATGTTAATTCACTCTTAATCCTAATTGTGCATCTTGATTTGTAATGACTTGTAACAATTTTCTTGTAGATATTGTAATATATACACATAAGAGCGTTTTATGCTTTTATTATATGGGAAGAATTAAATTTGTGCATTATAGCTATTTACGTGCACTGTAATTTCAGAGAATCTTTCACATCTTTCTTTGGTGAGAGACTGTGAACGGTGTGAACTGATTTCAAGATTTCTTCGCGTAACATATTTTCAGAATATAATTAGGACTCATATGAACTGTACAGTTTCAAAGCTAGAATTGTATTTTCAATGCACTGTAGGTACGTTAAGTCTTTTCTTTTGCTCAGTTGTTTTTACTGAAGATACGTTTATATTTCCTTGTGTAAAAGAACATTTTCCATTTCAGACCATGATTGTATGTAAAATTTTGGGAAAAGTTAGGATTATATAAAGGCTAGATAGCTAATTTGAAAAAGAGAGCTCTTGACTTGGGAAACAACTGTGCATCAAATTTAACTTCAAGTGTCGTTCACGTCTTTTTTATTGGGAATTATCGTTTGCAACGACTAAAATACTTTTATGATCCACCAAGAAACTGTACATAATTAATATAATACATATAGTATACATAGTATTGGAAGTATGAGCTGATGAAAAAAAATGTGTTCTCTCATGTAATGACAGGTATCTTATTTTTCATCTACTTTTCTCAATATTTCTACTGAAAATGATTTTTTTTTCATCGCAGAACATTTGATAATGAGCGAATGCATCTTTCGAAACGTCACTTGCAATAATATTTCAATTCGAAGTACAGTTTCACTGCAATAACGAGCATTCTTGAAATTTTTTCTGAACTTGGGAAATAGTGTAATGATGGATTTTATAATTTTTTTGGGTAGATAATAAACGTGGACGTAATACGACTATTGTAACGAGCGATAGCGAAGAAAGCGATAGAGATTGTGAAGTGTCTAATATGACTATCAATCGTCGGTACACCACTCCTGCTCAAGATACGCTGAAAACGAAGATAAGTTTTTTAGAGAAAAAATTAATTGCAGCAATAGAGGGTCGGGACTCTGGTCTTGCTGAAACAAATATTCAACAAGATATTGACACGTTGAGAAAAGAAATAAATAAAGATCAAAGAATACTCAAAATGAAAGTGCGCAAAGTTCAACGCCAGAAAAAATATAGAGATGAAAGACAAAAAGCTTTGAATCTCCTGCCAGTGGAACATCCGGAATTAGCGAATATTTTGCACGTGAGTTGACAATTTACTTTTCAGCAATGATTTATTTCCAACTATATACAGTTGATAAATTGTTATTTTCAAAAAAATTTGATGTTTCAATTGTGTTTTTTGCTCAACTTATCGAAAGTAACATAAGTGAGTCATATTTCGTATTTTAGATTTAATTGACTTACATGTTATGTATTTTAGGTCCGCAAACAACCTGGTCGACCACGACTGGAGGTTGATCAACCAGAGCTTTTAAAAACTATTGTTGAGATCGCGATTTTTGGTGGAGCTGCTGCCGATCGACGACGTTCGGAATTAATACGGAGCTGCAAAACTCTGGATGACTTACATGACGAGCTCAAAACACGCGGTATTTCAATATCACGAAGTGGTACTTACCTTCGTCTCCTTCCTCGGAATTCAAATACAATGGAAGGTAAAAAGCATGTGAGCACAGTGCCAGTGAAGCTTTGCCGAGCTCAAGCTGACGCTAGAAAGGAACATTGCGACGGAAAATTCTGCACAGCGTCAATAAAGTAATGTATGTATTCCAATTGTATTTATACTCACCACATGATATATCCTGCAGAAATAAGAAATCAATCTTCTTCCAATTATCACTCATTTAATTGAAATACAATATTGTTTCACAGATCATTAGAACAAATAATTTCAATTCTTGGGTCTAGTCAGGTAGCTGTGATATCGCAAGACGATAAAAGTAGAGTTCCACTTGGTCTTACGGCGGCGAATAAACAAGCTCCTATATTGATGCATTTAGAGTATAGGGTTATTCTGCCCGACCACGACTGGGTTATAGCACCACGTCACAAACTGATCCCGAGTGTCTACGCAGGGATCAAGATAGAAAACGGCAAAATGGGTGATCCGAAGACGATAACTTATTCAGGGCCTACTTACATTGCCATTCGCAGTGCCAAACATTGTTCAAGTACCGCAGCATCCCACGCTTTTGATTTTCGAAAATTAATGCAAGTGGAATCTTTCAAAGAAATACTTTATGGTATAAACTCATGTAGTTCAAATATGGAATACAAATTTTATACACTTCCAATTCTTAAGTTTTAATTGAAAGTAATTTTTAGACAACGGTGGAGAACAAGTGAAACCGATCGTGGTAATTATGTCCGATGGTGGGCCAGACGAAAATCCGCGCTACAAAAAAGTTATTATGCATGCAATAGATCATTTTAGAACCTACAATTTGGAATCTATGTTTGTAATCACAAATGCTCCTGGAAGAAGCGCATATAATCGCGTGGAAAGGCGTATGGCTCCTCTGAGCCGTGAATTAGCCGGCCTAATATTACCTCACGATCACTATGGTTCACATCTTGATAACTCTGCTGTGACAACCGATTACGAGCTTGAAAAGAAGAATTTTGAATTTGCTGGTCAGACGCTTGCAGAAGTATGGAGTAACATGGTCATAGATGGATACTCAGTTACCGCTGAATATGCAAGTGCAGAGTGCATTGCTGACGAACCAAATGAAGTATCATCTGCGTGGTATGATGATCATGTCCGAGAGAGCCAATATTTTTTACAGGTATTAACTACATCGTCATCACTCAAAATATTTCATTTTATCCCATATATATTTATTACTCGTTTAGAGTGAGGAATTTTATGATCTTATGTATCCATATTCAAAAAAAATTTACGTGCATTGAGGAAGAGAATCTGTGCTCATATACAACGTATTTGGATACAGTAAAATTCAAGAGTCGTGTTAAATCAATTGATTTCGTAATTCTGAATCAATTGAATGACCAATTGTTCAATCATTTGTAATTGATTCTTATTTTTGAATTAGTGGGGACGATTACATATTGAATTTTACCATATCCAAATACGCTGTATTTGAGTACACGGATATTTTTTCTCAATGTGGAACTGATTTGCAGATTGTTAAGTGTAATAGTAGAGATTGCTGTGGTGATTGGAGGAGCAATTTGAAAAATGTTTTGCCCATGAGCAATGGTTTTCTTCCACCACCCTTCCCATTACGCAGGACCAATGATGGCCTGCTTGTAATCCCTGTCCCAGAAGAAACCACAGAAAAGGATACATTTCCCGATCTTCTCATTAGGCTATGCAGTGGGTTAACACCTGTTACAGAAACGGGATTTCCAGTACCATATGATTTTTATTGCTCTTCAGTGCAGGATGAAATTACAGGTAAATATTGCTCATTTTCGAGTTTTTTGTATAACTGTTTGACAAATTCACGCTCTTGTTCGATTTCGACTATTATTTTTAGGAAGGACATGCGATTCATGTGGTGCATACTTTGCCACGAAAAAACAAAAAAAAGTGCATGCTGCAGAAATTCATGGCAGATCCACTCATCCAAAGCAGCGAGCAAACAGAGTCCTTGCCAAACGAGACACAGAATTACTGTGTGAACTTGATTTATTACAACCTGTAGTAGAGTGGCTTGAAGAAGATGATGTTGAAATCAATACCACTTTCGATATGCCCGATTTTGAAAATGAGAATACGTTCCCGATTATGAGCGATTTACACGAATGGCTACTCTGACCATTTGTGAATACAAACGATTTAGAATTATAAGAATAATTCCATTTATCATTATAAAAATCATTGATTATTTTTTTCAGTCTCATATATAAATTACCATGATATATGGATAAATTGTCATTTATTGAAAAAAAAAACTACGTGCCCAGAGGGGAGGGGGTTGAGACTAAAAGCCACGGTAGACCACATGGGGGGAGGGGGGGGGGTCAAAAAGTTGCAAAAATAGGGCCACGTAGTTTATGGACGACCCCTTATGAAGCTTTCAAGAACTCCTATATGTATTGTATAAAAATTTTCTAATAGTTACGCATTTCTAAGCATTATTTTAAATCTTGATGATTTTTCAATGAATTTCATCAGAATTGTCAATCAATCGATGGTTGAAAAATTCCGAGATAGTTTGGGGATCTATGATAAATGTCCTGCGGTGAATTCCATAATTTCCCCCTGATAAATTGATTTTCAGAGATCACTATGATATTCCAATGAGGATAATCAAATCAACATCGATTATCAGATGTTGATCAACATCAAAATAATGAGACTGAATATTCAATTGATTGAGTGCAAATTATTTTCAATGGACTGAATAATTAGATTTGAGCATTCAAATTGATATTTCATCATTTCACGCACTATCAGTCTCTTTCCTTCGCTGCATTACTTCATAGACCTAATATGTGGATCGAAATATTACAAGACCCCATAGCCTAGCGGCAAAAGACATGGTTCTTGCGAAAGAACGGTCGGGTTCGATTCTGTGTGGAGACATTTCATTTTTTTTGTCATCTCTCTGGTGAATAATTAAATTTCACATCCGAGTATTATTTTTTATGTCATTACATCGTCATGTTATCAATAATCCTGATCTTTCAGAATGCACTTGCGGATTCGACCAAGTACAGGTCCTAGTCGATTGGAAATTTCCCAAATATTCGTGTCCATGAGATATACACAGTAAAAAATTTTTCGTCAAATTTAACAGACAAGCGAATAACCATTTTTCTTCACACTCAACGTGTGTTGATTCCAGAGTGACACTCAAAAAGTGTTAATTTGAACTCGAATAACATTTTAATGTGTTGAGAATAAATCGATCGAACAGCATTTGATCAGTGTGTTAAATGAACACACAGAAGTGTTGAAGATTCAACACTTGAATTTTAACACGTAGTTAAATATTCAACACTTGAATTTTGACACGTAGTTAAATATTCAACACTTGAATTTTGACACGTACTTCTTTTTTACACAATGACGGAATTTGTTTTTACTGTGTAGACCGATCGATGCAAAATCTTCTGAAATGAGAAATGAATAGCACTCCGGAGGAACGTTTCTGAAAAAGTGCACTTGCAAATTCCATCAATTCCTGTGACGAATTGATGAAAAAATTTCAAAAATTTGTGTCCATCGAATAAAGACCGATCGATTCGAAATCTAATGAAATGAAAAATTAAATCACTTCGGAGGAACGTTCTTGAAAAAGTATACTTGCAAATTCCATCAAACCCTTTGACGAATTGATGAGAAAATTCCGAAACTTTGTCTCCGTGGAATATAGACCGATCGATTCGAAATGTTCTGAAAAGAAAAACAATGAATATCACTTCGAAGGAACGTTTTTAAAAGAGTGTACTTGCAAATTCCATCAATTCCTGTGACAAATTGATAGAAAGAATTTCAGAAACTTGTGTCCATCGAATAAAGACCGATCGATTCGCAATCTACTGAAATGAAAAATGAAATCACTTCGGAGGAATGTTTTTAAAACAGTGTACTTGCAAATTCCATCAAACCCTTTGACGAATTGATAACAAAATTTCGAAACTTTGTCTCCGTGGAATATAGAACGATCGGTTCTGAATCTCCTCACGGAGTGCAATGGATTGTAAGGAGTATCACAAACATCATGAAGGCTGGAATATTTCATAATATATTTTCGAGTATGAGGACAAGTATCTAGATTATAAGTGTTATAAGTACAAGTATCCATTTCTGATGAAGGTGTTTGTTTTGGGGTAGATGGTACTGTCAACCAGTAATATATCGATTTAATAACAGCAAGGAAAAAAAGTTAGTTCCTAAGATAATATAAGATTATTACAATTACTATCTTCAGTTGCTTGAATTAAGAAAACAATAATATGAAATCGGAAAAAAAAGATATTCTTCAGGACATGAACCCGCCAAGATAACACACGAAGAATTGCTTTTCAAGAGCGAGAATAGAACTCTTCAAGAACTAATGAATTCATATAGAGCTCTGGAGGAGTTCAATCTGTCGGACATCAACAAGTTCCTTGAGAGTACTCAAACAATACTTCCGATATTCTCGAAGAGCTTGTTAAAGTCCGACAGATTGAACACCTCCAGAGCTCCATATGAATTCACTAGTTCGAGAAGAATTCTTGAAGGGTCCTATTCTCGCTCTTGAAAAAGAATTCTTCGTGTGTTATCTTGGCGGGTTCATGTCCTGAAGAATATCTTTTTTTTCCGATTTCATATTATTCTTTTCTTAATTCAAGCAACTGAAGATAGTAATTGTAATAATCTTATATTATAATAGGGACTAACTTTTTTTCCTCGCTGTTATTATATTAATATATCACTGGTTGACAGTATCACCGACTCCAAAACAAACACCATCATAAATGGGTACTTGTAAGGTGACAGGCCCCATTAATGAACACCTTAACCCCCATTAGCGAACAATCGTTTATCTATTATATCTTTCCTATGGCATATTATTCTGAATTTATTTACATAACAGCGGTTGATTTAGTATCCAGTCAGTCATGCTTGGATAAAATTAAAGCACTAAATGAAAAGTACTATGAATCAAAAACCAAAACGTTCATTAAAGGAGTCGCGTTCATAAATGGGGTCATCTACCTTATACTTTTTTAAAAACATTCCTCCGAAGTGATTTCATTTTTCATTTCAGTAGATTGCGAATCGATCGGTCTTTATTCGATGGACAAAAGTTTCTGAAATTCTTTCCATCAATTTGTCACAGAAATTGATGGAATTTGCAAGTACACTCTTTTAAAAACGTTCCTTCGAAGTGATATTCATTGTTTTTCTTTTCAGAAGATTTCGAATCGATCGGTCTATATTCCACGGAGACAAAGTTTCGAAATTTTCTTATCAATTCGTCAAAGGGTTTGATGGAATTTGCAAGTATACTTTCTCAAAAACGTTCCTCCGAAGTGATTTAATTTTTCATTTCATTAGATTTCGAATCGATCGGTCTTTAATCGATGGACACAAATTTTTGAAATTTTTTGATCAATTCGTCACAGGAATTGATGGAATTTGCAAGTACACTTTTTCAAAAACGTTCCTCCGAAGTGCTATTCATTTCTCATTTCAGAAGATTCTGCATCGATCGGTCTACACAGTAAAAACAAAACTCCGTCATTGTGTAAAAAAAAAGTACGCGTCAAAATTCAAGTGTTGAATATTTAACTACGTGTCAAAATTCAAGTGTTGAATCTTCAACACTTCTGTGTGTTCATTTAACACACTGATCAAATGCTGTTCGATCGATTCATTTTCAACACATTAAAATGTTATCCGAGTTCAAATTAACACTTTTTGAGTGTCACTCTGGAATCAACAGACGTTGAGTGTGAAGAAAAATGGTTATTCGCTTGTCTGTTAAATTTGACGAAAAATTTTTTACTGTGTATATCTCATGGACACGAATATTTGGGGAATTCCCAATCGACTAGGACCAGTACTTGGTCGAATCCGCAAGTGCATTCTGAAAGATCAGGATTATTGATAACATGACGATGTAATGACATAAAAAATAATAATCGGAAGTGAAATTTAATTATTCACCAGAGAGATGACAAAAAAAAATGAAATGTCTCCACACAGAATCGAACCCGACCGTTCTTTCGCAAGAACCATGTCTTTTGCCGCTAGGCTATGGGGTCTTGTAATATTTCGATCCACATATTAGGTCTATGAAGTAATGCAGCGAAGGAAAGAGACTGATAGTGCGTGAAATGATGAAATATCAATTTGAATGCTCAAATCTAATTATTCAGTCCATTGAAAATAATTTGCACTCAATCAATTGAATATTCAGTCTTATTATTTTGATGTTGATCAACATCTGATAATCGATGTTGATTTGATTATCCTCATTGGAATATCATAGTGATCTCTGAAAATCAATTTATCAGGGGAAATTATGGAATTCACCGCAGGACATTTATCATAGATCCCCAAACTATCTTGGAATTTTTCAACCATCGATTGATTGACAATTCTAATGAAATTCATTGAAAAATCATCAAGATTTCAAATAATGATTAGAAATGCGTAACTATTAGAAAATTTTTATACAATACATATGGGAGTTCTTGAAAGCTTCGTAATCAGTCATAAGAATAACCAATAATCTTATAAAATTTATGAAAAATAAATAATAATTGAAAAATTATTTACTTATATTCGATTTTAATTCAATTAAATGATGCTATGCACCAAATCTATATTTCATCGTGATAATTTAATAATCAGTATGGAACTGGCTCTTCAATTGAAAAAAAAACGAAAAAAATATCGAAGGGCCCCGGCCGAGAATTGCCGGGTAAGTCAGTTCGATACTGATTACAATAAAATTGTCGCTTGGAAAAGAAAAAGCGGTGAAACTTTCTGGTAAGTCAACCGCGTGGGCTTTAAACTTTCTCCGATCTTGCACGGAGTTAGCCGATCGTAAAACATATTGAGAAGACAAAGACCGACGGATAGTTGGTTCTCTCTCGATTGTCCGAGCTGACTCGAAGTGAACCGACCGGTTCCGAATCACATGAATACGGGTTTCAATGTGTGCGTACACCCGGCTGGAATGGTGGGGACGAGAAACGGTCAGATGGAGGGGGTAAATCGACTCGGTCGACCAAATCAGTGATGCCAGATTCGGCCGACCGACTCGGTTTACCCTCTCCATCACACCCATCTGTACAAAACTTTCACACATACAATGAAACCACCGACAAAAGGAATTTGATTGTGTAGAGCGTGATGGAGAGGGTACACCGAGTCGGTCGGCCGAATCTGGCATCACTGGACCAAATGCAGGCATGACTGGTGCAGACACCTCGTTTATGGATAGGAATCCCAAAGCAACTTAACGTTAAAGTAGTTCACTGATATTTTGATTAAACAGTTCAGTTTCGATTGGTTAGATCGCCACTGCCGGACAAAATCAAAACCTCATCAAGTCGCATTTTTAACGGAAATGTCTTCCTGATATGAACTAATTTTGTAAAATCTGCAATATCAATTGATATTAAAGTGATTCTGGCTTCTTTCAGATATGATGATTGCAGCCAGAAACTTTCATCTTTTCGATCAGTCCATGCTGTAGGATGCTGGATTCGCCAATACTGTCAGGAACTATGACATTTCTACAAAGACTGACAAAAACATAATGATTTTCAATGTGTCACCACCATAAAGATCTATCAAAATCATCATGGTGAAATCCATACTACTGCGCGTGAATCATGAATCTGTAATTCCGCGTAAGAACAGACTGCTAATGAAATATGTAAATCCTCTAGAAAACTGTCATGATTTTGAAGTGGGGATCCAAAGTGATTCTGGCTTCTTTCAAATATGATGATTGCAGTCAGAAACTTTCATCTTTTCGATCAGTCCACGCTGTAGGATACTAGATTCGCCCATACTGTCAGGGACTATCACATTTTGGATCTAGTGATCGGATAACCGTCCTTTCAGATTCTGACTCAAATTCCAACTGTTTCCAACAGGCGTTGCTCATAAATAGAAATGCCAGTCAAAAACGCTCAATGAAAATCTTTGACCGGATCTAAGCGGTGTAAGCCATTCCCAAACGCAGTCAAATACTAACTAGATATTTCTTGAGTGTTCCAATGCGGCTATGCGGAGTCAAAAACCGCTCTAATACTGTCAGAAAATTTTTTTGACTGTTTCTGACAGCAATTTTCAGCAGGGCGTGTACGCGTCGTGCCTTTGTATATCTCCCTTTTCAGTATATTTTGTAATATAAAAATATAATCATTAATCCATTAAGCACTGTGTTTTCTCAATAGTGATTAGCTCTAATTCGATTAATAAATACTTTTATTCCTCTCTCCACATTTACCGACATATACCACCCGTTCTCATTCTTTCCCTTGTCTTTATTGAAAAAATTTTCAAAATAAAGCTTTCCCTTTGTTTCACTCTCACGAACTATATCTCCTATTGTTTAGGCCATAAAGATTTTACTTTCTCTTTTAATTAAATCTGCGTACGGGATTTTCATATTTTTATTATACACCTCTCTAGTTCTCATTTTTGCATATTTATCTGCCAACTCATTCATGAGGGTATCCACCCAATTACAATTTTCTCACCATTTCTTGCCAGGTATTTCATTTTTTCCCTATACTTCTGCTTACTTTTTAATATGTACTCATTGGGATAATCCCTCATGCTTTTGTTACCAAGTGCTTGTACACAGCTCAAACTATCAGATAAAATAATATAATTGTACATATTATCATCAGTACTTCGAATAGCCAGAGATATGGCCATCGCCTCCGCCGTAAAGATTATCGCCTTTTTGTTAATACTTTCTCCGATATTGGCCTCTAGATTTTCCGAGACCACTACTACCATTACTACCCCAACTGCTTTTCGCTTTTTGGATTTAGACCCATCAGTATAAATTACCTTCTTTCCGCCTTCCAACCTGGATTCATCCACCAACATCCCTGTTATTGCTCTGTTTTTAATTGACACATAATCTTGTGTAAGTAAACCAATTTTCACATTACGTGATATCTCATCTACTATATCTGCATATTCTAATTCAAAAACTGGCAATTCGTTCCCACTTAGAATTTGGGACTTGTATCCACTCCATTTTCTAAATTGCTTCAACACAAAACTATTGAACTTCCTATGTCTAGCTAACCCCGATATTTTTTCCACCTCATCCAGCTTTTCCAACGTACTCTTAATACCCTTGGAACCGTAACTCACCGTCTTTGATAAATATTTGAATGCTAACCATTCTGCCCTATCTTTTATATTCATAATATTTGCTTCAGCTATCATCACATTTGTAGGAGTGGAAATCCTGTACCCCATAGCTATTGTTATACCTTCATATTAGATTTTTACCAAACTATACCTAAGATTCAAGTTACTGGGATACCAGGCAATGATGGCATGTTCTAGTTTTGCACGACACATAGCCCTATATACCCTCACCATGATCTCTGGATCCGCACCCTTACTAACTCTGCCTACATATCTTAAGATATTATTTGTCACCCTAACTCTATCCTTTAATTTATTTACATGAATGTCAAACTTCAGCTTTCTATCTAGCCACACCCCCAAGAATTTAGCTACATTACGACTGACAATCGTTTCTCCCTTAAACTTGACCTCAACTTCTGGGTCTTTTCTTTCCTCCCCGTATTCAACGATTTGAGTTTTGCTTGGGGAAATTTTCAAGTCAATTTTTTCCAAATTAAAATTAAGAAACTCTAAAGCAGCTTCGATTAATCTCACTCTATCATCTTTGAAGTCGCTGGTGACGTATACTGCAATATCGTCTGCAAACTGTAATATTTTTATGCAAGGGTCGAGACCTCTAGAAATCCTTCTTGTGTACACAGCATACAAAATTGGACTCAAGACCGCATCTTGCGGTAATCCCTTGTATACTTTCCTACCTACATTCTGCTGTTTATGTACAATAAACGTAACATTCCTCTCGTACATTCATTCATTGATAACATGTAGAATTTTCCTGGGACACCCAACCTCTATCAGCTCATCAATCAGTCTACTATGGCTAACATTGTCGTAAGCAGCTGCTACATCCACAAATGCAACTAATGTCGATTCTTTTTGAGACATTCCGATTTCCATATCCGTCGTGATATGAAACAAATTATCCACACGGGACCTGCCTATTCTAAAACCCCTTTGAGTTTTATCTAGCAGATTATTTCTCTCCAACCACCAGACCAGTCTTTGATTTATGATCCTCTCAAACAACTTTCCAAGACACGACGACATTGAAATCGGTCTGACTTTATCCGACTCTGGTTTTTCGATAAATACCACTTGATATTCTTCCCAGCAACCCGGAATCACGTTGCTATTAAAACATGCATTGAATATATCAAGAATTTCTCTTAAATAGGCTTTGGGTAACGCTTTCAACATTTGATTCTCTATTCTGTCCAAGCCAGGTGAAGATTTTATCTTAATCTTTTCTAATGCAAATGTTAATTCCTCCCACCTGATATCGTCATCCATACCTAAGGAGTCTAAATTACTACCTATACAATCGTCAATTAATTTTTTGTCCTCCGGTACCGAATCGCTAGGAGCTAATTTTTCTATTTCCCTTACAATTATTTCTATTTTGTCTTTATTATCAACGTTGTTCCATTTAACATTTGTAAATGTGTTTCTTAAAATTTTCATTTTATTCCACGTATATTTTATATTACTATTTTTGATCAATGATTGAATAAAGTTGTTGAATGACTCTTCCTTTTTCTTTTGTATTTTAATTTGAATACATCTGTTCAAGTCCTGACATTCCGTACATTTGTTTCTATTAATAACTCCCTTGATACTAATCTGTTTAGCTACTTCCTTCCTCCTGTCCATGAAATATTGCATTTCACTATCCCACCAATCTACTTGTTTCCTCGGCTTGGTTTTATGTTTAGACAGTCTTTTATTATCAATTCCTGGCTTACCCAAAACACCCTCACTACATTTTTTTCTGATCCCAGAAGCTACTTCTGTCGCCTTGATCATCTCATCCATAATAAAACTGAGCTTGGCCGAACAATCGAGTTCAATATATTCTTGTTTCCCGAATTCCCAAGCATCTGATTCTAGTAAAAAATAAAATTTAGCCCAATCCGTTTTTTTGCTAGATACTCTGTTAGTTTTCTTATTATATTCTTCGTACTCTCCGTTGATTACACCAACCAAGGGAAAGTGATCCGGATTCCAAGTATCTTCCATTTGTTCTATTACTATATTGTCTATAATATTTCTGCTGGCAGAAATTAAATCCAGATTGGAAGGTCTGTTATCCCCCCAACCCCTGTATGATTTAGTGAAAGGGTTAGCAACTTCTAATCCCTCTCTCACCGTTTCTTCATACAATTTATCCCCCTCGCTATCACTTGCTTGGCAGTTCCAAATTTTATTATGAGCGTTAAAGTCGCCCATGACAATAATTCCCTCCCCACGGTTTACTCTACCCAGAAACGATGACCATATTCCCTTCCTTGTCACAGTATTTGGCTTCCTATAGCAAACAAAAAAACTCTGCCAATTGGCACATGGCTTCCTCGTTTGTGTTGAAAAAAAAATACATGTTTTCTTTCTCTCTCCCGTTTTTCTTAGAGAATCAGGTTGAAATTTATATAGGACTGCGATCAACACTGCATAAAGCTGTGGTGGAAATTTCATGACAATTGGATGATAGAAACAGAAGTTACCCGCATGTTAACAATGTTTACGAAATTTCCAAATTTTGTTTCGAAGCTCAGTGCTTACCAATTTCTTCCTTCAATTCCGATTTGTTTGAAATTCACACCATACAACTAACCCCCCGTAAACTGATTATACTACAAGTTTCATGGCATTTGGATGATACCGACATGGGGAAGGCATGCTTTCAAAATATTGTCAAATAATGTGAATCGCGAAACAAAAATTTTCCACAGTTTTCAATCGATTGGAATGAAACTCATATGGGACCACTATAGGATCATCATCAGAACGTGGTATAAGTTTGATTACAATCGGATAATAGGAAGCGGAGATATACGCGTTCGCAAAATCACGATTTTTCGAAAAATTTCTCCTCACCCCTCCCGTTCTTCTGTAACGATGAGGTTGAAACTTATATGGAACCACTATCAACACTGCACATGACTCTGGTGAAAATTTTATCACGATCAAATAATACGAACAAAAAATATACACGTTCGCAAATTTGTTATATACACACAGACAAATAGACAGACAAAAAGGAACCTGATTTGCTTTTTTTTTACTCCCCCCAATTCCAATGTGCCTGAAATTTATATCATATAACTAATATCTCGTAAATCGAATATACTCAGAGTTCCAAGACATTCGGATAATATGGACATGAGGAAGGCATGCTTAAAAAAAAATACAGATTCCAAAGAAAAATTTTCCACAGTTTGCAACCGATTTGGATAAAACTTATATGACCACTATCGGGTCATGACTAAAACGTGGTTAAAGTTTGATCGGATTCGGATAATAGGAAGCAAAGATACACGCGTACGCAAAATGTTCATTTTTTTGTCAGGGTTCTTCTCATCAACCCAATTCTTCTGAATGAATCAGGTTGGAACTTATATGGGACCACTATCATCCTAGTCCACAACTGTGATCAAAATTGGGAAACGATCGGATAAGCAGAACGGGAGATATGCGTGTACGAAACTTAGGGGGGGGGGGGGGCTACAGCCACACAGACAGACAGACAGACACGGTAACAAAATTGTTCCCCGAATTCTGAGGAACATTTTGGTCTAGGAGATTTTTAATTTCGAGACATAAAAATTTTCGTCTCCTCGAAACGATCACAAAGTTTCCCTCTAAACGAGGAAGCAATATTAGTGAGTCAATAATACTAAAGTTAATATTATTTTTTAAACAAATTAATACCCCACCCTCTCGCTCATTTTTCCTGTTTCGGTTAACAGTAATATAACCTGGGGCTCTGATAGATTCTTCTTCAGCAAGCCATGTCTCTACCACACCCGCAAAACCCACTTCTTTAATCCTCTGTGCAAATTCCAATTGTTTTGTTTTGATTGAACACGCATTCCATAATATAAAACTAACCTTACTTTCAGCTTTATTTGTTAGATTCTCTTTTTGCATTTTCAAGATTAATCGGACATTGGCGACCGTCATTATAGATTACCGTTCCACTACTTTTTGTCGCTTTTAATCTTCGGTTCAACCAATGAATCACCTCCTCCTCCATTCCCTCTTCCATCAGGTCTCCTATTTGGTTTAGTTTCGATTCTTGTGATGTATTCTCTGCCCAGTCCAAATATGGTACCTCTGTTGCTTGCTGTATATTATTATAACATTGACCTGAGTCAGTCTTTTTAGGGGACAAACCGTTAATAATTCCCTTCTTCAGCTCGTATTTCTCCTCATCTCGTAAATATCGCGCATTCTTGATTTGAAGTTTCCTGTTCATCTCTTCAAACGGCTTCAATTCAAAGCCTCTCACTTGTCTTTGACTTTGTGCAGTTATTGAGTTATATCTTCTTTGCTGGGGAATACTATCTACCATCAGTTGCTTTTCCTCCGGACTATCCATCTTCATCCTGGGATATTCACTTTCTTCTTCTCTGAATTGACTATTTTCTTCCATGATTTTTTTTTTGCTTGGCATGCTGAGATGTTTTCCTCAGCCATAATTCTTTTAACTTTCCAGTTGAGATCATAAACTGGACACTTTTTGCTTCTAGTGTCATGGTTTCCCGAACAATTCAAACATCTTTAATCTGAATTACAAGACTCCTGATCATTATGGAAGATACCTCCACATTTTGCGCACTTCTTTTGTGACTGACAATGTTTACTCGTGTGATCAAATCTTAAGCATTTATAACACTGTTTTGGTCTCTCAACATATGCTGTCAAATAAGCTCTTCACTTCCCGTGCAACAAAATAAACTCGGGTTTTTTTTCCTTGACAAAAGTGAGTAACACTTTTGATGATTTTACCCAGTCAACGATACCCTCTTTTTTGACGACTTTTTTCTTAATTCGTTCTACTTTAATAACATCTTGCTGGTCTCCCAGCGCACCCCACAGTTCGTCCAATGGTTCTGTTATATCCCAATCATCCATTACAGCCCTCACTCTTCTTCTGTTGTCACGTATCATCACTTCAATATCATACTCACTGTCGTTAATTTTAGTAATAGCCTCGTTTGCTTTCAGTCCACTATCAAATTCTACATCTAGACAGCTGAATTCAGATTCTACTTCGCTTATGGATTTGATTTTCAACTTTTCCAGCTCCTTGATAATTTTGACCATGTTTCTCCTCTTAACTGTAGTACATGACGTATCATTCAATCGAACGCATATAATATATTTCCCTTCATAATCATCATTAAATCTTGCGCTTGTTTCTCCTTTACGCCGAAGCTCCTTGTTTTTATTCTCCTCCAACATAACCTCATTGGCATCTTTTTTGGTATTATTTCCACTCTGCTTTTCCTTCGAAACTACTGTGCTATTCTTCGAAATATTTACTTCTTTTCTTCCATCACCTTTGCTTTTCAAATTACTACTTCTTAGTACTTGATTCATTTTCACATTTTTGTTACTCATTGTCGACATTGTTACGTCGTGCCTCCATTCCAGCAAGGTTATGTTCCGGAACATGACTAATGGTATACATACCCATACAGCACCACAGATTTCAGTAATGTCGTAATCACATTTCAATCTTTTACCTTAATTACATTTCAGTGTACTTTCACAGAAATATGTGAGAAATTTGTCAATTAAAATGTTAACTATTTGCAATCAGGGTTGGGTTTATTACGTGATTTGTCAATTTCTTATGTATCATACTTGGTTTCTGACACGTAATATGTGTAAGATACTTGGACCCTCCTGTCCCCCCAAAGGCAAGGGGTTGGTTTTATGCGTAAGATACTCGGTTTCTTACGTGTCGTAAACTATGTAAAATACTTAGAAGTATATTACGTGCCAACCCTGTTTGCAATGTCTCAGATGTATTACGAGAGAAACATTACGATGGAATATTTCATAAATATTCATGAAACATTGCACAAATAATTCGAAAATATTGCATCCCTCGGTGTGACATACAGCAATGTCATAGGAATATTGCAATGTTTCAGATGTTGGATTTCTGCAATCTCAATGAGATCTTCGGTGCTGTATGGGTAGTAACGGGTGGTGATTTTTCGGGTTTCACTTCAGTTGGGTCTATTTTCTTTGAGTTCAACAGCCCTTCGGGCGGTAGACCTTTTTCATACCGCGGAGTTCAATTATCCCGAAAGTTTAGTATCCCGACTATTTTTGATCCCATCATATCACTGATTTCTTATGGATTCCAACAGAGTCCAGAGCTGCCAGATGGGCATTCCCATTGAGAGGAAGTGTGCTCGCACCAGTGATGCCAGGAAAAACGGTGTGGACCGAAAACTCAGCCCCACCATTGTTCACACAATGACACGTTCGTATACGTGTGACTCACATGTGTACGAAAGTTTCATTGTGTGCACGGTAGAGGCCCTGTTGGAAAAAATGATTGAAATGGATGGATTTGGATAGGACTTCGATCCGAATTTAAACATTTTCTATACATATCAATCCGGTTTTGTCCGGTAGTGAGACAAGTGATCCATAAGTATCCAGTTTTGTCCATGCAGAGAGAACTTCCATCAGTTTTAATGCGGAATTGGGGGATTTTTGGAAGCTTCCAATCCGTTTGCATCCTTTTCCAATCCAGAAGCGTTGCCGATCCGTTTTTGTCCATCAAGAAAATAGAATGATCATCCATAATGATCTGAACTACAATATCTATTCGTTCGTGTCCAGAGAACGGATGGACTTCCTATACGAACGAATCACATTACATTTTTGAGATGTGAATTTGTTTTTGAATCTATTTTCATCCGTGAGGAGAGATGAGAATCCTATCCGATTGAATCCGAATTCAGAGCCTCGTCCAATTTCATCCGTTGAACGTATGAACTTTCAATCAGAATGAATGAGGATTTTTTCTTGACATCATGTCAGTGCGCTCAATCCAATTTGATCCGTACTTTCGGATAGAGACTTGATTCGAATGTATCCGACCAATGACATGTATCCGTTTCCATCGAAGAAATGTGTCAAATTTGAATCCGTCTGAATCCAAAATTACACGTAGAAAAGTGCCTCCTTGGAAAATAGTATAGTTCACTATTTTATGTAGTAAAAAGTATCTTCAATATGTTTTCAGTAGAATGAACTATGTATTGATATAATTCATTGATCATGCGATGTGAAATATTGAAGAACGTAACGTCACGTAGTATCCTTATGAATCACTATGAGAATTTTGAATTTCTGTAATTTTCATCACTGAATTTGAATTTTTATGCGCTACAAATCAGTATGCGACGTAATAAAGTTTCCCATATCACATATCGGGGGCGGCCCTGCTACGTATGTGAGCGAACTTTACTATTTTTTCAAGATCTCTTTTCTCTGTGTATGCTGTCGCGGAAATATATTTCCGAATCCATTTTTTAATGTTTCATTTTTGTTCATCCTGGAGGAAGAGGCAAGCTTCATTTAGACCGATTAGATAAAAACTGATATCTCGTCGTTCCAAAGTGACTTATCCCGAAATTTTATATCAAAACATTTTATGTGCCAACATTCAAATTCAAAATTTCGACATATCAAATTTAGAAATTTCGAGATACAAAATTTCAAGATAATCAACCTTTGGGACATTGAGATGTTACCCTGAAAATATCTATTCCGGATGACGCAAGATATATGAGGTCCGTTTGTTCTAATATGCTCTAAGTTGTTCCGCCTTGTGCCCAACCAATCATTCTTATAACTGAAATCAGTGAATAAAAAATATTTGGAGCAGGTTGAGACAACATGGAACACGTGGAACAAATTCAGCTATGAGCTGGATTTGTTAAGCACGTTCCTAGTTGCTTCAACTTGCTCCAAAAATTTGTGATTCGATGCTTCCAATTATAAAAGTCATCCCTACTGAAAATTCCCAGTCATGGATTCCCAAATTCGCAAGGGTCTCGCATGGGAATCAAGTGGGTCGCATGGGTCTTCGCATGGGAATCAAGTGGATCGCATGGGTCTTCACATGCGAAGCGAGTGGGTCGACCCACGTGATTCCCATGCGAATTTGGGAATCCATGACTGGGAATTGACAGTCGGGATGTGATTGGTTTAGTACAAGTTGGAGCAGCTTAGGGCACGTATAAGGAACGAATCTATTATGAAACAATTGAAATGGACGGAATTGGATAGAGGAAACCGCGGCTATCGTGAAGGTGCAATGTATGAAAACGGATAGAGCTGGAAACATCGAGTTCGGATAGGAACGGATACATTATAAAATGACAGGCGTGGATAGAAATGGATAAAAGTGAAGGAGGACTATCAGAGATGTCAATGGATAGAAATGGATACGATTTCTCCGAAGTAATCGGATGGAAATGGATAAAAATGGATGATGCACATTCTGGAAAGAACCGGATTGGAATGGATAAATTGCATTCCAGCAACATTAGGCATGACGTGATAGAAACGGATAAAGCTTATTAGGGTGGTATCGTAAAGCACCGGATAAAACCGGATGCGATTTATATTCAGGCCCCGGATATTATATGGATACATTTGGATACAATTTCTATGGGGCCCAATAATCTGCTATCCACTTTGCGGATTAAAATTGATTAGAATCCTATGCGTTCTGCGGATGACATTGGATCAGGGAAAACCGGAACAGAAATAGGATTCGAATGGATGCATATTAAATCCTATCCATTTCCATCCAACTTTTCCAACAGGGGGGGCTGATTTTTCGGTCCACATCGTCTTTCCTGGCATCACCAGGGTTGGCACGTAATATACTTCTAAATATTTTACATAGTTTACGACACGTAAGAAACCGAGTATCTTACGCATAAAACCAACCCATTGCCTTTGGGGGGACAGGAGGGTTCAAATATCTTACATATATTACGTGTCAGAAACCAAGTATGATACGTAAGAAATTGAAAAATCACGTAATAAACCCAACCCTGGGCATCACTGGCCGCACTATCGTCGCATGTATATGAGTTACATATGTGTATTAGGGTGGGCCGAAAAAACTCAACTTTTTTTTCTCGAGTCGCTATACCGCGGAAAAGTTGCGATTTAGAATGACAAAAGATATAAAAAAAAAATCAGTAAAAAATATCGATGTCTCCCGGTCGCGCAAAGCCCCCAAAGTTCATAAAAATAGGTAAAAATCCACTATTCCACGTGAATTTTCGAAATAAGTAGAGATATTATGATTCGAACGCTATAGCTGTAATTAATCAATGATGAAATCATCGTAAACAATTGTGGAAAATCACCGAAATCATTCAATGCATTTAGTTTACCCATTAGCATGAAATTCATGCGGAATATTGAGGAAGCAAGTGCGTGCGTACACTGAAAAAAACAATGTAGCTGAATTTGAGTCCGAGTCCATTCTGTAGTTACTGTAACTGTATTATGGCCATAAAAATGTGCAATAGATATGACCGAACTCGTGTGGATCCCTCAAAGCGAGAAGAAAAATGGAATTAGTATTACTTTCTTTATTTAATACAATGTATAGAATAAAAAAACCTTTATTAGTCTGAGTGTTTTCTGTTGAAATATTTTACGTATCTCTTTCCTACATGACTCTTTTCATTTCTCTTATTTATTGCCTTCATTTACTCAATTTTAATTAATTGTCTCTGTTCTTTACATTGATTGTTTGAAAGCATCTATTCTATAGTATAGATGCTTTCTCAAACAAACTTTTTATTTTATCAGCTACTTTATGAGCCACGTTTGAAAAACTGACAGTTTTGTTATTAACCTTTACAGATAAATTATACTGTTCTTGGAAACAGCACCGAATCACGTCTTCGTGCGTGGGAAGTATATTTTGCACAAAATTTCTGGGTTTACCAAATATAGGGCACTCAAAGACATTTCTTGTGATCATTTTCTTTGAGGCTGCCATTATGTATCTCAAAAACTTCACAACACAACCACACCCACCTACACCCACACTCACATCCTCTCACACACACACACACACACACACACACACACACACACACACACACACACACACACACACACACACACACATGCACACAAACACAAGGAATCAGGTTCCCGCCACGTCCACACCGCTGATTCTGGGTAATGCGAAAATTGGGATAAGAAAACCTCCGATTGAAAAAAAATTTGATGCAATTATCATGCCCCGTTCAAAAGTTATGGGGGTGTTTCCAGACTTTGCCACATCAGAGTATCAAAATTACGATAACTCAGCGAAAAATGATCCGATTTCGAGAAACAAAAAACCGCTGGATTTGGGTTGGAAAACCCTATCGAATGACGTATCACAAGCCTCCCCGTCTCATTTGAGATTTTCGCCCCGTTCCCCCCGCCCCAACACCCCCTACAGGGCTGGGGAACTCAAGGTCCCCCGTTAAGATAGCCCTGGATCCCTCCTTTGATTAAAAAAAAATTTGACTCAATTATCATGCCCCGTTCAAAAGTTATGGGGGTGTTTCCAGACTTTGCCACATCAGAGTATTAAAATTACGATAACTCAGCGAAAAATGATCCGATTTCGAAAAACAAAAAACCGCTGGATTTGTATTAGAAAAACCTATCGAATGACGTATCACAAGTCCTCCCGTCTTATTTGAGATTTAGGCCCCCCTTCCCCTCTCATCGTCCCCTACAGGGCTGGGGAACTCAAAGTCCCCCGTTAAGATAGCCCTTGACCCCTCCTTCAATCCAAAAAAATTTGATCCAATTATCATGCCCCGTTCAAAAGTTATGGGGGTGTTTCTAAACTTTTGCGCCACCCTGTATATAGGAGAATAGAGAATAAAATAGAGAGTAGATTAGCAAAAGATCAGTTCGGTTTTAGGAAAAATAGAGGAACGCGGGGAGCAATATTAGCACTCAAAACAGTAGTAGAGAACAGTCTAGAGTTAAAAAAGTCTGTGTATATAGCCCATACAAAAATTTTTGGGCTCCGCCGATGCTGACAATAAAATATAGTTTGGCGCAATGTTAATAGACAAGGCTTGGCAATCTATAAATCTTCAATCTAACAATAAATACAATGTTGCACCGATTTCGGTGTTGGGCGGATTTCGTTTGTCAGCCTATTATTGTGGCACAATCGCGCCAAGCTTGGCTCTTGCTTGGCTCATCCTTGGCCCAACATTGACTAAATGATAGATTCCATTCGACGCCAGGATCATTCAAGATGTGATTCAATATTGCCACAAACCTTGACCTAGTTTCGGTAGAAATTAGCTTCCAATGTAGCGCCGATCATTGGTAATAGCATGGCTCAATATTGGCAACCTATATAATATTTTTGCTACGTTACTAATTAATTGTTTCTCGCGAGTGGTGAAACGCGTATACGAAGAATATATGAGGCTCAAGTAAGTCTTTGGAAGGACAGTCAATCGCTTTTTACTATGAGTCACACTAGAGGGCTCCTACCGCTGAGCTAACATACATTGTGTCTACTTCTCATGGCAAAATTTATCGACAAAAGATGCCGAGTTGTTCACAAACAAATGAGGGGAAAACAATAAGACTTCAAACAATATATGTCAGAAATTGCGAAATGCGCATACTCTTTATATATTCCTGGATTAAATATTTTTTACTTTGATCATTGGCGCAGTATTGACAAACAAAATTTTCAATTGTTTGCCAATGATGGTATATTTCATTGTTATTGTTTAATCGGTGATGGGACTTCATTGGAAAAACACGTAGGCAAATCATAAAATGATGTTACCATTCCAGGTTTGCACCATGCTTGGTTGCCAAGCCTCGGCCATACTTTATCTACGTTGCGCCATGCTAACGCCAATTGTAAATTTCTATATGGGAGGTTCTGTAGATATACAAAAAGCATTCGATAACGTTGATTGGGAGAAAATGTTCACGATTTTGAAAAAGTTAGGAATTAATTTCAACACTGAGAAAAAACACATAGTTGCTGTAACTAAATGCTAGCCACGGCAGCAAAATAATTTATTCATATACCAGACAGCTAGACTTTTATTCAAATCAATGCATTTTGTTTAGTTAATTGAATTTAGTTGGATTGAGTAAAACTTTCACTTCTCACAAATAAATATTTTGACGTTATGCTAACCAAATATTCCAAGTAAATCAAAATGTTATTTCAACTAAATTATTCAGTCGATAAAATATGATTGTACTGAAATATTGTTGGTTATTGAAAACCAGATATACCAGGAATCACTAAACAACCTTGCTAGAAATGACTCCAGTGATTTTCTAGGTTATTACAAGGCCTTGCAAGGCTTTGATTCTTGGTATATATTTGATTTTCAATAACCAACAATATTTCAGTACAATCATATTTTATCGACTGAATAATTTAGTTGAAATAACATTTTGATTCAATTGGAATATTTGGTTAGCATAACGTCAGAATATTTATTTGTGAGAAGTGAAAGTTTCAAATTCAATTAACTAGACAAAATGCGTTGATTTGAATAAAAGTCTAGCTGTCTGATATATGAATAAATTATTTTGCTGCTGTGACTAGCATTTAGTTACAGCAACTATGCGATTTTTCTCAGTGTGGTATTCCCTGCAGGGAAAACACTGTTTTCATAGGTCTCAAAACCAAAATTCATAAGATTTATGATTATGTAGGGAAGTTTTTGTGAATGATGATAGTTCTATTTCCCTAATAGATTTTATTGTACACTGTCTTCTTACCTGGCCGTATTTATTCATGTATCCCATTATCGATGTTGCGGCGCAACTTGGATTATTCACGCAATTTGGATAGGCTGGAAATAAATGATAGATAAAATTATTCCCATATTTATCAAAATAATCATGATTTATCTTCTCATTGTTGCTTAACAGAAATCGAAATGTCTCATTTTTGCTTAAAAAAATGTGAAAATCTGATGCAAATGAAGAGTTTTGGAAAACCCCACACTGAAAAAAAAATCTTCTAACCAAATAAATAGTTCATTTCTCCTCTTTTCATAGCATACTCCTCGGGATTCATGAAATATTTTATGAAATGAAATAATGGAATGCTTGCTCCAAATAAATAATTTATTCACCGCAAATAATCAATGTTTGCATCCAATTGAATATTCAATTCCCACAAATAGATATTTCATGGGGAGAGGACAAATAAATATTTCTGAAATAAAAATATAAAAAATTTTTCTTTGAGCAAAATTTTATAAAACAAATATATGTGAATGAAACTGAATCTTTTCTGTTACAAGATGAACTGAATACATTATTCACTATCACGGAATAAATATCATGTAATACGAGATACGTTTAATGACTATCATTATATTCTTATTGGTAATTATCATTCAATCAGGAACAACTTGAATCATCTTGATACATATGTATTACATATCCTCCAGATAAAAACTTTCACTTCATTTCGATTACATAATGAACAATGTATTACACATCTCCTTTTTTTTCTTTTTTAGTTTAATATTAAAACGTGTATCGATTAAGAAAATTGCGACAACAAAAAGGATGACAAACTATATTTGATCATCCGAGGATGAAAATCTGAAAACCTTGAACAAATTCCACAGCCATGACGCTCATGTAATTCTTTGATAGAACAAAGGGGAAAAATGAGGTTCGGAAAGTACTTGACCTTATTTTTCAATCATTTATCGATGGAAAAAAAATAACCTTAATAATCGCGGATTGATCGTAGGAGTTAATTTTATACCATCGAGAATTTAATAGGTGGCCTTCTTTTGATACGCTTCCAGAAGATTATAATCGTTTGGAATCAATTATTCATGTTCATTTTCTTTAACATTGTAACATTGTTGAGTGAACCCAGCTAGAAAAAAGCTTCTAAATGTACGTTCTTGCTACCGAAAGGGTCACGATAGTAAGATGGTAGCATCCCCAATATTTTGACACTGCCCTACAAACAATGATTACTGGCGTTTCAATGGGCCGTTGGTGGTCCTGCGATGCCGGCGAAGGGCCGTCAATGGTCCTTTGAATGGCCTGCATTCGTGTTTGCTGGGTGCTTTGCTACCATAACATATATATGATTGAATTTATAATGCAACACTGTATCAGTGCTACACATTGAACTGTGTACATACTGGAATGAGCACTCCCTAGATTAGCGCGGTCAGAGTGGTATAGTTTATTGCATGAGCAAGAGAAAATAAGACACTCCCAAAATGTTTCCTTCCTCCCTCTAAAATGCATTCATTAGAAAGAGATACTATCACCCAAAATATTGATCTCTCTCTCTCTCTCTGACCGGTCGATACCATAGAAAAAGCAGAGAGTGCTCATTCCAGTATAATATCGAGTTCAATGGTACTACCAGTATTACCAGGGAATGCTCCCGAGTGGTGATCTTAGAAAAATACAACCAAGTCGCTCCTATTTCAGCACATAAATTAAGTCACATATGTACAAGAAATTTTTGAATGTATAAGTGAGTGATTGGATCGCTGCCAGGAGCGCTGCTTTAGGGTAGACCGGGTACGATTGGAACACAGGACGGTTGGAACAGAACAAATATCTCACCAATTTCTGATAATGGGGAAAAAGATACAGGGAGGAATGAAGTGAAACCAAAGTCCCATCACGAATCTCAGTGTCGCATCATTCACCACACGTGGCGTAATTCACTTATTACGCAAACAATTAGCGGAATATTTGTGGCGTTCCAACCGTCCTGTGTTCCAACTAGGGATGTGCGGGTACCCGAGTCATCGGGTTTTTATCGGGTCGGGTCCGGTCGGGTACCCGTCGGGTCGGGTTTTTCAATTACCCGAGTTTTTCGGGTACCCGATTACATTCGGGTAATTCAAATATAGCAAACGTTTTCCTCAGCAGGAAATATTGTGACAGCAACTCGATCAAGAGTGCTGACAAAACATGTGGAAGAGTTGTGCTTCCTCCATTCAAATTTAAAAATATGAAAAAAGAATGATATTTATAAGAAGAATATTTATTTTCATTGATGTTCAAGATTCTATATTGTGGTTACTAAATAAGAAAATAGATAATATATTATTTATGAGATATGAATGTGATAATATTTTTCAATTGAATTCAAAAATAAATATAAACATTCCATGAAGCAATTTGGAGATTTCTTAATGCGCTGCATAATCAATTACATGGAGTAACAACCCTAATAGACTTGTAGTGAATATGGCATTCTTCATATTAGAATTGAATTCATATGAAATCCCCTTATTCCTACAATCGCTCAAGACAATTTGTCCTTAAAATATCAACGGCAATGGCAACTTCGACTAGAAGTTGAAAATATTAAATTCAAGCGATTTTATTATATTCGGGTACCCGACTTGGAAAACCCGATTTAATCGGGTACCCGACCCGACCCGACCCGAAAAGAAATACAAATACCCGAACCCGACCCGACCCGATAAAAAGTGCTACCCGCACACCCCTAGTTCCAACCGTACCCGGTCTCCCCTAATTTTGTCGGCTGGGTAGATTCTAGTCCAAGTTCAATTGGTTTTTACACTGAGTAAAATCAAATGTAAAAATCACCGTTACTTCGTATATTTTTCACCCATAAAATGATGAAAAATGAAGCCAGCCTTACACAGGTGAAAAATACTTTTTCATATAGTGAGGGCTAGCCTATTAAGCTATGGTTAACCTATTTTTCACCTCTCTTGGTTTTATTGAACAATCGACTGATATTTATTCCCTTTGTTACCATGACAACCATGAAAATAATGTATATTCTACTGTGAAGTGCGTTAATATATGAATAGCTAATTTTCACGACACTTATTTTTCTGAGAGTGCTTGAATGAAAAATGTACGTTTTTTGCTGTCAACTTGAACTGATAAACTCCGTACAATCGTTCCTCCTTAAGGAGATAGTAGCGCCGCCCGTACAACACAACCTCCGATCCTCCACCTAGGACTTCGGTGGATTGGAGGTGGAGAATTGGTGGAGAAATGGGAGCCGTGGAAATAAGGGAGGAATAAGGGAGAGTCTCCGTTGAGGCAACAGAGAGGCGACGGAGAAATGTCCGCCTCCTGTATTTTCGATAGAATTCATATTGGTGCATTTACAAAACCAAATCTGAATGTATGAATTCACGAACTTAAGTTTTAATTTCTCCACCAATTATTCACCGGAGTCCTAGGTGGAGGATCGGTGGTTATGCTGTACGGGCGGGACGTTAGCCAAATTTTTCGTGTTAAATTCCTCCAAAATAGGGGTGCACGAGACCCGAGACGATACTCTCATTATTGGAATCGAGACGATACCGAGACTGAGGACTCGATACTCGAGAATATCGTCGATACTTTGAAATATTTTTT
This sequence comes from Gonatopus flavifemur, assembly GCA_018340375.1. Taxonomy (NCBI): domain Eukaryota; kingdom Metazoa; phylum Arthropoda; class Insecta; order Hymenoptera; family Dryinidae; genus Gonatopus; species Gonatopus flavifemur. The sequence continues at coordinate 47,610,201 of JAFFJZ010000003.1, read as the reverse complement.
GATAAAGGAAAATTAAAAAAATTAATTAGAATTTTTACATATGATATAATTTATATTTTTTGAAGCATTACATTTCTTCACTCTCAATCTACATTCGAAGAAAATGGATGGATATTAAATCATTTATTAATAATATAATTATCATGACAGCATAATAAATGATATAAAAATCAATTCAACAATTATAATAATGAAAAATGAAAAAAATGAAATCCACCTCTGAATAAATTCAACCAATTTTCTTCTATTCTCAAGTCTTAGAAATCATTATTAATATTGTTTCATTATTTGATAACTCGTCAACGGACTATGTACATCCTACTTTAATAAATATTCTTTGATGTGTTAATAACCAGTGTCTGTATTGAATAAACTTATAGATTGATAATCTGTTCGTGTGCACCAAACCGTTATTATTCGAAAGAAGTTAATTCGTGAATATTCAGATGATTCTATGGATGTATTACATTCGGTAGGGGATGGATTGAACGAAAGATGATTTGAACCATGGTCGATGCATAAAACTTACTAGAATGTCACTATGCCCTTCTAGGGGACTTTCTTGTTCAACCAATAGTATATCTTTTGGTCAAATTATCTTCCGTTCAATCCATCCCCTACCCTACGTTCATATAAAACAGTATCATTCGAACATACTATGAATGTTCTATAAACATACGAAGAATCATAAACGAATATTCTTCGAACGTTTCTGTTCCGCATCATATAAGAATATACTTCGAACATCTGATGTTACTTAGGAATTAATTAACATTTTTTATCTGATATGAATAATAGTATTTATTAAAGTTCATCAATTATAACAGCAATATCTGATAATATAATTGAGATATTCCATACATTGTAATCATCAATAGGATATTTCAATGAGTTAGGATTGTCAGACATAGAAAACAGTAAGAAAGTGTTTTGAAACGTCAAAATTTCATAAATTTTTTAACAAGATTGATACTCAAACTGAATAAAAGTTGAAATTCTTAATAAAACAAATGAAGTTGAGAGTCGATATGAAGATTGAAAACTGACAATTGGCAAATTGCGTCGTAGAATAGAAATGAAATTGAATTATTCAATAAAAAATAATCGTATATAACATAAATCAAATTTGTGATCAAGGAGTCATCCCATATATTAAAACTATCCAAAAATAATTCTTTATAAAGTCTCAGAATTCTTTATGGATTCTTTTGAACTATTTTAGAATTCTTGTAATTTATGGGATATTATATTGATATTTAATGAAATCAAGTGAATTTCATTTCTAAGACGTACAAAAATAATACCCATACGGCATACCAGATCAGAAAGAGTTTATAAATAAATCAATTGAGACTTGAAGAACTCATTATGAATTCTTTTCGAATTTTCGTTCTGTGTGGGCATGGTTCCAATCTTGAAATGAAAACGTCACTAACTATAGTTATTGACGTTCATAGAATAGAAATATATATGTTCCTATTCATGCTAAATTCTGTGGTAAATTCGAGATTTAATGATCTGCTTCGATAGAACTGATAATCTAATACGAATGTAATTATGTAACTAGAATATAAATGCTTAAAGGGTCTCGAGCGACAATCATTCATCATTTTTCCATACATGACTTCGTCTCTTTTTAATATGTAAATTAGCGACGAATAAAATTATGATATGCTCGAGTACCCTTAATCCAAGATTTATAAATCTAGATTTAGTATTGCTTGAGATAGTCAATGAAGTTAAGTTGGTCCAATAGTATTTGTGAATTGTCAGTTCGCAGTCTTTATAACCGACACTTTGAAGACGATTCACTTCATTAATAAAATTTTTATTCAATTTAAAAATTTTGTCAGATGTGAATATTTTCACTGAAGTGTGTCAGCAAAAATGATCGTAAATTATCATTACTAAAATTTAATTGTATGCAATTATATATGAAAATGAATAGAATGAATCCTTTGGTTTCGAAAAACTTCTGACATGGAATGCTCCATTAATTCTTTAGTTTTTTTTGGCATCCTTTTGAATTCATGAATACTTTAATGATCTCGAAGTTTATGAATATTTGTTAGGAATTGAACTGCAGTCCTCTAAACTATTCATTGTATGAGTAATTGTTGAACAGAATATTTTCATGTACCTAGTTGAAGTTTGAATCCTTCTTTTGGAATGGAATGAAAATTCAATCTAATGAAATCTGATGAATACCGGATATCCATCTTTTTAAATAAATTATTTTGAGCAGGAGAAAGTGTTTCAAGAATTCACTGAAAGATCTTAGGCTTCGAGCTATCGAGTGTTTTGTTATTCAATTACTAATTTGTTTCAATAAACGATTCAAACTTCAGAAACATATATTTTGTCGATACCGTCGAGACGATACCGATACTACGCCCAACGATACCGAGACGATACCGAGACGATACCCAAGTCTTACCATATTTTTCGATACCGAGACGATACCTTTAGAATATCGGCGAGAATATCGTCTCGTGCATCCCTACTCCAAAATACTTTGATATTTTGAAAATATTCGAGTATTGTGGAGAAATCTTACACGAAAGATTAGGCTAAAGTCCCGGCGCTAGTATCCCTTTAAGGGTATCCCGTAGAAGCCGAAGTTACTAGATTGTTTTTCCCAAAATACTCAAAGATGGCTCAATAGAGAGGAATATAACAACCAGCTAGACTTTCTTCCATATCAACAGAAGGTCTAGCTGGTCGTTTTAATTAATTTTATTCAGTCATCGTCGAGTATTTTGGTTAGAGAGATCTAGTAACTTTGCCTTCCACAGGATACCCTTAATACAGATGAACGATGCGTTTCTATAAAATACGTATCAAGTTCTCACCAAAAGTTCTTATCAAAATTTCATTCAAATGTATGAAAACTAGTGATGGGTATTTTTAGAAGAATCGTTTTTTTGAATAGAAATTGCATCGGATTTTCATAAATATTTTATACAAATTGATGGAAACTAGATACATTTTCTATAAAAAAAAATCGATTCTTATAAAAATTCCCATCACCATTAAAAACTAGGTATAAATTCTTCTTGAATAATAAATAATTGAGGGCGCGGATTCAAGAACCGACGATATGCTCGAAAAGCGATAAAAGTATTGTCCAAGCCGTCTCATCAAGGGTAAAAAAAAGTCCAAATTTCGAGAATCTAAGAATACTAGGTGATAGGGCTTGGAAAATCAACTCAAGTCTCCCTTCATGATTTTTCCCTATAATCGATAGTTTTCGAGAAAGAAAATAAAAACTACCCATTATTTCACACCACAAATCAATGTTTTTGAACATTAAGGGGTTACTAGCGCTTACCAACAGAGCACGTTGGATAGAAAAGAACACGCCTATACGATAGAAAGAGAGGTTTGGTACCATCGCTAGTATCCCGTTAAACTCATTCTAACTCGGCCATTTTTCAATGTATCGAAATAAATCTTACGAATTCTGATTTGTGAGGCTTTTTCGCAGACGACAATGTTGGAAAGATGGGTAAAAATTAACAACAAATTGAGAAATTTTTAATTCGAAGTGAAAACCACGCTTTCCATGCTCCGCACTGGAAAAGTGGTGGGGGGAGTGTGAGGTACAAAAAACTTCCAGCAACAAAGTTGTTCATTAGTCTATGGACAAACTTCATGGAAAATTTCGGATCGATGGGTCTGTTAATGGGTAAAATACAATGATTTATTTATGAACGTGTCACGGAAATTTTTCATGATTTTGCGACGTTTACCGTCTGAATATTGAAATACGTAAGAGAGACTGTATTCGTTCGATTCCTCAAGGTAGGTTTATGTTTTTTGAGTCGGAGAATTCGGATATCAAACTATTTTTGCGAAATTCGTTGTCCATTTTGTTTTATAAACAATTTCATTGTTCATAACGAAGACGAGAAACTTGTTTGTTCAGGGCAATTTCTCTTCAAAGTCAATAATTTGATCATAAACACGTTATGAATAATGAAATTATTTATAAAACAAAATGCACAACGAATTTCGCGAAAATAGTTTGATATCCGAATTCTCCGACTCAAAAAACATAAACCTACCTTGAGGAATCGAACGAATACAGTCTCTCTTACGTATTTCAATATTCAGACGGTAAACGTCGCAGAATCATGAGAAATTTCCGTTGCGCGTTCATAAATAAATCACTGTATTTTACCAATTAACAGACCAATCGATCCGAAATTTTCCATAAAGTTTGTCCATAGACTAATGAACAACTTTGTCGCTGGAAGGTTTTTGTAACTCACACTCCCCCCACCACTTTTTCAGTGCGGAGCATGAAAAGCATGGTTTTTACTTCGAATTAAAAATTTATCAATTGGTAGTTAATTTTTACCCATCTTTTCAACATTGTCGTCTGCGAAAAAGCCTCACAAATCAGAATTCGTAAGATTTATTTCGATACATTGAAAAATGGCCGAGTTAGAATGAGTTTAATGTTCAAAAACATTGATTTTTGGTGTGAAATAATAGGTAGTTTTTTTTTTCCTAGAAAACTATCGATCATAGAAAAAAATAGTAAACGGAGACTCGAATTGATTTTTCAATACCTATCACTCAGTATTTTTCAATTTCCGAAATTCCAGCTTTTGATTTTGACGTATGACGTCATGGCTTGGACAATACTTCTATCACTTTTCGAGCGTATCGTCGGTCCTTGCATCCGGACCCTCAATTCTACTCCTCATAGAACTTGATAAATTTTTCCATATAATTCATGAATAATCATTCAAAAAGAGATTTACACGAGGAAATATTCTAACAGCATAACCATAGACGTTTCCGTTGTATCTCTGCCTCTCCGTGACACCGTGATTCCGGGGAGTCTACGTGGAGAAAACGGCAAAATTAAGGGGGAAGATGTTGAGAAGTTGTTTCAAATCAGAGTAGAACTAACTAATACAATTTTCAAATTTGATCAACCTCGTTGTACAGATATGAAAGATGACAATGATGAGAAAATAATGTCAAGGATTCCTTGAGATTTTACAGTTTTGAAGAATGTTCAATAATTTCCTTGGAAACCTGCTTCCATGACTTTTTCTTCGCAATTTCATTTCCCGAAATTTGAAAAAACCCTGCTGAAAGTGCCTGGCAGAACCGGACAAAAATCAAATGGTATTCATTCCCTACATTCATGAAAATTATTTTCTCATCTTAATCCTGCTAAAAATGCCAGGCAGAACCGGACAGAAAATTCTTGTCAGGATCTCAACGGTTTCTTTTCTAGGTAATTCAGGCAAAAACTAACAAACTTTTTACCCGATTTGGTCCGGAATTACGGAATTGGAATATTCTGTCACAAACTGATGGCAATTTGTTGGGAAAGTTCTGTTTGGAGTTCACAGACTGTGATATCCAGTCAAAAATTGACGGAAATTTTCCTGCCAGGTTCTGACAGGATGTTACAATTTGGTGATGTTGGACAAAATCTGGTAGAAGTTTTGTGTTCTTGTCTGGATGTATTGGGAAAGGAATCGTTCAAAGCCTGACAATAATGTTCTGTCCGGTTCTGTCTGGCATTTTCAGCAGGTAACACGGCACCCGGTCAAACATAGTTCGTTTCACTGCTGAAACGAATTCGTTTTGCCATTAGAATCGGCCGTTTTAATATAATAACCGTGCAGTTTTATGAACAGACGAAAATCGTCTACCCATATAAAAATTTTTAGGTTCCGCCAACGCTGACGACAGAATATAGCTTGGCGTAATGTTGACAGACAAGGCTTGGCAATCTATAAATATTCAATGTTGGTTCACAACAAATATAATGTTGCACCGATATCTGCGTTCAACGAATTTCGGTTGTCAACCTCCCATTGATTCACAATTCCGCCAGGCTTGGCGCTTGCTAGATTCATCCTTGGTCCAACATTGACTGAACGATATATTCTATTGAAAGTGAGGATCAGTTGAAACGTAGTTGAATATTGCCACAAACTTTGGTCTACCCTAGTGGAAATGAATCATATATGACCCATATATGATCCATATATGATTCCCACAAAACATATATGACCATATATGTCCCATATATGCCCCATATACAGTAGACTTTCGATTTAAGCACCATCCGTGTCCTTATTCTACTTGGGATGCAATCTCATGTGAGAAAAAGACAAAGATGTTGCTTAAATCGAGAGTCTACTGTATGTGGCCGAAGCTTCATCAGTGATACATATAAAGCATATATGGTACCGCGCGCAACATATATGTTTGCAGGAAACGGTCAAAAACATATATGATTCATATTTGGTATAATTATTTGCTATGTATGGATCATTTTATATCGGATTTTCCAAGAGTTCATAAATATTTTTGAAATGGTTATCCCGAATTCTCTGTTGAAAAATGTGAGATACGTATCATTTGTTTCTTTTTTTCTTATTCTATTATGATTTCAGGTTTACAATATATGTCGAAGTTCTTGGTCTCTAAAACCCACTTCTTTTCAAATGCCTGTATCTTGGAAAGCTTTCAATACAAAAAATTATTACCAAGGCATGGAACTTAGGATTTTGCCTCAACTTTTCACAAAGTCAAGAGAAAATTTCTTTCCAAGGACGTATTTTGCCGTAATTCGACGATGGAAGTGAAAAGAGTATTTCATTCAAATTCGGATACATTTGATTTTCAAATTCCACAAGCAAAACTAATTTCTGGAACATAACGATAATTTTCGTTTCGTTTTTGAAAATGTTACTCCACGGCATTCGAGAGATCTGGACAAAACAAGGGCGGCCTGAGAACTCCGCGTGCTCGATTATTAAAAATTTGTAATGCAGCATAGATACGAGACATTTCATGGACGGATTGATGTTTAATTTCAAGTTATTGAGTTATCTTTTGTGTCTTGTTTTATTTATATTTCCTGAATGTCGTAGAAAATTACCATTTTCAGAACTGAACCAAAAGTATTGCTATGCACCATAGATCGATCGTGTTTGTTAAATAAAAAAATTAACCCGTTGAGGTCACACTTCAAAGTACTTACGTGAAGGTTACATAGGGTCTTTCGGACCCCAAACCAAAGCAACAGATGTCATTCACGCAGTCTTTCAAATATTGTTGCAGATTTCTCGGCAAAATTCACATCTCGGTGTCTTTGACAATAACAGAAGGCAGCACAAATTAAAATTCACGACAAGCACTGTAAGTTACCCTGACGAAAATTTTTGTCATAATTTCTCATAATTCCTCATTGTCCCAATTCATGGAGAAAATATGAGAAAGAACAATAGAATTCCTCATATTTTCTCCATGAATTGGGACAATGAGAAATTATGACAAAAATTTTCGTCAGGGTACGGAACCACAGACTCCCCCTAGAGCCTTTTGGACTCCTGGTGATCTCAAAGGACTGAAAATGTCCAAATTCGAATAAACTACCATTTTTACTTCCACCGTAGGAATTCCACTAGACACAAATTGGAAAAAAAAATTTCACTCGAATTTTTGAAAAGTTCAGAAAAAATCCCAACCTTGATGCCTTATTAGTAATTCTGTGTGTTGAGACCTTTTCGAGATACACGCATTTAAAAAGAACTGGATTTGTCAAAACTAAAAGCTCTGACACATTGTAAACCGGTGAACACAATAAAATAAAAAAGAGCAAACAAACAAATTTGACAAATATCTCATATTTTTCAACGAAGAATTCAAAAATAATTATTCTAAAAATATTGAGGAACTCATTGTGAATCTGACCTGCAATAACTCATATATGTTTTATATGTGATCCACAATTGTTGATCTACCAATTCGGAGTTCATATATGAGCCATATATGGTTTTCAAGAATAAGCGGGAGTTCATATACGTGAAAGAAGTCGCTTCTTTCAAGCGACCGGCGGTGGCTCCAGTGAAAGGGGGATGGAGTCCGGTCCCAACGAACCGCGTTCAATTCTCGTAGGAGAGACTTTTTTTATACCCCTATGTATATGGGCCATATATGGGTCATATATGGGTCATATATGGATCATATATGGTTCATATATGTTTGGATTACTCATAACATATATGATCCATATATGGTTTATATATGGGGCATATATGGGTCATATATGGTGCATTTCCATTAGGGTAGTCTGGATAAAAATTAGTTTTCAGTGTAGCGCTAATCATTGGTAATAATACGGCTCAATATTGGCATGCTCCTGAATTCTAACTTTTGATGGCTGAATTGCTAGCTAAGTTACTGATCAAGTGTTTCTCGCGAGTAATGAGAGATGTATACAAGGAATATATAACACTCAAATACTAACCCTATACCCCTGCATCAAGAAGAAACAGCACGTTCTCCTATATAAGAAGTACATGTGGGAATTTTGCAGCGGCAAAGGGTTAAATTCTATTAGTATATTGAAAGGTAATTTCCACGATATTGATTTTTTCAGTGTATAGAACTGGACAAGGTTCCACTGTCTGTTCGGATTTTATTCGGATTTTATTCGGATTCTATCCGGTCTTTTAAGCAGGGTGTGTAAATTCTAGTATTTACATATATATATTATATTATGAAGTAAAAAATGTGTGAATTATTTACCTGTCGCAGCAGTGTTTGGTTCATTATTGAGAGTTGGTTTTCCACTATCCGCCCAATAACCCCAAGTTATACGAAAAGGTCCACAAACGTCCCCATTACATCCAACGGTGGCATCACAACCGGACGCAGCTTCACATATGCATCCTAAGCACATCTGTGATACTGGTGTCACTACCGGAGGAGGAGCTTGTTGGCCTGCAATTCAATATATTTTGTCAAAGTTGGATCCATTTTAAATCTTTATATGATAACCATATTGCTGAAGCCTTCCGAACGTGGGAGAAATGGAAAAAGTGTAGAAAAACTTTTCGGAAATGCACATGTTAAATAAGTGTTTTGCGAATGTAGAAACTGGAGGAGGAGATCTCAAATCTCAATTTTCTTCTTCCACCCAAGGGAAAATAATTCTTATGTTAAACTACTCGGAACGATGTACCAGAACAATGATAGTTCCGAAGAAAATTTTTCAAAATTTAAAAACATCAAATATTTGGATGTATCCGGACGATAATACGGGTCTCACAGCAATTCTTTATCCGGCTCTACCTAGATTGTCGTACTGAATATCGTTCAGAATTCTGGATGAAATTCAAATAGAACTTATTCTATTTCTTGTTAGGATTTCATTCAGAATTCCAAACAATATTCAACCCCAAAACCTGGATAGGATCCTGGTAGAACTGGATACAGAATCGCCTGGATACGTTCTATCCGAGTTTTATCTAGATCATCATCCTGGTTTTATTATCAGAAAAGTTTTCATAAGATTTCAAATTGCCGATTTTTAAACAACTATCTTGATTCCGGACAGTTGAAGAAAATCCAAGTCTCTCAGAAATATGACGAGGAATTTGATCAAATTCAGTCATTCATGCACGCAAAAAAATAAAATAACTGTGGCATCTACTCACTTTTTTAGCACATTTTTTTCACTACTATAGTTAAAATAATTGCAACTGCAGCTATTTTTCAGCTACCACAGTAGGAAATCGTAGCTGTAACTGCGCAGGTTTTGTGATTAATATTTTGATAGTCAAATAATTTAGCTATTGAATTTTCGCTACGGCAGTTACATTTCTTGCTGCTACCGCTAGGTAAGTAACTGTGACAGCTAAAAAATAGCTCTCGTAGCTAATTTCTAGCTATCCAAATGATAGCTAATTATTTTTTTCTGTGTGAGAAGCAGGAATTTATCAAAATGTTAGAGGAAGCCTCCACTGAATTTAATTGATCAATGAGACCATTTTGATCATTTAAACTCATTCAAATCTATTAAAAATCGTTTTTGGAATGGTTTTGAATGTTAATCTGTCACCACGAGAGCTATTTTTTGGCTCCCACAACTACTCACACAGCGGCAACAGTAAGAAATGTAACTGCCACAGTTAAAATTTCATAGCTAAATTATTTGGCTATCCAAATATCAACCATAAAACCTGTGCAGCACAGCTATGATTTTCTACTATAGCAACTAATAAATAGTGCTAAAAAAGTGAATAGCTGCCACAGCTATTTCATTCTTTTGCTTGCATCGTCACAAAATTTATGTCATTTGTGTAATTGAATTCAATGAACGTTCTGTAATTCACAACGCATGGCAGTACATGCAGATATTCGAGTTGATATCGCTATATGTCTTTTATTAAAAATTCTCTCAAATCTGTTTTATTCCGAAATATTTCGGGATTTCCGTCCTATCATATCACTATAAATTGCCGCATTGACACAAGATTCAGATAAAACCTGCAAAAAAAATTGAATGCAGTTATGTAATAATTTTGTGAGTAAAATGACCGGTTTTCCCAGTGATATACTTGATATAAAAATGATAATTCCTTTCAAACACAGTAACAATTCATAATGAAATGAAAAATTATTTAATTGAATGAAGAAATAAATCATCATTGTAAATTTTTTGAGAACTAGATGACAGATATTGAAACTTCAATAACAAAGAAGCCTTACTGAGAAAATCAAGCAATTAAAAATTCGCTAAAGATACACGGAGAAAAAGATCATGGAATGATCGCTAGAAAAGATAGTAAACTGGTGACAACTACGAATTTCTGTGCACAGTCGCTAACAGAGAATCATCACTCGTCTCTGTTAGCGACTGTGCACAGAAATTCGTAGTTGTCACCAGTTTACTATCTTTCCTAGCGATCACTCCATGATCTTTTTTCTCCGTGTAGATAGGTGACAGTTTCAATTGTATCTAAAGAAAAGATCTATGATACTGAGAAAATACTTGACACTGTGTGTTAGATAGTCTAGATATCAATACTACTACGCGTTGTGAAATATGTAAATTTATTCAAAATCTTGTTTCGTTTACCAAACTAGAGGATGTCATTTCAAATTGACGGTCGGTCCATGTTTAGGATACACAATTTAGAGACTAAATTAATGATTACTCATCCCACAACCTTGGAAAACAACAATACGATCATCCTCCACCCTTGTACTCGACAGAATTCGAATAAGCCGATCCAATACAACTTGTTTTTCATTCTTTTAATCACAATATGGCACAGTTTTTTGTCAAATTGAAAAAAAATGTGACTCAAATTTAAGAAAAAACTCGATCAAAACGATCTAAAAAATCTTATTGATGAATAGAAAATTGGATGAACTCTTATCTACATTTCTGAGTGTTATTTAATGTTTCGATTTATTACTTAATGATTGAAATAACGAGAAACGCAACATTCATAATAAAATGATAAAATCTCGAAGAAAAAATACGGTTTTTTCTTTTTATATTCGATAAATAAAGTAAACCGAATATCACGAAGGAAATTTTACCTTTGAATTATTTAGTTTCAATAACAAAATTGATGGAACAATAATTGAAATTAGATATTGTATTGTATTGTATTAAAATCGAGTGTGAATCAGTGATCAATATACGATTTATCAAGGTGGGCGATAGATTCCGGTATTTAGTATATCTGAAAAATGAAAATTTGGAACAAATTGAGAGTAGAATTAGTTTTTAATGAATATCAATGAATAGAACTTACCATAAACCACTGCACCTTGAGATAAGAAATACACGCAAAAGATGAAAAGGGCGATTCTTGAAACTTTTGACATTTTGTCCGTACTTTGACAGATCAATTTCACAGAATATTTATTTATTATAAATAAATACGATTATCGAAATCACTCTTCAAACAATTTCAACCGAAATAACGAATTCCTGATTAACTGGAGGGGTCTTCTTCGCACTCTATGTTCTCACCAATGTTTCTTTCTTGACCATAAACGAAAGTCTGAGAAGAAAGAAAGAAAAGAATGAGACTTGCTTTATACTTGTTTGGCCGGTGCGTTATTTATGTTTTCGATTCACTTTGTGATGTGACATTGAGAATTCTGTCGAGTATATCGTGTTCTCATTATACATGCTAAACGAATCGGATGTAAGAAAAGAGTTGGGAGTTGAGGAAAAAAAGGAAGACTCGAGGAGTCAACTGGCAGAATGAGAAGGGGAAACTCCATAAAGATGATAATCGGACATGAGACGTAGAAGAGAAGTTCCAGAAAGAAACATTCAAGATCGTTTCTGACTTGGCGCAAATCGTTGAAAAAAAAAGAACACGTCTTTTGTATTTGGAAGAACGATCAAATGATGACGAAAAAAAATTGATGATTCTATTATTCAGGTAGAATTTCAGTTCTTCACAACATAATTTCATACTCCGTATATGTTGAAAATTTTCATTTTGATTCAGGAAGCTTCAATTATTTCTGAAAATTCTATGAACCATCAAGATCATCTGGAAACCCAATTTTTACCTTTTTATTCAATAGTTATTCACCTTAACGTATAGTAAGCTATTTTATCGACGTCTCGTACAAAGAGTAGCATAGTTCGTAAAGTTCTTACGAAGACTGAATTTGATGGATTTTTTATCATCCTGTATGTACTTTCTGGATTATGAATTTCTACGATTAAAATTATGTATGATTGCGAATGCGTCATAAAATCCCATATCAAAGTACCATGTGTTCTCAATTAATAAAAAATAAATCAATCAAATCCAAAGTCAAGGATAATAATACGTGAAGAGAATATTCAAGCACTGATAAATTTTCTCAAAAAGATATTACCCCAAAATTTCCCTGCACGTAGATTAACGTTCGGGTAAATCAATCGCATTATAAAAAATAAACATCTTTACATGATATTTAATAAACGATTTTATTGAAAATGAAATGTAAATCTGAATAAATCCATGCTAACACGAGTGAAATTTACTAATTAGGAAAAGGATTTCTTTTTGATATTTTGATATTGAAATAAGTAGTTCAAATATTCAATTGTATGAGTAATACGAATATTTTCCCAATATTTTACTGAATGAATATAAATATTTTCATATAAACTGAATAGGCACCCCGTCAAATATGATACAAAAATTAAACATGATTAAAGGAAATTCTTCAGTATTGTGAATTTATTAAAAGACAGAGGTGTTTGTTTTTTTCTTTCTTTTTCATTTTCTATTATTATTGTAAATGGTTCAACTAATTATGAATCGATTTGATATCAATCGAATAGAAGTCATAAATCACATTTGAAAATCTTGCAAAGCGTGTACACTTTACTATCTCTATTAAATATTTTACCTATTTACATAATGAAATGTAACAATGTACTTCGGTTTAACTCTGCCTTAATACTGCTTGAACGCATTTGGCCATGGTTGGAGATGCACGCGATATTGCATCAGTCATAAAGAACTGATCCAATGTTTTCTGTTTCACATCCAAGGGATCTGGTAAGAAGCTTCCTTTCGATTGCTGGAACAAAAGAAAATATATAAATGAAGATATGCAATTGGCAATAAAATTTGATAAACACGTGCACAAACCTGAGACAATTCAATTGCTTGCTTCAGGTAGTTTGCTGGTTCAATGCTACCGTATCTAAGTAAATGTGGTGCTACTTGTTCAAGTCTATGTCTCACTTGATTCAAATCGTCGTACGGTAAACATGCCCCACACATCTAATAAAATGAAATCATCAATCGATAAGCATGAATCGGTACTGAAAAAGAAATGAAAGTATATTACATACTTCGGAAAGAGCTCGTATGATTTTCCAGTCTGGTCGTCCATGGCCTGGAGGTGTGATCGCGGCACAAGTTTGTTGCGAACGTCCCTCCGTGTTGACGTAAGTCGCAACTTTTTCGGTATAAGCTGCTCCGGGTAGAACAAAGTCGGCCATACTCGCACCATGGTCACCGTGACTTCCTGGAATAGGAATTCATAAACATTCAAAATACTCTCCCAAGTTTGATTTGAAGATGGATCAATTAAATTAACCTATATAGACGATGGTTGCATCGGGGAAATCATTTCTACTAATTCCAGCGTCATCGGCTCCTAGAAGGAACAAAACTTCTGGTTTTCCTGCTATAATTTCTTCTACCGTTGATCCATAGCCAAGATCCAATGCGGCAACTTGAGAAGCGTTTGTTTGAAGAATATTCAAAACTTTCCAATCAGCAGGAGTCTATAATAAAAATAAATAAAAAAAACAAGAATTTTCACAAGTTCAAGAAGTATATGAGAGCAGATAATAGATGCTTTATTAATATTTCATCATACTTTCGCGTTGTCTCCCAAAGTCTTAGCCAATCCCTGTACTTCAGCTAGAATCTTGGCTCCGTCTTTACGAGTCAACTGTTCGGCTCCTACGATAACGAGAGGTTTCTTTGCATTTTTCAAAGTCGCTGAAAACGGATGTGAACCGTTCTTCAATTGTGATATAACGTCCGGGGACTGCCCTAGATGCTATAAAGATCAAAATCAAATTATAAATGCATAGAACTATAAAAAATATATATATATTTTACTTACTTCGTAATCGTACGTTAGATCCACCTTGGGTCCTATCAGGGCAATATTTTGTTCATTATGAATATAAGCTTTTCTTAGACGAGTATTAACCAATGGTGCTTCGTATCTCGGATTTGTACCCACTAACAATACAATGTCCGCTTCTTCGATTCCAGAAATTGAATTATTTAAGAGATAATTACTTCTGAGATCGATACCCGCACCTTCTTGAGGGAACTTTTGTTCAGTGGCGAGATTGTCGCTTCCCAATCGATTGACAAAATCTTTCATTGCTAATAGACTTTCCGCGTCCGCGAGTTTACCCGCGATGACAGCACATTTGTTAACTGGTACATTTTGAACAGCTTGTGCAACTATCAAAACATAAATTATTATATATCAGAAAAAAATGTGTATAAGCGGAATAAAAGTAAGTGATTTGATTTTCAGAAAAGTAAACCATAAGTTACCTCCAATCAGAGCATCTTCCCATTCTACAGATTTTAGTTTGCCGTCGATCTTCATCATAGCGGTAATGAGTCTTTGACGTTTAAGACCGTCGTATGAGAAACGAGCTTTGTCAGACAGCCATTCTTCATTCACTTCCTGAGATGAAAAAGTATAAGATCAATATATGAATTATTTTTTTTTTGGTACATTATAAATTATGTACCTCGTTTACTCTCGGCAAAATTCTCAAAACTTCCCCAGTTCTGTGTGAAACAACAATATTACTTCCAACCGCGTCGTGAACGTCAATGCTATCCGTGCGACGCGTTTCCCAGGGACGAGCGGTGAAAGCGTATGGTTTGCTGGTCAAAGCACCCACAGGACATAAATCGATGATGTTTCCCGATAATTCCGATAAGAACAATTTTTCTACATATGTTCCCACCTTGAGTGAAAGATGTTTATTATTTTATTTGTTCTTTCAATGAATGATCTTTATACATACTTGCATGTCATTTCCACGCCCTGTAGTTCCTAAATCATCAACTCCAGCAACTTCAGAGGCAAAACGAATGCATCGCGTGCAATGAATGCAACGAGTCATGATGGTTTTAACTAGGGGACCAATATCTTTGTCTTCCACTGCCCTTTTTCCACTGAAGTTTATATCCACGAACCTACTCCTGTCATTACCGAATGCCATACTTTGATCCTGTAAATCGCATTCTCCACCCTGATCACAAATTGGGCAATCGAGGGGATGGTTTACTAATAAGAATTCCATGACTCCTTCGCGTGCTTTGCGAGTTAAATCTGAATTAGTTTTTACTCTCCATCCTTTCATGACAGGCATAGCGCATGCTGCGACTGGCTGGAAGTCAAATCAGTTTAATCTTTATTGCGATCTTGGCATAAAATCAAGTTCGATCGTTTAATAGAGATCTATCGTACCTTGATTTGTTTTTCAATTTCCACTAAACACATTCTGCAGTTTCCAGCCACAGCAAGACGTTCATGGTAACAAAATCTAGGAATTTCCACACCGACTTTTGCGGCTGCCTAATAAAAATAAATCAAGTATTCATATATTTATCTAATTGCTTCAACTATTTAATACATTTTCAATTATAATATCTTTGGTAAGAAGTGGAACATCGGTTTATACATTTGTGAATGATGGAACATTCTGTTGTTTCAGAAACAATTAATTGTAGAATTATTTTTTCAATGAAAAACTAATTGATATGCATCTGAGGATTGATATGAATTATGTAGTAGAAGTTGTATGCACGTGTATATTACAAGTATTTCATAGAATTATTGGAATCATTTCTTAGAGCCCAAATATTAGAAATTAAGGTTCATAGATTCAAATATGATTGAGACTTGATAATTATTCACATGTATGAAGGATTACTTTTAAGAGGATTTTATACCTTTTGAAATGTTACTATTGCATTTTTGTAAAATGGAAGTTCATAAATTTGAACTATATCAAAATATATGAATAACACAGGACAACAAAAGTTTGTCTCTCTGGTGTCTGGTGATTTGGTTACTCCAAATCAGTTCCCAAACTTCAGGCACAAAAAATGCTGTTGGCTAGTGTCATTGATTCAAGGGGAAATTAGATGTTTCACATTTAATAACAGTGGAGATGTTGCATGCGAAGAAATTTCCAAAATTATATAGAACTTATAAAAAAAATATACATTGAATTATATACAATTTTTTAAATTCTTCCTCATGTGTGTAATTTCAACTGTTCGTACGATACAGTTCATTATCTATCATACAATATTATTTTGACACAACAAAGCTAGAAGTTTTATAGAATTTGCATTTAATTAAATACATGGTGTCTATTTGGCTTTGAAGCTTTAAAAAGGAAAAAAAACTTTGTTCGTATTTGGCGAAAAGATGGATTATTATAATAAAAAAAAATAAATAAAACGATCATCAAATATACAAAGTATTTTTACAACTTCAAAAGTAACTATACATGAAAGTATGTCAACTCCAAAACTCTGTTATCTCTGAAAAATGAAAAATAGTAGAAGTATCCATTCATTGAACTTAGCTATTGGAATACAATTGGTGGAATATTGAATACAGAAGCATTTTAAATCTTACATACCTGGAGAACTGTTGTGCCAGGTGGAACTAACACGGGCTGGTCATCAATGAACACTTCAACTAACTCTTGATTCAATTTGTTGCTGGTATGAAGACCCATGACACCGAGTCTGCCACTTGACAGACCGGTTGCTCGTGCCAACGGAATTCTCAGCATTTTGCCGAATCTGTCCTGTTGTCAATTGCAATAAGTTATGTAATGAATAAGTTTATCTTGCAATTGAAATATGTAGGATAACCTAAGTTACACTGACACACTCAAAAACATCACAATTTCATGCACGGAATTAAGATTGAGATGACACAATCATGAAGAATAAAAGGAAACAAACTGAGAGGAGTATTGTCTATATTTAGGATTTTAAAGAAACTTGAGAAAAATCTACTTCACCTTTAAACCGAAATATTTAACCTGCTTATATGTTGAAGGCAATTTTTAATGCGCAAATTAGACAGTTATTTTTATACACCCCAAAGATGAGTGTTCATGAAAGAATACATTATTCTATGGAATTCAACGTCCCGAATGTTCAATATCTTGAAAGCTGCTGATTGGTCAATTCCTAGTAATTTGCTAGAGATTCCCTAGGAATTAATCCATCAGCGAATTTCAGGATTTGGATATTAGGGACATTGAGGTTTCACCTTTCTGGGTAGGACTCAATTGGCCCGTATGTAAATAAGCCCGAATTCGCTCTTCCCAAAAAGGTGGGACCCAGGAGAATCTCAATATTGAGATCCTAAAATTCGCTGATAAATTAATTCCTAGGGAATTTATAGCAAATTACTAGGAATTGACCAATCAGCGAATTTCAAGATATCTGTGCTGTGTCCAGATAGCACAAGAATTCTAAAAGAGCTTATAATGAATGCTATATCTTCATGAAGAACTGTTGTACTATCCGGGCGGGAACTCTCCGAATTGAATTCATGAAAAGGTTTGAAATCTTCAGAGAACAATCTTTAGAGTACTTTATCTGCACTTCTCCACGATTTTTTCACAAAGGCGAAACGACAGGAGGTCTAAGGGTGCCGGGCACCCACTTAATTATAATGCCCGAGTGGAAAAATTTCCAAAATTATATTGAATTTACATTGAATTATAGATGAATTATATATAATTTTGAAAACTTTTCCAAAAAAAACAGCAAGATACCCAAACGAGCCAAACTATAGCAGCCAAATGTATTCAGGTGCTCGTTTCTCTTGAAATTTTTTTTTTTTTTTTTTAATTGTGTCTCCAGGTTGGTACACCTATTTGGCACATTTCTCTTGAAATCACTGATAGATACTTAGGGCACCCACTCATATGTTTTTCGATATAAAATATTTTTCGAAATTTAGGCTCTGAATAGAAAAAGTACTGAAGATTATTTCCTAAAAATTCTAGACCTTTTCAAAAATTCATTTGTCGAAATTCTTAAAGAGAAAATATTTACTCAGTCGGTATACTGGTATCTCCTAAAATCGGTGTTTTTAGGATGTTTTGAAGGTATACCCTGATATTGCACGAAGAATTCTTTGCTAAAAACAAGAATAGAATTCTTCAAGAACTCTTTTCGAACAAATGATTTCATAAAGAGCTCTGGAGGAGTTCAATGTTTATGACATTAACGAGATCTTTGGGAGTACTAAAACAATACTTTCAGCATTCTCAAAGAACTCTTCAATGTCCCAAACATTGAACTCCTTTAGAGCTCTTTATGAATTCATTAGTTCGAAAAGAGTTCTTGAAGGATTTTATTTTTGTTTTTGAAAAAAAATTCTTCGTGTGTTATCAGGGATATCTTCTAGAAATGCTTCGCGTTATATTTTTTGCAATATCCAATAGGTACTTCGCTATTTTTCTACTCCCCAGTTGTAAGGGTAAAGGCAATCATAAATGTACTAAAATCAAATATTCAGTTGACAGCAAACTGGTTTTGAAGATTTCTTGAAATCCAGCTGAAAATTCCCGAATGGACAGGATTCCCAAATTTTCTTGCGGACTCGTATACTCGTTCATTCGGAAATTCGCAGCTGGGAACGAGCTCCAATAAAACCAAATAAAAGTATTGCTTTATAAAAACAATGTTTTTCATATACTGTGATTATGTTTCATATCAAAATCTTGTAATCCAATTCTATCATTCGCAACTACCGACCATTGCCCGTTTCTGTACATTCCGCTTTCACATCGTTTCTGCATTCATTTTGTATCCGTTTATACACCTCGACCCCACGGAGATGAGACGTGCACATTATCGCAGGAGCTTTACTCGTAGTCATGAAATTTAATGTTAATGGTATTTTTTTTTTGTGAATGGTACGATATGAAATTTAATAAAAGATCTGCACTGAATCGAACGATTCTTTCAGCAGTGATACTTTCCCGTAGGACACAATCTGAGTTGCCAGATGGTAGCTCTCCTCTCATCACATCTCTAAACAATCACGAGTCTCCCATGTGGAAAACTTTTCAAAATTTGATATAATTTATATACAATTCAATACATTTTTCAAATGTAAGTTTTATAGAACTATGTATTATTCTGAAAAATTTCTCAAATGAGTTACCAATGAGAGAACCAGAAAAATCCTCTACCCTGGCAGCTCTGAGCACAAAAATCGACAAAAACTCTATAGTATTTTTACAGATAAGAATCGAATCTGTCAAGATTGCCCATCTCTAATCACCAGACATTTATCCGTCCCTCTCACGTTTCCCCGCCTCGTATCCACACCTTTTCCATCACCAAAATGCGATGCAGACATCGGTGGATGTGCCAAATGGGTTGATTTATAGATTGATATATATGGTAATATAAATTGTGATATCTAAACAAAAACCAACACTTTTTTTCACACTATAATTTATATCTTAAGACGACTTAGAATATAGAACACTTATTATAATATGTGTAAATATTTATAAAGATATGTACTAACGTTTATCAATTTGTAAGAAACGTTTAAAATTTTACACTCGTAAAAAAACAAAAGTCGATTTTAAATACACGTTAAAGTTCAGGGGTAAATACTGAAAATAATAATAACACGGAAATAAGTCATATTGCGATAGAATTTTGAATCAGCATAATTATACATTTCCTTGGAACAGCAGTAAAACAAAAAAACACAAAATATCAAGTAAATAGTCAAGAAATTGAATCAATCTCTGATCGATATGGACGGTGAAATTTGATATTATTATCTATTCAAAATTCAACACTGTAAAATTATCATTTCATTTCAAGATTTCATTAAGTTTCAATTGCCTAAGGTCTTTCTTTGTTTCTATGAAACGTAAATTACGATGCTCTTTTAAAATACATTTATATTCTATTTAGAAAGAATTCGCCGGACTTGAGGGAACGTAATTACAAATTCGGAATTTAAATTGACTGATGTTCTTTTTTGATATGTTTACTGACCACATCATCGTACTCTGCAGTTATATCATCGCAACACCATTGCGCTCTTCATCAATAACAACATTTATTGAATAATCTTATCTTAACTTTACAATGTCTTGTCTTATTTTAAAATACAAATGCGGGCAGAAAATCTATTCTTTAGAACTCAATGAAGTTCTAACCTTGTAACGTTTTCTAGTGCTTTTTTTCTTTCATTGTTTTGATACATCATTTTATGGCGATAGATTTTGAAATTGATGCATTTTTTGTTTGTGAAGAATCATTGAACTTTGATGTTATCGTTTTCAGTGTCACGAACTTGAATCGATTCTTCATTTTTTATACCAATTATACCAAAATTAATTAATATTTTCCATATAATAATGTACTATACTATAGTTTGAATTAAGTTTTAGATGCAAAACACATTGGTAGTTTGGCACTTGAAAGTTTGATCAAGTTAATAACACTGTGAACGATACACAATCGAGCGTGAATCATTTTCCAAAAGGAATTGATCAAAGTCTGGTACAATATTTCCACACTGATCGTATCGAGTTGTTTTTATTCAACAAGGAGAGTGTACTTCGATTCTCTTATCATCAGAATATATTTCGTGTAAATGTTTACCATACGAAAATATACATATGTATACGATTTTTATGTGAACACAGACTGTTTAAAAAATTTGTATAAAAAATTGTATATCCGTTTTAACCTGTACTAGATACTCGTGTTTTTAACAGTGAATTGACTTTATTGCACATAGCAGTACACACTTATACATTATATTTTTATTTTCTTTCTTTTTCAAAAAGATTTACAGGAGCGTGTTGATTAATTGTATGAATTTCATACGAGAAACAACTTTGTAACGACGTTATAGTACGCGTGGCGCTGAAAATGCTCTATAAAAACTTTAAAAAAAACAAGACCGAACAAAAGAAGAATCAATTCTGATTTGAATCAAACAGCTTTCTATTCATGTTTCAATAAAAAATCTGTACAATTCGAACATCAAACATCGCGTGTGGATATACGTACCCTTCAGAGGGCTAACTCCTGAATTTTCTATCCCGCAAATACAACACATCACAGTAATATAATATTTGTAACTATTCGTAATACTTTACTCGTAACCTAACGTTCAATCTTATTTCGCCTACTCAATATTTTTCATTTTCAAATAATTACATCTTGGATATCAAACTTATCACGTAATATACAATTATAATACGCTTTGTGATGCAGCAGTAGGAGGAGGAGTAGGAGTGGTAGGGGTAATTGTAGTGGTGTGTACATATCTGATATTGTTATACTAAAACTATGTAACGGTGCTGGGTTGTTTGTCGAGTTTCAGAATAAAATGGCAATTCTATAACCAAATGAATTTTACCCTTTCTTTTCTTGTTCGGTTTTTCATGTTTCGTTTTCATTTCCAATACTTCATCGCACGCTAAAGGTATCAAAGGCCACACACTATTATTATTATCATTATTATTATTATTATTATTATTATTATCATCATCATCTTAATTCACTTCTAATTCTCATCAAAGTATGGAACTGTACATAAATTACGTAAGCGCACACCTGAGAGATGGAAAAAAACAACATTGCTGTAAGATGTTTTGGTGTTTCTTCAACATCTCGTGGACGAGAAAAAAACATATTTAATGAAGATCATTCATCAATTTCTAAATATTTCTTACATGTGTATGTAAAATTATACATATTTGTATAGATTCTGGGTACCAACTCAACGGGTACGGATAACTTGAGGATATCATCAAATACACCAATCTCGATTCAAATATTCTTGGATAGAAATTATCTCACACGAGAGGTAAAATATGTCGCTTCTCGTATGGGAAAACACGCCGGAGTTTCATACTTTCATATGGCATCGTGCCAAATTGCTCAATTTAGGTTTCAAGTGAAATTTCTCACGTGTACAGTTTAAGCAATTTGTGTCTCTAAATCGTAAAAAGGAATATAAGAATCGAATTCTTGTTATAGAGAATTATGTAACTTATGTAATCTGTGTACAGCTTATTAATCTACATTCCTCGATTATAGAATTGGTCGTTCGTAGATCCTTAATCTGATAAAACAATCAACGTATTTCAAACGAGGAAATCTTATTTTTGATCACTCACGTAGCAACAACGAACATTGTTTCCATTGAATCTATCTGATTGATCTATCTGAATTCATAATAACGTTCACAAGTTTCGTACTAAGTATTATTCCGGTTGTGGCGCTGAAACAATCACAGCTGTTAACCGTGCATTGATTTGTGTAAATATCATAATTGTATTAATAATAATAATAGTAGTTCTAGGAATAGTAGCGGTCTCAGTGATCGTAATGATAGGAGTCGTGTTATTGTTGTTGTTGTTGTTTTTGCTGTCACTGCTGCTAGTATTGTGCTGTAATCCATATCACGCACTTCATATTTTCTTAACGGTCCTTATACACAAACACTTTCGTTCTCAATTTCCGAGACTTCGACGAAGGATATAAAAACCAAATCAACGGAGAATGAATTCATTTTATTTATGCCCGTCGTCCTTATTCGTCTTCGGAAAAGACGTTTTTTTCCTACTTCAATTTTATTTATTTATTTATTTATTTAATTTTTTTTCAACAAAACAGGAAATGTCGCGATTGTACATCTCCTGTCATACGCTAACAATATATCCTCTTTTTCCTTTCCCTTTTTTTTTGGGAGAAAGGGAAAGCAATAATAACATTAATAATAATAAAATAGAAAAGAAAAAGGAAAATATCACTCGAAACAAACAAACAAACAAACGAACAAATAAAAATGATGTCTTGACTTTTTTGTTACTTCACAGTTTCTGTACGATGTCAAATTTGTCTTTGAAGCCGATCGATTCTTTTTTAGGATCGTACTTTTTACGTGCCGCTAATTGAGCCCTCAACTCCTTCGCGCTCATTTTTAAATTCAAAGTACCGGACGTGCTGTTGCTGTTGGTATCCGTGCTCATTCCGTTCCCAGTAACCGGCGTTCCGTTGCCGTTTTCTTTATTTCCAACCGTCTCTCCGCTGTCGCTCGATCTCATTGAAGCGGTTGTTGTCATCCCAACTGCTGTACTACTACTGCGCGACGTGCTGTTTGATTTATGGGTATTCTGAAAGGATACGAAAGAGTATTAGTTTTTTCGTAAGTTTAATGCGAATAAGAATTTTTGGGTACACAGTTATAAATTGGTTAAGAACTATAAGGTGTCCACAACATGGAATTCGAAGCATTGCATTTTGAATGAATGCAACCGAGTCTAAAAGCACCGGAAGGAACATTCGAAGATGTAGGAAATTTTCATTTTAGATGTTGTTCAATGTGGATTGCGGAATAACAAATAATATAATAAAATAAATCAAATTCAGGAGTTGTTATCACTAATTTTGAAGTTTTTTAATGGCTCAAATCAGAGTGACATACGTTTAATACTTGGTTTTTTCTTTACTTTTTTTTTATTGATTTTTGTTGTTATAGCATTTGTAAAAAAAAACAAGTGCCAAGGGAGGAAGAAAGACGATTGATATGAAAAATTTTACTATTAGTTAGGGGTGTGCGGGTACCCGAGTCATCGGGTTTTTATCGGGTCGGGTCGGGTCGGGTACCCGTCGGGTCGGGTTTTTCAATTACCCGAGTTTTTCGGGTACCCGATTACATTCGGGTAATTCGAATATAGCAAACGTTTTCCTCAGCAGGAAATATTGTGACAGCAACTCGATCAAGATTGCTGACAAAACATGTGGAAGAGTTGTGCTCCCTCCATTCAAATTTAAAAATATGAAAAAAGAATGATATTTATAAGAAGAATATTTATTTTCATTGATATTCAAGATTCTATATTGTGGTTACTAAATAAGAAAATAGATAATATATTATTCATGAGATATAAATGTGATTATATTTTTTAATTGAATTAAAAAATAAATATAAACATTCCATGAAGCAATTTGGAGATTTCTTAATGCGCTGCATAATCAATTACATGGAGTAACAACCCTAATAGACTTGTAGTGAATATGGCATTCTTCATATTAGAATTGAATTCATATGAAATCCCCTTATTCCTACAATCGCTCAAGACAATTTGTCCTTAAAATATCAACGGCAATGGCAACTTCGAATAGAAGTTGAAAATATTAAATTCAAGCGATTTTATTATATTCGGGTACCCGACTTGGAAAACCCGATTTAATCGGGTACCCGACCCGACCCGACCCGAAAAGAAATACAAATACCCGAACCCGACCCGACCCGATAAAAAGTGCTACCCGCACACCCCTACTATTAGTATTAACGCCTTAGCTGTGGGAATGAAGATTTACAGGGGTACAATCATTGTTCTCCATACACGGTTTGAATTCATCTCTTTAACTCACGTAACCAAAAACGCTTCAAGGTATTTAAATACATTTGAAATATACGCAATACGTTTGGAATGCATTTGGAAAAATGAATTCGAAATTTTTTTAGTTTATTTCCCAAATAGGGATATTATACTAGTTTACAAAATAAAAAAAATTGTCTGTACATTGAATGCTGTTGGTTTTTTGTTATGCATTTTGGCCCGCTGAACTCGAAAATCACGGTAAAAAATTGTTTCATGGATAGGTTTACAAGTTATGAATTTTTTTAATTTGAAAAATTTTTTTCCAATGATGGATTTACTATTTGAGGTATATCTCGAGCTAGAAATGGTCAATCTGATTGCATGAAGTCTCAAATTGAACATAATTGAATTGCCAATGAATATCATTACCGTCTTTACTAATCAATTGGGTAGTTTGAGTGCAACGAACCGAAATATGTGGAAAAAGTCATGTCTTTGAAGAAAAATGAAAATAAACCAGAGGGCTCCGCCCCCTGACTGCTTCGCTTCGCTCAGCAGTCCGACCCCCTTTCAAACTTCGCTTCGCTCATTTTGAATGGATCGTAGCCCACATTTGCTCGCTTCGCTCGCATTTTGATGAATTCAGATATCCGGGGATACATGAAAAGGCACTCATCGGTTTACACTCAATTGAGAAACTTTGTAAATGTAATATTCAGAAAGCCTGAAACTTATTGCCTACCATCTTTTATACCATCTCCAAATGATACGTCCATTCCGCTGGAACAGCCAAATGAGCACAATCAGATATAAACTATATGGGAATTTTTCGCTTTTTTTTGTTAATTTTTTGTTATGATATCGAATTTTTCGCTCCGGTAGTTTTCGAGAAAATGAAGGTTGTGTCAGCGGAACAGTTCCGCTGGAACAACCATTAATATAGAGGGCATGAAGTGGTAAAAGGGATGCATAGGAATTATTCGCTGTTTATTTGCTCTGAGAATAAGCTAGATTAATCTCATTTATACCCAAGCATAAGGGAATAACAAATATTCGTAAGAGAAAAAAAAATACTTGAACATTGGGACAGAGCGGAAT
This sequence comes from Gonatopus flavifemur, assembly GCA_018340375.1. Lineage (NCBI taxonomy): Eukaryota > Metazoa > Arthropoda > Insecta > Hymenoptera > Dryinidae > Gonatopus > Gonatopus flavifemur. The sequence goes on along the minus strand of JAFFJZ010000003.1, from coordinate 47,584,331 downwards.
CGTCATGGGACAAGAGATTTCTTGGGGACTTTGGCATTGCATATCATACGTGAGGCAAACATCTGGGCATTACTAAACAACCACAGAGTGTAGAAAGGAATTGGGATTTGAAAGTATGAATTATGCTGGAAATCCATACTTGTAGATTATTTACAAAATGTGAAATATTCGCTATTCTCTCGTCAAACTTTGATTTTCTGGAACCAAGTTGTTTTTCTTCCACATATAGGTTTCAGGATAGTTGCAAAACAACCCCTACGACCAGGCGATAATGAGCACGAAAATCCAGGATAGATTAGAGCGGAGCAGAAAAATCAAATGTCTCGAAAAATGTCACATATTCGCGATTTTTTCACTAAACTGTGTTTTTCGGAGCCCAGATTACGTTTTTGGTTTAAATGAGGATTCGAATGGATGCAGGACCTTCTTGAACACGGTGAGAACTAGCAAAGAAATCCAGATAGCTTTAGAGCAGAGCAAAAAAATCAAATGTCTGGAAGAATGTCGAATATTCGCGATTTTTTCATCAAAATTTGTTTTTCAGAACCCAGATTACATTTTTGGTTCATATAAGGATTCGAATGGATGTAACACACCTTCTTCCACGCGGTGAGAAACAGCAGAAGAATCCAGGATGGTTTGCAACAGAGCAAAAAAATCGAATGTCTCTGGAAATGTCAAATATTCGCGATTTTTTCATCACAATTTGTTTTTCGGAGTCCACATGACGTTTTTGGTTCATATAAGGATTCGAATGAATGGAGCACACCTTCCTAAACACGGTGAGAACTAGCAAGAAAATCCGGAATGCTTTCGAGCAGAGCAGAACAATCGAAAATACTCAAATATTTGCGATTTGTTGATCAAAATAGGTTTTGAAAAAAAATTCCATTCTGGGGTTTTTTGCTGTTTCTCACCGCGTCGAAGAAGGTGTGCTACATCCATTCGAATCCCTATATCAACCGAAAATGTAATCTGGGCTCCGAAAAAAAATTTTGATGAAAAAAATTGCGAATATTTGACATTTCCAGAGACATTCGATTTTTTTGCTCTGCTCTAAAGCATTATGGATTTTTTTTGCTAGTTCTCACCGTGTTCAGGGAGGTGTGCTTCATCCATTCGAATCCTTATATAAACCAAAAACGTAATCTGGGCTCCAAAAAAGACAGTTTGATGAAAAAATCGCGAATATTTGACATTTCCAGAGACATTTGATTTTTTTGCTTCGCTGCAAACCATCCTGGATTTTTTCGCTGTCTCTCACCGCGTTGAAGAAGGTGTGCTACATGCATTCAAATCCTCACATGAACCAATAATGTAATCTGGGCTCCGAAAAACAAATTTCGATGAAAAAATCGCAAATATTTGATATTTTTCCAGACACTTGATTTTTTTGCTCTGCTCTCAAGCATTCTGGATTTTTTTACTAGTTCTCACTGGGTTCAAGAAGGTGTGCCACATCCATTCGAATCCTCATATAAACCAAAAACGTAATGTGGGCTGCGAAAAACAATGTTTGATGAAAAAATCGCGATCACTTGACATTTTTCGAGACATTTGATTTTTTTGCTCTGCTCTAAAGCATTCTGGATTCTTTTGCTAGTTCTCACCGCGTCGAAGAAGGTGTGCTACATCCATTCGAATCCCTATATGAACCAAAAATGTAATCTGGACTCCGAAAAACAAAATTTGATGAAAAATCTTAAATGTTTGACATTTTTCCAGACATTTGATTTTTTTGCTCTCCTCTAAAGCCATCTGGATTTTTTTGCTAGTTCTCACTGTGTTCGAGAAGGTGTGCCACATCCATTCGAATCCTCATATAAACCAAAAACGTAATGTGGGCTCCGAAAAACAATGTTTGATGAAAAAATCGCGATCACTTGACATTTTTCGAGACATTTGATTTTTTTGCTCTGCTCTAAAGCATTCTGGATTCTTTTGCTAGTTCTCACCGCGTCGAAGAAGGTGTGCTACATCCATTCGAATCCCTATATGAACCAAAAATGTAATCTGGACTCCGAAAAACAAAATTTTGTTGAAAAATCTTGAATATTTGACATTTTTCCAGACACTTGATTTTTTATGAAGCTGAAACTAGCGAACCACATCTAGCAGACCAGTTGTGAACTTTTGGTTGAGACTGTACTTTTGAGTTATTACATATTTCCAACGGGATTTTGGGCGAACGGGCAGTGCTGGTAGGATGAAAATGATCAATCTTAATAGATTTTGATACGCTGAATCGAATGAGATGGGTTTCAAATCGATCCGAACAGTTTTGAGGAAGATATAGAGGTTTTGAATGAAGTGGAAATTGGAAATGGTGTCGGCGATTGCGATTTTTCCATGCCTTCCCTTATTCAGAAAGGGAATTTCCGGTTCGCTGATCGTGTTTCTTATGGTATTTTCGACGCTGAATCGAATGAGATGGGTCTCGGAATGGTACGCGGTCGTCTTCCATGGATTTGGGAGGATTGAAGTTGGGAAAACTTGGAAACGTGAGAAACTGTGTGTCCAACACAATGTTTCCTTGCCTTCCCCCATTGAGAAAGCAAATTTTTGGTTCGCTGAGGTTGTTTTTTATAGTATTTTCGACGCTGAATCGGATGAACACGATTCCAGAATGGTACGCGGTCGTCTTCCATGGATTTGGGAGGATTGAAGTTAGGAAAACTTGGAAACGTCAGAAACTGTGTGTCCAAAACAATAATTCCATGCCTTCTCTTATTCAGAAAGGGAATTTCTGGTTCGCTGAGGTTGTTTTTCATAGTATTCTCGACTCTGAATCGCATGAACACGATTCCAAAATGGTACGCGGTCGTTTTCCATGGATTTGGGGAAATTCAAGTTAGCAGAACTTGCAAACGTGAGGAACAGGCCGTCCAAAGCCACAGTTTCCATGCCTTGCCTCATTCAGAAAGGGAATTTTTGGTTCGCCCATGTTCTTCTTGATGGTATTATCGACGCTGAATCGAATGAAATCAGTCTCAAAATGGTACGCGGTCATTTTCTATGGATTCGGGGAGAATGAAACAACTAGAAAGTGAAATCGTGAGAAACTGTACACCCAAGTCAATGTTTCCATGTTTCCGCTTACTCAGAAAGAGAATTTTTGGTTCGCTGATCTTGTTTCTTATAGTATTTTCGACGCTGAATCGAATGAGATAGGTGTCGAAATGGTACGCGGTCGTCTTCCATGGATTTGGGAGGATTGAGGTTAGGAAAACTTGGAAACGTCAGAAACTGTGTGTCCAAAACAATGTTTCCATGCCTTCCCTTATTCAGAAAGGGAATTTTTGGTTCGCTTATCTTGTTTCTAATAGTATTTTCGACGCTGAATCGGATGAACACGATTCCAGAATCGTACGCGGTCGTCTTCCTTGGATTTGGGGGGATTGAAGGTAGCAAAACTTGGAAACGTCATAAACTGTGTGTCCAACACAATGTTTCCTTGCCTTCCCCCATTGAGAAAGCAAATTTTTGGTTCGCTGAGGTTGTTTTTTATAGTATTTTCGACGCTGAATCGGATGAACACGATTCCAGAATGGTACGCGGTCGTCTTCCATGGATTTGTGGGGATTGAAGTTAGGAAAACTTGGGAACGTCAGAAACTGTGTGTCCAAAACAATAATTCCATGCCTTCCCTTATTCAGAAAGGGAATTTTTGGTTCGCTGAGGTTGTTTTTTATAGTATTTTCGACACTGAATCGGATGAACACGATTCCAGAATGGTACGCGGTCGTCTTCCATGGATTTGTGGGGATTGAAGTTAGGAAAACTTGGAAACGTCAGAAACTGTGTGTCCGAAACAATAATTCCATGCCTTCCCTATCCATAGAAAATGACCGCGTACCATTTTGAGACTGATTTCATTCGATTCAGCGTCGAAAATACTATAACAAACAACCTCAGCGAACCAAAAATTCCCTTTCTGAATAAGGGAAGGTATGGAATTATTGTTGTAGAACATTGACTTGGGGGTACAGTTTCTCACGATTCCACGTTTTAGTTGTTTCATTCTCCCCGAATCCATAGAAAATGACCGCGTACCATTTTGAGACTGATTTCATTCGATTCAGCGTCGATAATACCATCAAGAATAACATGGGCGAACCAAAAATTCCCTTTCTGAATAAGGGAAGGCCTGAAAACATTGTTTTGAACGCACAGTTTCTTACGTTTCCAAGTTTTGCTAACTCCAATCCCCTCAAATCCATGGGAAACGGACGCGTACCATTCTGGAATCGTGTTCATTCGATTCAGCGTCGAAAATCCTATAAAAAACAACCTCAGCAAACCAAACATTTTCTTTCTGAATGGGAGAAGGCATGGGAACATTGTATTGGACACACAGTTTCTGACGTTTCCAAGTTTTGCTACCTTCAATCCCCCCAAATCTACGGAAGACGACCGCGTACCATTCTGGAATCATGTTCATCCGATTCAGCGTCGAAAATACTATAAAAAACAACCTCAGCGAACTAAAAATTCCCTTCCTAAAGAAGGGAAGGCATGGAATTATTGTTTTGGACGCACAGTTTCTGACGTTTCCAAGTTTTGCTACCTTCAATCCCCCCAAATCCAAGGAAGACGACCGCGTACGATTCTGGAATCGTGTTCATCCGATTCAGGGTCGAAAATACTATTAGAAACAAGATCAGCGAACCAAAAATTCTCTTTCTGAGTAAGCGGAAACATGGAAACATTGACTTGGGTGTACAGTTTCTCACGATTTCACTTTCTAGTTGTTTCATTCTCCCCGAATCCATAGAAAATGACCGCGTACCATTTTGAGACTGATTTCATTCGATTCAGCGTCGATAATACCATCAAGAATAACATGGGCGAACCAAAAATTCCCTTTCTGAATGAGGCAAGCCATGGAAACTGTGGCTTTGGACGGCCTGTTCCTCACGTTTGCAAGTTCTGCTAACTTGAATTTCCCCAAATCCATGGAAAAACGACCGCGTACCATTTTGGAATCGTGTTCATGCGATTCAGCGTCGAGAATACTATGAAAAACAACCTCAGCGAACCAGAAATTCCCTTTCTGAATAAGGGAAGGCATGGAATTATTGTTTTGGACACACAGTTTCTGACGTTTCCAAGTTTTCCTAACTTCAATCCCCACGAATCCATGGAAGACAACCGCGTACCATTCTGGAATCGTGTTCATCCGATTCAGTGTCGAAAATACTATAAAAAACAACCTCAGCGAACCAAAAATTCTCTTTCTGAATAAGGGAAGGCATGGAATTATTGTTTTGGACACACAGTTTCTGACGTTCCCAAGTTTTCCTAACTTCAATCCCCACAAATCCATGGAAGACGACCGCGTACCATTCTGGAATCGTGTTCATCCGATTCAGCGTCGAAAATACTATAAAAAACAACCTCAGCGAACCAAAAATTTGCTTTCTCAATGGGGGAAGGCAAGGAAGCATTGTGTTGGACACACAGTTTATGACGTTTCCAAGTTTTGCTACCTTCAATCCCCCCAAATCCAAGGAAGACGACCGCGTACGATTCTGGAATCGTGTTCATCCGATTCAGCGTCGAAAATACTATTAGAAACAAGATAAGCGAACCAAAAATTCCCTTTCTGAATAAGGAAAGGCATGGAAACATTGTTTTGGACACACAGTTTCTGACGTTTCCAAGTTTTCCTAACCTCAATCCTCCCAAATCCATGGAAGACGACCGCGTACCATTTCGACACCTATCTCATTCGATTCAGCGTCGAAAATACTATAAGAAACAAGATCAGCGAACCAAAAATTCTCTTTCTGAGTAAGCGGAAACATGGAAACAAACTTCTTTGGCAGTTTAGGAAGTATATTTTTTACAGTGTAGCACAAACGAAATTTTTTATCGCACAAACAAGCACAAACGAAGCAGATTCGAATCCCATAAAGAAAAACTTTTTTCCGAATTTTTGCCGGCTAAGTTCACAGAGGTCCAAAAAAATTGGGTACCAAGTTTCAAATGAACGCGATGAGATCTCTAATTTAAGCAGCTCTCTGAATCAATCCGTCAATTTGAATTGGAAATTTTCCACTTCAGATTCCATGAAGCTGAAACTAACAGCCGATCGCTGTAACATCTGATAGACCGCTCAATTCTTCTTTATACCAAAAATCCGTTGAATAGCATTCCACTGTACTCTCTAAATTGGAAAGAGTGAGATTCTCACTCAAACAAAAAGATAGTTAGGTTTCCTTCTGGCTGCTTATCTTTTCATTTGAGTGGAATTCTGACTTTCCCATATTTCTCGAGAAGTTTCAGATGTTCCAATCCTTGAAAGTTTTGTACAACATCTATGAAAATCGGTTACTAGCTTTACAGCTTGACATTTTCTTTTCTGTGAAGTACGGTTTAAAATCGACCAACTTTCGAATAGTTTCTATCTAATATTCCAAATCTGCACATCCAATTAGTGTTTCGGTATCGTCTCGTCTCGTCGAGACTGATCCGGGTCTCGTCTCGGTCTCGATTTAGTCTCGGAATGTATAATCTCGTCTCGGTCTCGCCTTTGTCTCGACACAGTCAGTATCGTCTCGGTATCGGTCTCGGGTCGAGATTCTCGGTCTCGGCAATACAATTCATAGGTATTCAAATTAGTCCACAAAAAATATTATTTATTCATCCATTATCGATGCATGTATTATTGATTCATTTATCATCCATTTATTCATTATTCATCTATATAATATTCGGATACTTCTATGAAAGACCTATACAATAATTAGACACTGGGCATTTAGAATAATGTTCACAATAATACAATTCTCAATACCATTGAGGATAGTTAATCATTGTTCTCAATATCATTTATAATAATATTGAAAATAATATCAGCATCAACACCCTGAGAGAACCTCAGGCGAATAAAATTTACATTCAACAAACGTCCATTAAATCTTCAAATGTTCATAGCTTTATTTTATTCAATAAAGATTTTTTGAACATCAGTGTTCTCTTGGGGCATGGTGCGAGTCAGTGTTGTGATATTCATCGAGCTGGGAAATCACAGCTTGGTCACGTGACCATGTTTCGCCCTAACACATGTAAGCGCTTTTATCGGTGAGCCGCTCACCGACAAGAGCATTGACATGTGTTGGGGCAAAACGTGGTCACGTGGTCACGTGATCAAGCTGCAATTTCCCAGCTCGACGAATATCACATCACTGGTGCGAGTAGCGGAGGGTTGATTCACTAGTTTCTACAAAATCATGTACTGAAACCATATACGGTGTTGATAACAATAATATAGGGATTACAATAAAAATTTAGCTGTGATACCTATATTATAACCTCAATTTGGGACTGACCGATCATATATTTTTTGTCAGTATATCATATATTATCCTTACATGTAGATATGATATAAATATATCATGTTCCCTATATACTTTACGCACAGAAAGAAGTATTTCTTTGAATCTGAGAAATTGTTATTTGAATAGCGCCAAATCAACATTTCTTTAACAAGAATAATTATTTTGTTGATTCAAACAAATTTGTTGTTTGAAAGAAGGACCAAATAATAAATTCGTTTACATGAACAGAAAATATTCATTTCTGTTAGAGAAATATCTATTTGGCCCCATTCAAATAAAAACTTCTTAGATTCAAACAAATACTTTTTTCTGTGTGCGTATAAAGTATATTCATGCGTGATCCATTTACTTTATGTGTTTAATTCATTATTACCAATCCCGAAATTCTTGAAGTTCGAATGATTTATTGAAATGGAATATAAAGCAGAATTCAGTCTATGTGTAGTTTCACCAATGAAATTCAGTACCATTGTGATGAAGTTAACGGCTTTGAAGCACCGGAGCACGGGTCAAACTTTGCGAAGTAGTTTTGAACCTTTCACACATAAATTGGGTCATCTTTGGCGCAAGTCGAATTTTCAAGTTGAATATCATTCCAAAAGTACAGATAATCAAGATGGAAACTCTATAGTACAAGGCAAACATATATCTGATGAAGATGATGACATAAAAATCGATGCATTGTATGCAGAATGTGGAACTAATTCTTCACTTGAGGAATTACAAATGTACTCGAACACTCGAAGAGTTTCGAAAGACCACGACATTTTGAAGTGGTGGTCACTGCATGAAAATGCTTATCCCACATTGTCCCGAATGGCTAAAGATATATTGGCAACTACGGCTACGTCAGTGCCATCAGAAAGATCCCAACTAACATTCGGACATCTTAAAGATATCTTTAAGAAGTCTCAATGCGTTTGTAAGAAGTCTTAAAAAACGTTCTAAAAGATACCGAAACGAATCCTAAAAGATGTCTTATGAAACACGTATAGAATTCGAAAAGATATCTTGAAGAGTTCTTAAAGATGTCTTGAAGAGTTCTTAAAGATGTCTTGGAGAATTCATAAAAACGTCTTGGAAGACTCTTGAATTTGTTCACAAAAAAAATTCTTAACCTTTTCTTTTTCCTTTCCCTCCTGTTTCTTCAACTGCTCTCGCGTTCCGATAAAGTTTACCTGATTTCGACCCTTGTTGTTACGGGAATCGAACCCATTCACTTGACGATATATTTACGCCTCAGTCACTTGAGCTATACGTACAACATGGTAGAGACCCCCATAATTGGCAATATGACATAATGAAATATGTCAGCGGTGTCCAGTTTCAAAGTGAAAATGATCTTTTGAACAAACTGTTATCACATGAATAAATATCAAAAGAGTTGAATGTAATTACAAATAGGAAAGATGAATAAATTTAGTGAAACATATTTAGAAATCAATTCTGTGTTCTAGTAGTCGTTAATACTTCGTGAATACCGCAGATTCTTCCTAAAGTATTTCTGACGAATTGTTGTGAAGTGGATATTCGGTAATTTTATTGTGCACGTCATAAGGCGACAAAATTGTACTTTTTACAAACTTTCAAATTTCTTGATATCTCAATGATTGATTCAAGCTTTTAATTCATGGATATGGAATCACCTCATTTGCAATACGATTGTAATAACAGGTACATTCAAAGTTTTATTCTGTGTTATTCATGATCATGTGCTCATATAACCTCAAAGCTGCTGAAAAATTTATGTTCTTAAACGTGTCTTAATCAAGACATCTTTCCGAAATCTCCTCAAGACTTCTAAAAGATATCTTCAAGAACTCTTCAATAACGTTCTTGAAGACCTCTGAATCAAGACATCTTTTAGAAATCTTTTACAAGATGTCTTTCCAACACTTCTAAGAGATATCTTTAAGAACTCTTCAAGAAAGTTCTTAAAGATCTCTCAATTAAGTATTCTTTTAGATATCTTCAAGAATTGAAATGTTAGTTGGGATTATTTTCAAAGGCAGCATTGGTCATCAGGAAACACAGAAATCGTTTGAATGCGAGCTCCGCTCGTATGCTTTTGTGTATGAACTCATGGTTAACGTGTAGTTTGACCAATGAAATTCAGCGACGTTGTAAGGAACTTGATAATTGATACATTATACTGTATTTTTCACTGGAAATAATGATAATTCAAGTTCTAACATGCTTTATATCAATCCAAGTACATGAAATGTTTTTCCAAAGTCCACATAAAAATATCTTGAAACCAAAAATCAATAATATATGATAACGATATGTAAAATAAATATAATTTGTTCCTCCAAGTTTTGTCCTGTTTATTCACCTCCACATCATCAAAGACTGTTGGATTTAGAAAGATTATATGATCGTTTTATAAATTATCTCACTCAGCACAAAAATCGCAGTAATATTGCAGCAATATTACCACCATATTCTAATATTGCTGTAATATTACTGTAATATTGCTGTAATATTACTGTAATCTTGCTGTAATATTACTGTAATATTGCTGTAATATTACTGTAATATTGCTGTAATATTACTGTAATCTTGCTGTAATATTACTGTAATATTGCTGTAATATTGCTGCAATATTAATATAATATTCCAATATTAATGTCATGGTCCGTGCTGGAAGTAATACGTTTTTAAGGACATGACATTCAAGAAACTATACATTGCGCCGAGATTCTCGACGAGATTCTCGGTATCGTCGAGACTCTCGACTTGATAAGTATCGTCTCGGTCTCGAAAAACGATGGTCCATATCGTCTCGTATCGGTCTCGGTATCGACCCCGAGACCAAGACGATACCGAGACCAGTCTCGGTCTCGTCCGAATCACTACATCCAATTTGAAAGGAAAGAAAGTGTTTTAATGCATTTCACCTGCATTTCTAACACGATTGCAATTCTAGATTGATTCTATGAAGAAATTTCTTTCCACCTTCAATTGGATTTGCAAATTTGGAATATCAGAAAAACTGTGGAAAAGGACAGATCCCAGCAAAATTGTATTAATAAAATCTATCAGGCATTTGAAACAGGGATGGAAGGCTTGACGAAATATCGGATGAACCTGGTGATAATTTTCATTTTTGGAACAATAAATAAGAGATATTTTTTTACCCTGCTCTACATATCTGGCAATACAGTCCAGGAATCGATAATATTTATACGTTATTGACTGGATGTAACAAAATTAAATCTTGAACATCTTCGCAAACTCCAATACACTGTGCCAGAATTTTCATTTTTTTCACGAATAAAAAACAAAAATTGGTATTATATTGATGTGCTAATAAAGATCTCGTAACTAATATGCTGATTTCAACATATTAATCTAGCTATTCTGTTCGCGCATTATAATTAATAACAATAATCATACCTAATCGTCGCCCGTCATTCGCTATCAGTCAAAACTCAGTAGGGCTTCCTGTCATGAAAGAAAATATAATCAAGAATGTTTCAGCCTCTCTCTTTGTACTCATGCATTGGACCGTACACATACGACATATATATATATTCAATTTTCACGTAACCAGAATTGGATGAAAGAATTACGGAGTGAAATTACATTTTTTCGCTCATTCGAATGAATATCAACGGTGATTCAACAGTTTTTAAGTGGGACAGAATATTTATTTATTATTTGAAAACTTTTCAACATTGTTTCAAAGTGTTTTCGACTCTCATACAGCCCTTTCCATCTTCTATCTCTTTATATGGACGACCTGTATGAAGTTAGCCCCCGAAGTGGAAAAAAACATTTTTTTTTATGGCATCCGGAAGAACATCGTTAGTACCTGATTGTACCACAAGAAATTTCGTTTGTACCTCAAAAATAGAAAAGTTACAAAAATTTAAAAAAATGGGTTGCCCCCGACTTTCACCGATTTTAATGAATAATAGGTCATTTGAAAGGTCTTGGAACGTAGATGATTGTACCATAAAGAATTTTCCGAAAAAGTCAAGGAAGGGGGAGTTACAAGCAAAAAACTGATTTTACATGGGGAAAAAATTTTTTTTCGAACTTGAGATGATCATACAGACCCGCCCCTGACTGGGGGAACTTTTATGTGTATAAATTATTGTTCGGGGGCCTCCCGAGAATATTCCCTGCAAGTTTCATCGTTTGTCCCTCCTTGGTTCGGAAGTTATAAGCCTTAGAATATATAAAAGTCAGAATTTTCGAACTATTAAAGATCATACAGAATTGTGCCTGACTGGGGCAACTTTTATATGCATAAATTATTGTTCGAGGACCTCCCGAGAATATTCCCTGCAAGTTTCATCGTTTGTACCTCCTTGGTTCGGAAGTTTCTCACAGTTCGAAAATTCTGGCTTTTATATGTTCTAAGGCTTATAACTTCCAAACCACGGAGGTACAAACGAATAAATTTGCAGGGAATATTTTTGGGAGGTCTCCGAACAATAATTTATCCATACGAAAGATGTTCCAGTCAGGGGCGGTTCTGTATGATTATTCAAAGTTCGGAAGTTATGACTTTTATATATTCTGAGGCTTATAACTTCTGAACCAAGGAGGTACAAACGATGAAACTTGCGAGGAATATTCTCGGGAGGTCCCCGAACAATGATTTATCCATATCAAAGTTGCCCCAGTCAGGCACAATTCTCTATGATTTTTCAAAGTTCGAAAATTCTGACTTCTATATATTCTGAAGCTTATAACTTCTGAACCAAGGAGGTACAACCGATGAAACTTGCGAGAAATATTCTCGGGAGGTCCCCGAACAATGCTTCATGCATATAAAAGTTGCCCCAGTCAGGAGCAATTCTGTATGATTTTCCAAAGTTCGAAAATTCTGACTTTTATATATTCTAAGGCTTAAAACTTCCGAACCAAGGAGGTACAAACGACGAAACTTGCAGGGAATATTCTCGGGAGGTCCCCGAACAATAATTCATCCATATAAAAGTTTCCCCAGTCAGGGGCAATTCTGTATGATTTTTCATAGTTCGAAAATTCTGACTTTTTTATATTCTAAGACTTATAACTTCCGAACCAAGGAGGTCCAAACGATGAAACTCGCAGGGAATATTCTCGGGAGGTCCGCGAACAATAATTTATGCATATCAAAGTTGCCCCAGTCAGGGGCAATTCTGTATGATTTTTCATAGTTCGAAAATTATAACTTTTATATATTCTAAGGCTTATAACTCCCGAACCAAGGAGGTACAAACGATGAAACTTGCAGGGAATATTCTCGGGAGGCCCCCGAACAATAATGTATCCATATAAAAGTGGCCCCAGTCAGGGGCAGTTCTGCATGATCGTCTCAATTTCGAAAAAAAATTTTTCTCCCATGTAAAATCAGTTTTTTACTTGTAACTCCCCCCTCCTTGTTTTTTTCGGAAAATTTTTTATGGTACAATCATCTACGTTCCAAGACCTTTCAAATGAGCTATTATTCATTGAAATCGGTGAAAGTCGGGGGCAACCCATTTTTTAAAATTTTTGTAACTTTTCTATTTTTGAGGTACAAACGAAATTTTTTGTGGTACAATCAGGTACTAACGATGTTCTTTCGGATGCCATAAAAAAAATTTTTTCCCACTTCGGGGGCTAACTTCATACAGGTGTATGAATACACATCAATAAAATATAGGAAGGTTGGGGAAATTTCGAAAATAAGGTCAGTCTCTGAGCAGTTCGATTGTACTTAAACATATAAGACATTTTGTATAAAAATTACAAACTATGTACAAAATGATTTCCCTAGATTCTTTGAGTAGAATTAAAGCTGGATAACGGAAAAACAGGCATGATGCAGATATATCATACATCTGTATATTATGTACCGGCCGGATTAATATCAATAGGTAGCGTCATAAGGAAATGAAGAAAAGACCGGAGCGTAGTCGATATTCAACAAATCATTGCATCAGTTATACTACTATCAGATTCTTCCAATAGAATCACTGGTGGAAGAAGAAAAAGCAAGAAGGATACAGGTGTACCATAAATCTGTACATTACATACCAGCATGATCGATCATTAATCTATCATGATCAATATCATTATTTAGCGTCATAGGAAAATGAAGAAAAGGCTGGAGCGTAGAGGATGTACAACAGGTCCTTGCGTCGAGTATGTCGCTATCAGATTCTTTCAATAGAATCACTGGTAGATTAAGAAAAAGCAAGAAGGACGCAGATGTACTATACATCTGTATGTCCTTCACCATCATGATCATTAGGTAGCATTAAAAAATAAGAAAAATGAAGAAAAGACAGAAGCGCTGTGGATATAACACAAATTTTTGTACCAGACGCATTTGACTGACCAATTGACGAATGATTATGCAGACTGTTTAGGATGAATTCGACGAAAATTGAGCAGATACAAAAGTATTCTGATTATAGAAATTGTTGTAGAATAACTACAGGTCAACCTGACTGATATGACTGGAGATACAATTGATTCTAAATATTTTCTTTCAAAGTTCTATCTCTCCAGATGTTCCATTCAAGCTGGATTATATTTCTATTCTTACAAACTTTTATTTTTATCTTTCATTATCTTTGTTTTCAAATGATTCAATTCTTGAATACCATGAATATTAAATATCTTCATTTTGATATTCACATATCATTATTCTGATATATATATGTGCCACGAATGAAAATAATCTCATTCAACCGCCTATTTTTCTCCTCATTTCAACATATATTTAATGATGAGGATTTGTGAGAATAGATATTCATCCACAGTGATATGCAGGAAAGAATTATCTGAAAATTGAGATGATTGAGAATACAAATCTCTAATGGAAAATGTTTAATTGAAAATAGAGTATTTGAGAGAAAAAATATTTCGGAGTATTATATATGTTATAAATGATATTATAATTACGGATATTGGTTTTGAATGACAAGATCAACCTGATTGATGTGGCTGGAGATAGAATTGATTCTAAAATATTCTCTCCAAAAGTTTGAGCCCTCCAGTTGTTTCATTCAAGCTGAATTGTATTTCCATTCTTGCGAACTTCTATCTTTAGTTTTAATTACGTTTGTTTTCAAATAATTCTATTCTTCGATATCATCAACCTTGAATATTTTCATCTTCACATATTTTCACCTCTGCAGGTCTGTATTCCCAAATATGTGTCGAAAATGGAAGCAAATTTCATTCAAAAGCAATTTTTTTCCTTTTAATATGTACTAAAAAATGAAGACCTGTTATATTATATTCAACAATAAAGACCTGTTAGAGTACAAATATGTGGGAATAGATATCAATAATCAGATATGGTATTGAAGAGAAAAATTTTCTGAAAATAAACAGAAATAAAAATACGAATATTTTATGAAAGACCAAGTACTTGAAAGTAAGAACATTTCAGAATATCATATATGTTATAAATGAGTTTGAAATCATAAAAATTGTTGTAGAATAACTATAAGTAGCCTGGCTCGTGTGACTGGAGATACAATTTATTCTCAAATGATCTCTTCAAAAGTTTGATCTGTCCTGTTGTTAAATTCAAGCCGGATGATATTTCTATCCTTACAAACCCCCATTCTTTTGTTCAATTATACTTTTTTCTTTGTTGTTTACTTGATTTATTGTTCTCCAATCACAGATAACATGGAGTTCACAAAGAATCCTCAAAAAACTTTATTACAATCCAAAGTTCTCAAAAAGTTATTCAAGAATTAATCAATGAACTCTATGCTACATGGGGTATCATCCCATACAGCACAAGAGTTCCCGCAAAAAATTCCCGTTATGCTAATCAATATGTATCCATTATAAATATCTTGAATTCAAAATGAACTATTAATGAACAACTTAATGTTCAGAAGGACTCATATCGAGATTTCATAATGAATTGTCCGGGCATTCAAGACGTTTTCATTTTGAATTCAAAATATTCATAATGAACACATATTGATGAGCATAACGGAAACTATTCCAGAGGTCTTTAGGAAGTCTTTATAAATTGATCATTTGTGCTGGTTGGGATCAAAGTCAAATGACTTTATTTTCACGTATTTGCACTCTCACAGACCTTCACTTGTAAATATGTATGGAGAATGGAGAACAATCTTATTCAACAACATATCCCTCTCATCCTTTCAATATATGTTTAAGAATGAAGATCTGTGAGAGTAGAAATATCCCAAATAGCACTACAGTCTCAGAAGAATTCTCAAAGAATTCATGAAGAACAAAATGAGCTCAATAAGAATTCTTCTCAGACTATGGCGCTGTGTGGGATGTGAGAATAAATATTCATCATCTTTGATATTCCAGAGAAGAATTATCTGAAATTGAACAGAATTAAAAATACAGATATCTAATGAAAAATGAAGTATTTGAGAGTAAGGATATTTCGGAATATTATATGTATATATACGTTATAAATGAGATTATCATCCAGATGATGATGCATATAGCATAACTACACCCTGATAAAAATAGCCGTCAGAAACAGACAGAACCTCTAGCTGAACCTAACGAAATCAATATATGTTTTTTTCAAGTGTTTTGTTCAAATTACCGTGAAATTTCAGTAATCAAGAGACAAGTGAAAGTTTCTCAAAAAATTACTGTGCAGCCTATAAAAATGAGTGCATTTTCAAACAGTTTGAGGGAATATTTCTTGACACTCACAACTGATTGCACAATCATTGTTTGGGGGCTGAAATTTCACGGTAATTTTTCAAATAAAATTCTTTTAGTGTGCTAATAATTGACTACGGTATTCCAATCCATTCGAAACATTAAAAAACAGTATATAATAGGTTTGAATCAATTTGAATGATCATTTATCGTTGTAAATCAACTCACGATTTAATGAATATTTATAGCAGAGAGCGTATAATCAAATCAACACTCTGATCAATCTTCACAGTATAGATCTCGATTGCAAATTGTTGAACGAACAGTAAATTGTTTATAGTAAAAATTTCGATCCGCTGACGGGACGTTGAGAACTAACCATGGCAATTACTTTTTTTTATTAGATGATCGGAAATCGTCAATTTAAGCAGTTGTTGTAATGTAACTATTTTTTTCTTCCTGCGCAAGGAACATGTTATTGCGAATTTATCTTGCATAATTTTAACTGCTTTCGAATTATATTCATCAGTTAATTGAAAGTCACACACAGTGATCACAGTTCAAGAGTAAAAAACATGATAAATATAGTAGTAATCATATTCGTGCTAAGTCTGATTCAGTTCATGAAAAATTTCCAATTAGAGTTGAAATAGAAAGAAGAAAATTTTCATCCTATAAAGTCCTATTTTCCTTCGTGAGCCAAGAATATTAAAAGATGACACCCTCTCCCTAATCAGATATTGAAATCTATTCTAACCTTTGTTTGCAAGTGGAAAAATAAGATCTAACTCTTAAGTGACGCCTCACCACGTGGCGTGGAGTCTCTTCCTTTCATTCAGAGTAAAATGGCACCCTTCTTCAAATTATATTCCGCGGTCAAAACTTATTCATTCTTCAACACTGTGAAAAATTATCAGAATTTTCCTGTATAAACTGATCTGAAAATTCCAATCACTGATTGGGAAATCAATTTCCGGTACATTTGTATGGAATTCCCTATAAATTTATCTGAAAATTCCAAACTTTATGGGATTGTTCTCAACATTTCACAGTAAATTCCCGGATAAGTTCGGAAAATTCCTAACGCAAATATATGTTAGTTACTTCACATAAATATATGGGAATTTTTCCCTAAAAATTTTTTTACACTGTACTAAACGAAGTTATCCCCTCTTTTTGTAATAGAAGAATGACTTGCGATTCTTGAATGCCCCCCCCCCCCCTCCTGTTCCAATCAAATTTTGCTGTAGAAGTTCTTCTATTGCCCCCTAACTTCTCACCCTTGGGGTAAAATCAAAAATTTTTATCGGTACATCCATTTACAAGTCGTTGTCTTTTCGATGATTAAGATCATTGTCATCGGAGGGAGTCGGTAAATTTTTTTGCGGGGCTCCGTAACTCTTTTTCCTTTTAGATAAAAATGATATTCAATGTGGCACACAGTTGGATACAAATTGGCATGAATAATATTATTTTTTTATACGATGCCGGTCAAATTCACGAGGGCACTTGAAATAATTGAATCAGTGATAATATTATGCGAAAGAGGGAAACGAAGGGAACTTATGTAAGAAAGTACCTGAAAAGGGTATGAGACGATTTCTGCGATGTCGTAGCGCACCTTGGGTACACTGAAAAAACTGAACAGGTACAATTACTGAAAAGAAAAAAAACTTCAAAATGCTCAATGTATGCAATTACCTCCTGATATCATGAACGTATTATGATGTATTCAGAAAATATTTTGTTTTTTTCAAGAGGAAACCGTTCGGTTGTTGACAAAACACGATACTCCGGATTGATAAGAAGATAAAAGAAATTGTTGTTGCAGAAAAAAACGCACGTTACCTTTTTACGTTCCTACACATTGAACTAGTAAATTATAAGTTTTAAACTAATTTTCAAGCACTTTATTCATTTCTTGATAACTATTCCTGGTGATGAAAAGCATAGTCACTTAGCTGATAGTATCAAACTATTTTCCTTCATTAGTGGAGAGAACATACACTATTATTCTGTCATTGCAGCCACAGAGCATCCGTTAACTTTCAAATACTATACACGGAGAACAAAATTTTTGCGTGAAGAATTACATGACTTGTATTGAAACTAGAATATATGAAGATTTTGGAAGAATATTCCAAACATTTATTTGATGAATTTTAAATTCGTTCTTCAACTCTCAACTCCAAATATCACATGAACACTTCAATTCCTACGTTAAAACTCCCTCATGTTCCCGATATCATGTATTTTGAATAAAAATCCTTATACAAATGCACGGAGAAAAGAAATCTTCAAAAAATAGTAAAGTTCCTTGATATACGTAGCACAGTCGCCCTCGATATGTGACACAGTAAATTATATTACGTCGAATTTTGATTTGTAGGCACATAAAATTTAAATTTAGTGATTGGAATTACAGAAATTGCCAATCCTCATGGTGATTCACAATACTTCACATCACATAATTAGTGAATTACATGGTTCATTCTGCTAAAAGTATAATAAAAACATTTATTGCTATGTCAAATAGTGAACTCTATTATTTTCCAAAAAGACATTGACAAACTGAATTGAAAATTTCAGAACATTTGCAGAAGTATTCCAGCACATTTATTGGGATTCCACTGGAAAAATTGGAGTTTTACAGGGCAAAATTCGTAGAATTCCAGTAAATCGCAATTTTTCCAGCACCAAGACCCAGTAGATTCTAAATGTTTTTTACACTGCGTGTGGAGTACAATCAGATAGGTGCCTTTATTTATTTGAAATATTACAATATTCTTTCAACCAATTGGAATAATTTTGATACTACTGTGCGTTAAAATTTCCCGTAAGAATTTAAGCATAAAGATTGAAAACTTTTCGTTTTTCCTCCAATCATGTGTAGCCCACTTTAGTTCGATCTATCACTCGGATATACATTTCAATGATGTATTATGTTGGCTAGAAATCAGTTCAATTGTACATTAACGTACTGTAATGATTCATTATTTCTATACATTATGGTGATGAAATTTCATGAAAGCACGTATACATGAAGCATAGATCACAGATC
Source organism: Gonatopus flavifemur (assembly GCA_018340375.1). Classification (NCBI taxonomy): domain Eukaryota; kingdom Metazoa; phylum Arthropoda; class Insecta; order Hymenoptera; family Dryinidae; genus Gonatopus; species Gonatopus flavifemur. Next base: position 47,565,320 of record JAFFJZ010000003.1, on the reverse strand, counting down.
TTCCACTTCTCCTGACCTTAACAGGGTTCCCCCAAAATTTGAAGAGTCATTTTCCCCGACTTTTCCTGACTTTCACTGACCATGTTCAAAATTTTTCCTGACTCTCAAATAAGTATACCCAGATAGCACACAAGTTGCTTCAAATTGTACCAAACCAATCAATTTGTTTCTATAACTGGAAATAGCAAATCCGAAATACTTGGAGCAAGTTGGGGTAACTTAGGACGCCACTAAGCAAACTCAGCTTATAAATGAAATTGTGGAATTGTCATGATTTATGATGGAATATTGTTACAATTTACCAGTGTATCGCATCGTCACCAAATTTCTTTGAATATGAGTGATATGTACATACATTCTGTCAAAAAAGTACCGGGAATTCTTGAATAAAACACAAAATAGTTTTTATTCTTCCAAATCTATTGTATCGCCTTCAAAGTAGTCCCCTCCCGAAATGATACATTTATGCCAACGAACAATCCAATCATCAAAACATTTTTTATACGCTTTTTCCGGAATCGATTTCAGTTCTCGCCGCGAATTCTCTTTAATATCTTCTATCGATTCAAAACGGGTGCCTCGAAGTGGTAATTCAAGATTTGGAAACAGAAAAAAGTCAGCTGGAGCCAGATCAGGTGAATGCGGTGGCTGTTCGATGATATTTGTTGAGTTTTTGGCCAAAAATTGGTTCACAATGAAAGCCTTGTGAGATGGTGCATTATCGTGATGCAAAATCTATGGATTTTCTTTCCACAAATCTGGCCTTTTTCGACCAATTTGCTCTCTCAAACGCCGCATAACCCTCAGATGATATTCTTTATTCACCGTCTGACCTTCTGGCAAGAATTCCGAATGTACAACGCCGCGATAATCAAAAAACACAGTCAACATTACCTTCACTTTTGATCGGCTTTGGCGTGGCTTTTTCGGTTTCGGCTCAGCTGGAAGCCGCCACTCCGAAGCTTGTTGACTGGTTTGCATGTCATATTCGTAAATCCATGTCTCATCACCTGTTATAATGCGTGTTATGAATGTGGAGTCGAAATTGACTCGTTCTAGCATGTCTTCAGCGACCTGTACGCGATTCAATTTTTGGAGAAAGTTCAAGTCTTTCAGAACTAATCGAGCGGCAACGCGTTTCATGTCCAAACAATCATGTAAAATAGTACGAACTGATTCGTAAGACACATAAAGTTCACCTGCTATCTCTCTCAAACTTAAGTGACGATTTTCAGTCACCATTTCCTTCACTTTATCGATATTAACTTCAGTTAAAGACGTCGATGGACGACCAGAGCGAGGCAAATCTTCCACCACATCTCGACCACTTTGGAATGCACTGTACCACTCATATGCACGTGTTTTTGATAGAGTCAATTCACCGTAAGCCTTCTCCAACATTTTCAGCGATTCGGCACACGAAATTCCATTTGCAACGCAAAATTTAAAATAAATTCTTTGTTCAATCTTTGTATCCATTGTGACAATCGCGGGACACACTTGAGAGAACTGAAAAGATCGAGCACTATAAACAAACTGAATGACAGATGACAGTCGAACTCCGCGTCAATATACAGGACGAATGTACCAACTTAACAACAAAAAGAATGTTGACAAACCCGTTAGCCGCACTTTTTAAATGATCAATTCCCGGTACTCTTTTGACAGAATGTATATGTATACTTCCCTATCCATATAATGGTATCAAGGGCGTATTCAGAAACTCACTATCCTCCTTTGAGGGGACTCGAGCATAAGGAAGTGGGGGACAGAAAAATTCAAATTTGTTAATGTTTGGAGGTTGAAATTGTACAATTTTATTTTTGAGCCTTCAAAAATCACTTAGCCATTCAAGGTTTGCGGCGATGTGGAACTCTAGGCATGTAATTTATTATTATTCACTTCAAGTAAGGTAGTGAATTTTTGGATATTCCCTTGAATGGTATTACACTTCACTTTAAAAAATTTGGCAGTGTTAGGTAAAGTCCACTCCGGATGGTGTTATTTCAACAGCTGACGGTGTTATTTCGACACCGTATGGTGTCATTTTAATACCATTTGGAATTATTTTAACACTGAATTCCGGAGTGGACTTTTATAGAATCCGCGCGGTGTTAATTCTGACACCGCTTTTCTTACAGTATTTTGAGACGTTTGGAGGTGATCTACGGATTGAAATAAAATAAGCACAGTCAATAGATCAATTGTGAATACTCATTCTCCTGACATCGCGTTTTGAACCAAACAAAATCGCAAGGCAATTCAATGAAATTTATACTTCACCCATATAGCACAAGAGTTCCCGTTATGCTCATGAATATGTATTTATTATGAATATTTTGAATTCAAAACGAACTCTTAACGAATAACTTGATGTTCAGAAAGAATTCGTATCAAGACTCCATAATGAATTCTGCGTGCATTCAATGCATTTTGATTTTGACTTCATTGAATTCTCATTGAATTCATTATTGGTTGCATAACGGCGACTATTCAGAGAGTATTTGGGAAGTCTTTATGAATTCAAATTGATCATTTGTGCTGGCTGGGTAAAAAATACACAAGTGGACCTTGAAAATTTTCTGCTGGGATCAAATGTTCCAATTTTCCCGGACTTTTTATAAATTTCAATGGATTTCCCTGACTAATGGAGCATTTTGCAAACGTTCCCTGACTTTCCCTGATTGAATAAGAATTCCCTGACTTTCCCTGACTTTCAATGTCTGGGGGGGCCCTGCTTAAATATTTGTCCGCGACAACTGGTTCAACTAGATACTAACCAACTTTAACAAACTTGTCCATCCCGATCAGAAATTGAAAAACATTCTTGATTTTGTTTTCACACTTGAATTAACAACATAAATATGAATACCAAATGAAAGAAAACCCAGCCAAAGTCCCAACAGAGGTACAAGATCCAGAAAATATTTTTTTAAGCGTTGCGAATGTTAGGTATAACCAAAATTTATCGATCACCTTGGATTCTTGATGCAATTCTAAACGGTATACCGAAAGAAATTCCATTAGTTAGACACCCATGAACCACATAAAACCGGTTTTTCAACCGCATACCGTTCAAATCCCTTAGAAATAGTGTATTACTTTTTAATATGCTTACACTTGTTTCACAATTGTATTATATTTGCTATTCAGATCGATCGACAGATCGATAAGTGAAATATATATATTCATTGATTCGAGGAGGATATAAAATATATCATCAATCAATTTTGATTTCTTTTTCTTCATGTAAAGTGCGGAGGGAGCAGAGAAAAAAGGCCATTGCTACTATAAAATTCAGCAAAAAGGAGAAAAATGCAAACGACGGAACGATTAATTTCAACAACTTTGCCGAAATAAGTTTCCTTTGAGGCACGATGAAACGTGTTGTAATAATAAGAACGAGTGGCGGTATAATATCGCGGGCTCGAGATGCTCGATAATTTATTTATCCTACATTCATATTGAATAAGAATACCTGATCCGACTTTTCCTATCTAAGAGTAAATGGAAATATCTCTATGTGTGAGTGTCCAAGCATTCGAAGGAAAAGTAGGACAATGAGACGCGTCGTACGACCTTGGAACGCGACATGCATTTTTTCCGTTCTTGTTTTTCTATACATTACATCTTCATGTGGGTCGTTCGTGTGAAGTTTAGTAAACACTCACGACGATATGTAAATACGCAATTTTTTCCCCTTGTCAATTCATATTTCAATATTTCAGGTGAAAATCTTCTGGAAGCTACGTTTCATTGCATCGAAATTGTGAAATCAAGGGGAGTTATGGAAATGATGGTCGCGATGATAACGAGGGATTAATTACGAGGGAGAGGTGATCATTTTTTTTTATACAATCTGTTCTTCTTCACGTGTATTTCAACATCACTGTTTGCGTGACGTATCAGCGAATTCTTGACTTGAGAATGTTGTTTATGGTGAACAAATATTTCAATACGTTTCGTCTTCGGTGACCTATTACTCAATACTATTCATAGATGGCACATCGATGCAAATTTTCTCTCATAAGAAAAGTTGTTGAGGTAATGAATTTACGGTTTGATTATGGATAGGGTCTGAACGAGTACTGGGGTGTTTTTGATGTTGTCCAACTCCGATAAATAGAATCCTGATACATCAGCGATTCTGTATTGGGACAATGTTGCATCGATCCTACCGTTGGAGGAATATCGTGTATTCGTGACATTTCATGATGTTATCAACTTTGACACGATACTGAGACAGTTTTGTTTCACCACAAACTGGGTATTCACCAAACAATATTGATTTTTCACATAGAAACTATAACAAAGATTCAAAAGGAGTTGAAAATCCTTCATATCTGATACTCTAAAGATTTCCATTCTTGATGCTAGAAATATAGTTATTTCCACGCAATGAATCGATTGATGTAATATCAATCTCGATTGTATACTATTCCGCAGATTAATCTTGTAAGTTTTATTTGAGTATGAATCATTTAAGAGCTATGTTTATTAATGTCAAACGGACTCTCAAATAATAAGCATTCACAAGCCATTGGTAACAAGAATACGGGATTCTGCAGGCTGTCCGGCATTACATGAAATCGATGAATATAGTTTCACTGAAGAGGAAAAAACCGTTTATCGATTAGTCATATCGTTCTTAAAATATTTTGATACCAAAAATTACGTCAATTCGACCATGATCCGATTTTGTTTATTGGTGAAGGGACTTTGTTGGGATTTCGATGGACATAGGAATCGATCTTCTTCGTGATTCATCAAGTTCATGACCAACGAATAAATATCATCACACGACTAATCGTGAAAAAGAAAAAACCGCGTTTGTATGAATCTTCATTCGTCGATCTATCATCGCATGCGCTCAAATAACTTCCGCGCGTGAAACTTACGTAAATTCGGATTGTACAATCTTTAAAATGCCTGCTCGGTTGCTTGTGTGCGCTTATATCAGCGTAACCATCATCACCTACGATATAACGTTGAAATAACAAGGTGTGTTGCTCATCAAATGGATTCAGTAGGAGATCAAATCCATACAAACGGGTAATTACACCAATCTTGTCAAGTTTGTATCAAACAAAGGCTGCGGTAATGTTGATAAACGGTATACCAATTGTTGCAACAATAACGATTACAGTTGATTGACAAAAAAGTATGAAAATATCAAAATATATAAGATTTTTACGTGATTCATGTGGAAATTGTATTGGTAACGCATCGATGAAATTAAAAATCTGATGATCAAATCGTTTACTACTTTGGCTAGATTAGGAAATATTTTTTTATTAATGTGATTAACTTTTATCGCTTTTTCTAAGACTCTTCGCTAGGCGATAAGTCACCTCATTATTGCATACAAGCTGTAACTGAAATATCTCTATATAACACTATAGGATTTGAAGGATACTCTACACAACCTCACCAACAAGATGAGACAAGTATGTTGAAAAAATACCAGCAATACATATTTTGTCAGATAACAAGTTATATTATTTTTCGAAGCATAATCGTATGAACGAGAGAGAGAGAGAGAGGGGGGGGGGAGGAACGAGAGAATATATATGTATGACTCATTCCATCTCCGTTTTGTACCGAGACGCGATAAGACAACTCAACGATAATTAACGCAAATTCGTTCCGTTTGAGCAATCCCTACACATTTGTTGTGTCTTTATAATTGTTTTTCCTATCCGCTCTGTTCGAATGCGGTTTTGATTATCTATCACGTATTTTAGAAGAAGGATTCGCGTGCAAGGCCACGTCACGTACTCACTCTATTGGATGCTCGTTCCATCGGTTATCAGTAGGGTTCTAAATTTTCAGGAAAAATAAATTTTTGAAAAAAAAAACACAAAAAAGAACGATTTTTTTCCGAAAAAAAAAAAAACGTTTTAAATCAATTATTTCGTCAAATTTTTGTTGTAGCAGGTTTTGGAAATTCGATTCTTGATTATCCATTCATACTCGTGCTGGGGCTGCAAACACTTTACGTGCACTATATCGCTGAACTTTGGATCGTTTATTGAAACGAAATTTGAATTGAAGATAGGAAAACATGTTGTACCATGAACACTGCTTCGTAGAATTCATGTTCATATTTTCAGGTTTTTCAACATTCGATTATTAATTTGTTTCAATAAACGATTCAATTCTCAATGACATACGTGAATTTCGATTTAGTGTAATACCTTGGCATATATCAGGGGCTATAAACTCAATAGGCGATCAAGCAGAGTTTACGCTACTCATGTAATGCTATTATTACTAAAAATTCTGGAATGCAAAAAACGAATGGTACACGGAGAAAAAAGATCTACTAAAAAGTACCATACTTTATAGTGTTCGAGCATCAGTCTTGTCAGATCAAATTATTTACATGAAAATATCTATAAAAGTAGCATACTTCTTTAGGAAAGTCCAAGCCAGTGTGGTACTTTTAGAGGTATTTCCACATAAATAATTTGATCTGGACAAGACTGATGCTCGAACACTATAAAGTATGGTACTTTTTAGCAGACCTTTTTTCTCCGTGTACTGAAGATGAAACCATTGGGGATGTCAATAATTCATATTCAGATTATGATTCAGATTCCTCAAATTTCGACGAAGATTAATTGAAAAACGAATGCTTCTCACTTTGAGAAGCAACTTTGATCTACTCAAAATTGATTCTAAAAGTATTATGATTGGAAGCAGATTCAAGTAATCCTGCCAAAGTTTTGAAATTTTCGAATTTATTTTTATTCTCAAGTTACGATTCGTATTCTAGGCTCTGATAATAAAAGTCATATTCTTGTTATGTGGAAAAATTTCATGTGAAGGAGCAAAGTCCTATTTTTTGTTTTACATTATGAACCGTTATATACATCTTTAGATACGCGGTATGATTGAAATGTGATACTCATCATCATCATGAAGTAATCAGTCTTACGACTGGTTTGATGAAACCCTTCACCCCTGTCTATTATCCGCCAAACGTTTAATTTCTACATATCTACTACATCCCTTGTCTTGTACGATTTGCTTCATATAACTTGCTCTAGGTCTACCTTTACTAGTTTTACCATTCATTTTCCCTTCCAATATTGTTTCCAATAAACTCTCATGTCGTAATGTGTGTCCTATAAGATTGCTTCTTCTTTTCACGATGTGTTTCAAAAGATTTCTTTCTTCATTTATCTGCTCGAGTACTTCTTCATTTTTGACTTTGTGTATCCATTTTATTCTGAGCATCCTCCTATAACACCACATTTCAAAAGCTTCAAGTCTTCGTTGATCAGTTTTCCCCATTGTCCAAGTTTCGCAACCATATAGTGCTGTGCTCGAAACGTAACTTTTCAAGAATTTCTTCGTTACTTTCAAGCTTATATTTTTTGAGCATAATAACTGTTTCTTCTGGTAAAAAGCCTGTTTCCCTTGTGCTATTCTTGCTCTTATATCTCTTTCGCTTTTGCCGTTTCCTGTAATTATGCTTGCTAGATATTTGAATTCTTTCACCTGTTCAATTGTCTCGGTATCTATTTTGATTTTCGTTCTTCTAGCTGTTTTCGCTGCTGTACACATCATGAATTTTGTTTTGTCTTTATTTATATTCATACAATAGTTTTCCAATAATATTGTTCTCATAGTGTTGAGAATATTTTCTAACTCAGTACTACTCGTGGCAAGTATAGCTATGTCATCCGCGAATCTTAACATACTTATATTTTCTCCCTGAATCTGTAATTTCGATTGAATTCCCTCCTTCACTTCGTTCATTGCTTCTTCTATATATAAATTGAAAATCAGTGGCGATAATGAGCATCCTTGTCTCACCCCTCTTCTTATTTGTGCTTCCCCTTCCTGACCCTCTATGTCTATTATTGCACTTTGATGCTTATATAATTCGTAAATTATTCTTCTATCTTTATAATTTATTCCCACATTCTTCAGGATCGCAAACATCTTCTCCCAGTCCACATTATCGAAAGCCTTTTGTATATCTACAAAACCTATGTACACAGATTTCTTCAGCGCTATTCTTTTGTCTATTACTGCCCTAAGTGCTAAAATTGCTTCTCGCGTTCCCCTATTTTTTCTAAAACCAAACTGATCTTCTGCCAATCTACTCTCTATTCTATTTCCCATCCTCCTGTATATAATTTTGGTCAGTATCTTCGAAGCATGTGAAGTTGAACTGATCGTTCTGTAGTTCTCGCATTTGTCTGCCCCTTGTTTTTTCGGGATAGCGACAATTTTATTCTTTTGGAAATCTTCCGGTACTTCGCCTTTTTCGTACATATCTCTAATCAATTCAAACAGTGCGTCACGAGTTCCTTCACTGGAGGCTTTTATAAGGTCCGCACTTATGCCATCTATGCCTGGCGCTTTATTATTTTTCAATTCTTTCAAAGCCTTGTCGAATTCTGATCTCAATATCGAATCTCCCAATTCTTCCTTATCTACATCCTCCTCCTTCTCTAAAAGTGCTATATCATCTTTTCCTCTATACAAGTCTTCCAAATGATTGATCCACTGTTCTATTTTCTCTTCCGTTTTTACCAATTGCCGTCCTAGAGAGTTTCTAATCTTATTGCTTCTAGATTTCATTTGTCCGAAAAATCTTTTAATAATCCTATATGCTTCATCTATTTTTCCTAAATGCAATCTTATTTCTATTTCCTGACATGTCTCTTCTAACCACTGTTCTTTTGCTTTCCTTGATTCTCTTATTATTTTATTTCTCAATGATTTGTATCGTTGCTGGCCTTCTTGGCTATCATTGTTCTTGTATTTTCTTCTTTCATTTATCAATTCTAAAATTTCTCCCGTTATACAAGGGTTTTTAGGTTCTACCCCATTATTCTTCGAAATCTTATCCGCACATTCTCCTATATTCTCCTTCATCTTTGTCCATCTCCTCTCTATTCCCAAGTCTTTCTCTTTTTGATCTCCCAATTTTTCATCCAACATTTCCTCGGATGCCTCATGTGTTTGTTTTTGCTTGAGGTTCTTCAAATTCCATCTTTTCTGCATTTTCCTTTTCTTCTTCAGAGATTTGAATTTCAGAGAACATTTCATCATCGACATATTATGATCACTATCTATATCTGCACAGGGATAAGTTATACAGTTTTTCACTTGGTTTTTAAATCTTTGTTTCACTAATATGTCATCGATTTGGTATCTTACTGTATCTCCTGGCATTTTCCAAGTGTAGATTCTTCTTGGATGATTTTTAAATAAAGCGTTTGTGATAACCATCTTATGATTTTCACAAAATTCGACTAAACGTTGTCCTCTACCGTTCCTCCTCCCTAACGCAAAATCTCCTATTATGTTGCCCTCTTTTCCTTGTCCTACTACCGCATTCCAATCACCCATCACTATCAAATTCTCTTCTCCCTTCACATATTCTATCACTGCTTCTATTTCTTCGTACGTTCTTTCAATATCTTCCTCCGAATATGCAGATGTGGGCATGTTTACTTGGACTATGACTGTGTCTACCGGTTTTGTTCTGATTCTAACCATCATCACACGTTCATCATGTTGCAAATAATTTTCTATTCTATTTCCTACTCTTTCATGCATTACAATTCCTACACCTGCTTGACCGTTCTTTGATCCTGTATGAATTATTCTATAATCCCCACTGCAGAAATCGTCCTCTTGTGGCCATCTCATTTCGCTAATCCCCATTGCGTCTATATTCATCCTATTCATTTCTAATTTCAAATTTTCTCATTTTCTCGCTTTCCTGAGTGATCCAACATTTCACGCTCCGACTCGAAGAATGTTGTTTCTTTTCCCTATCCTATTCTTCGGTTTTCGTTCTTCGCTGATCAAGCTTCCTCGAGCAGCCTCCACCCGGAGATCCGAACGGGAGACTAGTTTACCTCCGGAATATTTGACCCGAGAAAGCGCCATCATGTACTTATTAATTTGTGCGTTTGTTTTTGTTTTACGAGTATAATATTCCATGTTTGGAAAAGGTTTCATTTCCTCGGGAAGTATTGGAACATGTCAAGGAAGGTTTCCCCTTGCTTTCCTTCCGTTTTTGCCGATGTTTCTGGCATTGATGAATGTTCAGAATAATTAAATTTAATGATAATCAACGTAATAATGATACTATGAATTCAGTCAACTTTTCTGAATTAAATATTATTATTAAATTATTTATTTTACCATGATTAATACTACATAAATATAATATGTCAAGAGCCCTTGAGGAACAAATGAATATTAAATAAATTAAAATAATTTTATTTCGTATGATGAAATTTAATAATGAAAAAATTTCTCCAATTAAAAATGATGATAAAAGGGGCAGCTAAATTGAAAGAACACAACAAAAATCAAACTAAATTTGACATCAACTCCTCATTTAAAAGCAAAATATTACGACTCCCAGACACTTCATATACTAAGTCAACTAAATAATCCTGCAAAACGTAAGCCTTGTGCAATATTGATTATAACTGAGAATTTATATCCAATTTTTTATACCAATTTGTATAAAATAAACTAATCTAATATTCAATATGACAATGAAGCTAATTCTTATGATAAAATAATCAAATTTTCCATTTACTTTCTCAGTTATTAATAAGAAGCGACAAATTTCTTATCTCCTGATTTTAATGAAACTCCCGCTCATGTTCTTGAATTAATTATAGGAGCTTCCAAATGAGCTTTTGATAATCATAAAAGAATTAGATATATTGGATTATTAGATTATATTCTATAATATGTATGAAATGATGAATTGTATTATAGAAAAAGGTATTGAATCAATCAAACATAATAATATATAAATTCATAATAATAATAAGAATAATAATAACAACATAATAATGTATAAAATTTTGCTCTTGTAGTTTAATAATGTAAAATAAAAAATGTACCTAGATCGAAATATGTAACCATTTGAACTATTTTTGGATTTCCAATTATTTATTCGATTATCACTGATAATTGATTCTCAGATCTTTTCCTTACGAGAAAGTTGAAGTACAGTATAACAAAACATTACGACCGCTGATGATAGAAAGCATTGCTTCTGCTTTAAATCTCAAATGTCACTGTCCTTGTCAGTTTTTCTGAAGAAACTTTGAACTTTTTAAGAAATGAAATGATTTATCATCATGATAGATTCGTTTCCAAATTATTTCAATTATTTTTCAGTTCATCAGCGTGGATAATAATGTCACCTACGAATTCTGCTATTTCTGACCACGAAATTTTCTCTTCGTGTAGTCGGTTATATTTCAAAATAAATAGATAGAAGATGTTTGAGGATAAACATAAAGAACATATGTGACTTTTGTAAAGGACGAACGAAAAATAAAATTATAGAAAGCAGATTTTACAAGATGTTGTGGAATGGAACAACACATCTGGAGAATGAAATGACCCATAGATGCCTAGAAAGCAATACAGAGTTGCACCATCATGATTATCGTAACAATGATGATGATGATGATGATGATGACAATGAGAATGAAATAGAATATAAAAATGTTATCAATCATCTGTGGCATTGAATTTATCAACACTGGGCACCGGTTGAAACAATTTCTCTCTTATCTTACTCAATATCTATACAAACATATAATTTCTTTTCAAATTCCTTCAATCTCATAAATACGAATTGTGAACAAAAGAAAATTCAAAGATTATAAATCAATTATTGCCTCTCAATAAAAATCATCGAATTCAAATTTAAAATGACAAATATGAATGCGTATGATAAACATATCTGACTTAATCCCACAATCTTGACAATTATGGAATAGAAAGTTTACGTGTGACGTAAATAACACATTTGTGGATGTAAAACCTGCATTTATAGATTATTTATTTTCCCAATGTTACTTGACACCTTAGCATTAGAATAACAGAGACAGGAAAAAACCAGATCGAGATTATTGCTTTTCAACTCAATTTGTTCTGACGACGAGGAATTTCTCCCGTTGAAACTCTCCAGCAATTTTCTGCATTCTTGTTTGTTTGAAAATCCTTTTCATGAAATTTGCGTGGTTTTTTGCTTTGTCAAATATAAAAATACACTCCTTTGTTGGATATGTATAATTATATGTAATAATTATCGCTGACGTGATATAAAATTACGCCAAGAACGAATCGTATTGTTTCCATCGTGAAACGTTTTAAACGCAAGGTTGAAGGTTGACGCAGGTTGGTGTAGCTATGTGTTTTTCTCAACGGACAATGTTTATTTGAAGAATTGATGGTTGAATTCTAAAATCTCTCACGCCAATAACTTGGACGGTACTGGAAGGATATACATTTACGGTCGATCGAGAAAAGTAAAGGACAAACCAAACTGATAACTAGAGTTCAAAGTAACCGGAAAAAAACATGACAAAAACGGTTTTTTTTCGGGAATTTTCCCGACGTATTTTTCTTTAAGAAAAATATCGGAAAAATGAAAATTTTTCATCAATTTTCAGGACATGGGGAAATATTTTGAGTGTTTGAGTGTTTTCTTAATATTAGTGTAATACAATGAAATTCAGGTCCATAAAATTGAATGAACTAGTATCACATAATGAACGTGTGATGATGGTTAGAATCAGAACAAAACCGGTAGACACAGTCATAGTCCAAGTATACATGCCCACATGCCCCCATATTCGGAGGAAGATATTGAAAGAACGTACGAAGAAATAGAAGAAGTGATAGAATATGTGAAGGGAGAAGAGAATTTGATAGTGATGGGTGATTGGAATGCGGTAGTAGGACAAGGAAAAGAGGGCAACATAATAGGAGATTTTGCGTTAGGGAGGAGGAACGGTAGAGGACAACGTTTAGTCGAATTTTGTGAAAATCATAAGATGGTTATCACAAACGCTTTATTTAAAAATCATTCAAGAAGAATCTACACTTGGAAAATGCCAGGAGATACAGTAAGATACCAAATCGATTACATATTAGTGAAACAAAGATTTAAAACCCAAGTGAAAAACTGTAAAACTTATCCCTGTGCAGATATAGATAGTGATCATAATATGTCGATGATGAAATGTTCTCTGAAATTCAAATCTCTGAAGAAGAAAAGGAAAATGCAGAAAAGATGGAATTTGAAGAACCTCAAGCAAAAACAAACACATGAGGCATCCGAGGAAATGTTGGATGAAAAATTGGGAGATCAAAAAGAGAAAGACTTGGGAATAGAGAGGAGATGGACAAAGATGAAGGAGAATATAGGAGAATGTGCGGATAAGATTTCGAAGAATAATGGGGTAGAACCTAAAAACCCTTGTATAACGGGAGAAATTTTAGAATTGATAAATGAAAGAAGAAAATACAAGAACAATGATAGCCAAGAAGGCCAGCAACGATACAAATCATTGAGAAATAAAATAATAAGAGAATCAAGGAAAGCAAAAGAACAGTGGTTAGAAGAGACATGTCAGGAAATAGAAATAAGATTGCATTTAGGAAAAATAGATGAAGCATATAGGATTATTAAAAGATTTTTCGGACAAATGAAATCTAGAAGCAATAAGATTAGAAACTCTCTAGGACGGCAATTGGTAAAAACGGAAGAGAAAATAGAACAGTGGATCAATCATTTGGAAGACTTGTATAGAGGAAAAGATGATATAGCACTTTTAGAGAAGGAGGAGGATGTAGATAAGGAAGAATTGGGAGATTCGATATTGAGATCAGAATTCGACAAGGCTTTGAAAGAATTGAAAATAATAAAGCGCCAGGCATAGATGGCATAAGTGCGGACCTTATAAAAGCCTCCAGTGAAGGAACTCGTGACGCACTGTTTGAATTGATTAGAGATATGTACGAAAAGGCGAAGTACCGGAAGATTTCCAAAAGAATAAAATTGTCGCTATCCCGAAAAAACAAGGGGCAGACAAATGCGAGAACTACAGAACGATCAGTTCAACTTCACATGCTTCGAAGATACTGACCAAAATTATATACAGGAGGATGGGAAATAGAATAGAGAGTAGATTGGCAGAAGATCAGTTTGGTTTTAGAAAAAATAGGGGAACGCGAGAAGCAATTTTAGCACTTAGGGCAGTAATAGACAAAAGAATAGCGCTGAAGAAATCTGTGTACATAGGTTTTGTAGATATACAAAAGGCTTTCGATAATGTGGACTGGGAGAAGATGTTTGCGATCCTGAAGAATGTGGGAATAAATTATAAAGATAGAAGAATAATTTACGAATTATATAAGCATCAAAGTGCAATAATAGACATAGAGGGTCAGGAAGGGGAAGCACAAATAAGAAGAGGGTGAGACAAGGATGCTCATTATCGCCACTGATTTTCAATTTATATATAGAAGAAGCAATGAACGAAGTGAAGGAGGGAATTCAATCGAAATTACAGATTCAGGGAGAAAATATAAGTATGTTAAGATTCGCGGATGACATAGCTATACTTGCCACGAGTAGTACTGAGTTAGAAAATATTCTCAACACTATGAGAACAATATTATTGGAAAACTATTGTATGAATATAAATAAAGACAAAACAAAATTCATGATGTGTACAGCAGCGAAAACAGCTAGAAGAACGAAAATCAAAATAGATACCGAGACAATTGAACAGGTGAAAGAATTCAAATATCTAGCAAGCATAATTACAGGAAACGGCAAAAGCGAAAGAGATATAAGAGCAAGAATAGCACAAGGGAAACAGGCTTTTACCAGAAGAAACAGTTATTATGCTCAAAAAATATAAGCTTGAAAGTAACGAAGAAATTCTTGAAAAGTTACGTTTCGAGCACAGCACTATATGGTTGCGAAACTTGGACAATGGGGAAAACTGATCAACGAAGACTTGAAGCTTTTGAAATGTGGTGTTATAGGAGGATGCTCAGAATAAAATGGATACACAAAGTCAAAAATGAAGAAGTACTCGAGCAGATAAATGAAGAAAGAAATCTTTTGAAACACATCGTGAAAAGAAGAAGCAATCTTATAGGACACACATTACGACATGAGAGTTTATTGGAAACAATATTGGAAGGGAAAATGAATGGTAAAACTAGTAAAGGTAGACCTAGAGCAAGTTATATGAAGCAAATCGTACAAGACAAGGGATGTAGTAGATATGTAGAAATTAAACGTTTGGCGGATAATAGACAGGGGTGAAGGGTTTCATCAAACCAGTCGTAAGACTGATTACTTCATGATGATGATGAGTATCACATTTCAATCATACCGCGTATCTAAAGATGTATATAACGGTTCATAATGTAAAACAAAAAATAGGACTTTGCTCCTTCACATGAAATTTTTCCACATAACAAGAATATGACTTTTATTATCAGAGCCTAGAATACGAATCGTAACTTGAGAATAAAAATAAATTCGAAAATTTCAAAACTTTGGCAGGATTACTTGAATCTGCTTCCAATCATAATACTTTTAGAATCAATTTTGAGTAGATCAAAGTTGCTTCTCAAAGTGAGAAGCATTCGTTTTTCAATTAATCTTCGTCGAAATTTGAGGAATCTGAATCATAATCTGAATATGAATTATTGACATCCCCAATGGTTTCATCTTCAGTACACGGAGAAAAAAGGTCTGCTAAAAAGTACCATACTTTATAGTGTTCGAGCATCAGTCTTGTCCAGATCAAATTATTTATGTGGAAATACCTCTAAAAGTACCACACTGGCTTGGACTTTCCTAAAGAAGTATGCTACTTTTATAGATATTTTCATGTAAATAATTTGATCTGGACAAGACTGATGCTCGAACACTATAAAGTATGGTACTTTTTAGTAGATCTTTTTTCTCCGTGTACCATTCGTTTTTTGCATTCCAGAATTTTTAGTAATAATAGCATTACATGAGTAGCGTAAACTCTGCTTGATCGCCTATTGAGTTTATAGCCCCTGATATATGCCAAGGTATTACACTAAATCGAAATTCACGTATGTCATTGAGAATTGAATCGTTTATTGAAACAAATTAATAATCGAATGTTGAAAAACCTGAAAATATGAACATGAATTCTACGAAGCAGTGTTCATGGTACAACATGTTTTCCTATCTTCAATTCAAATTTCGTTTCAATAAACGATCCAAAGTTCAGCGATATAGTGCACGTAAAGTGTTTGCAGCCCCAGCACGAGTATGAATGGATAATCAAGAATCGAATTTCCAAAACCTGCTACAACAAAAAATTTGACGAAATAATTGATTTAAAACGTTTTTTTTTTTTTCGGAAAAAAATCGTTCTTTTTTGTGTTTTTTTTTTCAAAAATTTATTTTTCCTGAAAATTTAGAACCCTACTGATAACCGATGGAACGAGCATCCAATAGAGTGAGTACGTGACGTGGCCTTGCACGCGAATCCTTCTTCTAAAATACGTGATAGATAATCAAAACCGCATTCGAACAGAGCGGATAGGAAAAACAATTATAAAGACACAACAAATGTGTAGGGATTGCTCAAACGGAACGAATTTGCGTTAATTATCGTTGAGTTGTCTTATCGCGTCTCGGTACAAAACGGAGATGGAATGAGTCATACATATATATTCTCTCGTTCCTCCCCCCCCCCTCTCTCTCTCTCTCTCGTTCATACGATTATGCTTCGAAAAATAATATAACTTGTTATCTGACAAAATATGTATTGCTGGTATTTTTTCAACATACTTGTCTCATCTTGTTGGTGAGGTTGTGTAGAGTATCCTTCAAATCCTATAGTGTTATATAGAGATATTTCAGTTACAGCTTGTATGCAATAATGAGGTGACTTATCGCCTAGCGAAGAGTCTTAGAAAAAGCGATAAAAGTTAATCACATTAATAAAAAAATATTTCCTAATCTAGCCAAAGTAGTAAACGATTTGATCATCAGATTTTTAATTTCATCGATGCGTTACCAATACAATTTCCACATGAATCACGTAAAAATCTTATATATTTTGATATTTTCATACTTTTTTGTCAATCAACTGTAATCGTTATTGTTGCAACAATTGGTATACCGTTTATCAACATTACCGCAGCCTTTGTTTGATACAAACTTGACAAGATTGGTGTAATTACCCGTTTGTATGGATTTGATCTCCTACTGAATCCATTTGATGAGCAACACACCTTGTTATTTCAACGTTATATCGTAGGTGATGATGGTTACGCTGATATAAGCGCACACAAGCAACCGAGCAGGCATTTTAAAGATTGTACAATCCGAATTTACGTAAGTTTCACGCGCGGAAGTTATTTGAGCGCATGCGATGATAGATCGACGAATGAAGATTCATACAAACGCGGTTTTTTCTTTTTCACGATTAGTCGTGTGATGATATTTATTCGTTGGTCATGAACTTGATGAATCACGAAGAAGATCGATTCCTATGTCCATCGAAATCCCAACAAAGTCCCTTCACCAATAAACAAAGGAAGGAGGAGGATGTAGATAAGGAAGAATTGGGAGATTCGATATTGAGATCAGAATTCGACAAGGCTTTGAAAGAATTGAAAAATAATAAAGCGCCAGGCATAGATGGCATAAGTGCGGACCTTATAAAAGCCTCCAGTGAAGGAACTCGTGACGCACTGTTTGAATTGATTAGAGATATGTACGAAAAAGGCGAAGTACCGGAAGATTTCCAAAAGAATAAAATTGTCGCTATCCCGAAAAAACAAGGGGCAGACAAATGCGAGAACTACAGAACGATCAGTTCAACTTCACATGCTTCGAAGATACTGACCAAAATTATATACAGGAGGATGGGAAATAGAATAGAGAGTAGATTGGCAGAAGATCAGTTTGGTTTTAGAAAAAATAGGGGAACGCGAGAAGCAATTTTAGCACTTAGGGCAGTAATAGACAAAAGAATAGCGCTGAAGAAATCTGTGTACATAGGTTTTGTAGATATACAAAAGGCTTTCGATAATGTGGACTGGGAGAAGATGTTTGCGATCCTGAAGAATGTGGGAATAAATTATAAAGATAGAAGAATAATTTACGAATTATATAAGCATCAAAGTGCAATAATAGACATAGAGGGTCAGGAAGGGGAAGCACAAATAAGAAGAGGGGTGAGACAAGGATGCTCATTATCGCCACTGATTTTCAATTTATATATAGAAGAAGCAATGAACGAAGTGAAGGAGGGAATTCAATCGAAATTACAGATTCAGGGA
This sequence comes from Gonatopus flavifemur, assembly GCA_018340375.1. NCBI lineage: Eukaryota > Metazoa > Arthropoda > Insecta > Hymenoptera > Dryinidae > Gonatopus > Gonatopus flavifemur. The sequence continues at coordinate 47,547,173 of JAFFJZ010000003.1, read as the reverse complement.
GAAAATATAAGTATGTTAAGATTCGCGGATGACATAGCTATACTTGCCACGAGTAGTACTGAGTTAGAAAATATTCTCAACACTATGAGAACAATATTATTGGAAAACTATTGTATGAATATAAATAAAGACAAAACAAAATTCATGATGTGTACAGCAGCGAAAACAGCTAGAAGAACGAAAATCAAAATAGATACCGAGACAATTGAACAGGTGAAAGAATTCAAATATCTAGCAAGCATAATTACAGGAAACGGCAAAAGCGAAAGAGATATAAGAGCAAGAATAGCACAAGGGAAACAGGCTTTTTACCAGAAGAAACAGTTATTATGCTCAAAAAATATAAGCTTGAAAGTAACGAAGAAATTCTTGAAAAGTTACGTTTCGAGCACAGCACTATATGGTTGCGAAACTTGGACAATGGGGAAAACTGATCAACGAAGACTTGAAGCTTTTGAAATGTGGTGTTATAGGAGGATGCTCAGAATAAAATGGATACACAAAGTCAAAAATGAAGAAGTACTCGAGCAGATAAATGAAAAAAGAAATCTTTTGAAACACATCGTGAAAAGGAGAAAGGTCCATGAACCTGGAACCGCCACAAGCGATTACTGGACGTAACAATTTAGAGCTCCTCTGGAGACGCTAGAAACTGTGGCGGTTCCAACTTCATGGGAAGCTAGAACCGCCACAGCATGAGGGTAGGGTTTTTCGGGAGAAAGTTTCTACAGGAATTGAGAGCTAATTTAGAGCTCTTGAGATCATTCATGAAAATTTTTGAAAAAATTACCCCTGGGGGGGGTGGGGGGATTTGGAAAGAGAATTCGTTTTCCTGAAATGTTTGTGAGATGAATTGCAGGACTTTTCTAGGCCTGCAGAGGAGAGAACCAAGCCGGGAAAATCGAACCCAGATACCTATGGGGGACATAAAGAAGATTTGCTGGAGACTGGGTCGTTGACTGAGCTGGAACCGCCACAACATAAAAAGAGGGTTCTCCGGAGGAAAGCTCCTGAAGGAATTTGGAGCTTATCTAGAGCTCTGGAGATCATCCATACAAATTTCCGGAAAAATTACCGTAGAGGGTGGGAAAGAAAAAATTTGAGAAAAAAAATTTTTTTTCCTGAAATGTTTGTAAGATGAATTGCAGGACCTCCCTAGGCCTTCAGAGGAGGGAACCAAGCCGAAAGAATCGAACCCAGATACCTATGGGGAAGATAAAGAAGGTTTGCTGAAGACTGGGTCGTTGGCTGAGCTGGAACCGCCACAACATGAAGGGGGGGGGGGGGGTTTCGGGAGAATGCTTCCATAGGAATTTAGAGCTAATTTAGAGCTCTTGAGATCATCCATGCAAATTTCCGAAAAAATTACCGTAGAGGGTGGGGGAGAGAAAATTTGGAAAAAAAAAACAATTTTTTTCCCTGAAATATTTGTGACATGGATTGCAGGACTTTTCTAGGCCTTCAGAGGAGGAAACCAAGCCAGAAAAATCGAACCCAGATACTTATGGAGGACATAAAGAAGATTTGCTGAAAAATGAGTCGTTGGCTGAGCTGAAATCGCCATAACATGAAGGGGGGGTTTTTCGGGAGAAAAATCTAGTTCAGTCTAGAATTTTTTGCTACCATCTAGTTGACTCTCCGATTTTTTTGCTACCATCTGGTCAACTTTCCGATTTTTTCACTACTATCCAGTCCAGTCTGGAATTTTTTGCTACCATGTAGTTCACTCTCCGATTTTTCTGCTACCATCTAGTTCTCTCTTTAATTCTTTAGCTACCATCTAGTTCAGTCTAGAATTTTTGGCTACGATCGAGTTGACTTTTCGATTTTTTTGCTACCATCTAGTTCAGTCTAAAACTTTTTGCTACCATCTAGTTCACTCTCCGATTTTTTTGCTACCATCTAGTGGCCTCTCCGATTTTTCGCTACCACCCAGTTCAGTCTAGAATTTTTCGCTACCATCTAGTTGACTTTTCGATTTTTTGGCTACCATCTAACTCGAGTGGGATTTTTTGCTACCATCTAGTTCAGTCTAGAATTTTTTGCTACCATCTAGTTGACTCTCTGATTTTTTCGCTACCATCTAGTCGACTTCCCGATTTTTTCACTACTATCCAGTCCAGTCTGGAATTTTTTGCTACCATGCTGTTCACTCTCCGATTTTTCTGCTACCATCTAGTTCTCTCTTTAATTCTTTTGTTACCATCTAGTCCACCTAGAATTTTTTGCTACGATCGAATTGTCTTTTCGAATTTTTGCTACCATCTAGTTCAGTCTAAAACTTTTTGCTGCCATCTAGTTCACTCTCCGATTTTTTTGCTACCATCTAGTGGCCTCTCCGATCTTTTTGCTACCACCCAGTTCAGTCTAGAATTTCTCGCTATCATCTAGTTGACTTTTCGATTTCTTCGCTACCATCTTGTTCAGTCTAAAATTTTTTGCTACCATCAAGTTCAGTCTAAAACTTTTTGCTACCATCTAGTTCACTCTCCGATTTTTTTGCTACCATCTAGTGGCCTATCCGATTTTTTTGCTACCACCCAGTTCAGTCTAGAATTTTTCGCTACCATCTAGTTGGCTTTTCGATTTTTTGGCTACCATCCAGCTCGATGTAGAATTTTTTGCTACCATCTAGTTCAGTCTAGAATTCTTTCTACCATCTAGTTGACTTTTCGATTTTTTTGCTACCATCTAGTCCAGTCTAGAATTTTTTGCTACCATCTAGTTCACTTTCCGATTTTTTTGCTACCATCTAGTGGCCTCTCCGATTTTTGTGCTACCACCCAGTTCAGTCTAGAATTTTTCGCTACCATCTAGTTGACTTTTCGATTTTTTGGCTACCATCTAGCTCGAGTGGGATTTTTTGCTACCATCTAGTTCGGTCTAGAATTTTTTGCTACCATCTAGTTGACTCTCTGATTTTTTCGCTACCATCTAGTTCTCTCTTTAATTCTTTTGCTACCATCTAGTCCACCTAGAATTTTTTGCTACGATCGAGTTGACTTTTCGATTTTTTTGCTACCATCTAGTTCAGTCTAAAACTTTTTGCTGCCATCTAGTTCACTCTCCGATTTTTTTGCTACCATCTAGTGGCCTCTCCGATCTTTTTGCTACCACCCAGTTCAATCTAGAATCTTTCGCTACCATCTAGTTGACTTTTCGATTTTTTGGCTACCATCCAGCTCGATGTAGAATTTTTTGCTACCATCTAGTTCAGTCTAGAATTCTTTCTACCATCTAGTTGACTTTTCGATTTTTTTGCTACCATCTAGTCCAGTCTAGAATTTTTTGCTACCATCTAGTTCACTCTCCGATTTTTTTGCTACCATCTAGTGACCTCTCCTATTTTTTTGCTACCACCCAGTTCAGTCTAGAATTTTTCGCTACCATCTAGTTGACTTTCCGATTCTTTGGATACCATCCAGCTCGATGTAGATTTTTTTGCTACCATCTAGTTCAGTCTAAAACTTTTTGCTGCCATCTAGTTCACTCTCCGATTTTTTTGCTACCATCTAGTGGCCTCTCCGATTTTTTTGCTACCACCCAGTTCAGTCTAGAATTTCTCGCTATCATCTAGTTGACTTTCCGATTTTTTGGCTACCATCCAGCTCGATGTAGAATTTTTTGCTACCATCTTGTTCAGTCTAAAATTTTTTGCTACCATCTAGTTTACTTTTCAATTTTTCGACTACCATCCAGTCCGGTCTGTAATTTTTTGCTACCATCAAGTTCAGTCTAGAATTTTTTGCTACCATCTAGTTGACTTCTCAATTTTTTTGCTACTATCTAGTTCGGTCTAGAATTTTTTGCTACCATCTAGTTGACTTTTCGATTTCTTCACTACCATCTAGTCGACTCTCTGATTTTTTTGCTACCATCTAGATCACTCTCCGATTCTTTTGCTACCATCTAGTTCACTCTTTGATTTCTTTGCTACCACCTAGTTGACTCTTCGATTTTTTTGCTACCATCTAGTTCAGTCTAAAACTTTTTGCTGCCATCTAGTTCACTCTCCGATTTTTTTGCTACCATCTAGTGGCCTCTCCGATTTTTTTGCTACCACCCAGTTCAGTCTAGAATTTCTCGCTATCATCTAGTTCACTTTCCGATTTTTTGGCTACCATCCAGCTCGATGTAGAATTTTTTGCTACCATCTTGTTCAGTCTAAAATTTTTTGCTACCATCTAGTTGACTCCTCGATTTTTTTACTACCATCCAGTCCAGTCTGGAATCTCTTACTACCGTTTAGTCGACTCTCCTTTTTTTTTGCTACCATCTAGTTCAGTCTAGAATTTTTGGCTCCCATCTAGTTGACTTTTCGATTTTTTTGCTACCAACTAGTTCAGTCTAGAATTTTTCGCTACCATCTAGTCGACTCTGCGATTTTCTTGCTATCATCTAGTTCAGTCTAGAATTTTCAGACTAGTCCTGTCTAGGAAAAATTCTATACTGGACTGGATGGTAGTAAAAAATTCGAAAAGTCAACTAGATGGTGGCAAAAAATTTTAGACTGATTTAAATGGTAGCAAAAAAATCGAAGAGTCAACTAGATGGTAGCAAAAAAACCGGAGAGTCGACTAGATTGTAGCAAAAAAATCGAAAAGTAAACTAGATGGTAGCAAAAAATTCCAGACTGGACTGGATGGTAGTAAAAAAATCGAAAAGTAAACTAGATGGTAGCAAAAAATCTTAGACTGAACTAGATAGTAGCAAAAAATCGAAAAGTCAACTAGATGGTAGCAAAAAATTCTAGCCTGAACTAGATGGTAGCAAAAAAATCGGAGAGTCGACTAGATGGTCGCAAAAAAATCGAAAAGTAAACTAGATGGTAGCAAAAAATTTTAGACTGAACTAGATAGTAGCAAAAAAATCGAAAAGTCAACTCGATGGTAGCAAAAAAATCGGAGAGTGAACTAGATGGTAGCAAAAAATTCTAGACTGAACTAGATGGTGAATCTAAACACAAAATCGCACACGTTATCTGGTGGCTGGAAATAAGCAAGAAAATCCCATTAAAACGTTTCCTGTACTCAGTCTCTTCCAGCCTCCCACCTGATTTCCAAAGACCTCAATACCCACCTTCTCCAACCCACCACACTTTGATAACGGCTGTAGCAAAAAAATCGTTTTCCTGGCAAATTCCCAATGGTCCACCCATTTCATGTACTCCAATTACCAGCCACACCGCTTCTTACACCTCGTCATATAAAGAGGAAAGTCCCAAGAAAATTCCGGAACAAAAAAAATGATATATCCTATCTGACAGTAAAAAAAAATCAAAAAAATCCCATGTAATCCTTTTTTCCCTACAATGCCCCCTCCATGCCATTTCTCCAATTTCCAGATAGCTTAATACTTAACCTATCTAACTCACCGTATCTTGGTAACGGCTGGAGCAAAAAAATTGATCCTGACGGCATAATATTGCAAAAAATAGCAAAAAAAGATGCAATTGGTCCGATTGCAGTTAGATGGAAATGGTCAAATAGCTTAATAGACCTTAAAACTGGTAAAGGTAGACCTAGATCAAGTTATATGAAGCAAATCGTATAAGACAAGGAATGTAGTAGATATGTAGAAATTAAACGTTTGGCGGATAATAGACAGGGGTGGAGAGTTTCATCAAACCAGTCGTAAGACTGATTACTTCACGATGATGATTCATCTTTTAAATATCAAGATGTGGCTTCAAAGATATTAAATTCCTGATTTCAAATAATCATATTTATATATTTATATATTTAGTTCAGGTGGCTTTTCAATATGCTTTATCCCATAGGAAATCCCTTCTGTAGAATGAAGGCCCCTCGGTTATCGGCTAATAACTGTTGATTTTCTTCACCAGGACATTGATATTGAATATAACTCATTCACGGAGAGAAAAAATGTATACTGTCACAGCTTACTAGATTGCTAAGAGAGCAACATGACCAACTAAAGCAGTAAATTTTTTGCTAGACTAGCCAAATTTTCAGAATTACACACTGAATACCAAACAAATTTTGTTGGAGGAGTCGAAATTTTTTGCTGTCACAGCAGAAAACTTGCTTTTCCATAAAATTAGACTTCCGTTTTCAAATTTTCATCATTTTGAATCCCTCATTTGTCCCCATTCATCGTAATTTCACCGCAATTTCCAACGGAAAATTCTCTCCACGTTACTGTTCTCTCGTCCCAAGTATCTCTCTTTGATCGCGACTACAATTATCGCTATATAAATTTACTTTGGGAAACAAAACATTTAATAGACAATTTTTCCATCAATGGTATTTTTAGAAGTGACTCATATAAAAGAACGCGTCATCTTCAACCGCGAATACGTACAAACATAGACAATTATTATTGAGATTTACAATTCTCGCTCCTCTTACACGTGAAATTAATCATCATCGTCGTGTGAATTTGTACGTACAGATACAGGTACGGGTAGCGTCGTAATGCTTTGTGAAATTGATGATGATCAGGTACATAATTCTCATCTCAACGATAATACTCTCGCAACAATTACGAAACGCTATTTGCACATTTTGTATTCAAATAAGGATTTAATTAAATGATATATCATTAACAATAAATAATTGTTGGAATTCGTGGTTCGGCTTTGATGGGAATCACAACCACACGGAAAACAATTTACTTCTGAAATTAAAATTCAAACAGGAGGGAGCCATGTTGCAGCAACAGGAAAAAATCCTGTTACAGCAACAGGATTTTCCTGCAGCTGCAACAGGAGGCAGCCATGTTGCAGCAACAGGAAAAAATCCTGTTGCAGCAACAGGGGTAGTTTTGTAGCTGCGGCAATGTTACAAAATCCTTCATCATGGGATAAATAGGCTTCATAAAATGAATAAAATACAAAGCTTTTATTTACTTTTTTTATGACTTCATTACACTCTCAAATGTTCCAATATTGAATTACAGTAAATGTCTTGTTGCAATGGAATCTAATCATTTTTTTCTCACAAGGAGACAAGGCCCAATATGAGGTAACAGGTTTTGTTTTTTCATATAATTACGATTATTATCAATTCGAACATTCCACGCATGGTAATGTTGATCAAATGCCACAGTAGATATATAATTCGAAACAAAGTGAACATCATTTGCTACATTGTAAATTTTATAAATTTTCCCAAATCGAGGTCCTTCATTTTCATCAATATCTACTACTAGTACAGTATCTACTTGATATCTACATCTATTATACAGGGTGCCCACAAAAAAAGGCTGACGGAATTCCCTGATACTTCCAGGTTTTTCAGGACTATTCGCACATTTTTCCCTGATATTTCGGTATTCAACTTTTTTTGCAAGTTATTCACCATAATTTGGACCCATTTAGGTACACTGAGTCTTTCTCCAGTTCTAGAGTAAAAATAAGTCATACCTCTTATGTTTCCCATCAAGAAATCATATTATCCATTTAATTAATGATAAATAAAATTGAACTATAGTTCAAAAAATACAATACAATACAATAGTGATTGTATACAATATTCCACTACCACGTCCATTCCGCTGGAACAGCCAAATGAGCACAATCCAATATGAAGTATATGAGAATTTTTCGCTTTTTTTTTGCTGATTTTTTGCTATAATATCGAATTTTTTGCTGCGGTAGTTTTCGAGAAAATGAAGGTTGTGTCAGCGGAACAGTTCCGCTGGAACAACCATTGATATAGGGGGCATGAAATGGTAAAAGGAATGCATAGGAATTATTCGCTTTTTCTTTGCTCCAAGAATATGCTAGATTAATCTCATTTGAACCCAAGGATAAGAAAATAACAGATATTCGTGAGGAAAATGGAATACTTGGATATTGGGACGGAGAGATATCGTCATAGGAGAGAAGATTTCTAGGGGACTTTGGCATTGTAGATCATACGTCAGGGAGACAGCTGTGCATACTAATCGAGGTGTGGACGAGTATAAAGTGTAGAAAGAAATTGGAATTTGAAAGTATGAAGTATGCTGGAAATCTATACTTGTGAAATATTCACAAAATGTGAAATATTCGCGATTTTCTAATCACACTTTGTTTTTCGGAGTCAAGGAGACGGTTTTGCCTGAGAGATGAATCGGAATAGTTGTGGTAAACCTCAAACGATAAGGTGAGAACCAGCAAAGAAATCCAGGATGGTTTAGAGCAGAGCAAAAAAATCGAGGGTCGCTAGAAGTCTCGAATATTCGCGATTTTTTCGTCAAACTTTGGGTGTCTGGAACCAAGCCACGTTTTTCCCTCATATAAGCATCAGAATAGTTGCACCACAACCCATATGACCAGGTGATAATCAGCAAAAAAATCAAGGACAGTGTAGAGCAGAGCAAAAGAATCGAGGGTCGTTGGAAATGTCCAATATTCGCGATTTGTTTGAATTGATGAAAAGTTTCTTGAATGTTTGCTAGGGTCATAATCTTCGAATTTACAAAAATTCCACGGCAGTTTTTACCGGCAATTCTCGAGAAAAACTCGGATTATTGTCCTTGCTCCCGTTTCAATTGTTAATAAACATCAGTTAACGATCGCGATAATCGATGAAAAAAGTGTCTTGAATATTTGCTTGGGTTATAATCTTTGATAAACATGCATTTGGAAAAATACCCAAAAATTCCACGGCAGTTATTGCAGGCAATCTTCGAGAAAAACATGGAATATCCGAATTCCTCCCGTTTGATTTGTTAATAAATATTCGTTAACGATCGTGATAATTGATGGAAAGTGTCTCGAATGTTCGCTAGGGTTATAATCTTCAATAAACATGTACTTGGGAAAATTTACATAAATTCCACGGCAGTTTCTACAGGCAATTTTTGAGAAAGACTTGGAATATCCGAATTCCTCCCATTTCAATTGTTAATAAACATTACTTGACGATCGCGATGATTCATAAAAAGTGTTTCGAATGTTTGCTAGGGTTATAATCTTTGATAAAATCGCATTTGGAGGAATTTACAAAAAGTCCCCGCCAGTTTCTACAACGAATCTCCGAGAAAGAAATGGAATATCCGAATTCCTCCCGTTTGAATTGTTAATAAATATGAGTTAACGATCGCGATAATCGATGAAAAGTGTCTTGAATGTTTGCTAGGGTTATAATCTTTGATAAGAATGCATTTGGAAAAATTTACAAAACCTCCACGGCAGTTTTTACAGGCAATCTTCGAGAAAAACATGGAATAACCGAATTCCTCCCGTTTGATTTGTTGATACATACTTGATAACGATCGCCATAATTGATGAAAAGTGTCTTGAATGTTTGCTAGGGTTATAATCTTTGATAAAAATGCATTTGGAAGAATTTACAAAACCTCCACGGCAGTTTTTACAGGCAATCTTCGAGAAAGACTTGGAATATCCGAATTCCTCCCATTTCAATTGTTAATAAACATTATTTGACGATCGCGATGATTCATAAAAAGTGTTTCGAATGTTTGCTAGGGTTATAATCTTTGATAAAAATGCATTTGGAAGAATTTACAAAACCTCCACGGCAGCTTTTACAGGCAATCTTCGAGAAAAACATGGAATATCCGAATTCCTCCCGTTTGATTTGTTGATAAATACTTGATAACGATCGCCATAATTGATGAAAAGTGTCTTGAATGTTTGCGATGGTTATAATCTTTGATCGAAATGCATTTGGAAAAATTTACAAAAATTCCACGGCATTTTTTACAGGCAATCTTTGAGAAAAACTCGGATTATTGTGCTTGCTCCCGTTTTAATCGTTAATAAACATCAGTTAACGATCGCGATAATTGATGAAAAGTGTCTTGAATGTTTGCCGGGGTTATAATCTTTGGTAAACATGCATTTGGAAAAATTTCAAAAAATTCCACGGCAGTTTCTCCAGGCAATCTTCGAGAAAGACTTGGAATATCCGAATTCCTCCCGTTTCAATTGTTAATAAACATTACTCGGCGATCACGATAATTGATGAAAAGTGTCTTGAATGTTTGCTAGGGTTATCATCTTTGATCGAAATGCACTTGGAAAAATTTACAAAAATTCCACGGCAGTTTCTCCAGGCAATCTTCGAGAAAGACTTGGAATATTCGAATTCCTCCCGTTTCAATTGTTAATAAACATTACTCGACGATCGCGATAATTGATGAAAAGTGTCTTGAATGTTTGCTAGGGTTATCATCTTTGATCGAAATGCACTTGGAAAAATTTACAAAAATTCCACGGCAGTTTCTCCAGGCAATCTTCGAGAAAGACTTGGAATATTTGAATTCCTCCCGTTTCAATTGTTAATAAACATTACTCGACGATCGCGATAATTGATGAAAAGTATCTTGAATGTTTGCTAGGGTTATCATCTTTGATCGAAATGCACTTGGAAAAATTTACAAAAATTCCACGGCAGTTTCTCCAGGCAATCTTCGAGAAAGACTTGGAATATTCGAATTCCTCCCGTTTCAATTGTTAATAAACATTACTCGACGATCGCGATAATTGATGAAAAGTGTCTTGAATGTTTGCTAGGGTTATCATCTTTGATCGAAATGCACTTGGAAAAATTTACAAAAATTCCACGGCAGTTTCTCCAGGCAATCTTCGAGAAAGACTTGGAATATTTGAATTCCTCCCGTTTCAATTGTTAATAAACATTACTCGACGATCGCGATAATTGATGAAAAGTATCTTGAATGTTTGCTAGGGTTATCATCTTTGATCGAAATGCACTTGGAAAAATTTACAAAAATTCCACGGCAGTTTCTCCAGGCAATCTTCGAGAAAGACTTGGAATATCCGAATTCCGCCCGCTTCAATTGTTAATAAACATTACTTGACGATCGCGATAATTGATGAAAAGTGTTTTGAATGTTTGCTAGGGTTATAATCTGTGATCGAAATGCATTTGGAAAAATTTACAAAAATTCCACGGCAGTTTTTACAGGCAATCTTTGAGAATGACTTGGAATATCCGAATTTCTCCCGTTTCATTTGTTAATAAATATTAGTTAACCATTGCGATAATTGATAAAAAGTGTCTTGAATGTTCGTAGGGTTATAATCTTAGATAAAAATGTACCTAGGAAAATTTACGAAAATTCCACGGAAGTTTTTACAGGCAATCTCCGAGAAAGACTTGGAATGCCCGAATTCCTCCCGTTTCAATTGTTAATAAACATTACTTGACGATCGCGATAATTGATGAAAAGTGTCTTGAATGTTTGCTAGGGTTATAATCTTTGATCGAAATGCACTTGGAAAAATTTACAAAAATTCCACGGCAGTTTCTCCAGGCAATCTTCGAGAAAGACTTGGAATATCCGAATTCCTCCCGTTTCAATTGTTGATAAACATTACTTGACGATCGCGATAATTGATGAAAAGTGTCTAGAATGTTTGCTAGGGTTATCATCTTTGATCGAAATACACTTGGAAAAATTTACAAAAATTCCACGGCAGTCTTTACAGGCAATCTTCGAGAAAAACTCGGATTCTTGTGCTTTCTCCCGTTTGAATTGTTAATAAACATTAGTCAGCAGTCGCGATAATTGATGAAATGTCATTCGAATGTTTTCTCAGGTTATGATCTTTGATAAAAATGCATTCGGACAATTTTACAAAAATTCTTGGCCATCCAGTGTAGACGAAACCTCCGGCTGCGTCCCTTACACGGAAAAAAAGATATTATATGAATTACCAATGCCGGGTTTATAAACTTCCAATTAAATTTTCTGATTCCTTTGATTAGAAAAAAAATAAAGTCCATAAGTGTCCTTGTGAAATTTGATATGTTTGTAGAGTTGTGGGAACAGTCGATGTTCAGTAAATATTGTTTCCTCACGGATAACTTTGAAGTCAGTAGATTTCATAAAACAAGCAGTTCTGAATTCTATAGTATTCCTTACTACTCAGCTCATGTAGAGTGAATACATGATGTTCAATGTAAGTTTCACTTGAATATCGAATCATTTCAAAACATATAATTAGTTGTATATTTATATTCTACATTGTAGTGAAGAGTACTTCATATTCATGTAAACACTACCGATTATTTGTTTCATATCCACGAATTGAAATAGAACATTACGTTCATTTCCCGATTAACTGAATCTTGAAAATTGTTGATGGCGCGAAGATCATGAACTGGATCGGTAGTTAATTATCAGTTGAATTCCCCTTGAAAATACAGGAGCACTTGGATATTTCATTTATCACTAAAATGGAATAGTGAAAATAGTGATAGGAAGTTTAGAATATATGAGAACCAAAATATTAAAAACCACTCACTTATGAAAAAAATGAAAATCTCTAATACTAAAATCAACAGCACATTTAATGCATTACATGCCAATATAACCTATGAATATGAAGCATATTTATCCGCAACGTTCGTCCCTGAATTCTGATGACGTCATGTTGATCATTAAGATTCAATTCTATGATCTCTCGCTACTATATCATAGTGTAGCTCAAGTCGGTGCAGGTTAGGCTTTAGTCGCGTAGGTAAGTACGTAGGTAGGTAGGTTCGAATCCCCTTTCTTCGTCGAAAAATTGATTTCCCAACTCAATGAAAACATTGCCCAGCATCATCAACAAGTGGTCTTGGGAAGAAACTGAGAAAATTATTTTTGATTGTCTAATATTAAAAATCTTTTTTATTTAATATATTTTTTCATATATTTTTTATTCAATACTTCGGATAAATCTAACTATTGATTTTGGTAAAACTGATGTATGATGATAATATTTTTCATGATTTCATTAAATATTGTATACAAGATGTATTGGTGAATTCTACTAGATAATTTAATACATCTTATCTTGAGTAAAGGGACATGAAAACAATAAACAGAAACCTTATTCACGAATATATGTGGTAACTCTTAAACAAATGGCCAACTCGGCTGAAGTGGTAAGAGTTACTATTGAGTTTGATAATCCCGTATTTTATGAATGTCTTTAGTAGAATGAATTACAGTTCTAGTAAAATTAACTACTTTTTTTTCCGTGTACTCCTCTTCTTCCGTCAAATAAATAATTGTTAACTTTGTGATATAATCTTGGATTGTATCAATCAACCCATACACTACTGTTCCTAGTCTCCAACATTACATGTAAAAACATTTCCTCAAGCCAAAGTCCCCGCAATATGCTGATTTTCCTGTTGAAATCAATTTTTTTCCCTTGGTACAGCGCGTTCCAATAATGATAAAAGTCACCGCTAGATACCATCACATTCAATTAAATCAAATAACAGAATGCTCGCCCTAAATAAATTCATCTTCTAAATAAAGAACTCATTCCCCACACATCATCAATCTCTGTATCAAATTGAATACTTGATTTCTAAAAATAAATTTTACGAAGAGAAGACAAATAAATATTTTTTCCAGTGTAACTTGAATGATATATGCTCTTCAAGTTCTAATTATTTATTGGAAACAAATCAGTGATTGGATCTAGAATAATCCAAATGAAAAACAATTCAACTTTCTCATTTTTTTTTTGCGGATATCATACTATACATAGTCAATTGGAGAATCATGTGCTGAACGATTAACATTCATTTCAACATACAGGTCCAAACAGCACGCTATAATTCCATATGAACTTCCGTTAATGGCTGCACCAAATGAACAGCTTATGAACTCATTATATTCAAAGAGAATTAATCGAAAATTCAGTTTGAATCAGTGTTTCCACATGATCCCTCTTTCTAAGAGAATTGACCAATCACGACCTTGCATTAACTAGATAGCCCAATCAAGTGAAGAGAGAAATCCCTTTGTGGAAACACTGACTTGAATGGAATCAATTCTCAAAGCGTTCATTGGGTGCAGACATAACGGGGACCATTCAAAAACGCCAAATGAATCCTTCCGAATTCTTTAAGTATTCTTACGCTGTCTGGTAGGTTTTCCGCTTTCAATATCTCATTGTGGACTTGTGAGAGAAAATTACTTCAGACAAAAATATCATTCTTTCCAATAGTGGAAAGGAAATATTTCTCTCATTCAAATGTATATTTCTTTGTTCCAAAATATGCTTTATCGATTCGATTAAATGGTCACTGATACAATAAAATATACATGAAATTGGGAGGATATTCCTTTGTCTCTTTTGGAAGAAACGGTTTCATTATCTGAAGTAGTGTTTTTTTTCAGTGTAAAGCTCAACGGCATTCCTTTCTCTCTATACAGAAATTAATAGATCCTAAATTTCTGTGTCTATTTTTTTCAGGTAGGAGTGAATAAAATGCAAAATAATCAATACTTGCGTCTCATTCCAGTTGTAGAGAAAATGCAGGTACTTATTATTTTATATTTTTAAGCGAATCAGGAGGGGAGAAATATAACAATTTTTGACACGATGCTGAAATTAGTCCGAGAAAGTAGCCCGATTTTTGTATTCATAAGCAGGAGTTTAAAACAGGGATGTAGAGCAAAAGTTTTGATCTTTTCGAGTTCGCATCGTAGAGCGAGCGACCCTCGAAATTCATAATGGTGATTCGCTCGGGATAGGAGCAGGTAACAAGTACTAAGGATTGAATCCGAGTGAGAGTCGAAGCAGGTTCTAATACAATGAATCCGCTCCCGAGTTGTACCTGAGAGCGGTCGTATACTTTAGATCCTTGAGCGATCGAATCCTAAGACCATGCGAGCGGCTCGAATCACGAGTTAAACTCTCCAACGAGTTGGGACTTTAACTCAACTCGGGAGTCGAGCCGAAGAGCGAGCGGATACTTCAACTCCTTAAGCGATCGAATCGTTGAAAGATCGAAAAAGAGTTTTACTCGTGTCAGAGGATAGTCCATCAGCTGAATATGGGAGTGCGTATGGAAATTATGTCCATGGGTTCTGTGGATGGGGGTCTGAATTTTTTCGGTCGTAGAATCCGAATTTGAAATTATTGTCGTAAGATTCGTGATCTGAACAATTCAATTGTTTATAACAGAACACGGGCTATAAATTCCCAAAAAGTCATCCAATAATCTAGATTCTCCGACCAATTACGAGGGTGGATTGATAAGTTTCCGGCCTGACCAAGAGATGGCGCCACTAGGCCTACCTTGAGGTGGCGTTCTACAGTACCATTCTTAGATAGCTTGTAGCTATAGTTTCAGTCCGATCGCCATGTTAGTTTAGTTTTGAGAGTACGCTGACCAAGACGCCTCTGTGTTTTTCGTAAAAATGGAAAAGCTGGAAAATCGTGCTGTCATCGAATACTTTTATTTGAAGGGGTTAACGCCGAAGGAAATTAAAGAAGAGATGGACTCAACACTGGGGACATCCTCCCCATCATATTCAACCGTTAAGCAGTGGGTTTCCGAGTTTAAAAAGGGTCGTGTGAGCACCTCTGATGAGCCTCGCTCAGGACGCCCCATTGAGGTCACAACTCCAGATATGATCGAAAAAATCCATCAAATAGTGCTGAAAGATCGCAGATTAAAAGTTCGTGAGATAGCTGAGACCTGTAAGATGTCATATGAACGTGTACAAAATATTTTGCAACAACATTTGTATATGGAAAAGCTCTGTGCAAGATGGGTGCCGCGTTTGCTAACAGTCGACCAAAAATTGATTCGAAAGAACATTTCTACCGCCAATTTGGCGTTGTATAAGCGTAATCCAAGCGAATTTTTGCGTCGATTCGTAACCGTTGACGAAACTTGGGTCCACCACTACACTCCTGAAACCAAAGAACAGTCTAAACAGTGGATTGGACCAGGGGAACCAACTCCAAACAAGGCAAAAACAATTTTTTCGGCGAACAAGGTTATGGCTACTGTTTTTTGGGATGCAAGAGGTATTATATACATTGATTACCTTGAAAAGGGTAAAACTATCACTGGTCAATACTACGCAGACTTATTGCAACGTTTGAGCCACGAAGTGAAAATTAAACGACCTCATCTGGCGAAGAAAAAAATCTTGTTTCATCACGATAACGCACCAGCGCACACGTCAATCGTTGCGATGGCTAAAATCAACGATCTGAAGTTTGAATTAATGCCGCACCCTCCCTACTCTCCAGACCTAGCCCCGAGTGACTATTATCTGTTTCCTAACCTCAAAAAATGGCTTGGCGGTAAGAGATTTGCGGACAATGAAGAAGTAATCGGAGCTGTAAATGAGTATTTTGAGGAGCTTGACGAATCAGTCTATAGAGATGGCATTACTAGACTAGAACACCGCTATGAGAAATGTATCAGCCTTGGAGGAGATTATGTTGAGAAATAAAAAAAAAAAAATTCTTAAAAACGTTGTTTTTCTTGGTCAGGCCGGAAACTTATCAATCCACCCTCGTACACTCAAACCGCCGTTGAAAGATCCAGTTCCGGCGACCTAATTATTTATTTAAAAAATGCATTCGAATAAACAATCGAGAAATCGAAAGTATAGTTCAGATAAAGTGTATTCTCCGATGAGAAATGAATAATTGTCGTCTGAACAATTTTCCGATAAAAACAGTAGTTTGACCGTCGATGCGTTATAAACAATTCAATTGTTTATAACAAAACACAGATCACGAATCTTACGACAATAGTTTCAAATTCGGATTCTACGACCAAAAAAATTCAGACTCCCATTCACAGAACCCACGGACATAATTTCCATACGCACTCTCATATTCAGCTGATGGACTATTCTCTGACACGAGTAAAACTCCTTTTCGATCAGGAGTTTAACTCCTTGATCGAATCCTTCGCTCTTTCTACGATTCGATCGCTCAAGGAGTTAAAGTATGCGAGAGCCCGGAGGTTTAACTCCTCAAAAGAGTTGCTCGCTCGGGATCTAAAGTGTCCTCGCTCTTCGAGGGATCGCTCTTTGGAGTATCCAGCAGGTATGAATCGAATCCTCACACATTCAGATCGCAGAAAGAGCGATCTTTGTGAGAGTTCAGGTAACCGGCTCTTTATATGATTAGCTCTACATACGAGCAAACATACAGCACTCTTCGCAAATCCTCATCCCGCAGGTATCGAATACTTAAAGAGCCAGAAACCTTTTACTCATCGACCGAAAGTTCTTCTTACGATCGATACGTGTTTTGATCGCGAGCGATTCAGGAGTTATATTGCCGCTCGGATTTAATCCTCATCCCTGGTTTAAAATTTATATTACTCCGTCATGTCGCGGCCCTGTACTTGAGCTACTTCCTCGAGCTAATTTTAGCATCGTTTTTTGAGTGATTTAATGTTTTCAGGAACAATAACAATTCCAGTCGATATAAAAACACCTTTTATGACAATGAAAAGGAATAATCTTATTCACTGCTTTGAATTCGGATCTCAAAGATAGTTTCCGATTCCCAAACCTATTTCTGTAGAAAAGTATTCTGTGGATTGAAATTATTCAGATGTTTATATTTTTGAGAATTTTAGACGTTTCTCTTTGTTTGCACGGAGAAAAAGGAATTCGCTGTGGCAGCGAAATCTACTTTTGCTGGGTTCCTTTTGCCAGAGCAGCAAATTTTTTGCTGTGACAGCAAACTATTTGCTGTTCCAGCAATCTTGTTAGCTGCGACAGCGAATTTTTAGCTGTGGCAGCAAAAAATGTTTGCTATCCCAGCAAAATTTGTTTGATATTCTGTATATAATACTGAAAATTTGCTGGCAGAGCAAACATTTTTTGCTGCCACAGCTAAAAAATTGCTGTCATAGCTAACACGATTGCTGTTATAGCAAATTTTTAGCTAGGTCAGCAAAAAATTTTGCTATTCTATATATAATACCTCGATTTGCTGCGTCAGCAAATTTGTTCTCTCCGTGTGAATGTCGTTTTGAAAAAAATGTTGAGTCAAATAAAAAAATACATAGATTGATTGAACTCATGAATTCATTGAAACGAAGGAATATGGGTTTAAAACGAAGTTATACACGGAGAGAAACGTTATATTATAAACACACCGACATTTATTCCGGTAGTGTCTGAAAAATTAATGTATCTGATATAGTATAATACAGAAGAATCCTTGCATATTCTACTATCGGATATAGTAATTTTTCAGAAAGTACTGGAGTAAATGTCATCATAAAGGAAAGTCTGTCTCGTACTTGCTAGCAATATAGTAATTTGTAATGTAACATTTCTCTCCGGATACTTTTTCCGCTGTTACGAATTGTAGTTAGTCCTCGCAAGTTGTCGGAATTTTATTGCAAGTTTTCTGTTCAGGATACAGGTTGTATATAAAGAATCAATATATACCTCATTCTTCTAGTAAGTACCCTTCTGTAAATTCCCAGTTAGTTCGCATGGGTCATCGCATGGGAATTCAGTGTAAATCAAGTTTCCGGTTTTTATAATAAAAAACATATTTTGCTAAATTATTTGGTAGACTCATTTCTCATATGAAGAGCTCATATCAATATCATTTTTGGTACATTTCATTGAATTATGAGAATCGAAGCTGATTTCAGAAATTCTGGCTCTTATATGAAAAAAATCATCAAAGTAGAGCGTTTCACATGAGATTTCTATGAAAATGAAAAATTCCCTGAAATTTCCCTGATCATTCCCGGTTAAATAAAATTCCCTGATAATTCCCGGTTTTCCCGGTTTTGCCGGTCTGTGGCCACTCTGTTATAGTCGATGTATTTCAAAGCTTGGACATCGGAGATTCCAGTATCAGGGAAGTATTTCATTTTGTCTTCGTCACATTCTTCGCATTTTTCTTTGATAACATTATTTTCAAAGTTTTTGGAAATCGATACATAAATCATTTTTAATCGATCTCGAATAGCTATAGTGACTGATAAATTTTTGGTAGAAAATGTCGTCACTGCACACAGTTGGAAATTTTGTGTTAAATTCAACACATTTCACATGTCCCAAACGGTCCACACATATTTGTGTGTCGATATCACATGATGTGTTTGTGTTAGCTAGTAACTCAAGCTTGATGTAAATAATGTAACACAGAAGGATATTGATAAAATTTTGATTGGAATTTCCGATCGTGTAAATTCAACACATAAGTACTGTCAAATGAAATCCAAAATAAGAAGTGAATCAACAGTTCACAAGTGTAATTTATGGATTTTTTGACATCAATCAAATGTGAAAATCACACTCCTTTCGTGTTGAAACAGTGCATAAGAATAAATTGAAAAAACACAGTACTTCAATGAGCATTGAACATGGATCGTCGGGACCGAATGTTGAAGCTGTATCACTCAAGCCACTGCCGGTCCTTTGGTTGAGTGTACTTTCTTTGCGTATATCAACTCGCACTCTATCTTCAAATTTACATATCTAAAAAACGAATTCCCATCAGAATGAAAGCCAGAACCAAAATGAATGGAAATGGATGAATAGTTCTTCCGGAGACTACCAAAGTTACACGCACATGGAAGTTTCATGAAAAAATAGCTCCCACCACTGGCGATCTCCCCTTGGTAGTTGAGAATAACACAATTTTTATGTTCAATCTTGAGTTGAATGAGATTTGTGTCATTTTGACACATTTTTCACTTGTTTGAATGATTTCCCATTATAAATCAGTTGAGACCTGATTACACAAGGACTGTCTGTAGAAGTTACACGTGTTTGTGTTGAACATTTAACAGAAAATTCATGACACACGGATTTTTTAACACATTTACACAAAATTTTCAACTGTGCAGGCATTCTTATATCTTTACTTTTTGACTCACATCTCATGCACCAAAAGTGAACTAAAGGTCCATTTTGAAGCATAAGTTCGTCGTAATGAGTCATAAGGTGCGATTTGAAGGTTCACGGAAAAAATAATTTAGCTGCAGCAGTTAAGTAGCTAGCACGGACACGGACAGCCATTAAATTAGCTCCTGCAGCTAAATTTTAGCTGTGACAGCAAAAAATTTTGCATTTGTAGTTAATTTATTTGCGGTAAAAGCTAAAATTTAGCTGCAGGAGCTAATTTAATGGCTGTCTGTGTGCGTGCTAGCTACTTAGCTGCTGCAGCTAAATTATTTTTTCCGTGTGAATTTACTATTAAGTCGCAACAACTGTAGTAATCCTGTTGCAGCTGCAGGAAAATCCTGTTGCTGCAACGGGATTTTTTCCTGTTGCTGCAACATGACTGCCTCCTGTTGCAGCAACAGTAAATTTTTTTCCGTGCAGGAAGACAATTTTACTGAATTTTTTCAGGGTGAAACGGCAAACCGGTTTGTTATTACATGGATAGAGATGATGAAAATTCCAAAGATTTCTACTCGGGATATCATTTGAAATTATTTTCAATCGTTAATGGCTTGTATCATCGAGTATCGAAACGTTGAGTTTACACGGAAAAAATAATTTAGCTGCAGCAGCTAAGTAGCTAAATTATTTTTTCCGTGTAAATGAAATTCTGATTGAATTATGTTGGTGAGATTTGAATCGTTTATAGAAACGAAAATTCAAACTCAAAAAATATGATAAATCTTTGTTATTCATCTATCTTCATTCTTCTCGAATTAACTCCTAGGAACTGGCAACAGGCGGAAGGACCGAGTTTATTGATATTCAGAAAGATGACGGTCAATCTAGGGAAAAAGGAAAACGCTGAAGAATATTTATAGCACGTTTATCAAAAATTCGTGGTAAAACTTGATTATTTCATTGTTGTTTCTCACAGTGAAACTATCAACTTATGTTAAATTCATTACAAAGATTCTTCAGCTATCCTCTTTTTCTCTAAATTGACTCAGTCATTTTTCTACATAATAATACACTCTGTTTTTCCATGCAATGCACGGAAAGATCGGGTCTATTAATATTCAGAAAGAATTTATCAACGTTTAGAAAAATGACTGTCCATTTAGGGAAAAAGAGGTTCGCTGAAAAATATTCGTAGTGAGTCTACCACAAATTCGTAGTCAAAATATTAACAGTTGATAGTTTTGTTGGTATTTTTCACAGTGAAACTAACAATTGTTAATACATCAACTACGAATTTTCAGTAGACTCACTACGAATATTTTCCAGCGATCCTCGTTTTCCCTAAATTGACAGTCATTTCTCTAAATATTAATAGACCCGGTCTTTCCGTGTGCTCGAAGAAAGTACTGCAAGATTTTGGATTTTCAACAGCTGAATATTTCATGATTTGATTATCAATTCGTTCCAATAAACGATTCCAACTTGAGCGACATTATTGAATCGATAAAAATAAACTCTGTACAACTGTTTTTCTTCGAAATCAACAAAATAATAGTAAAAAAATCTTATTTTTTGAAGAATTTCATTCGGAAGATGACTAACGTCATGCTAATGAAATCCCTTTGAATCACACAAAGAATAATGAATCATCTCTTGATATCTCTTTTATGATGAATAAATTACTCGAGAGTTATCAATTGTATTACGGACTTGTTTGCGTTGATAACCTGACGGTAGACATTATAGTCTAAAACAAACTAACGTAGCGGATTATAAGCCTCGTACGATAGAAAAGTTTGCAACTAAATTCTAAAACGAATGATTCTTCATTTTTATGAACTTTATCTAGATACATTTCACTTTTTAGTTCATCAATATTCATAATTTTGTTCTAACGAATCATTAATGTGATTCAAAATGGAAGTATAGATTTCCGATGGAAAACAAATTTCATTGTTTTTCTCGTTACTCGGATAATATACAATTCAAGATAGTAATGAACACAGCAGCAGAAATTCTAATGCCAAAGATATTAGCGGCTTGTTACTCGATTTCTTCTGAAAAATATATTCAATGAAATATTTGAAAAAATTGAGTGGATTCTGGATTTGATAGAAAGTATTTTCATAAACTCCACTGAATCGAAAGTTTATGTGGTTCACCACTGAACTTTGATCGCCAGCTTTGACGTCGTTATCCGGGCATATTGTAAAATAATGATTTTCCAACATTCTTTTGTATAATTGACGTAAAAAATAAATCATAGCAGACATAGTTCAATCACTTGATAAATGTCCAATGTTTTTGTGGTAGGTAATCTTTGTACTCGTACGGATCACCAACTGTTAATATTCTTCACGATAATTAAACTCTAGCGGATTACCCTGATTAAAGAATCCGATTCATTCCTATTAACTGAACAAAACCCAATCAAATTGCTCACCGACTTTAAAAACATAGTTCAAGATTTAGAATGCTTTTTAAGGTGACACCAGCGACCCTTGGAGATGCAACCAGAATTATTGGTTAGAAAAGGACACAAACAAAACTGTTCTGATAAATTATTCGAAAATGAAGCAACAAAATCATAATATCACTCTATACAGACCTTTTTCAATCAATAAAGATGGTTTGTAGAGTGATATTTTGATTTTATTGCTTTATTTTCGAATCATTTGGGAGAAAAGAAAAAATTTGTTTCGGATTGCATCGCTAGGGATTGTTGGATATCCCTTTGAGCATAATACATCTTTTCACAAACGTGCGTGTAATTTCGAGAATATTGATCGAATTGATATGAGATTCTCTGTACATATACTTAAATATGGGTACATTACGAAAATGAAATTTAAAACATCAATTTTTCGAACATCCTGATCGTGTATGACTTTTTAAAAATGCTTTGAGGGTATACTAGCGGCGAGATGCTACTAGCCAATCCGTGTTGGCCAGTTTATTTAAAAACTATTCTCACAAAAAACAGCTACGTTACCTCGACGTAGAATTTAGGTGAAGAATCGGGGGATGAACGGTTGATCGTTGGAGAAGCGACGTGGAGGCAACGAAGAATAGTTCGCATGAAAATCAAGGCCAGACTTTTCTCACTCAAATTCTATGTCGAGGCGACGAAACCTTTGGGGTTTTGCCCAGGTTGTATGAATTCGTACAAAGTTTCTACAGGTTGTTTGTAACTTACAGAATCTTTGGAAACACCGTTCAAACGAAATTTCTGAGTAATTTTCAAATAAACCAGCCAATACGAAATGGCTAGCATCTCCTCAACGCTAGTATCCCCTCAATGGAATGAAAGTATCGTTCTATACAGTAGTTCTTTAAACTGTATTCAAGTATGTCTGGTATCAAAAATCGATTCAATAACTCTCAACTATGCGTTTTGACTGCTTGAATTCTTGATGAAATGTTTTTTTGAAGAATTACATTAAGCCGCTGCTAACTTCCAGCTGCTAGTTTTAGCTTCATTCTTTAGTGTGAACAGAATCGCTGCAGAGAGCGATATTTTGATTTTGATCGAATCGTTTGGAATCAACGATTTGGTTCATACCATAGCCCTAGTGTCAAGAGCTAATCCCTTTTCCTAAAATCTCACAGAGAAAATCAGCTAATCTCACAGTCCTAGTATTCTCTTGAGTGCTTTTTTTAACCTACGCTTGAAAGTGTTATTTCATCATCGTTTGGAGTTATTCAAATAAATTTTTATGAATTTTGTGCAATTTCAATTCTTCCGCGCTATTTTTGGCAGGGTATGATTTTCAAATTCCATTTAAATTGCTAGCCTTTGATTTGTCCATTCATGCGCTAGTTAAGGCCCTCCCAAACCTATATAGAAGTGTACAGACAGTGTAGGATCGAAAACAAAAAATTGTAATTATTGGATAAGATTTCAACAGGTTTCTACAAATAAACTGTTTCATAATTGAATGATATGGAAGAAAAATAATTCCACGCTTGTTTTTATGATTATCATGGTGTCTAATGATAAGACATGATAAGCAATAAAAATTCCCTCTCAAGAGGGTGGGATGCCAAAGTATTGAGACGTAATTCTGGAATTTCTACAATTCATTGAATTCCCTGTTGTCCACGTGGAGAAAAATCGCATAATATACCAAGAAGCGTATGAGGAAAGAAATTTGAAGAAGATGTAAGGGAATTTGCGATAAACGAATAAGGAAATTTTCTTGAAATAAGAGAAAAATATTGTGTTTCGGTTTTTGGAAGCAATATACAAAATTGAACATTTTGAACGTAAGATTATATTGTTAATGTTATTTTCTCCTGTGAATTGTAAATGAAAAGGTAAATATAATGTTATTTTCGATAAAAATAATCCATTCGTCATTAATTTGCATGCGGATAATTTGAAGGGCAATTGATTCCACGGAAAACTCATTGATTCCCACGTGATTTTATCTAAATAATTCAATTTTAACCACTTCCAAAGAATATTTGTATCAGTTTTTGAGTTGTTCAAGTTTGTTAAAATTGGTGAGAATTAAGTAAAATATTAGTCAAGTTTTCATTACTTCTTCTATTGATATTAATCATTTGTTACTATATTTATTTACATACCTTTTTCCCGTATCTTTACTAAATTGTCATAAACAAATGAAAATTCGATTTCCCTCGGGACTCCCTAACTGTCTCATTTTTTATATAAACTATTTAATGAGTCAAGTGTGGGAAAACTGACGAATTTAAGACTCTGGGCTCTGAAAGGTTGTCTCTACACTTTTTTTCGAAACATTTGAGAATTAATAATTTAATAAAACTCCATGACAATTTTGATTATTTATTATACCGAGAATTTAAAGCTTTTTGGGATGCCCGATATTCACAGTATCGATACTTTTATATGAAATATGTATCCAGTTATTATAAATTTTGATAAATATTTTATACAAAAGTATGGATACCGTAAATATCGAGCATCCCCAATAGCTTTCAAACAAGGAATTTCGAAAGAATGATTGTTTATTTTCTGAAGATTTATCACATCCGATAAACTGGTAAAAACACTTGCTCATAAAAAATACATTAACCCTAGTGAATCGATTCTTTTTTCAGAAATCTTCTATCGGATTTTAATCTAGATTATATAAAACATAAAAATAATCGATTCTGTCAAGATCGTTTATTACACTCTTCGTTACACCAACTACCTTTTATACAATTAAAAAGCATTAAACTATCAAAGGGGTACAAACAAAGAGTAAGCGCAAAAATCGCCTGTTTTTCTAGGACCACGAGTTTCAAATTGAAATGCATTCTGGAAAATACCCTATGTCGATCATTTGCGAGGGAATACCATTTCCCGGTGAGCACAACAATGGTTTTGGAGATACAGAAATCGACAGAATCGATAGATTCTGGACAGAACCGATTCTTTTCCATGGAAAACTTATACATTTTTATATAATCTTGATCGAAAATTGATACTACTTCACCTCCAAAACCAATGTTATGCTCACCGGAAAATGGTATCCCCTCGCTAATGAACAACATAGAGGATTTGTTAGAATGCATTTCAACCTGAAACTCGCGGTTCCAAAAAATAGGCGGAAAAATACTCTGTTTGCGGTCACTCTTTGCTTGAACCCGCGGTTCAAGTATCTATATATCTCAAGTGCGTGGGCCCTAAACTATAGCCACAATAATATACGAATAAAGATACACGTAGGGAGAAATCCAAAGGAGAGTTACTCATCAAAATATAAGTAAATAAATAAACTCACCTCCTCGAGTGACGAACTATTGTGACTCCCATCATGGATATCCTCATCGTTTTCGTTGCTGTTGGGATTCTTCTCAGGGGTCTTGATTACCTTGACGTTCGCCATAGTGCCCTTGATGATTATGTTGTTGGCCCTGAAGTAATCGTCAGCTTCTTGATCGACGACGAGTAACTTGGTTTCATTTGGGAATGCTTTGATACGTTCGACGACCTGCTTGTGGGTCTCGTTGGCGATGTTGATCTCGTTAACCTCGATGATACGATCCCCTTGTTTGAGACCGGCGGCTTGACTTGGCGAACCATCATCCACCTTGCCGATGAATTGACCATTTTTGCCCTTTTGCGCGTGTAAATTGAATCCGTAACCGTCGAAATCGTCCCACTTGACGATGTGGCACAGACGCGCGCATGGCACCTTATCGCCTTTCAGAGACGACATCTTTTAATTATATTATTAAGAAACTTTTCCTAAATCCGAGGAACAACGATAAATAATGGATTCACGTTTCACGTAACACATGCATATGTCGTTGAAACAATATAAGAAAAACAAAAATTGCACTATTACCGGAACGTCAACTTTAACGATCGTGATTGGATACTTTTCAAATTAGAAAACAAACAGAACACTCGGCAAAACCGTCCGATTTCTTGATACTCTCCACCTGTTGATCACGAGACTACGGTGATATCCGAAACCTATTACGTGTTCCGATTTGCTGCCGTCGCTGAACTGGACTATACTCTCTTTCTCTTTTTCTTTCAGTTTAGTGACCAAAGAGCACCGTTCGAGTGATTCTGTCGTGTCTTGTGATCTGCCACTAAAGAACTGTGAAGAACCTACGAACACTTGGCGCAGAACTTTCAAGTTGATTCACGGGTTCACGCGGGCCGATCACGTGCACCAATCGTAGGTAACTTCACGATGCAACGACAGAAATATCAAGGTGCTTCTACACAATGTGCGTTTGCCGCAGCGGTGCTTCGATGCGCGCCGCAGAATACCATTGCGCAGGATATTGAACAAACCATCAATCAGTGCAGTGGTATTCTGCAGGGGGCATGAACTCAGATGAAAAATTTTCATACAGATTTCACCGCCGCTGTACGGGACCTCCATTGAAGTAATTTTCATAGATACACCAACACTACTTCAACAATTTTTATGATTTGTCAATCATTTGTGTTGGCCTGTCCATGTAAACTTACTTCAATGGAGGTACCGTACGGCGGCGCTGTCACCCATCTGAAAATTTTTCATTTGAGTTTAGGGCCCCTGGTATTCTGCGACGCGCATCAGAGTCAGGGTTGACACCAGGGTACACAAACCTCAAGTGGGGAGAAAGTTTGGCGTAGTTCACTATCCACAGAACCAGGCGCCGCTAGTGTGCCTGGCTTGGTTTCCCTCTCTCTAAAGCTGTAATTTCATGGGGCGTCGAGCATCAAGCGTCAACATTAGAAAGAAAGAGAGGTCACACAGTTCTTCTCTTTCCTTCTAATGTTGACGCTTGATGCTCGACGCCCCATGAAATTACAGCTTAATTCAAAATCAGAGACGCTATGGTTATGATGCCGCTGCCAGTGGGGCGACGATTGTGAATAAGGTAAGGTCGTGAAAAGTGAACAGTGGTGAAAAACAGTGAACAGTGAACTTTTTTGATCAACCTAAATATCAAAGTTTGAATAGAAAAAATCCTGTTTATCGATGCAAGTCTTGATAGAAATCTCAAAAGTGATGTACGTATGTTGAGAAATGTGTGTAAGTGCTTACTTTGTACCAAAATTGTTCTGTTAGAGCAAGAGGTGTTCAAATATGTACAATTTTTCCATATTTATTGTATTAGAATTGTACCTACACAATATGAATTACTGCGATGAAGGGCTGAAAGCTTTGATTTTGAAGTTCATCAAAAGAGCCACTAATTTGAATCAATCACACTATGATTCAAATGAGAAGTACAAAACATAAGTTGATCAAATTTCCCTGTCAATACTCCCATAATAGTGACATGAAGTGTAACATAAAAACCTTAACATAAAAAACATAACCTTCAACATAAAAAAAAGAGCCTCAAGAAAGCAGCCCTGGTGAAAAAATCAGTTGATTCTCGCCAAATCTCACTAAATTACAGTTGAACTCGGACAAAGGTCTGACCAAATCTCACCGGGGATTTTTCAACGAGATTTGGTCAGAATAATAAATTCTTCCAATGTGAATCTGGTTGAATCTCGCCAAATCTCATCGAATCTCGGACAATGTTCTGGCCAAATCTCATGAAATTTCATTTTTCAGATTCAATGGATTCTTTTAACCACGGAGTTCATCGACTCACCTTGTGCTAAATATGTACAATCTCTTGAATTATTTCTATAAGCTTCTATCATTGGAAAGGATATTTCCAATTTGTATTTATATTTATGGGTTTTGTGATAAAGATTAAGCCTGGCGACATAGTATTAGCAGTTATAATTTTTTGCTTAACCTTTGTATCAAACCCAAGTTCCAAATGTATTATAAATATTATCCATCTTAGAATTCTGATGATATTTGTAACACATTTGAAACTTGGGTTTGATACGAAGATTAATGGAAATAATTCAAGGGATTGTACATATTCAGAAAAAGGTGAGTCGATGAGATATTTTCTTGAGGCCACGTTTTTATGTTGAAGGTGCACACTTCATGTAACTATTATGGAAGTATTGACAGGGAAATTTGATCAAATTGTGTTTTGTACTTTTCACTTGAATTATAGTGAGGTTCATTCAAATTAGTGGCTCCTTTGATGCACTTCAAAATCAAAGCGTCAAGCCCTCTATCGCAGCAATTCATATTGTGTGAGTACAATTCTAATACAATAAATATGGAAGAATAGTACATATTTAAACACCTCTTGGATGGAAAATAAAATAGAGAGTAGATTGGCAGAGGATCAGTTTGGTTTTAGAAGAAATAGGGGAACGCGAGAAGCAATCTTAGCACTCAGGGCAGTAATAGAGAAAATGATAGCGCTGAAGAAATCTGTGTACATAGGTTTTGTAGATATACAAAAGGCTTTCGATAATGTGGACTGGGAGAAGATGTTTGCGATCCTGAAGAAGGTGGGAATAAATTATAAAGATAGAAGAATAATATACGAATTATATAAGAATCAAAGTGCAATAATAGACATAGAGGGTCAGGAAGGGGAAGCACAAATAAGAAGAGGGGTGAGACAAGGATGCTCATTATCGCCACTGATTTTCAATTTATATATAGAAGAAGCAATGAACGAAGTGAAGGAGGAAATTCAATCGAAATTACAGATTCAGGGAGAAAATATAAGTATGTTGAGATTCGCGGATGACATAGCTATACTTGCCACGAGTAGTACTGAGTTAGAAAATATTCTCAACACTATGAGAACAATATTATTGGAAAACTATTGTATGAATATAAATAAAGACAAAACAAAATTCATGATGTGTACAGCAGCGAAAACAGCTAGAAGAACGAGAATCAAAATAGATACCGAGACAATTGAACAGGTGAAAGAATTCAAATATCTAGCAAGCATAATTACAGAGAACGGCAAAAGCGAAAGAGATATAAGAGCAAGAATAGCACAAGGGAAACAGGCTTTTTATCAAAAGAGACAGTTATTATGCTCAAAAAATATAAGCTTGGAAGTAAGGAAGAAATTCTTGAAAAGTTACGTTTGGAGCACAGCATTATATGGTTGCGAAACTTGGACAATGGGGAAAACTGATCAACGAAGACTTGAAGCTTTTGAAATGTGGTGTTATAGGAGGATGCTCAGAATAAAATGGATAGACAAAGTCAAAAATGAAGAAGTACTCGAGCAGATAAATGAAGAAAGAAATCTTTTGAAACACATCGTGAAAAAGAGAAGCAATCTTATAGGACACACATTACCGCATGAGAGTTTATTGAAAACAATATTGGAAGGGAAAATGAATGGTAAAACTGGTAAAGGTAGACCTAGAGCAAGTTATATGAAGCAAATCGTACAAGACAAGGGATGTAGTAGATATGTAGAAATTAAACGTTTGGCGGATAATAGACAGGGGTGGAGGGTTTCATCAAACCAGTCGTAAGAATGATTACTTCATGATGAAACACCTCTTGTTCTAACAGAACAATTTTGGTACAAAGTAAGCACTTACACACATTTCTCAACATACGTACAGCACTTTTGGGATTTCTACCAAGACTTGCATCGATGAACAGGATTTTTTCTATTCAAACTTTGATATTTAGGTTGATCAAAATAATCTCCAATTTTATTGAATCTTTATACTTATGGGAGTGATGTATGGATCATAGAATCTACCTAAACCAGGATTTTTTTTTCTAATTCTTGTTCAATGTCTTTTCAACTTTTTTTCAGATCTCAATTCAATCAACACCAACTATACCAAGTAAACCTGGACCTCCTCTTCAAAATCCAAGTCAGGCTGTAACGGCACCGGTTAAAGAAGTGGTACGATAATTGGTTCTATTAAGTTATATATATATATATATATATATATGGCCAGAATATAATATTAACGAAATAATATAATTTGTATGAATTTTAGGTGCACGAACTCATGGACGATGCGTTACACTCCTCGTGTGAAATTCTTCACGTGTCTGCATACACTTGGATGATCGGGAGAGAGGACTTTATTGAGAACTGATTGCTCTTGCTGCCCCTTCGCTGGAGGCATATCCAGTGTTCTTTGTAATTTTTTCCAATTCTTTCCTATCTCAAATTCCTCACTTGGTAGAGAATCAATGTTCAGAGAGAAACGAAATCAAACACGCTGTAAGAAACATCTAATATACATGACCCATTGAAAGTTGCAAAAAATCACAGTCTTCTATAAGAGTACTGTGTTCAGCGTAGAGAAAATATACTTTTCATTGTAACAGTCCTATGCTCAATGTTATGATAATACAAAACTGTTGTAAACGGTTCACATCCATCGTAGGAAACTTCAACACCTCTGCTGGATGTGAACAGATTACAAAAGTTTTGTGATATCATAACTCTAAGCGTAGGACTGTTACAATCAAAAGTATATTTTCTCTATGCTGAGCACAATACTCTTATGGGAGACTGTGATTTTCTCCAATTTTCAATGAGTCATGTATATTAAATGTTTTATTACATTGTGTTTGATTTCATTTTCCTCTGAACATTGATTGTCTTCCAACTAAGGAATTTGAGATAGAAAAGAATTGGAAAAACTTACAAAGAATACTGTGAAAACATTTCATATGAAATTACACAATAAATCATTGGTAATATATTAGTCAATATCATATTGTGAAGTTTGTAACTTTTTCTGATGGTTCATAATGTTATTTTACCAAAAATTGTAATTTTTCACAATATAGGACTGTAAAAAGCTACAATGTTCTGTAAAAACCCACAATATATCATTGGCTAACATACTGCCAATGATCCATTGTGTAATTTTATATGAAATGTTTTCACAGTATTCTTTGTAAGTTTTTCCAATTCTTTTCTATCTCAAATTCCTTACTTGGTAGGAAATCAATGTTCAGAGAAAAATGAAATCAAACACAATGTAATAAAACATTTAACATACATTACCCATCCAATCTTTGGAAAAATCAGTCTTTGGTGAAAATACTGTGCTCAGCGGAGAGAAGATATACTTTTGATTGTAACAGTCCTGCGCTCAATGTTGTGATATCACCAAACTCTTGTAAACTTTCAACATCCAGCGTAGGAAACTTTATCACTTATGCTGGATGCGAACAGATTACAAGAGTTTTGTGATATCATAACATTGAGCGTAGGGCTGTTAGAATAAAAAGTATATTTCCCTAACGCTGAACACAGTACTTTCACAGTTGATTGTGATTTCTCCAAACTTTGAATAGGTAATGTACATTGAATATTTCCTGCAGTGTAACCCTAACGTGTTTTGTAAACATGGAAAAAACATAAAAATGAAATTCTCCACTGTTTTCTTTGGAAAATTTCGTGCAGAGCAATGTATCAAACAATGTGTTTTTACATTTTCTGTGACCATTGATAAAATAATCCCAATATTCAAGCGTGGTTGTTTTTAAGTATTATTACAATGTTTATATGGTTTTTAAGTGTACACAGTTTGTAACATAAGTGAAGTGAATAAATTTTTATAATTGTCAAATTCTTATGAAGCATATTCAAAAGTATATTTATAATACGTAATAGAAATACAAAATACTTTGTACTGCAAAATTGTACAGTATAATTTGTGAAATATGGATTATGAAACCAATTTTGGTATATAAAGTGGATATATATGTTGAAATTTTTCACTTACCAAATACACACCTTTTGTTATAAATATACCTTTGAATATTGGCTAAGTTGATGTAATTCCAAGTAACCATCTTCAATTTACTCATAATATATTTATTTTTGAATTCCAATAATAAATTTTTTCATTTCAGATACTTAATTACTTGATTTATAGGAATGTTGAGTTATGAATGAAATTTCATTTTCAGTTGAGAAAAATCAATATCAGTTGAGATGCTTGAATTCATGATGAAATTTTGTAAAAAATGATTATAAATGAAAAACAAGCATTCGTGTAATTTTCATTCATTTTACACTGAATTGAATTGTGAATTTATTCATTCCAATTAATATTGATTTTTTGTAATTGAAATTTTATTTTGTTAATAAGTTAGCATTTTTAAAAATCAGGAAATTAAATATCTGAAATAGAAAAAATTATTATATATAAGTATACCTATATACCTATCACACGTATATTCAGTACCCTGCATGTGTGTGTAGTAGCCTATGGGATTCCCCGCTCACATATGAGAACGTATTTGTGTAGGTAAAATTCCCCAGACACACTAACGCCACATGGTACTGTGGAAGATGAAATACACAACTTCGGTGATTAACACGGTGGCTTGCGGTAAGCACCCGTTGGACCGAAAGCCCGTTGGGCCGAAACGCCGTTGGACCGAAATTTATTTTACCGAATGACAATAATCCGAAATCTTACTATACGTTACTAGTGGTGTGCGAATAAGACAAAATGTCACCAAGACTTTTTCGGATTATTGTCATTCAGTCAAATAAGTTTCGGTCCAACGGTCTTTCGGCCTAACGGGCTTTCGGCCCAACGGGTGTTTACCTGGCTTGCGTACCCTGGTTGACACGTAATATACTTCTAAGTATTTTACATAGTTTACGACACGTAAGAAACCGAGTATCTTACGGGTAGGGGGTCTTTTCGCCGAAAATGTTTTTCGCCGAAATTTGTTCATTGACAGATCCAATAAAGGTAACCACAAATCCCTAGGAAATACTAGTTATTATCCAATGCGGAAAATTCGGCGGAAACCTTTTTCGGCTAAAAGACCCCCTACCATCTTACGCATAAAACTAACCCCTTGCCTTTGGGGGGACAGGAGGGTTCAAGTATCTTACATATATTACGTGTCAGAAACCAAGTATGATATGTAAGAAATTGAAAAATCACGTAATAAACCCAACCCTGATCAGAGTACTGCTACTGTAAGCGCACATCGTGTAGAAGCACCTTCAAGATTCAATTGTATGCGAGAAAAAGACACAAATGGTTGCATATAGAGAGGTTTTCATTCTTTGGAGAATACTGGAGAACTTGATACAACACACACCAGCCCTGAAAGAATTCATAAGGGTACTCCCGAGGTGCCAGCACCCTAAGAGTTCATTATGAATTCTTTTTGAACTTCGAAGCTCCAGGGTCCCGAACAGCGTTGCCAGTATTCCCTAGAAAAATCTTCAGCATCTGATGATTGGTCATTTCTTGTCAAACCGGCCAATCATATGCTCAATTTGGAAAGAAGTGACCAATGACGAAAAATCTGAAGATTTTTCTAGGGAATACTGGCATCACTGGTCCCGAACGGCCAATGTCCCGAATTAGATGTTTGGGAAGCCCTTTCGGTTCTCAAACTCAACCCTGGTGGAACTATAATAATTTTTGAACGTATCCCTGTTTTTTCTAACCTCAATAAAATCTCACGAAATACATTGTAGGTTAATCTGTTGAATATTTTTTCTTTTCATTATTCAGAAGATGAAAGGTTGATATTTCAAAATATATTGGAATTAACACATCATTCTTATGTTCTCAGATAATCTTCAAGTATAACCTGTAATTATCAACCATTCGTCGTGACTTCCCATCAACAGGAACCAGACAAACTTTATAAATTCAATTATGGTGCGGAGATTGAAATATCATGAACAGAAATTACTAAAAAAAGTTGATTTTATATCATGGGAAGTGGATAATAATTTACATGAAGTCAAGATTATGAGACGATATAGAATACAAAAAAGAGAAGATTACGTTAGGTAAGATACTTTGTTTTCCCATTGTAAGTGTGTATTTTCCATTGACTGCTTTTCTATAGGTATAAAAATCTGGCACGTGAGATTCAGGAATTGGGACAAAAGATCAAAGAAATTGATCCTGAGCATCCATTTAGAGTAGAACAAAGTGCTCTTCTTTTAGAAAAATTGTATATTATGGGTCTTATATCAACAAAATGGGACTTATCGTTATCTCAACGTGTAAATGCAAGTTCGTTCTGTAAGAGACGATTACCAGTTGTGATGGTTCGTCATAAAATGAGTCAAAGTATCAAAATGGCAACACAGTTGATAGAACAAGGTCACGTTCGAGTTGGAACAGAAGTTATAAAGGATCCAGCTTTTCTAGTTTCTAGGTAATGCTCAACACACTATCTTCGGTCAAAATCTGATCATATTTTCTTTTATTTATTCATTGATTTTATTTACAGAAGTTTAGAAGATTTTGTAACTTGGGTGGATACATCGGCTGTTAAAAAGCACATATTAGAATACAATAATGCTGTAAGTATTAATAATTCTCGCTATTATCATTGCGATATTGAGTTTTATATCTTATTAATATATAATGTTTTGCTTTTTATTTTACAGAGAGATGATTTTGATATGGCATGAGATGAACTTTACAAATAAAATCATATTTTTTTAAGGTAAACGTTTCCTTTTTAAATTTCTCTGCACTCTATATGGATTATATGTGAACATAGGAGTGTTTTGATTACCCACATCGTCCTTTTCCTTGGTGCTCATATTTATTTTGTTGCTCGAACAAGATTCTTTGATTTGCAGTGGTTTCTTCAAGATTTTTTCACAAATAGGAGTATTTTTAATTCCATTCTCCACTGACTTTTCATTGTTTGAAAACAATATGTCTGTTAGGGTTGTTTGTATAATTTCTCTGGCTACCAAGACCTTCTGTTTATCTTTGGCACTGATGCTGTAAACATTTGGAACATCGAGTAAATCGAAAATTCATATTTTAAAAAAAAGAATTTCAAAAACACTCACCCAACTTGTGAGAATTGATCCATAATTTTATTGTCTACGATCTTAATGATTTGTTTTTTTGTGTGATCACTGAGATTCTCTTCAACTGTTCGTTTTGAACCATTATTATCGTGACACGTTAGATCATTGATAAAACAGAATTTATCTGTAAATTGAGTTTTATGAATGGAAAAATTAGTCTGGGTTGTAGCATTCTTGAACTTTTTATTATTCAAACGTTCACTATGATCAAAATCCCAATAAGTTTGAGTAGATATATGTTTTTTAGATTCTTTGATGTTTGCGTTCCCTTGTTTTTTAATGCACTTCAATATCTTTTCAAGATCTAATTTCTCATTTGAATTTGTTTCAGTTTGAACGTCACTCTTCTTTTTTTTCAAACGCTCTATTATTTCTCTTACAGATGAGTTCTCTGTTTCAGTTACATTGGAATCGCGTTCTTTGTTGAGGAGGTTTTCAATGTTTATGCCAGATGAGATTAAATGATTTGGAGGAGAATTGATAATTTTTTTAATAGAATCTATATAGATTTGAAAATTATTATTATCACTAACGTTTTTGAAACTGGACATGTTCTCTATGTTAGTGATTTTATACACATCTGAGTTTTTTGCTAAGCACAAATCTGTTGGAGTTTTTGACTTGGGTGATCGATATGAATTTTTTTGTTCATTTGAAATATTTCTTTCAAGTTCCTTCAATTTCTCAGAATTCTTGCATATTATATTATTATTATTATTGTTATTCTCCACATCAAGTTGACTTATTGGGAGAGACGATTTAATCTCAGTTTTAAGAAGTTCATTTGTGTTGGCTGATTTCGGAAGTATCTCCTTATCGTTTTGAATCATATCTTGTAATTTTTGTGAGCAATCTTTGTTTATATCTATAGATGGTTGAACAGTATATGTATTTTTTTTGATTCCCACATCAGTTGTTCGATCAAATAATTTACGTGTAGACAAAACTTTTGGTTTCACTAATTTAGGGAATGAATCGTGTTTGATTTGATTAGGATCTGAAAGCTTGTTGTTTTCGGCAACATGATTAGTAATTGTGCCATCATCATCAACTTCAACTATGTTTTTCATTATAAATCGTTCAATTAGAGATTCATCATCTTCGTCAAATTGGAACAATTCAAAGGACTCTTCAAGGAACGATGCTAAGCCGATACTATAAAACGATTGTAAATCCTTCTTGCAAGTAGAACAAAATGATGACCATTCCTCTTTTGTGCCATTATGGGCAATTGTATTATTCAGTGACATAATTTTATATTTATTTTAGTTGAGCTGTAAAAAGATATTAGTTATTCAGTTCATAATTTTTGAGAATCTTTCAGTATGTGAATGGACGGATGAATAACTCGAATGAATAATCAATCATCTCACTGAGACTGATGTTTAAAATGTGAATTGAGATTCGTATATTTTTGAAATTGATTCGAAGGATTTTCAGGAGTGTAGCGAAAAATATGTGCTACTACACGGAGAGAAATTTGGAGATATTGAATCATATTGAATCACTGAGCTTCGTGTGATTTTTCATCTCGAAATAGTGTTCACTAAACATCGATGGCACATCGATGTGTCATCCAATAAACAGGTATCGATGTTTGAAATCGCGAACATCGATGCTGCTAGAACCTGATTGGTTGTTATTTTACCAATAAAAATTTTGGGATCTAGCGCCATTTCAAATTCAGCATAATCCCATTCAATTGTTCTTATTTGATGTCTTGATGTTTCAATGTTTCTTACAAAAAACATTGGAACATCAATCAGGTCGATGTTACATCGTTAAACGATGTAAAACATCGATGTCAGGCGATGTTATTATCGTCGATGTTTAGTGAACACTATCTCGAAATTAGATGATTTTGTATCTCGAACGGCGTAAAAAAACATCACAACATCGGAGAGCATAGATCTCGAATCCCGTGATATTATTTCACCGTGAAGTTGGAGATTCAAAATCAAGCAGTTCGTGATAGAAAATCACCACTCGGTTGATTTTGCTTCACGTCAGTTGCGAGATGCAAAATCATGTTGAGTTCGCTGATTTAATATCTCCGAATTTCTCTCCGTGTATGTACATACTGTCGTGTAGACTTCATAGACTTATTAGGATATTAGGATGTTTCGGGGGTTCCGTATGAAGTGTTTGAAATATAGTCGTATACTTGTGATACTTGGGGTGGCGTCATATGGAGCTAAACAGGGTTGGCACGTAATATACTTCTAAGTATTTTATGGTTTGTCTACATAACCAACGTAAACGTAAGAACGGATGCGCAGAAACAGTATATGAGTTGTGCGCAGCCGTTTACGTTTACGTTGTCCGTTTTTTCTGTCTATGTAGACCATTGAACTATATAACATACTGGAAAGAGCACTGGCGAAATTTCCTATAGGATGGAAAAAGAGATCTTTCGTCAGTGTGAAATGCAAGATGGAATAGCGTTGTTTCTTTTCAATACATGCATCTTAAAAAGGGATGATGAGTGTAAAGGGTAACCGCTTCTTTTTCTCGCACAGTGGACTCAACTCGCTTTGATGAAAAATTTTTGAATGGTGCTCATTCCAGTATATTATACAGTTCAATGATGTAGACAGACCATAATGGTTTGTCTACATAACCAACGTAAACGTAAGAACGGATGCGCAGAAACAGTATATAAGTTGTGCGCAGCCGTTTACGTTTACGTTTTCCGTTTTTTCTGACTATGTAGACAGACCATTGGGTTGTGATTTCATACGAGCGATTAGCGACGAGCGATACCTTGGATAAAAGGAGAGGTCCCACATTACCTCTCTTTTTAGCTAATGTATCGCTCGTATGAAATTACACCTTTACGCATAAAACCAACCCCTTGCCTTTGGTGGGACAAGAGGGTTCAAGTATCTTACATGTATTACGTGTCAGAAACCAAGTACGATACGTAAGAAATTGAAAAATCATGTAATAAACCCAACCCTGGCTATCTATTGAACGAACATAGATTCACACACCCGTTCGAGTTTCTCTCTCGTCATTATGATTGAATAGACAAGGACACATTCACACCCGTTCGCACCTCTCTCTTGTTACACGCGGTTGTATTGCTGCGCTCATTCCAGTATGTATACATGTAGAGCTCAATGATTCAACATCTGCAAGAACGGTAGTATGCGAGAAGCCCGAATGGCACTTAAGCTCGACTGCATTTAACCCGAATGACAGTTGCTCCGACTGATTATGAAAATATAATCAAATAAAATGGAAAATTATTCGAAATCAAAGCGTAATTAACCTTCAAGGGGATTCATTGTTCCCTGCAAAAGTTACTAGATTCCAAATTTCTCCCCCCAGTATTCTCAGAAACGAACACATAAAATGAAAAATAATGAGTAGCTGCATTTTTTTTAATAGCCTAAGAAGATGCACCTGCTTATTAAAATTGATTCTATTCATTGATTACTGAGAAAACTGGGGGGAGAGATCTAGTAACTTGGCTTGTGGTGAATCGCCTTAATCTATACATCTTGACAGTAAAAGGTTGAATAAGCTTTGATTTCGAATAATTTTCCATTTTATTTGATTATATTTTTATAACTAGTCGGGTCAACTGTCATTCGGTTTTAAAGTCGTTCGGATTATAATCCGGTCGGGCTAATGCCAGTCGGGCTTAAATACCATTCGGGCTTATTACCAGTCGGGCTTCTCGCGTACTACAGCCAGGGTTGGGTTTATTACATGATTTTTCAATTTCTTACGTATCATACTTGGTTTCTGACACGTAATATATGTAAGATACTTGAACCCTCCTGTCCCCCCAAAGGCAAGGGATTGGTTTTATGCGTAAGATACTCGGTTTCTTACGTGTCGTCAACTATGTAAAATACTTAAAAGTATATCACGTGCCAACCCTGCCTAAGAGTATTGCATAGTATTTATCCATGATGGATGAAATTCTCAACGTAAAAAGATGTCTTGTATTGTGTGGAAGTGTAAATCACACAAAAATAACGATGAAGAAGGTATTCACTTTTTCACAGTCCCTAAAGATTCTGTGCACTTGAAATTGTGGAGTCAGGCAGCATTGGATGAACGTTACATAAGAATATTCAACAGTTTTAGTATGAATAATATGGATCGGACGAATCAAAATATTGTGAAGAATGATTACACTGACCCAGACAGCACAACGTGCCACTGGACCGTTTATGGAAGGTTTATAGAACGTAGGAGAGGTTTTCTGAACGTTCAGAAAACGTCCCAGAGACACATTGTGCTGTTAGGGGAGAGCTCAATTTCTTAGACTGGAAGAAATTTTTCATTGCCCTCATTCTAATAAATCTTTCTTTCAATTAAAGAAAATTTTGTTGAATGGAAGAAGGTTTCATCAAATTAAAACGAAGAATTTCAAAATTGAAACAAAAATATACTCCTTCTCAAATTCGAGAAAAATTACTTCAATTTGATTAGAAAATTCTTTCAATGATATGAATTATCCTCTCCATGCAAAAAAAGACTTATCAGAACGAGGGCAAAGAAATTTTCTTTCGTTCTAAGAAATTCGGTTCTCAGTGCCCATACAGCACAACCACCGATCC
This sequence comes from Gonatopus flavifemur, assembly GCA_018340375.1. Lineage (NCBI taxonomy): Eukaryota > Metazoa > Arthropoda > Insecta > Hymenoptera > Dryinidae > Gonatopus > Gonatopus flavifemur. Next base: position 47,507,835 of record JAFFJZ010000003.1, on the reverse strand, counting down.
TCCACCTAGGACTTCGGTGGACTGGAGGTGGAAAATTGGTGGAGAAATGGGAGCCGTGGAAATAAGGGAGAAATAAGGGAGAGTCTCCGTTGAGGCAACGTAGAGGCGACGGAGAAATGTCCGCCCCCTGTATTTTCGATATAATTCTTATTGGTGCATTTACGTAACCAAATCGGAATGTATGAATTCACGAATTTAAGTTTTACTGAAAATACAAGGGGCGGACATTTCTCCGTCGCCTCTCCGTTGCCTGAACGGAGACTCTCCCTTATTTCTCCCTTATTTCCACGGCTCCCATTTCTCCACCAATTCTCCACCTTTGGTCCACCGAAGTCTTAGGTGGAGGATCGGTGGTTGTGCTGTACGGGTGGGTATATATAATGTATACATACAGGGTGATTCAAAATTCCCGCACTCTTTTTTGGGAGTGGATTCCTGATGGAATTCTAAAACGATTTGTCCTCTTGCACAATGCTCTCCGACGCATAATTTCCGAGATATAATTAATTAAAGTTGACTAATTATGAGGTGGATCCATCGGTCATTCAGGAGCGTCATAACAGAACAAGAGAGGAAGGTGCTTGCAGAGGGCGCTCATACGATCAGCTGATCGGTATAATCGATACGATTTACCAACATACAAATTGGTAAATTTTCTATGTAGAACGATTGAATTCGTCGACACTGTGGAAAATTGATTATTGTCATGAATTCTTATCACGATATGCTGTAGGTGAAAGTTGTAATTTCAGTAATGATTTTTATTACGCAGACAAATGTAAAATAGTGTTATTTCGTAGGGATAGGGATTCAAGTGGGAGAAAAAAGTATAACCACTCGTTTTCAATCAGAATTTTCATGTAAAAAAGAAAACATGAGAATTTTCATTCATCCGATACCCAATTTGAACGGTTTGATTAGTAAGTTTAACACAAGAGATTGGATTCCGAATCTTGTATTCTGATTGGTCGAGAATCAATGTATGTTAGATCAATCCTCGGCCGTTTCAAATGATTCTTCTGAAGAATGTGTTTCCGACTTATCCCAACCACAACATTGAACAATGATGAATTTATTCGAATTCACCCTTTTTACATCATTCGATGATTATAAAGGGTTTATCGAACGTTAATAACTTACTTCAACTTGCAGAATCCATCAATTTTGACGAAAATACAAGGTGTGACATCGTATACGACCCAATCATTGCACTTGATTGACATTGTAATCACATACGGTTTGTTTAGCTTAAATCAACCATTCGTGATACGAATCAACCAATCAGGTGACAGCTCGAAACAGTTTCATTCAAAGCACATATGACTTCAAAGGGCATATTGTTATTTCAAATGGAAAAAGAATTGTCTTTGAAGATTAACCAAATCCGTCCTTTTCAGGACGAATACATTTTCTAAACGTAGAAACGCGCTCGAACTTGCACACAATTTGAATTAGATTTCGATTCAAACATGAATGATCTTGAGTGATCTCAAGTAAGTTATTAACGTTCGATAAACCCTTTATAATCATCGAATGATGTAAAAAGGGTGAATTCGAATAAATTCATCATTGTTCAATGTTGTGGTTGGGATAAGTCGAAAACACATTCTTCAGAAGAATCATTTGAAACGGCCGAGGATTGATCTAACATACATTGATTCTCGACCAATCAGAATACAAGATTCGGAATCCAATCTCTTGTGTTAAACTTACTAATCAAACCGTTCAAATTGGGTATCGGATGAATGAAAATTCTCATGTTTTCTTTTTTACATGAAAATTCTGATTGAAAACGAGTGGTTATACTTTTTTCTCCCACTTGAATCCCTATCCCTACGAAATAACACTATTTTACATTTGTCTGCATAATAAAAATCATTACTGAAATTACAACTTTCACCTACAGCATATCGTGATAAGAATTCATGACAATAATCAATTTTCCACAGTGTCGACGAATTCAATCGTTCTACATAGAAAATTTACCAATTTGTATGTTGGTAAATCGTATCGATTATACCGATCAGCTGATCGTATGAGCGCCCTCTGCAAGCACCTTCCTCTCTTGTTCTGTTATGACGCTCCTGAATGACCGATGGATCCACCTCATAATTAGTCAACTTTGATTAATTATATCTCGGAAATTATGCGTCGGAGAGCATTGTGCAGAAGGACAAATCGTTTTAGAATGTCATCAGGAATCTACTCCCAAAAAAGAGTGCGAGAATTTTGAATCACCCTGTATATATCAAACCAGATCACGTGGTTCGGTCATGTGACCATATAGTTCATACAGTCAACGCTACGCACGGAATTTTTGGGAATCAGCATTCATTATAAATCGTCTTTCACTATCCGTGTACGGAAAGATGCAACGTGTCATACCCCTGGTTTTATGTGTAAAGGCCTAAGCACACAAACGCATAATCGTAAAACATAACGCATAAGAGCTTATGCAGCCAATCTCAGTACAGGCATAACGCCTTATGCGTTATGCTTCATGGTTATGCGTTTGTGTGCTTAGGCCTTAACATACTCGGTTTCTTACGTGTCGTAAACTATAGGTTCGTTCGTTCTACGTGCTCTGAGTTGCTCCAACTTGTACCAAACCAATCATTTCGTTGCTTAAACTGGAAGTAGCGAATCCAAAATACTTGGAGCGAGTTGGGGTAACTTGGGACATCGGTAAACGAACTTAGCTTATGTAAAATATGGTCTAGATACACAAGCTACGTAAACGTGAACGTAAGAAACGGAAGCATGCGCAAAAACTGCATACAAGACCTGCGCATCCTTCCGTTCGTTACGTTCACGTTTACGTAGCTTGTGTGTCTAGACCAATACTTAGAAGTATATTATGTGCCAACCAGGGGCATAACCTCAATAAGAGAATTTTGAGAATGAACTTCAGCGCCGCCAAGGGGAATGATACTGGGATTAATCTCACATGAATACACTAACACAAATGCTCAACAAATCATAGAAGTATTTGAAACAGTATCAGTGTCTTCATGTGAAATTAATTCAAGTACCCTTCCCCTTGGCGGCGCTGAAATTAGTCTAAAGTAGGGATCCTTTAATGGGGGATCGGACAATCAACTGCTGATTACGGATTGGTCGGCCGCCATTAGTGGGATAGGTACTGATATTTATGAAAATATTCGAGATACATATTTAAAGTCAGCTTATTCATATATAATACTTACAATTAAGTGAATCTGAAACATTCTTCGAACAAAGCATGTAAATACATTTGAGAAAAATGATTTTAATAAAATAACATACACTATGCATGCTTAACTAAACTATAGAAAAAACCGGAAGTATCCCACTAATGGCGACTGATTGTCCGATCCCTCATTAAAGGATCCCTAGTCTGAAGAATGTCCATTTGAGTTTATGCCCCCTGGTACCAACCCTGACTACCGCAAAAAACAATGGATTTCTAGTAATGATATTTGGGGTGTTCCGGAATCAACGAGGCGTTGATTTTTTTGTTTAGCTGTCACTAAATATGCTAAGGTATCATAATCCCGACTGTTCATAATACCGAATTTCTCTTATTGATTACAAACTAGTAACTTATAGTAAAGTTACCAAAATTTTCTAGTTCTTAACCAATAAGAAAAATTCGGTATTATGAACAGTCGGTATTATGATACCTTACCACTAAATATTATTACTAGGATTTGTAGATGTTGAACGTACGGCAGGACATCACAACGTTACCAAAATTATCGTAAACTTTGTTCATTGCCCTATTCCCATGAAATTGGAGATATGATTGGATCCGTCCAAAGACTAGACCAATCAACGCCGTGCACGATAATTTATTACGAGCCCCTGAAATCCACCGACTGTATACATGAAAATCATCCTTATGAATGAGAGAATCGTTTGTTAAGCGTCCGCCATAAAACCTTTTCTCGTTCTCTTTCACGCGGTCGTGGAATCGTCAAGGTACATGCTCCTAAAAAACCATTTCAATTTGTTTACTTCTAAAAAATGTTGCTTACTTCTTTGAAGAAAATATATTCATATATATTTTTACTCGAATTATATCGTATTTTATGTGGATGATCGGTCTGATCTGTGATATCGTCGGATTCGATTTGTCAGTTCAAACGATTTTTTGAATGACAAATATTTTCACACAGTTGAATTGTGTTTTTTTCTTCTGTGTAAAGTATTCGCAACATTCGAAAATTCATCTTCAGAAATTTTTTCCAATGTTCTTCAGTTTGTCAAAAAAAATTGTGCATGAAAAGTGTCTGTGAGTTATTAACCTCAAAATGTTTCAGATGTTCACGGCGAACGCGAAGATAATTAAAAGCGGAGGCGCTGAGCCTGACCAATTTGAGCAAAGCATTTCCCAAGCTCTTTTGGAACTGGAGATGAACAGTGACCTCAAATCGCAACTTAGAGAATTGTATATCACCAAGGCAAGGGAAATTGAGACTAATAACAAAAAGGTAATCTTCAGCATGTTTGAGTATCTGTTTAATCATCTGTATACATGCATTGTGTTAGAAAATGCATCAACTATGTTCTCCAAATCTTTCGTTTCTCTTGCAACTTGCCCTTTGGAAGACCCTTTTCAAAAACATACCAGATTTGAATACCTAACTCTTTTAGATCAGTATTTGAATTTTATTGATGAAACTGCTTTGAGTTCAAGATTGATTTGTTAAATTGAATGTAAATGATTTACCTTTATCACTTGACTTTATTCCGATACAATTGACATCCTGCTTTTATTACCTTGAATTTAAGAATGCAATTCAATGCCTTTGCTTTACATAGATGATTTAGAAGATTGATAGACTATTAATGTAAAGTCATAGCAATTTCGTGAGCTATGTTACCTAAAACTTTTCAAAATGTGACTAAACATTTTGTATTTAGTAATCATATTGTCAAAAACGTTCTCTCAGTTGCATTAAAACATTCTTCATTAATGTTATTCAAGACATTTAATTGCAGCCTTAATGTTAGCATCTTTCTAAATTCTTGTAATATTCCACTTTTTCTTGAAAATCCATTGATACCCAAAATGGTTCAATTATTATCAGTCATGATTATCTTCTAGCACTTTCGGGTCACTTTGTAATGAATTGAATGGTTTTTATTAATTGCTTGATACACATTGACAATGTTGACAGTGTTTTAATAGAAGAATAAATTGGTATCTGTATTTAAATGCAGTTGGTGGACCTCTATCTTTATGTTCGATATCAATACGTTATGATACAGATACTACAGATTTATATAATAACACAATATCGTATGTTCGATTCTATGTTTTGAATTCTAATATCTCATCTGAAATTGTTTGATTTTTGCAGTCCATCATCATTTACGTACCTATGCCCAAACTGAAAGCATTCCAGAAAATTCAGACAAGGCTGGTTCGTGAGTTAGAAAAGAAATTCTCTGGAAAACATGTAATGTTCGTAGGTGAAAGGAAAATCTTACCCAAACCTACCAGGAAAACACGTACCAAGAACAAGCAAAAGAGGCCAAGAAGGTAAAATTTATTAATAAAAATGTAGAAATTGAGATTAATATTTTGTAATGAATCTTGGAATTTCCCACAACTATTTGAATTTTGGAGGAAATTTATATAATGCTTGCTTACCATTAGACGGATCTGAACAGATGCTTTTATGTTATTTTTTCTAGTCGTACTCTTACTGCCGTATACGACGCCTTATTGGAGGATTTAGTTTATCCAGTGGAAATCGTTGGCAAACGTATAAGAGTTAAATTAGATGGTTCACAACTCATCAAAGTACATCTGGATAAAAACGAGCAAACGAATATCGAACATAAGGTGAGTTTGATCACTATCAAATTGAAGGTCATTGAAATTGGCAAAGGCTAATACTTTTATCTGGAAAAAACAACTGGTTTACAGTTTGAGACTTTCATCAGTATTTCAATGTTTATTTTTTTATTTAAAAACACGAATCTCCAGTTACTTTAGAATGCAAGAACAGATGAAATAATAATATACAAATATATTCAAATTGGGATACAACTTTTCTGATTTGTGTAGTACATTGAGTCGCCTTTTAGTGCTAGAAAGATATTTATATACATTTGTTCTGTTTATTTGAATTCATATGTAAATATCATTAAACTCTTTACATACTGGAATGAGCACTTCCTAAATCAGCGAGGTCAGAAAGACAGTGAGACTCAATTTTTTCTGTATTTCTCTAAAATGTGTGTATTTGAAAAAGGCATCTTAGCCCCAACTCACTGTATCTCGCTCTGAGTGGACTATGCCATATAAAATTTAAAAAGTGCGTATTCCAGTATATTATAGAATTCAATTGTGAATTTTGGAGCATTTCAGTTGATCATGATGACCTATCTTGACAAATTACGAAGTTGTTTGGTACTATCCGTTTCATCTAGGCTCCTCATTGTATGAATTTATGCCGTCAAAGAATTTTTGTGCATATTTTTTATCAAATTTTGAAATACTTGGACAGTGAAGTTTTTACTTTCTTGAACAATAAAATTCCGCAACATCGAAGTTTTTTTTTCCAAGTTCAGTTCTGAATTTATTTTATTCAATGATTTAAATTTGATAATCGGTTCTCTTCAATTCAACATCTGATTTTTAAATTCATAATTCAGAATCATTTCATATGAAACTGAAGGATGTTTTGACATTTTCATATGAATTATATTGTTACGTAATGTCATTTACTTGAAATGTCCCTTTTTCTTTTTTAATAGGTCGATACATTTGCTGCCGTGTACAAGAAACTTACAGGTCGGGATGTCACTTTTGAATTTCCTGAAACTTATGTATAATTTACATTGTAATAAAAATATTTGACCTACGTTTTATATTTTGTACTGATTTTGATTACCTCCTCCCTCATTTAATTTCAATTTTCAAAGTATGTAGTATTTTTATATGAATTCTTTTCAACTTTTTCAATGCCTCCGATTAATTATTCCAGATCAGGAAATGGAATTAACTTTTTAGTGCTATACTTGAAATGGAAAATATTGCTAAGTAATAATAATGATCTGATTTTCAGTGGAAACTTAGAAAACATCTTCAATATTCTCGTATTTCATTTGGACTAGAGTGGAAAAATTTGCGAAATCATGTATGATTTATATAGATATGAATTATATAAAAATTTTATATAATTTTGGAAATTTTCCACTTGGAAAAGTAAATGAAATATCGCTTTCATGGTAAACTTTCATTATTTATAACATTCAATATCTCCTACCTTTTTCAGTCAATTAATTTCAAGTTTCATGAGAAACTTCTTCAAATATACAGGAGCACGTTTGGTTCTTGAATTTCTGTCAACTCGTAAGTTTCTTAGATGATTTTTCCTAGTAAAAATGAAAATTCAAGATTTCCATGCGTATGAATTTGTTGCTAAATATTAATAAACAATGAGATAATTTTCTTCGAGTAATTACGAGTTATGTTTTGAGAAACATTGATGCTGAGCAGATAGAAATTTTTTCAATGTTTTTTCCACTTTCCAATTTAATAATTAGAGAAACATGATGATGGATGGAGAAAAACCGCGTCTTGACGACGAGTGCCACAAGACAGTACTTTTTAACATTTATTCCAGAGATTCTTTTGTCTTAGTTTTATTCTTTGGACATTAGTTTTACGTGTGGCGAGCACAATATTGATTATACTCTCCTTCCGTTTATTTATCAATAGATTACAGAATTCAGTTTTTAAAATCAATGATCGACGTATTGAAAAAGTGATTTGTACCAAATTTATTCCTTATAGAGAACATATTTTTTGTTGGAAGTGATTTTTCCCTAAAATCGATAGTTGAGAACAATAAAGGAATTATAAAATTTGCGAAAATAGTCACACATATTCGGATTTCCTGGCCTGAAAAATAGTCATCTACGTTGAAAAATCCAGTGGGAGTAATTTTATTTATGGATATTCAGATTCAGTCGATAAACTGCGTGAAAATCACGAGTAATTTCCGTTGCATAATTTTACACAAATCGCTTCAATTTGCGAAATAATAATTCTATCGAGCTGAAATTTCCAAAAAAAGACAATTCATATGCTAATAGAAAAATGCTTCGCACGAAGTTTCCAATTAGTGTTGTTATCAAGTCTTGAAAGGATCAATTCTTTTTCATAGAAAATATGTCAATTTTCCAACGATATTTTATCCAAATTCACTACAACTCAAGATATGTGGGAGTACTCGAATTTTTCGAGTACCTTCGAGTCGGGTATTTTCCACTATTCGAAACTTCTGAGCTACTCGAATTTTTTTGACTATTTTGTCAATTTTTGGGACTCTTTCCCTTCACCCGAGTGAAAAACGTTTCAGAATCATGTACATATAATTTTCATACATTCAAATACAGTTTACATATAAGTTATATATAATTTTTAAATATTTCAATACAGTTGATACATAAATTCATATTAGTGATCGGCGATATTTGGAAATATCGATATTTTTTATAGAATTTTTCTCGAGTTTATATTGAATTTGATCAAATATCGATAAAAACTTTATACAAAGTTTATATAAAATATCGATATTCTGAAATATCGCCGATCACTAATTCATATATAAATTTTGAAATTTTTCCTACACTGGTAACGCAAGGCAGAAACCTTTCAAATGAGAAACAGGGCGAGTGATCTTATTGAGAGGTTGCATTATATGTTTTCACTTTGACTTGAATTATTAATTTGTTAATATTTCCACAACTTTTTCAATATTTCATATACAATTTTTATAGATTTTTAATCAATATTTTATAAAATTCATTATAAACTCTACTGAGTTTCTATAAAAAATATTGATACAGTACCCATTCGATTTTCTTCCGCTCATGGGTCTTATGGGAAATATTTTTCTAGAAATCATGTTTCCCCCACCCAATTGCCTGCGACGCTCGCCACATCGTTTGTGTTTGTGTATCTATGAATCGTGCACGGTGGCTCGATTTTCTTCCGCTTTCCATCCAACGAACATACGCGTTTGGTGGAAGATTTTATTTTCTCATATTCAATGGATTTAAATAACGAAAACTGGTCAGTGATATGCACAAATACAAATACATGTATGGAATAATGTTGCGTGAGACATGTTACACTCGTCCACGAGACATTTCAAGAAGGAAATGTTCATCGGACTCAAGGATTACAATAATAGTTATTTTTCTGAGAATGATTGCTTTCATCACATTCAACCAATTGTTTCCTGTCATTGATAAAAAGGGAATGTGAAAATTTCCTTCCATACAACGTAATTATATAGATGCAGTGAAATACCGATATGAATCATAGAATTTTTGATGAGGCAAATTAATATATCACTTGAACTTTTTGATAACTGGAAAATATACTGCGGCTGTGTAAGCGTGGGAGTTTCATCAATTTACTCCCCATCATTTTATGGCTATTTGAATAAATCATTTTCACTTTTTGTTTTTTTACCTGCACAAAAATTTCTTAGCCCAAAATTATGGATTGATCTGCGGAAGAAAATCGAACGTGTAGTACACCGAGAGAAAAAGCATGCTTTAGAAGCAAGACACACTTCAATGCTTCTAACGCATTTGTTGCAACGTACTTTTAACGCTCGGGACTCATGCAGTTAACGCACGAGACCATGCTTTTTGGGTATGTGTCACATGCTTCCTAAGCATGGGTACCGAGCGTTGGAAGCACGTTATGACAAATGCATTAGAAACTTTAGTGCGTCAATACTTCTGCAGTATGCTTTTTCTCTCGGTGTAAGTGTATTGTCCGACCCGTGATCAAGCGGATGTGGTAGGGGGAGCGTTCGAGCTTGTCAGGCGAGGAAGTGGAAGAAAATCGGATGGGTACTGTATCACGAAATATCGTGCAACTTTAATTTCTATTTAAAAGTTTATGGAAATTATCAAAATTTTATACAAATTCTATGACATTATTTCCCAAGACATGTTACGCATGAATTACGTATAAATTTTCAGAAACCACACCAGAATCACTTATGAACCTGGAAAAAGAATTCCTCCTGAACTCTTTCAGAATTTAAAGAATCTCTGAAAAGTCTCAAAGAGAATTCGACCCGTCAATTATTCGAATGTCAATTGTAAACAATTTTGAATTCGTTGAAAATTTTCAGAGAATTTTAATCTGCATGTCTGTCCAAAAAAAATCCTCAAGGGATTCTTCATAAAAATCCATGTATAATCCCATGCAGGATCCCAGATAAGATCCAACAAAGGTTCCCGTCAGGGCCGTCTTTCATAGTCAAGGGGCTGTAGGCCCGAAATGCTGGGGGCCCATGTAAGGAAATCTTTTTGCTTTTATATATATATATATATATATATATATATATATATATATGGTAATATCTCTTTTCAAAATTTTTATCCATTGAATATATCAATATGTTTGTTTGGCTGTGCAATCGGGATATACGCAGCTCATATAAAAGTCAACCTGTATATGCATACATGCATACACACATACATACATACATACATACATACATACATACATACATACATACATACATTCATACATACATACATACATACGTACATACATACATACATACATACATACATACATACATTTTTTTTTTTTTCTTATAATTTCCTTTATTCATGTACCATTAATTACATTTTTTCCGATTATGGCCTGAATACCCACCAAGCTACAATTCAGCTTATTGGTGGATGTATTAAAGTAATACGTCTTACATTATTACATTATTACATCATTACAAATCAATACGTCTTACTTAATTATTCGTATGCTATAATTTTACATATATATAGGAAGTAGTTCTACTTTTCAATAATAGATTTTATCTCATTTTACATTCTTAAGTCATTCGGATAGCACAGTATCAAGATGATCTCATTTGTGATTATATATGGTCTCATGTGAATAATTTTCGCATCTCATTCTTCGAGGTACCAATGAAAATTCGCATCGAAAACGCTTCATCTACTCTGACACAAATCAGGTATGTGGATTCACCTTCATTCTGTATTGAGTGTATATAGTTTGATTTCATTTCAAATCATAATCATGTTTGTTTACATCTACCTGTCATCCTCATATCCATTCTCCGCGTGTGATTCTGTCGCATACAATTTCTATTTCGTTATGTTTCTAAACGTCATTACCGCGCAGAACAATCACATAGTGAAATATTAGCTTCGTTCGTTCTAAGCTGTTCTGAGCTGCCCCAACGTGCTCCAGATATTTTTGATTGGCTCTTCTAGTTATACAAATGGATTCATTGGTTTGGTGCAAGTTGGGGCAGCTTAGAACACCGTAGAACGAACGAAGCTATTGAAATGAGAAGATCTATTTCAATCTTACATCTCAATACTGTGTCGTTACATACATATTCGCGAGTGTTATACTGGACCCGTTGTTTCCTCTCACATTTCATAAACTGAAAGACATGTTTACATTCGAAAAATTAGTGTTTCCATTCCGAAGAAACTAGTGTTCACATTCTCATTTTTGATCACATTTTTTATTATTGCTAAATTTCATTGAAAACATATTCTTTTATCTTTCGTTTCAGATGTGAATAAGAAGTTACCTTGTCAAAGCCTTCAATTTCATCAAGTAAATCATTAAATAGATTTGGTGAGTAATGCGAATTTTTTGCTTTCCCAAAATAAGTGTTAAAATTTGTTGTTATGTACACATAACTACTTTCTCTCATATTGTATACTTCTGAGTATCGTTTCTTTCTATATTCTTCAACATAATAATACCTCATAACAGTTACATATAGAGTCAATTGTTCAAAATTCATTATTCCCAATTTTTTTATATCCTCTCCCTCAAACATGATTTTGATTATTCTATTGATTAATACTTTTATTCTTATTTTAAGGTACTCTGGAGCTCTGGTATAGATCGTTATTCCATACCTCAAATGCGATTCGACTAAGGCGTGGTACAAAGTTTTTTTAGCAGCTACGGGAAGAAGATGTTTGATGTGGTATATTTTGCTCAGGATCGCTCTAAGTTTGTTACACAGATTGTCGATGTGTGAGCTCCATTTCAGATTTGAATCAATCCACATTCCTAAGTACTTCACAGTTTGAGAGTATTCCAAACTTGTGCAATTCGCACATCTGTTATCTTGCAAACATTTATAGGTATGTATTTTCAACTTATTACTCTCTTGCTGCAAGTTATAATCTATTCTACCACTACATAACATGCTAACTTGCGTTTTTTTAGCATTAATTACTAATTTGTTCTTATATAAATATTGACATATTGTATTCAAGTCTTTTTGAATTAATTCAATCCCTTTTTTCAGATCCATCTGCGCGAATTGCATGGCTACATCATCCGCATAGATGTATGGTGTTGAATATAACTTCAACTGTGAGAGATCATGGACACATATATTAAACAGAATCGGAGATAGAATGGCTCCTTGAAACACACCATATTCCTGCACTTGGTAATTACTCATATATTTTCCAATCTTGACTTGAGTTAACCTATTATACAAATAATCTTTGAACCACCGATGTAGTTTTCCCCCAATTCCTATTTTCTCTAATTTTTTTAATAGTATTGTATGATCTATAGTGTCAAAAGCAGACGATAGATCCAAGTACACCGATATTGTGTACTGCAATTCATCGATTTTTTCATTCGCTTTATCTATGAATTTTTCAAGAAGCGTAGTTGTAGATTTTCCTGGTACAAATCCAAATTGTTGTTCACTCAATAGTTGATGATCCATGCAATATTTACTCCCTTCTTGATTTATGTATTGTTCTATTATTTTCATTAAGGAATTTAAGCAACCTATCGGTCTGTAATTATTCATATCATCTCTCTTTCCGTTTTTATATATCGGTGTTAGAATAACAGTTTTCATTTTTTCAGGTGTTATCCCTGTGCCAATGATGCAGTTACATAGGTGAATGAGGATGGTACTGAGCACTTCAAGATTGTTCTTCAGATCTAACATTCTGATTCCATCTTTTCCAGGAGCACATTTCGTTTTCATATTATTTACAATATTTTTTATATCGCATTCAGTTATTTTTTTTAAGTTGAAAGTAACTAATCTTTCACTTATCTCTTGATTATAAGACAATTCTGTCTCATTTCGTGCATCACTATCTATAAAATTTTTTCTTATATCTCCTACTTTGTCTTGGAATTTACGTAAAAACCTATTCCCAAGATCATTGAGGTCTTCTGTCGCGAAAGTATTTACAATACTTTCACAATTTGAGGTTTTCTTGTTTCTACCTACTATTTGATTTATATTTTCCCATGTTTTTCTAATATTCCCAGTGTATTTCTGAAACAAGTGAAAATAATATTCTCTTTTTTGTTTCCTTATCAGATCAACGAGTCCATTCCTAACTTTTTTAAATTGAGATTTGAGCGATACATTATTCTTATCTTTTTTCAGTTGTTTCCATAATCTTTCTTTCCTTCCTATCTCCACCTCTATTTTATTATTCATCCATGCCTTGTCGTTTTTGATGTCAATGATTTTCTTCTCCAATTCACTCAACTCATAAATCAAATTAAACTTCTCAACTATCTCGTGATATATGTAGCTTGGGTCGTTACTAGCGAGCAAATAGGTCCAATCTACTTCACGAATTTCGGTATTCACCTTCTTCGTGTCAATATACTTGATAATTTTTGGTAACTCAGTTGGATTGATCTCCATATCACAGTTCAATGTGATTCCTGTCATATAATGATCTGCTACTTTCGCTTTCACTACATATCCAATTGTTTCCGCGATATTTATATTTGTGACTATATGGTCGATACATGTCGAGGTTATTTTGTTTCCCAATAATTCTTCGCGAGTTGCTGATGTAATAATGTTTGTCAAACCGTATGAGGAAAAGATATTCAGATAGGAATTTGTGGTATAATTATTATCAAGTATATTGATGTTCATATCTCCTATAATAATGAGCTCTTTCTTATTGACCGTTTCAAAGGAAATCCAATTTTCTAATTCCTCCAGAAAGCCTTTAATATCAGCGGAGGGTGGCCTACAAATAACTAGTATATTCATCGATGAACAATTAATTTTGACTTCGATAAACATACATTCAGCATTTTCTAAATTTCAAGTCATCTTCACGCATTCTAAGTTCTTTTCATAAAACACAATTATTCCTCCACATTTGGGATCAGTTCTCAATTCATTGATTCTATTAAATGATTCTATATTGTGTATACCACTTGCCTCCTTACAATTAACTTCTGTTAAACACAAAATATCCAGTTGATGAATAATTGGATTAATGTATGATATCAATAGATCCCAATTTTTATGTATGCTCCTAACATTGATATGTAGAACGTTGATTTTCTTATTATTGCCAATGTATATATTCTTCAAATCCAAGACATTATCTCTGAAATTATGTATGTATATATATGAATATATTTATGTTTGTTTTTCTCCTATTATATCTAATTTTATTATATTCTAGTTTTTCTTATTGTTATTATTCTATCATACACACACACACACACACACACACACACACACACACACACGTACTACAGATCGCCTAGGTAACCGGCCGTAAAAATGTATAATAATGCGAGAGCCCTGGTCAACATTTCCAAATCTTGAGATTTGCTTTCGCATATTCTTGTGTATGATGGTGACGAATTGTAAAGGAGAACGATCTTTTTCGTCTTTGGGATTTTTATTGAATGACCTTCGCAGTACAATGACAGAACAGAGATTAAATAGTTTGTCATTAATGTTCATTGACCTTAATGGACTGGATTGTATTGATGTTGAAGCAGTGATAACTGACTTTTCTCTGAAAAAAAGTAAGAAATAAAATTATTTGCGAATAAAAAACATTCGTATCTTTTCATACTTCTTTTATTATTTTACCTTTCAAAGAATTCATTTTTTTGTAAAATTAAAAAAAAAAATGGTAGTCCAAAGAGTTGGGGGCCCCTATCAGCCTGGGGCCCTAGGCCCGAGCCTACTTCGCCTATGCTCAAAGACGGCACTGGTTCCCGTCCCAGACAGCATTGAATGTCCTGTGGACGTTTTAGAAACATAACCTTAGTTTTGCGCGCTTCGTCTCCGTGGAGTAGGTTTAAATACGTTCAGAGAACGTTCATTTTTGATGCACCCGAATGCGTTCCCAGTACGTCGTTTTCATCTACCACGGGACGTTCTCGTTACGTTTCCCAAACGTACTTTCATGAAAACTAACCTATATAAACATACGCGTAGTATCGCAGAACGTCATTGACATCTTCATTGAACACTTCCCCAGAACGTCGCATGGGGGACATAAATTGAACATCACAGAACATTCGTATGTTCCTGGGACGTACATGCGACGTTTCTAGAACGTCCTGGGCTTTCATTTGGACATTTTCTGTGAGAGCAAATACGTTTTATGAACGTCCAGAAGACCTCCCGATGCTATCCGGGGTGGGAATTTTGGACTAAAATTTTCAAAAGGTGTTCGTCTGGGAATCATTCACAAATCTCTGATGATTCGAATTCCCTTTCCAACTTTTTAGAAATTCTTTGAAGTACTTTTTTTTATTCACTAGCACAACACAATACATAATATATACATAATATTTTCAATAAAACTCATCCAAAAACAAGTATCATTTTACTTGGTATTCCTTCAGAATGTTACACAGATTGTTGAATAATTTTATATACAATATGAATTTTGATATCACATCTCACATTTTTAAAGAATAATAAGTTAATGTCTAACTCAATTGAAGAATATCCAAATTTCAAAGGATTCTGCTCGTTCATATATCCTTCTTATCCTGAGAATCAAATAATGATTTATCATTTGTACCCGTGTTGCTTTAGGACAATTGGAATTCATCTCTTTTGTTTCAAATCAATTCATTCAAACCTCTCCTCTTGTTATATCAACTCAAAACGAAAAAGAAGATAAATCAAATTGTTTCTATGCAAATAATAAATTATGAGTTCATTTCAACCATGTCAATGACACGTAAGTCATGCTGTTTAAACAGCATGCATTTATCAATACATTGTTTTCTGTCAATGACATTTTCAAATGGAATGTTTTCTCCTTGTCGACATGATTTTTCTCTCACGTTTCGACCTGAATTGATATAAAAATTCATATGTCGTGGAAGGTTGAATTGTTTATTGAAACGAATGTCTAACCGAATATTGAAAAATCTACATCACAAGGGAAAAATAATTCAGCTGCAGCAGTGAAATCGCTAGCGCGGACACAGACAGCCATTGAATTAGCTCTTGCAGCTAAATTTTAGTCATGACAGCCAAAAAATTTGCCTTTGTAGCTAAATTCCTTGCGTTAAAAGTTAAAATTTAGCTGCAGGACCTATTTTAGTGGCTGTGCGTGTCCGTTCTAATCACTCCGCTGCTGCAGCTATATTATTTTATTTGTGTAACAGCTATTTCATTATGTTTTTCTCATTACACTTTTACGTTTGTAAGTCATCCTCAGACAGGGCTCAGCTGTAAAACGTAATAAATCAATAAACATTAATTATTAGATTTGGCACATAAAAGCCTTGATCCATTATGGGAAGTGGAATGACCACACACAATGTAAAAACACACCCCAAACGCGTTCTGACTCGCGTCACAAAAACCGTGCAATTGTAGCTCCTTGCGCTGGACAGTCTCCACGGCCAATCTCGGAATTCCAAGTTGATTCAAAAGTACTCATTGTGATCGCACTTGTATCCAACGAGTGTGTATTTCCAGAGGAACTGAAGAGTCCCAATTGATGGATAGCTGCCAAAGCTGCTGCAGCAATATCTTTGCGCAAACGATAACTGGACCTATGAGACCCAGTGGATCAAAGATTTTGGCAATATCAGACATGATCATACGCTTAGTAACTCTTGCCCGTTCAGAAGGTATCGTAATATCGTATAATAATTCATCAGAATCGCTATTCCAACAAATTCCTAAAGTTTTAACGGATGAAGCTTTATCCAAAGTGAGATGAGATATGTCAGGAAGATTATCATCACGTAACAAAGGAGAATAATTTGATGCCCATTTTCGTGAAATAAATCCACCCTTGGATAAAACTGTTGTACATTGATCTCTTATTGCAATGGCTTCTTCCACTGAGTCAGCACCTGTTATCAGGTCATCCATATAAAAATCCCTTTTAATGATTTCAGGGCCTATAGGATAATCTTCACATTCTACCTCCGCGAGATGGGTCATGCATCGGGTCGCTAAAAAGGAGGCAGTCACTGTGCCGTAAGTAACTGTCATCAATTCATAAGAAGAAATAGGTTCGCTCTCATCCTCTCTCCACACGATCCGCTGAAGCGGTGTGTCTTCCTCATGCACGAGCACCTGTCGATACATTTTTTCGACATCAGCTGTTAAAACATATTTGAAAATCCTAAATCTAAGGACGATGGAAAACAAATCCTGCTATATACAGGAACCAACCGCGAGAACTTCGTTGAGAGATATGCCTTCATCAGTGAGACACGACCCGTCGAAAACAACTCTCAACTTGGTAGTAACGTTTGAAATCTTAGATATTCCATGATGTGGCAAATAATAGCCAAAAGAAGATGAAATTTCCTCGACCTCTGTAATTCCTTTCATATGCCCTAAAGACAAATACTCGCGCATGAAGTCGACATATTCCCGCTTGAACTGAGGGTCACGTTTGAAACGCCGTTCCATGCTGTAGAGCCTTTTAATAGCATTTGACTTTGATTCGCCCAATTCCTTCACCCTTCCAATATCGTATAGAAGACGTACGACGTAACGACCGTGATCATTCCTACTGACGGTACGTAAGAAATGATCCCCCCTTCCCCTTTCCCGTATGGTAATATTTTGTATTTTATTACTGCCATTGCAATTTTCCATCTCCCAGAAGTTGGATAAACTTTCCTCGAAATCAGAATTTCGAACTGTCGTACAAAAGACCTGCAATGAATTAATCACCAGCAAAGACGATATTATTTTCCCTGCAACAATCCAACCAAATTGAGTTTTCTGCAATACCGGTGCGTTCTTTCTCGACCGGATCTGGCCGACGCAGAGAAGCTGCCAAAAGATTTCAGCTCCGATCAACAAATCTATATTTGCAGGACGTTCAAATAGAGGATCAGCCGGTTTAATGTTTGCAGGGATGTTTGAATCAGACCTTCGTATTGGAAAGGACGGAACCCTTTCTGTTATTTCTTTGCTAACTATGCATTCGATATTTGCACCGAACGCATTAAATCTCGATTTCACTGTCAGGTCAACCATAAGATTTTAGGACGAAACGGATTCATTAATTCCAATTATGGTAAAGTTAACGTTTTCCGATCCCACATTGAGTTTCTTGAAAAATCGATCTGTGATAAAACATGCCTGAAAGGCGACTATCCAGCAAAGCTCTACATCCGTTAAGATTTCCAAACCCATCTAAAACATCCACAACAGCCGTAGAGAGAAGCACATATTCGTCCGAAGATGAAACCGAACAATTTGATACAGTAGAGAGGGTTGAAGTTGGAGTATTTTCTGTTGAAACCTCAACTATAGAATTCGGGTTTTCATTTGATCCTTTATTCGTATGCAGCAATGTATTATGCTTCCGATTGCATAACCTACAATTCCCAGAATTACACTGATAAGCCTGGTGGGTTTTGGATCGCAAGCAGTTCATGCATAAACCACTCTTTCTAATTTTCGACACCCTCTCTTCAACTGACAATTTGAGGAACTGATTACAACTATGCATTGGGTGTTCACCTTTGCAAACAATACACGCATGCTTGAAAGTGGAAACATGTGATTTACTATTCATGGGTTTTCCAACATTAATTTTACTATTAGTCGAAACTTGCAATGGGATTTGTCGTTGTGATGATTCCAACGCCCTACATCTGTCTAACAAGAAATTAGTTAATTGCTCAAGCGTGAGTGGCTCAGTACCAGGAATAGAAGTTTGTAAGTCCTTTAAAATCATCGAATCTAATTTAGCACTAATAATTGCAACTAACATGTCATCCCACTCTTCCGTAGGCCTTTTAAGCGCTTCGAGGGCTCTCACATGCTTCAAGACTCCGTTTACTTATTGCCTTAAACCGTTTGAATTTTCTTTGACCACGGTCGGCAATTCAAGAATGGCCCTAGCATGATTCTGTATTATTATTCTAACGTTGTCGTACCGATCACGAAGCATTTTCAGGGCAATGCCGTAATTCTCACCAGTCACCGATAAAGAATGTATGACCTCCGCAGCTTCTCCGCACAAGGAGGACTTGAGGTATTGAAACCTTTGCACATTTGTTAACGTATCATTATTATGAATAATAGAATTAAAAGCATCGTGAAATGGATACTACTCCTCGAAACTTCCTTCAAAACGCGGCAAATCTATCTTTGGCAATCGAACAGTAGCTCTTGAATTTACATTATCTGGATTATTTACTGGTGGAGCGCCAACTTCGGGAGGGTTTGGATTTGGATTTGGAATTGGTCTGTTCGCGTTATCGATAATCATTTGCATCTGAGCACTAAGCGCAAAGAATGCATTTTCAAAGTCTACTCTATCTGGCAACTCTCTTTCTTCGTCAATTTCCCCTAATTTGGACTGAATAGTATCATATTCTGTCCAGATACTACTCAATCTCTCTTTCCTAATTTTGATTTGCGCTACAACTTCGGCATCAACATTCCTAATTCCGTTCAAGTAATTCAAAATACGAGTGCACGTCCCTTTTATCAAACCCCTCCTTTTCCGAAGCAATGTCACTTCAGCAGTAGGTTGTGTGTCTGGCATTTTGCGAAGCTAAATCAATTCTCAATCCATATAGGGAATTGTCATCCGAACAAATTCAATTATGCACCGAGAAATCAATTGCCGCGGAACTAATCGGAAATTATCACACCTGATACCAAAACTCAATTGAAAACTCACCGCTGATCGCCATCTAACTCCGTTATTGTTCTGCGTACTGTTGTTGATGCGCTCGTTAACGATCGCCGTGGCTAGATGACTCTGCTTGTGTCCTGCTCGTTGCGCGGCCCTCTGATCGGCTGCAAGCCGATGTTTGCGATGTTCTACGTGACGTTACAAGATGGTTACCCTTGGATACGTGTGACGTCAGCAATACGGCGTGTGACTTCAGCAATATGGTGGTTTCCCTGAGAGTCGTTGACGATCTCAAACGCGTATGGCTTCCTTTTCTGTTCTCCAATTCAGATTATCGAGTTTTATGAAAACTATGTCGTTTGTTGTTTCTACACAAACGCCATTGACTGAATGCTTGTGCCTCCGAGTTGGTTGAAGATTGACGCACAATAATGTTCGAATTATTCGTGCCCACGAATGCTTGTAATCTTGTATGCGTCCAAATCACACATACACCACTTTATGTAACGTAATTATCGACTTCAAATATGTGTTAAATGCTTCGATATGCACTGTCCACTAGTCGATCCTGACCGAAGGACCAAAATGTTCGCGAAACTGTGTTGGAGATAGAAAAAAAAACGCATGGAATTTCTTTCTTATTTTTCTTCAATGTTACTCAGAGACTCTCGGCGAAGAACTGGTAATGGTCGCAGGCATCTCAGACTATTCGCGACACTTCGGGCAACCTCGCATAAAATCGGAAAGCGTTCAAATACATATTGAAATACAAACAAACGGGTAACTTGGCGTTAACAGGTATGGATAAATTTATTCTGTTCACAGGCAAATCGCTCATCTTAACAATAGATTCGGAAGGCTTACACCTAAAACAGGGAACACATTCGCGAACAATACGTTCAGTCGTATTACCAATGCCCAAGGGCCAGAAGTTTTGTCGAACCGCATGTATGGTGGCCTTCACACCACAATGCATGTTACGTTTGTGCTCCCTTTGGATTACAAGAGTGGTAATTTTATGATTTTTCGGCAGAAGTATAGGATGCTTTGCATCAAACTGCCAAGAGGAATCATTCAACCTGCCGCCCACTCGAACAACATTATTCTCATCTAGAAACGGTGATAACATAATTAACTCACTATCATTCTTCAATTTTGAATGAGATTTCAAATCGGGAATTTCATCCTTGAATTCGATATGTTGGATTGATCTGCATATAATATTCATTGCATTGTCCAGATCAACAGGAGTGAGTTCACTTCTTAGAACGGGTTTGCCCATCGAACGAGAAGCAAAACGAAGGCAATAAGCAACTATACGAATGATTTTATCAATATCAGGAAATCTTTCAATTAAGCTATTTACAAAGCAATTATTCACATTAGTTGTGTATACAACTAATTTGCGGAGTTCTGGCAGCTCAGTATCCAATGTTGGGATGTTAATGTCAGGCCATTTTTCAATGGGTTGGGATAACCAGCTTGGCCCGTGCCACCAAGCTTGACAGTTGGAGATGAGGCAAGGATCAATTCCGCGAGATATCATGTCAGCTGAATTATCTTGGGCGATACATATTTCCAAAGTATATCTTCAGATATTCTCTGAATTTCAGACAATCTATTGCCTACAAACGTAGAAAGTCTCTTCGAAGTAGTCCTGATCCAGCTTAAAGTTATGGTAGAATCTGACCAGAAGTACGTAGGAATTCCCTTCACATCCACAATATTCTTGATCTTTTCATATAATTGAGATAACAATAGAGCTGCACAAAGTTCCAGTCTAGGTATAGAAATAACCTCGAGAGGAGCTACACGTGATTTGGCACACAGTAAGTGTGCAATAAAATTATTCGGACCAGATTTTGATCGAACTTATGAAAAGGCCCCATATGCGACTTGGCTAGCGTCAGAGAAGCCATGTATTTCGATGTCAGGACCCCAAACATTGTAATTGACGTGCCTTGGTATTTTCAAAGAATTCAACGACAGTAGCTGCGACCGAAACTTGAACCATCGCGTATGTATGCTCTGAGGTAATGATGAATCCCAATCACTTCCCAATTGCCAAAGTTCCTGAATGAGGAGTTTTAGTATAATAACCACTGGGACTAACAAGCCAAGAGGATCGAATATGCGTGCGGTTTCTGCTAAAATCACTCGCTTAGTTATTGTACTAATTTGAATGTCCCGATTAATATGGAAGGATAAATAATCTTCGGAAGATTTCCAATATACACCTAAAATTTTTGATTCAGATTCGGCATTGAAGTCAATTACATGCGAACTAGAGTGTATATAAGAGGAATTCAGCAAAGTGGGCTCATTCGCGGACCACTTATCAAGAACGAAGCCTCTTTGAGCAATTGGACAATTTGATTTGTCGGTTAAGAGATCATCAACATAAAAATCATGCCGGTCTGCCATTGATCCCAAAGGATATGACTCTGAACCAATATCGGCTAAATAGTGCAAACATTGCGTGGATAAATAAGAAGCGGATGCGGTACCGTAGGTAACGGTTATGAATCCGTAGGTCGACAATGGTTCTCGTGGTTCATCGCGCCATAATATTCGCTGAAATCGTGTATCACCAGAGTGCACAAGGATCTGCCGATACATTTTACTGATGTCGGCGGTAAAAACAAATTTGTGGGTACGAAAACGCGTCAAGATTGAAAATAGATGCTGCTGAATAATAGGACCCACCAACTGAGCATCATTAATGGAGATTCCGGTAGAAGTTTTACTAGATCCATCAAAAACTACCCTTAGCTTCGTCGTCGCACTATCCTGCGTGATGACACAATGACGGGGTAAGTAAAAAGGAGGAGGATGGTCGTCTTCGCGGAGCTGGGCGTCATCCAATTTTACCATGTGACCCAATGCCTCATATTCCATGATGAAATTTGAATATTCACGCTTCAAAACAGGGTCTCTATTCAATCTAGTTTCCAGTTTCTTAAATCTTTTTTCAGCTATTGATTTAGATTCACCCAATTGTGATAGCACGACCTCCTTAGAAGGAATTTGAACGATAAAACGACCATCCTCAGTGCGATCAACTGTTTTATGGGAGTGGTCTATGCACAATTGCTCATCCCGTGTAAAATTATTTTCATTGGAAAAACCTTCCAACGTCCAAAATCGTTGTGAATCATCATGTACTGAGTCTATCTTTGAAGATACAAAAAAATTGTTGACTCGCAAACCCTTATTAGTTATGGTGTTCACTGGTCCCGCTAATATCCAGCCAAGCACGGTTTTTTGCAATACTGGATGATATTTGGCCTATGTATAGTAATGACCAAAAATGGTCAACGCCTACAATCATGTCGACATCAGACGGTATGTAAAAATTATGATCGGCTAAGTACAACCCCTTTGGAATACGTATAGCATGAACATCCAATGTTAAATTGGAAATTTGGTCGGTAATTACATCAGTAATTATACATTCTAGGGTGGCTGCATACGAAGTAAAACATGATTGAAACTTGATCCTTGAAATTTGACTTGGTGAAGATTGTATTTGATTTATACCGGATATGAAAACATTAGCTGAATAAGCAGCTAAATTTAACTTGTCAAATAATTCATGAGTAATGAATGATGTCTGTGACCCTGGGTCTAACAGAGCGCGTGCGGGTACTTTTATGCCTTTGGAATCGAAAACATCAATTATAGCAGTGGATAATAGAGAGTGGCTATACTGAACTGCCGAACTGTGTGCTGTCACTGTCGCGTTTGGATTATTAGAGAGATTGTCCGCATTTGATTTATTTACGGGAGGCTGATCACTCGCTCTGGGATCAGAATCAAAATGTAAAAGAGTGTTGTGCTTATGACCACAATTCCTGCAAGTACTAGAAGAACACTTACTAGCACCATGCGTCTCAGATCTTAGGCAATTCGTACAAATTTTTCTCTTACGGCCCTTAGCAAGGCGTATAGGCTTTGGTAAACCGAGAAAATCCTTACAATGGTATATTATGTGATCACCGTTGCAGAATATACATTTACTCTCTGCTGTCACTACATGCACCAAAGCTTGTTTCCTTGGTTCGGGGTAATTTGAATAATTAGACTCCGACAATGAATTTTTATTAACAGAGATTTCTAAAGCTTGACAACGTTTGTTCAGAAATTCTACCAGTTGACATAATGTGGGCAAGTCAGTACCACTCAAAGAGGTTTGCCACTCCTTGTTAGTATTATTATCAATTTTCGAATTCAGAATAAAAATTATCAAATCATCCCATGAATCGGTTGCTCTACCCAAGAATTTCAGCGCACGCAAGTGTTTATTTGTGCCATCAATAATGATTTTAAGCTGCTGAAAGTTTTCCTTTTACATTCAAGGCAATTCGAAAATTTCATTGATGTGATTATTAACTATGACGCGATTATTATCATACCTGTCTTTCAAAAGCTTTTGTGCAGTATCATAGTTGGCATCTGACAATTCCAAAGAACGAACCATGTCAGACGCTTCACCGGTTAATGATGATAATAAGTATTGAAATTTTTGAATTTTATTCAATTCAGTATTGGCATGTATTATTGATTGAAAGACATTATTGAAAGGACACCCATTCATCGTACTTTCCTGAAAATTTCGGTAAATTCATTTTGGGAAGCCTCACGTGCGCTGAAATTGGTGCGATAGGCGCTGCAACATTATTTTGATCAGCATTATTATCATTGGTATTCGGTGGATTATTATTACTTGTCAAATATGTACGGATTCTAGAGGTAATACTATAAAAAGCACATTCGAATTGAGTTCTATCTAGATCTTTCTCATCATTTTCCAACTCATCAATTGAACCTTGGATTTGTTGGTATTGATCCCAAAATGAATCTAACTTTGCTCTTCTCTCCGCAAGTTGAGATATTACGTCAGGTGTAACATCCTGAATTGTATCAACATATGTTTTAACTCTAGTGCAAGCGGATTTGATTGTTGCTCTTCTCTTTTTCAAAGATTCTAAACTTGACATTGTGAATGCTAATATTTCAACGAGACTTTGAAAATTATATTATCACGATAATGCAATAATCTTAAGGAATGCAAAAGATTTCATGTAACGCAGTACGTTTTACGCGTGTTCTCATGCGCGTCTCCGCGCATGAAAACGGTAGGTTCGGCGACTTGGGGAGAAATCATTGGTGGGGATGCCACGCTGTAGGCAAATGTGCTATTAATGTCCTAGGAGGCAAAAGTCCCTCGCGCTCGCACGTTGCTCTTACATACAAAATACTTACAAATCGTACTTTGTTACATAAAGTACTGTGTGCACCACGGAGGCAGATCCTTCAACGCCTCGCGCGATGTTTTCAATACTCGTCGTTGAAAGACGCTCTTTACCTCCTTGGTACACAATTTACTATTGATTTTTAATGAGAGCAACAGTTGACTATATTTATGGCGCAATGCTGTTACGTAGAATGAGAATTATTTCTTTTCGATGCAATATGAACGATATTCGTGATAGATTTACCGCATGAAGTAATGAAATGATATAAAAAGCAATGAGTGATCCCTGTCGATGAATAAATCTATAGATTTACAATATGATAATAATGTTGTGTAGGGCGATGAAGTTTCGCTGCTATCGGTCACGCAGATCCCGATGAGTGAGTAATGTCGAAGGCGCCCAAACAGGAAGAAGAAGAAAAGATGGCTTACACACGTTGGCGTTCTTGTAGATGATGTCACGCTCAACGATGTGACGCTGACAATATGTTGAATTTATGCGATGCCAAATCACACTTGAAGAAAGGTGCAATTTATTTGTCCTTTTGCGAGATTAATAATTCGTAGTGAAAGATTGTTGTTGTAGTGAATTACACATATGAACCGGTGCTACGAATAATTGCACTTCAAGCAAGAGGCAATGTTAAAATATTCGTTTTATTATTTCAAAACGAAAAGCTCAGAGTATTTTGAAAGTGACACGCTATGAAACAAAACACGGTCACTTCACAATGTTATTAGTAGCTCATAGCGAGGAGCCTTATATAAATTGAGACACAGTGAAAAAAAAACTATGGTCACAACGAGGAATTATGATCACGTAATAATAACTTATTTTTACGTTGCAAAAAATGTTATTCCAGTTTGTAGTATATTGCTCAGTCACTTGGCACTGTTCAACGTATGTAGAGATGTAATTTCTCAACGGCGAACGAGATTATTGAAACGAAGCACTTCAAACCACGCCCGAGTATACCCGCTTGTTGGCGTATAGAAAAGAACAGCCACAAGAACAAAAAAGACCTCGAGCTGAAGCAGATCCGGCTCGAAGGACCATGAATAAAAAATACAATATACAAGTTTTTTTTTATGAAGGATATTGAATTTTTTTCAAAGCGTAGAAAGGTACGTTAACTTTACAAATATATAAAAAGAAAAGCCACTACTACAAAACTCGAGGTATTCCGTTCTATTCCGTGGTGTGTTGCCAAGTGAAGATGCGTGCCGCTGAACGAAAGGCAAGCGGCCAAAGTTCCCCCTCAACCGCACGAAGACAGCCGAAGCTACTCAAAGAGATCCGAAGATAATCGCAACGCACTGTGGCGCGGTATAATTGAAAACCCATACGCTAATTACAAAATCAGAATTCACAAAAATATTTCGCAAATACGTTTACAATCCAAGCTGTAATTTCAGTATAGGCGAAATAAATATTGGAGAATTCCAAGAAATTCAACGTATAATTTCTTAGATCAGTTGAAACTGATGAATGATGTAAATTCGATGACCCTGGCGTCGAAGTGGCGCGTCCTGAAATAGATTAAGAATGTACTTTTTGGACACAGTATTGAATATTTTATGGTGATTACCCCAAATGCAGACGCAATTTTATAATACTATGATAGATGTAACGTAACTTGTTACATGCTTGAGTGTGAAGTTATTCGTAACCAGGATCTCGCATGCAAAATTCTTGTTACAAAGACTGTTATGTGTTTTAGGTGGGAATAATTCATCTCATGTGCAAACAATAAAGAATGTAATCCATCGAATTAACGTGAAAAATATCGTTCTCAATGAACATTTTCGTATTCCAGAATCCAGATACTCACAGAGTTATTATACCTCGAAAAAAATTTCATTACTTTTATCATCGAAGAAACAAAAAATGTATTAAAGCAATGAAAATCTTAACTCTGCGTTGGGTGGATCCGGGTTAGTTCTTTGATAATTCAAGCAACTTTGAACTGCAAGTAGACACTCCTTCAAAGGAGTCATATTCCGCACTTGTATCCTCGGGTAGCTACACTCTAGTCGCTCCTTTTTTACTCCCTTACGACTGCAGGTTCTACTCTTTTCCTTCTCACTTTTACTCTCTTTACGGAACTGTACATCTTTAATAATTGATTCTAACGTAGTTACCGCTGTTTTTATAACTGTTTTACCGCTCTTCGCTGCCGACGCAATATATTATTCAGTCCTTGGTTTTTCAAGTCGATTCCCGGGGTGCAAAAGTGTTAAAAGACTCACAACTGTTCGGACTTCTTTTTTTCTCTCCTACATACTTTCTAGTTTTGATCAAAGTGGGCGAAGAATTTGCATCCTCCTGTCATTTTATACAATTTATGTATTGCAGGAAGGACAGAAAAAGGAATTAATTTGACAATATTGTAAGAAATGTTAGAAGATGTTGACGCTTGAAAGTTTTTTCGAACTTCCCAAGTCTTGTTATTTTGCTCTTGTTTCTATTCAAATACGAATAATAAAACTCATGTTTCAAAAGAATAATTGATTCGTAACTAGAAACATTCACATTCATCACATATTACTCGAATTTTTCTAATTAGTATGTAATATTGAATAATACGTAGAGCTTACGATGCATAGACTTACACATGCATTCGATATACCATTGTCCCAAACGTATAATCTTCTGGCGCCGAATGCACAATTACAATTGTATCGGGATATTAATCATATACTCAGTTTAATGAAGTAAGTATACAATATATACGATGTATGATTCCTAGTTTCATGTGAATTCGAGTGTGGTATTCTAATAGAGAGTGAGCGCAAACAGAGGAAACGATGGGATTATCCCTGAATATTATATCTGTGATCTACGAATCCACGAATGTATTTGGAATCCTCTTACCTGTGTAAGCTTACAGTTTTGATGTTCGATAATAAGATTATTATTCACGAGGAAGAAAATTTATTCATAATATGCAATACGTGTAACAAGTATTTTATCAACACTTTTGAATAGTAAATTATACTGCGAGTCAAAATTGTTTCCTTTTTTCTTTTAAACGAGAAAATAAATACAGTATTTATCATTTATTCAATGTTTGCAGTATTTATGTTTATCCTCTGTTTTGAATTATGACAAGAGATTTAATCATTTCAATGGTTTATCATTTTAAATATCTTTCTGTTGTTTGACTCGGGATTTCGAAGCCCTGATTTTGTGGTTGAGAATTCATAATACATCATTTCGAGGAAAAGCGTCGAGTATTGTGTTGTTTCTGCTTCCCAGATCGAATCCACCCTGGTGAAAATATCAAATCTTTAAGGACGTATACGTAGCGTGTATTAAACGAGAATTGGAATAAATTTCCGCTTGGATCACGTTTCCAGGGTTTTAAATCTCTCTTGGGATTAGTGATATAGAAATGGATAGATTCTTTTTTATAAGAAAATTTAGCACATTTTTATCGATATTTTATAAAAGTCGATAACGACTAGAAATTTTTTCAATAAGAAAGGATTGTTCTGTATTGTAAAAAGAAATCTACGGGAAACTTCCAGTATCCTATTGAAAGCAATCAATCTACACGTTTGTACTGAAAAATTACATTTGAATCATGGAAATTCCAGTACACGTATCGGAAAATTCTTGAATTTTGATGATTTATACTGGAAAATTGAAGTGAAGAACATGAAATTTTATGTAGAATACGGAAAAAATTTTAGTATAACAGAAATTCCCCAGTTTCTGGGTACCGGAAAATTCAAGTTTTTTTTAACCATGTGTTTCAAGGATCGATGCTTTGCAACATCTCTACTTGGGATTTCTGGTGGACAATTTTTTTTGAAAACTTCACTGTTAGCAAAGTTCTTAAGTTTAAGGGGTAATATCACCTTGTAACCAGACAAACTGAGCTTCATTTCAAAGGCCTACTGTGGAGTCAAAAAAATTTTTTTTAATATGAGGTTTTGTACTAATGAAAGTACTAGTCTTTAGATATGAGAAACATATTTTATTTGATTTTTTAAATAAAAAATAGAGGCTTGGAAGTACACTGAAAAAAGCCGTTTCTTTTCATACACCTGCTCGGCCGTACCGCTACAGGTCACAGTTTTTGATCTAGAACAAAAAACCAAAGATTTTCTTAAAATATATGGTGAAATCTATAGAACATCGTAGGATTTTTTTGAAAAATGAATTTTAAAAAAAATGGCATCGTTTTGAAGTTGAAGAACCTGTTTTCTCTGAAAAAATCGATCGAAAACCGGCTATAAAATCGGTTCAACACCAAATATCGAAAAAATCCTACGATGTTCTATAGATAATCATGTTTTCAAGATATAGTGAAAATTTCAAAGCAATCGGTTGAAAATTGGCAGAGTTATCGGTACGGCCAACTCCAGAGATATGGTTTTGAGATAAACTCGTTCAAAGTTTCAAGTAGTATGTTTGTAGTGAAATTTTTGTTTTACCTCTAATCTGCGATGCCTGCCCCATACAATTGGCCTTCTAAATTGAGATTCTCTCGATTCTCATCTTTTCTGGATGAAGTTGCATCTTTACGAGCAGCTTTAGCCTCTTCAGTGAGGGAGCGCTCGGAAAGCGAAATACGGACCGCGTCGGCTTCCGAGCAGAAATTATAACATTCATCTCCAATTGTGATGCCCAATTGCTCCATTACTTTGAGAATTCCTCTGTAGCCATCATTGAAATGTAAAACAGCAAGAAATACAGCTGTATCGTACTTTTGACATTTGTAACGTATTTTGTTTAAACAAAAGCTCTTTCAGTTTCTACGTAAGATCAGTAGAGACATCTATTACTCAAAATTGGAGGCTTGGAAGTAGAAATTATCGGTAAATTCCATACAAACGAAATTTCAAAACTCTTACCGAAAAACCCCAGCGCTCTCTAACTATCGCTTATTTCGCTCCTCGACTATGCGCAAAAAATCGTTATTTTTATAAACTTAAAATATTTTCTCCCCTATAATCGACATTTCCTATCATTCTTAGATAGTTTAGGGAGTGTTTAAGCCAATAAAAAAAAAAGTGAAAAAAAAGTCACAAGGTGATATTACCCCTTAATACCAAATTCTTTATGAAATATCATGTTTTTACACTGAATTTGATATTGATTCTTAAATTTAACATGAGTGATGAAATTTCACAATTTCTTACTGAAATGTAATAATTATTTATTAAATTTCACAAGTACGTTATTAAAATTAAGAAGGGAATTTACAACATTTAGAATAAAATTCTCAGCATTCAGAATTATATTGTCCAATTAAATATTTTATTATGAATTCTGTATAATAAATTGCTTATGAAAAAAACTTGATAACTTTTCCAACAGCCCATGTGGAAAAAGTGTCAAAAACTGTAACACAATTTTTATACAATTGTATACGATTTGTATACAATTTGTGTAAAATTGTATGATAAAATGAAATTGTAAAATGCTCTGTATGAAGATTTTTTCAGATGATTTCAGAAATGTTCATAGTTTTTCAGGAGGTTTCAATGATTCTCAGAACAACTCAGAGCTTCTCAGAGATATTCATAGATATTCCGAGAAATTTTCAATTGAAAAACATGTCAAATAAACTAGAGTTTTTCATATTTTTTCAAAGGTTTTCCTCATTTTTAATTCTCACAGTTTTTCAGAGTTCTTCAATGAGATTTAGAGTTTTATAGTGGAATTCAGGGACATTTTTTGAGAAGCTTTTTTTTTCGCCAGAGATATACTTCGATAACACAGGTCAACGGAAAAAAATTTTTTCTCTGGCGCCCGAGGTTTAGTAACTGATTTGAAGTGCTTTTGATGCGTTGAATGCGAAACGAATATCAGATTCATTGGATCAGCTCACTTTCTGTTATCTTTTACAGATAATTTTCATATACATAATCTATATAATTGATGAATTTTGTCATCATCATGAAGTAATCAGTCTTACGATTGGTTTGATGAAACCCTCCACCCCTGTCTATTATCCGCCAAACGTTTAATTCCTACATATCTACTACATCCCTTGTCTTGTACGATTCGCTTCATATAACTTGCTCTAGGTCTACCTTTACCAGTTTTACTATTCATTTTCCCTTCCAATATTGTTTTCAATAAACTCTCATGCCGTAATGTGTGTCCTATAAGATTGCTTCTCCTTTTCACGATGTGTTTCAAAAGATTTCTTTCTTCATTTATCTGCTCGGGTACTTCTTCATTCTTGACTTTGTCTATCCATTTTATTCTGAGCATCCTCCTATAACACCACATGTCAAAAGCTTCAAGTCTTCGTTGATCAGTTTTCCCCATTGTCCAAGTTTCGCAACCATATAATGCTGTGCTCCAAACATAACTTTTCAAGAATTTCTTCCTTACTTCCAAGCTTATATTTTTTGAGCATAATAACTGTTTCTTTTGGTAAAAAGCCTGTTTCCCTTGTGCTATTCTTGCTCTTATATCTCTTTCGCTTTTGCCGTTTTCTGTAATTATGCTTCCTAGATATTTGAATTCTTTCACCTGTTCAATTGTCTCGGTATCTATTCTGATTTTCGTTCTTCTAGCTGTTTTCGCTGCTGTACACATCATGAATTTTGTTTTGTCTTTATTTATATTCATACAATAGTTTTCCAATAATATTGTTCTCATAGTGTTGAGAATATTTTCTAACTCAGTACTACTCGTGGCAAGTATAGCTATGTCATCCGCGAATCTCAACATACTTATATTTTCTCCCTGAATCTGTAATTGCGATTGAATTTCCTCCTTCACTTCGTTCATTGCTTCTTCTATATATAAATTGAAAATCAGTGGCGATAATGAGCATCCTTGTCTCACCCCTCTTCTTATTTGTGCTTCCCCTTCCTAACCCTCTATGTCTATTATTGCACTTTGATTCTTATATAATTCGTATATTATTCTTCCATCTTTATAATTTATTCCCACCTTCTTCAGGATCACAAACATCTCCTCCCAGTCCACATTATCGAAAGCCTTTTGTATATCTACAAAACCTATGTACACAGATTTCTCCAGCGCTATCCTTTTCTCTATTACTGCCCTAAGTGCTGAAATTGCTTCTCGCGTTCCCCTATTTTTTCTAAAACCAAACTGATCTTCTGCCGGTCTACTCTCTATTTTATTTCCCATCCTCCTGTATATAATTTTGGTCAGTATCTTCGAAGCATGTGAAGTTGAACTGATCGTTCTGTAGTTCTCGCATTTGTCTGCCCCTTGTTTTTTCGGGATAGCGACAATTTTATTCTTTTGGAAATCTTCCGGTACTTCGCCTTTTTCGTACATATCTCTAATCAATTCAAACAGTGCGTCACGAGTTCCTTCACTGGAGGCTTTTATAAGGTCCGCACTTATGCCATCTATGCCTGGCGCTTTATTATTTTTCAATTCTTTCAAAGCCTTGTCGAATTCTGATCTCAATATCGAATCTCCCAATTCTTCCTCATCTACATCCTCCTCCTACTCTAAAAGTGCTGTATCATCGTTTCCTCTATACAAGTCTTCCAAATGATTGATCCACTGTTCTATTTTCTCTTCCGTTTTTATCAATTGTCGTCCTAGAGAGTTTCTAATCTTATTGCTTCTAGATTTCATTTGTCCGAAAAATCTTTCAATAATCCTATATGCTTCATCTATTTTTCCTAAATGCAATCTTATTTCTATTTCCTGACATTTCTCTTCTAACCACTGTTCTTTTGCTTTCCTTGATTCTCTTATTATTTTATTTCTCAATGATTTGTATCGTTGCTGGCCTCCTTGGCTATCATTATTCTTGTATTTTCTTCTTTCATTTATCAATTCTGAAATTTCTCCCGTTATCCATGGGTTTTTAGGTTCTACTCCATTATTCTTCAAAATCTTATCTGCACATTCTCTTATATTCCCCTTCAACTTTGTCCATCTCCTCTCTATTCCCAAGTCTTTCTCTTTTTGATCTCCCAATTTTTCATCCAACATTTTCTCGAATGCCTCATGTGTTTGTTTTTGCTTGAGGTTCTTCAAATTCCATCTTTTCTGCATTTTCTTATCTTCTTTAGAGATTTGAATTTCAGAGAACATTTCATCATCAACATATTATGATCACTATTTATATCTGCACTGGGATAAGTTTTACAGTTTTCCACTTGGTTTTTAAATCTTTGTTTCACTAATATGTCATCAATTTGGTATCTTGCTGTATCTCCTGGCATTTTCCAAGTGTAGATTCTTCTTGGATGATTTTCAAATAAAGTGTTTGTGATAACCATCTTATGATTTTCACAAAATTCGACTAAACGTTGTCCTCCATCGTTCCTCCTCCCTAACGCAAAATCTCCTATTATGTTGTCCTCTTTCCCTTGTCCTACTACCGCATTCCAATCCCCCATCACTATCAAATTCTCTTCTCCCTCGACATATTCTATCACTTCTTCTATTTCTTCGTACGTTTTTTCAATATGCAGATGTGGGCATGTATACTTGGACTATGACTGTGTCTACCGGTTTTGTTCTGATTCTAACCATCATCACACGTTCATTATGTTGCAAATAATTTTCTATTCTATTTCCTACTCTTTTATGCATTACAATTCCTACACCTGCTTGACCGTTCTTTGATCCTGTATGAATTATCCTATAATCCCCACTCCAGAAATCGCCCTCTTGTGGTCATCTCATTTCGCTAATCCCCATTACGTCTATATTCAACCTATTAATTTCTAATTTCAAATTTTCTAATTTTCCCGCTTGCCTCAGTGATCTAACATTCCACGCTGCGACTCGAAGAATGTTGTTTCGTTTCCCTATCCTATTCTTCGGTTTTCGTTCTTTGCTGATGAAGCTTCCTCGAGCAGCCTCCACCCGGAGATCCGAACGGGAGACTAGTTTACCTCCGGAATATTTTACCCGAGAGAGCGCCATCATGTATTTATTAATTTGTTCGTTTGTTTTTGTTGCATAATATTCCAGGTTAGGATGGATTTTGTATATAAAAAATTATAAAAAACGAGCTGATC
Source organism: Gonatopus flavifemur (assembly GCA_018340375.1). Taxonomy (NCBI): domain Eukaryota; kingdom Metazoa; phylum Arthropoda; class Insecta; order Hymenoptera; family Dryinidae; genus Gonatopus; species Gonatopus flavifemur. The sequence continues at coordinate 47,473,667 of JAFFJZ010000003.1, read as the reverse complement.
CAACAAATCTGATGTTGTTTACGTATTCAGTGCCCTAAAACTACTCCGAATGAGTTCTGAAACTTCAAGTACCAAAATGGTCGTTGCCCAGTGTAATTCATAATATGCCTTGTTTCCATGATTTGAACTGTCAGGATCTTAATCCGCAACAATATCATAATTTCAATGAATATTTCAATGAGTTTTACAGAGAAGAAATATCAGCAAGATAGCGAGATAAAGAATTTTAATCAAAGAAAAAGTGATATCCCGTCTAGTTGATTTCTTCTCCAACATTTTCAGATGGTGAGAACAAAAAACAATCTCCAATCAACTCGGGGATTCGGAATTACCTACCTCTCCGATTGTTCATACCTTGCCTGCTATTGTACGTTTCATTCCTCTCTTTTTTCTCCCGATCTTATATTTTAGGAAGAATAATGAATTAAAAATACACGAGGATGACGGCGAATACGAATGAGAGAAACTGTACAGTTACCGTGCAAAGTGTCCCAATTTTCGAAAGATCAAATTTTATTTCAATTGCATGCGATTTATCAATTGATAATAATATTATTACATTCCGTTTGATTACACTTGTTGTCTTGATATCGAAACGAGCGGAATTGAATGAAGGAATTGAACATTTTTGAGTTCCAAGATCATGGATTTAAATTGGATAAAAATTGTTTTTTCAAAGGATGGAATTGATTTGATGTAATGGATCGTGTGAAAGTACGAAAATACTGGCAATGGGAATTCAATAACTGACGCTAATTTGATAAGAGTACAATCTTCTGTCCGTAGCATCTTCATTATTGCCTGATCTTCACCCCCTCAGAGGTATAAGAATGGGGGAGAAATGGCTGAAGATAATGTAAAGTTATCATGTTGAAGACGATATTGCGTCGTAATATGATTTCAACGGAGAGTGATAATAATAAAAACGGGAAGAGAATTTTTCGTTTCGAATTGAAGATGCAGAGATTGTTTCAATCATTGATATCCATAGTTTCTTTATTTTCTGGTTGGTTAGATTTAAATTTTGGTCAATTGGGAGCAAAATTCGCTGTATGCCCTGGTGGGAAAAATGATAGAAACTGATTGAAAGGGTCGAAAACCGCATAAAAAATGATCCAGAGTCTAGGCAGATAAAAATTGACGCATGCAAGGAATTCCGGAATTCGCATTTGGTCTCAGATTTTCCCTCGGAACCACCTTGATTCCACCCTGCTCAATAAACCGTATATCTTTCCATCACGGACCAAAAGGATTTTTGCTCGGGAACGCTCAGGTTTCTGCTGGGAGGGAATTTGAGTGACCCTAGATTCATTCAAAACGAAGCATTCAGAACGAAGTTGAATTTTTGTGTATGAGAATGTTTGAAACAAATAGGGATCGGCTTCTACCCTCTCGATCTCCCATCTTCTTCCCCCCCTCCCCCCACATACTCAGCACACTACAGAAAATTGTTTTGTCAGTCCTAGGTAGGGTTCAGTATGGCGCAACCCAAGTAGAAATTACGCCTAGTCAATGGCTAGTGCCTCGTGAGTTTTTCTATACTCCTGACGAGGGCCTTTTGAGGAAAACTCACCAGGTACTTATTCGTAATGTAACGCTGTGTGTTATGAGGCACTTGCTAGTGGAATTCACAAGGTACTGGTCAGTTACTATTTAGTTACTCTCTAAATACTAGTCAATTACCAACAAGTTTTTGACAGCAATTATATGCCAAAAAAATTGTGAAGTTATAATGATACATCAACAATGATTATCCAGTAAAATATGCATGCTTTGGCCCAAAATGTTTTTGAAAATAAAAAATTGAATTCTGAGCAAAAATCATGTTTCAGAGAAGACACTTGCAGATTACCATCAACGTTCACTTCGTGCTCAATGCGATGGAGAGAATATTGGAAACCTCGGAGAGAATCGAACCTACCTAAACCAATTCCTACCTAATGTTGCGCGATCTACTATCCTAGCGTCCTAACGACCTAAGCTAAACCAGTACCTACGCGAATAGAAAAGATCAATTGAAGTGACGTGTTTATCCGATTCAATCATCTGTCGGTTGAATACAATAATCTATGAGCCTGTGTGAAAATTGCAGTTCGTTTGACAGATGTGAGGTTAAATTTATGTGATCAAAAAATGGATGAATTATTTTTGTGAAATGTGTGGTGGTTATTTCTTGAATAATGTGTATCAAAAAATCTGTTAGTAAGTGCAAAATGAATTAGTAAATCAGTCATAGCTGTTGTAACATGTCAAAAAATCGTAATTTGTTGATGCAGTGAAAATGAATTTTCTTCAAATACTTACATCAGTACTTCTAGGCAAAAACTCAGAGATCATATTAATTTTGTAATAAATATGAGTCATGAAGAACTCATTTGATCAAAAATATGTCAAAAGAATGTTCAAAATGAATTGCAAAAAATTTGGATTATTCACTTGCAGCTCGACGGATGGTTTTACTTTTCAAATTGAAGAGTACTCTTCATGTTGAAATTTTCAAATTTGAGGAAAAAGCCTTATTTTCTGAGTTGAATTGGTTGTTAGGGTGATGATAAACTTGTGGGAAGAGTTTGAAAGTCAGGTGGAATCTATATTGATCAGGAAAGTCCAAATCGTGTGGCAAAAGTTAGAAAATCTGTCAACTTAGCTCACGGCACGTGGGTATTCTATCAGCTTTTCTTCACTAAACGAAATCTAGGCAGGAGAAATGTATCAACATTTAGTAAAATCAAGTTGGTACAGAGTAAGAGAGGACAGATATATTCATTGAATTTTATTGGTTATTATAAAAATGTTGATAAATACGTAAAGGGTATGTATGACTCAATTTATCGTCTCTCCATATTTTTGGTCAATGATTTTGTATTGTGTGCATTTTTGTATCTTTTCACTAGTAGGTTGAGGAAACATGTGTATTGAACCTGTTTCATAAATATAATAACATTCATTTGTAGGAACATGATACAACATTATTGGAACAAAAATATTAAAAGACGACACAGTGGATCTTCTATAGCCATTCCTTATTCATCAACATTTTTATAATGACCAATAAAATTCAATGAATATATCTGTCCTCTCTTACTCTGTACCAACTTGATTTTACTAAATTTTGATACATTTCTCCTGCCTAGATTTCGTTTAGTGAAGAAAAGCTGATAGAATATCCATGTGCCGTGAGCTAAGTTGACAGATTTTCTAACTTTTGCCACACGATTTGGACTTTCCTGATCAATATAGATTCCACCCAACTTTCAAACTCTTCCTACAAGTTTATCATCATCCTAACAACAAATTCAACTCAGAACATAAGGCTTTTTTCTCAAATTTGAAAATTTCAACTTCAAGAATACTCTTCAATTTGAAGAGTAAAATCATCCAACGCGCTTCAAGTAAATAATTCAAGCTTTTTGAAATTCATTCTAAACATTCGCTTGAAATATTTTTGATCAAATGAGTTCTTCGTGACTCATCCCGTACAGCACAACCACCGATCCTCCACCTAGGACTTCGGTGGACTGGAGGTGGAGAATTGGTGGAGAAATGGGAGCCGTGGAAATAAGGGAGAAATAAGGGAGAGTCTCCGTTGAGGCAACGGAGAGGCGACGGAGAAATGTCCGCCCCCTGTATTTTCAATATAATTCTTATTGGTGCATTTACGTAACCAAATCTGAATGTATGAATTCACGGATTTAAGTTTTACTGGAAATACAGGGGGCGGACATTTCTCCGTCGCCTCTCCGTTGCCTCAACGGAGACTCTCCCTTATTTCTCCCTTATTTCCACGGCTCCCATTTCTCCACCAATTCTCCACCTCCAGTCCACCGAAGTCCTAGGTAGAGGATCGGTGGTTGTGCTGTACGGGATATTATTACCAAAATTAATGTGAGTTTTTTGAGAAATGTGAGTTTTGAGAAATTTAATGTGAGTTTTTTTTCCGAGGAATATTGATGTAAATCAATATTGATATTGATTGATATTGATTGATATTGATATTGTTGTTGTTGATATTGTCGTGTATTTGAATAGAATTCATTTTCACCACATCAGCAAATTACGATTTTTTGACATGTTACAACAGCTATGACTGATTTACAAATTCATTTTGCACTTACTAACAGATTTTTTGATACACATTATTCAAGAAATAACCACCACACATTTCACAAAAATAATTCATCCATTTTTTGATCACATAAATTTAACCCCACATCTGTCAACCGAACTGCAATTTTCACACAGGCTCATAGATTACACTGCCATCTTCTGGCAAATAAATTTTGAAAGGGCCTCAATGATTTTTGACGAGGCTTACAAGTGTAGTAACAGTCTAGATATACTTAAAAAAAAATCCTCCATAGTTTGTTGAGAGTTTCACTTGTCTAATATATATTGTAAGTAACCGGTGAGTAACTTGCTAGTTTATCTCAACTAGAAGTTCCCTATGAAATCCCTACAGGGGCCTCATATTGACTAGACAATGCCTTGTCAGATTTCTACTTGGGAAGGTTAATGTACAGGGCTGAACAATTCACGTAGAAATAAGGGTATTTGAAAATACACGAAAAAGTGGAGATTATTAATATTTAGGGAAAAATATTCGTAATTCGTAGTAAATTCACAATAATGGTTTCATTGTGAGAAATGATAATCAGCCTATCAACTTTCAATGTTTTCGCTACGAATTTTTAATAAACTCATTATAAAGATTCTTCGGCAATACTCTTTTTTGCTTACAATTATGGATAATCACTTGCATGACCTGAAAAAATATTTGGAATAAACGGGAATATTTGAGTTTTGTGTTTTGTCTTATTAGTTTTTCATTATTCAGGTTCGTTAGAGTTTCAAGATCCTAAATTCTGGTATTATTCAAATCTAACATTCCAATAAAGCATGTGATGTGCTGGTGATATCAAATTCTTTGAAATCAAATCTTTCTTTATACACTGTCAAAAAATCCTTCTGAAAATTCAACTGAATTTCGAAGTGTATATTCTGAAAATTCAACTGAATTTCGAAGCGTATATTCTGAAAATTTAGTTATGTTTTTTATTAATAATCAGCAAAATTGATCTGAAAATTCAGAAAAATCATTCAGTCACATTTTCTGAATGTTCGGAAGGGATTTTTTTTACAGTGTAGAAAAATATCGAAGTTTTTTTCTTTTCAACACTTCAAACACTCAGTTGATTCTCTGATAATTTCCCCAAGAGAACACGAGGCGAATAGATCAATTTTAGGTTGAGTTTAGATAAGTTTATATTCAATGAACGTTCTATAAACCTTCAAATCTTCATAGCTTCATTTCAGATTTAATAAACACTCGTTGAACGTTCTTATTTTCTTGGGGTTCTAAACATCATGAAAAAGGCATCCAAAAGATCTTCAAAACTAACTATTTCGGGAATCTTTTATATCTTTTAGAGATATCCATCTCTAGCTCTGAAATATTCCCTGGTTGGATTTTGGTAGAATATTTAATACAGTATGCATTTTTCAATTTTCTTGCGCTACATGAAGTTTTCAATACATGAAAAACATGGCCGCAGGTCAAACCATTCATCGTGGAATAACTTTTTCTTTTGAACACTGGTTTTACAATCGTGAATTTGAATCAATAGTATTGAATTGGCACCTACTGTTATTCTTATTGCATATTTGTCTACAAATTCTGAAAACGCCCAATGCGATGAGTAGAACTGAATGACCAGTTACTGTTATTTATTCATCATACGAAGTAACGAAAGACTTTTTGGAAGCGACAATTTACTGGTACATACACATAACTCTTGATCAATTGTCAAATAAAATCAACATGCGTATCGTCGCTCAGCGTAGCAAATTTCAATTCAGATATAAATCCATGCTTTGAGCGACGATGTATATAACGATTGTATTCGACAATCGATGCGAAGTTGTATGCATAGTTTGACAAATTTTCGTTTTTCATGAGTTTCAACCTCACAGAAAAAAGCCGTATTCGAAAATGATTCTATACACTCGGTGTAAAATTTTGACACAGATTATGGATGAGATGTATGAAAATCGTACAATATTATTCTTTCATGTGGAAAGAGTGATCCCAAAAATCGCTCGGTTTACAGACTTCGAATTTGGAAGAGGCAATGCTCATGGACGTTGATATGTATTTACAAAATATACATCAAATTTCTATAACCGGATAAAAAATGACCACTAGGGCTCTAGTATTCATTTCACGTTCTGCCAATCCTTCTTCCAACATAGAACCAAAACTGGCGGAATAGTGAATCAAATCTGGATCTTAACTGTTGCCAATGATTGGCGCAATGCGAATCTATTTTGACTAATCTGCACTGTAAAAAATAATCGGAATTCTCCTATACGCAACAATCGGAAAATTCCGACCGTGGGATAGGAAATCAATTTCCTATACATGCATATGAAATTTCCCATAAATTGAACTGGAAATTCCAAACTTTAGCAGATTTTCACTATCATTTTCCAGTTGAAACAGTATTTGAAAATCTCGAAAATACCGCTATCATGCAGATATCTTTCGTTTTTATCATTCGATTGTTATGAAATTGTTACCACAGTTTCATGTGCTGTCGATAGTGGGCCCATATCAGTTTCATCCTGATCGTTACAGAAAAAAAACGGGACAGGGAAAGGAAACATGTTATCGATCTTTGATTTTGCGATCGGGTGTATATCTTCGCTTCTTGTTATTCGATTGGCATGAAGTTGCTACCACGTTTTAGTTGTGATTTGATAGTGTGCCCACATGAGTTTCATCCCAATCGGTTGAAAACTGTATTTTAAAGTTAAATCGTGTGTAACACTTCTTGTTATTGATAATGGTTAGTTTTTTACCTCACTTCAATAAACAAAAATCAAAACAAATTGTGGTTGGCAATTGTTAAATTTTGTTCGGTGAAGATTTATCTTCAAAACCTGTTTCATATAGGGTGTCCCAGAAAACACTTTCCTTGTTTGTGTCCCTTACAGTATAATTACCGATCCTCTACCCAGGACTTCGGTAGATTAGGTGGTTTGGTGGAGAGTCTGTGGAAAAATGGGAACCGTGGAAATAAGAAATAAAGGAGAGTCTTCGTGGAGGCAACGGAGAGGCAGCGTGGATTTGTCCGTCTTCTGTATTTTCAGAAGAAGACACTATAATACCATTTTGTACATAATTTTCTTAACGAAAATGCCTTATTGTAATATTGAGACTTCTGTGCTAGAAGATTCTATCCAAAAAACTTGTATTTTTAAAAGTTTCATCACCATTGGTTGATTAGGAACGAGGAAGCCATGTGCCAATTGGCAGAGTTTTTTTGCAGTGTGCAGTGAGTCAATGATTGATAATAGCTTGTCCCAAGTTTGGACAAATGCGCAGTCAATTGTGGGTTGACCAAATCGATTCATTAGTTATCAATAATGGTGCAGTATTTTCATATGTGTCGGTTAACATTGATTCTACATAGATGACCAAGGCTGATTCGACAATCAGCCTTGCGCCAAGCTTTTCTCTTCACTGTAAGAAATTTTTATGGGAAACTTCACATAAATGTTTGGAACTAATGACCGCCCAGACAACATTGAGTGTCCTGTGGACGTTTTAGAAACATGACCTTAGTTTTGCGCGCTTCGTCTCCGTGGAGTAGGTTTAAATACGTTCAGAGAACGTTCATTTTTGATGCACCTGAATACGTTCCCAGTACGTCTTTTTCATCTACCACGGGACGTTCTCGTTACGTTTCCCAAACGTACTTTCATGAAAACTAACCTATACAAACATACGCGTAGTATCACAGAACGTCATTGACATCTTCATTGAACACGTCCCCAGGACGTCGCATGGTGGACATAAATTGAACATCACAGAACATTTGTATGTCCTTGGGACGTACATGCGACGTTTTTAGAACGTCCTGGGATTTTATTTGGACGTTGTCTGTGAGAGCAAGTACGTTTTATGAACGTTCAGAAAACCTCCCGATGCTATCCGGGCGCAAACATACGTTAGAAATTTTTCGTATTTTACCAGGAATTTACGGAAAAGTGATATTGAGAATCGCATAGAGTTTGGAATTTCTAGTTCAATTTATGGGAAATTTCATATACATGTACCGGAAATTGACCGGAATTTTCCGGATGTTGCGTACAGAAAAATTCCGATAATTTTTTAGTGTATTGTCAGCATTGGCGAGAGTAAGAAATTTTGATATGGACACATTTTTATACACGGAGAAAAATAATGTAGTAAAATAGTATTATTTTGTCGAATGTCGTCACAAGTTGGTGGCGGTCTCAAAGGGTTTTTCACAGAATGTAGTAAAAATGATTGAAGTTGTAATATTTGATTGTACATTTAAGGGGTACTTCTCGACGGATGAAACACATAGGGTCCCAATCCACTAGAAAATGTTGTAATTTTTATTCCCTAGCATGTATTTACAATGGGTCCCACACTGGGCCAAAGCGGGGCCAAAATGGATACACACTGCGGTTGTATCATTTTTTTCGGTGTAAAATTCAATATATTCATTCAACATCCGTAATTTGTTGGGAATCAATTATTGGAACTACATTAGAATATTTCTTTTGTTTAACTATTTTGAATTCCATCTCTCTTATATTGGCAACACTTATTCAGCGTAATTCATTTTCATATGTTTCACCAGTTGTCGCTGCGCTCAATCGCTTGTTGTACTCGGTTACTGTCGCGTCACAATCGTCATAACTATGTAACTTTATCTTCATATTAAAAAGTGTATCGAACAAGGCATCAGTTAACCGCATTATTAGATACTCATTCCTACATAATTGAAACATACAAATAATGAATTTGCTATTAACTAAGGAAATTTCTCATACCGCACATCCGGATATGGCATTCATCGAATATCCTGAATATTCAATGGGTATCCAATGGATATCTGTGTGCTTTATGGGATAATTTTAATTTGAATTTGAGTTTTCTCAATTCAAAACGATTTCTTTGTAACAAGAACAATCTCTGAGGCGAAAATCCACTCAATGTGATTCTATATAAGACTTGTATTAAGTTTCAATTGATATTTCATAACAGTTTTATATACAATCACATTGAGTGAATTTTCGACTCAGCCCTTTTGACAAAACAATTAGGGTTAGTCAAGACGATTTCCCTGTCTGTGAGGTGATTCTCTTTGCTTTGTAGAACCCCAATAAACACACACACGTTATTCCAACGTTGAAAGAACGTTAAACTGTCAAACGGACGTCAGTCGTTGATTTCATAACGTTGATTTTTAGTTGAAATTTGATAGGGAAATAAACGACCAGGAATTACGTATTGATGACGTGTAATTTAAACTAACATTCAAAAACAACCATCAAACGACGTCCTCAAAAAACGTGTTTTGAACGGGTTTGAAGCACGCGTTTAAAATGTGTTTATAACACCTTGTGTTTGAACTACAATTGAAAATATTCTGCTAAAAATGTCGAACGAACCCGAACAATGGTTAAAATTTCAACAAAGAGCAAGATAGTAAATAGTGTGGCATACTTTCCAAATTCTGTCATACTCAGAAATACTATTCTTCTCGATATTGAATGAGAAGTTTTCAAAATAATTTGTTGGATTCAATTCACGTTTTAGAACCATCATTAGGACACGTCAATATTTAACGTCTTTTAAACAATGTTCAAACCGTTGATATGACGTTATTTTATGGTTGAAAAACACGTGATCTGCCACGACATTTTTACGTTGAATCGACACAAGAATATTACTAATTCACAACGTGTGGTCATTGACTGTTTTTGACGTTTTTGAAACGTGCATGTGTTTACTGGGAATTCTTATAGATTTGTATAAAATACTGATAAAAATTCGGTATAATTTGTATGAAAAAGAATCGAATGTTTTAAGAATCCCTGTCACTGCTGTGGATGAATCTCAATAGTTCATATTAGTTGAAATAAATGTTCATCGGTCAATACGTGGTTTCTGTTCTGGAACTTACGGTCTTTTATGATTGCATACAAAAATGCAAAGACCTAATGAGAATTTTATAAGATTTAATCAAACTCATTTGCAGAATTTTATAAAAACATATGAAATCAAGCGGTGTGTATTTAGCTCCATGTGGTCTTTGTCGTAGAAATATCTAGAATTTAAAAAAGTTTATCAAATCATTTCAACAAGGTCAGCAAAGGAAACGTGCATACATTCAATTTATCGATTTTAAGAACTTGTAAAAAACTTGAGATACATTTCGTGTTTAAATATTCTTTTTGTTCGAACAACAAATCATTTCATTTTACACTGAGAAATATATTTTCATATTGACACGTATTGTTGCCTCACAATAACATGCTAAAAATAATGAAAAATGCTGCTCGAACTTTAAGAACGCAACAAAAGTGATCAAGTTATCAATCTATTCAGAACGATTGTTCTTCATCGACGCTCAATGTTCTCATACATTTTTCTCAAAGCATAAAAGAATGAAAGAAATGCATTAATACAATATCGAACGGTACTTCTCGAATAGATTTTTTTGTGAAGTGAGAAAAAAAGAAACAAATAAGACACGGGAATCGTATAGTTACGTTCAATTTACGTGAAATTCAGAATACGTACCAACAATAGTAGCAGCAGCATCTGAGGTATCCGCGATAGCGCCCAACGTTCGGCCTAATTCACGGCTTTTGTAACGATAGTTCTATTTTATACGCTTGGAATTTCTACTCTGTGTAGATACAGAAATAAAGATAGAGAGTGAAAGAAAGAAGAGAGGAATGAGGTGGTGGTAGTGGGTATACCCAAAGAACACGGAGAGGTTTGGAGGAAGAGAGGAAAGGAGAGAGGGGATTCGTAATATAGAGGGCCGCTCTACGGCCCCGTTGGGAGGAATTCCGGGGTACGTTTTAAATTGCTGCATCCCCAACCTCCTTGTTTATGTATGCTCCGTGTTTCTTATTCTTGTGCGGCAGCGAGGAGAGCGCGCACTCCCTAACTTTATGTGCACAGTGCCGGCATAAGTATGCAATCTATGTGGCCCCCGTATGTGTCTGCACCCTCGCACATGTATACGTGAAAAAGCGAATACGTCTGTATGTACGTATGTATATAGATGTATACAGTACAGTTCACGTTTATATATATATATATATCTTCATACTTCGGTGCGCACGTGTATTTGTTTATCTCGAGAAAACATGGCTGGTAGAATCGGCCACGTACATGTATGTACTGGTGTATTGTATGGCGAAACGCGGTCCTATGTTTCCTTCGTGTTCACATTCCCGTTCCCGTTTCAGTAACTCCACACGACCTACCATTTTCCTCCCATGGATTCTTCTCGAGGTTCTACATAGTCAAACTCACCTTTCTCTCTCCGCCTTTTCTCATCCTCTCCTTTCACGCCACCCCTTGGCATTTCTCTCCATTCGAATTGCTGTTATCTACCTTACGTTTTTGTAGATTTAATCGGTCCGATTTTATTATTACACTTCCTTGGGTTTTAAATTGAAGCAGTGTTTGTTTTATTATCCCATTACGTTTAAACTACTTTGAATCATGAGATCAATAAAAATCAACGTGGCGGATTATGTCTCATCGGATTTTAAATCCCGAATCAATCTTACAGGGGGTTTAGTTTGAGTGAAATAATATCATTCAACGAGCATTCGATAAAGAGTTGATCAATTGCACATTGCTAAGCACCGAATTACAGCTTTCCACGTGGAATTTCATAAGAAGGAATATTTTTATCACTCCTTATACGACAGTTTCAAAAATTCAGTCTCATAACCGTTCAACCTTTTTTATATTATAAAATATGGGATCTTTTCACAGTCGAAGAGGGAACCCAAGCAGGTGGAATGCTACTTTCCGCTTACCACTTTTGGGACTTTACGCGCCGCGATGTTCTTGACTGGTGATTACAAAGAACAGTCTTTCTTCGTTATAAATTAGTTCTTTGGTATTTTATGACTTTAGTCGACAATATAGACGTGGATTTCTTTTTCGTTCACTCAATTTTCACTCTTCAAAGATCCAAATAGTTTTCTACATCAGGGAATTGGGGGTTAAAACGCATTGAGTGGGTGTTTAATCATTAATTCTTCCGATCAATTATCTAAACTTCAAAAACCATGTTATGGAATGAATGAGAAAGGAATATATTTATTTTCTTCAGCACAAATTTCATTTCTATCAAATTTTACAGTAAGATATGATTCTTGCACTAGGATACATCCTCCATTGTGCGAAACACGATAGTAAAACAGGGACATTTAAGACACCGCGAGACCCATTTTATGCATGAATATAATATCCAATTTCGATATTGTTATGTACGAAATACGTAAATGTAAAATTACACGATAACCTCGTATCACAGTCCCAAAGCAGCAGGAATTTCCCAAAAGCACGATAATACCCATTATATGCAGATCCGCGTAACGTCGACAATACGCGAATAAGTCAAATAGCGTTAACAATGGGGGTATTTCAAGTTGCTTCACTGTTATGAAGCAGGGCGATTGGGTGTTTGAACGGCGGTGTCGCCTCGGGGCTGCTATGTTTGCAGACATATAAGGGAGTCTAGCCAAGCTCCTTCTCTACTACTACCGCTGCTGCCACTACGGCTACTACTATCAAGAGAGGAAGAGAGTGAGACAGGGGTCGCGAAAGGTGAACAGGGGGAGGTGGGTGCAAAGGCTGCCAGGGTCTCTCTGGAGCGGGTCGGGGAAGTTCAATTGGTGGCGGCAATCCTAGTAATGTACCCGTGGGGCTGTGTCAAAGTGCCTTCTGAAGAGAACGACGTTGCATTCAGCATTCTAAAACTTCATTCTTAATACGAGAAAGAAGGTGGATGCAGGAAAAAAGAATGGGAAAGGAAGAAAGAACTTTCGACATATATGAGAAAAAGAAGCGTTTGCACAGGAAAATCAAGTATTCCATTCACCCAAGAAAATCCCTACGCATGACCGTCATTTTTTATATCCCTCGTTAAGGGAAACGGTGGCATCTATTGAATTACTTATTTATATATTGAGCATATAAGATTGGATTCCGCGTATGAACATATGCATTTGTTATGAACGCGATACGAAAGGGGCAAACATTTCAAAACGTTGAGAGAACTTTCAATTGTCGGTGTAAGAGAATTGTGAAGTTCGAGAAGTGTTCGTCCAGTTCAAAATTTACCATTTTTTCTTTTTGTCCCCTCGAAAATTTGTTCAACAAAACTTCATACCTGTACTTTGATCAGATTGATAAATATGACAGATACTTAAAATCGATACTAGCTAACAATTTCGAGAATGCAAAACTAATAAAAACAGAGATCTAATCCAAGAGTATTCATCTACCAACAAAAGAAGTGATCATCGCTAATTGAATAGGGGCCTAATATATTCATCTTTCTCCACCAATCATGAGAAAAACGATTTTTAAGTGATGAGACAATCCTCGGATGTTCGATGTCATATTCATACTAGAAAAAAAAACTAGGATAAGTGAAAAGTTCAGTCAATTCGGATGAGAATTTTTGCTGAATAAGCAATATGATCTTTTGCAGTCACAGACAATTGTTTTTTCACATGATTAGTTATCAAAATATATTTATTGTAATTCATACTTAATTCAAACATTCGAGACGTTAAATGAGAATAATTGTGATATAACATTGTACGTCTATGAATTCGATATTATAATGAGAGTCCGATCTACAGGACGACGGTGTTCGTTTGACAATCTCGATATGTACATGCAACAAGCACAGAACACGAGATAGTTCAACGTGTAGGTTAGACCAATAGACTTAACATGGTAAACACGGGTATGTACGCACGTGTAAAAGGCACACAGATACCTATAGTAATTTAACGTAACGTTGAAACTGGAAACAGGGGGATAATTGGGGCCTTGAGTCAACCTCCTATGCTCTCGGGCCCGCTTTGCAATCACTGAACGTCGCTACGTGAATTGTGTTGTTCATCGCATCAATCGTATATGCATTCGAAACTTCCGTGTCAGGACTTCATCGTGTGTGATCATCGGATTGTTGTCTACCTTTCGATAAAATGAATGTTCATTTTTTAGTATTTCCAACCAATTATTTGCTTTGGAGGAGAGAGAGAGAGTTCATGGGAAGATCAGGCACGTATCCATGGGGGGGGGGGGGGTGCTGAGGTGCTGCAGCACCCTCCGAAATTTTAGAAATCAAAATCTCTTATTCTTCCAGTTTGATTTTCGTGATTGGTCAAATGGTATATACTGTAAGAAAAATCTACGGAAAACTTCCAGTACTGTATTGGGAGCAATTTACCTGTACATTTGTGCAGGAAAATTATGTTCGAATCATGAAAAATCCAGCACACGTATTGAAAAATTGCTGTATTTATACTGGAAAATTGAAGTGAAAAACGTAAAATTCTATGTAAAATACAGAAAAATTCCGCTACAACAGAAGTTTTCCTGTACGTGAACTGAAAAATTCATTATGGACAGAAATTTTCCAGTTCCATGGTACCGGCAAATTCCATTTTTTTAACAGCGTATCTAATTCAATAATTGAGACACTGAGAACAAAAATCACACAAACAAAAATCGGTGATTATCCAAGCGGCGATCAAACATTTTGGGATAAAGAAATATACATACAAATGGAAGAAGTATTTCTCTCTCGCTGTGGGAAGAGTTATATCCATATCATATCAAATGTCACATTAGCATTGGCAGAATATTACATTTCAAATATGCAATATTTTAGAAATTATTTGAAGAATATTCACTGTAAAAAAAATTTGTTGAATTCCAAACAAAAGTTTGTGAATTTTCAAAAATCTTCGTGGAATCACAAAATTTTTTGAATGTTTACGAACTTTTGTTTGGTAATTTACAAAAAAAGTTGGTGTAAAAAACTGCCAAACTTCTTTGGCAGTTTAGGAAGTATATTTTTTACAGTGTTGTCAAAATGTATCCAGGACCTCTCATGTTGCTATCTTTTTAACATTTTGGAGACATTCTGAAGTATCACTGAGATTATTGTGGTAACATTCCAGAGATATTCTGAAATATTGCTTAGATCAACTCAACGATATCCTATAAGGAAAACGAATCCAGGGTGCATATAAGGAGAGTCGTGCCAAACATGGCAAGCTTTCTGATTGGCTACGCCATAGATGATCCAATTTCCGGAAGAGAGAGATCGACAACACACAAATAAGTGAGATGGGTACATGAACAAAACAAACCCTGTAACCTCACAAAATTTGACGTTTCAATAAGTTCAATGAGCACACATAAAGTTTATAATGTGGAGATGCATTTGACGACTATTGAAGACTCTCATATTCTTATGTTCTCTAAATTCATTCTCATTATTCCTTTGGAAACATTTGCATGTTTCCTATCTATTCATTGATCTATGAATTATTTATTATATCATACTCCAAAGTAGTGAAATGTGCATACTTCAATTATGTCAATTATTTTTTCAACTTTTCACTCTTGTGATTGAGTAGATCACTTTGTCATTTTCAAATGATTTATATACCAAGATTCTTGAATGAAAACAATTCGAAATTGTCCTTGATTTGAATTGACATACAACGCGCGGGTTGTTGGACCTTCAATAGCGGTTTCCGCATGTTTGGCACCACTCTCTTTATACGAACTTTGGGCAAATGTAAACGTGGGGAACGGAGGACCCCGTAGATCTTGTATACGCTTTCTGCGCATCCGTTCTTACGTTGGTAGAGTATTGTAAGCCCTGAAGTGCATAAGCCCTAAAACCATATGTCCGAATTTCAGATGCCCGAATGTCCATAAGCCCGAAGTTGCATAACCCCGAATAAAAAATTCATCATCATGAAGTCATCAGTCTTACAACTGGTTTGATGAAATCCTCCATCTAATCTAGGTCTACCGTTTCGAGTTTACCATTCATTTTTCCTTCCAATATTGTTTTCAATAAGCTATCATGCCTTAATGTGTGTCCTATCAGATTACTTCTTCTTTTCACGACATGTCTCAAAAGACTTCTTTTTTCATTTACCTTCTCAAGTACTTCTTCATTTTTTACTTTCTCCATCCACTTTATTTTAAGCATCCTTCTATACTACCATATTTCAAAAGCTTCAAGTCTTCGTTGGTCCGTTTTTCCAATTGTCCAAGTTTCGCAACCGTAAACAGCAACAGTAAATTTTTTCCGTGTACGGTACTACTAACACCTCGTCAATTGAATACGGTCCCATTTCCGTGATATTCGGATGATACGAACATACGAAAGGCATGATTTCGAAATGTTGCTAAAAACTGCGGATCGTAAAAAAAAATTTCTACATTTTTGAATCAATTGAGATGAAACTTATATGGGACCATTATGTGACCATGGCTGAAGCGTGATATAAATTTCATAGCAATCGGATGATAGGGAGCGGAGATATGCGCGGTTGCAAAATCACGATCTTTCAAACAGTATTCCGGAATGTTTCTGAAACGCGTGATCTGATCTGTCTGAAAATCAATAGGTGTCAAGTTCTCGATGAGACGAACAAATTGCGAAAACATTCGTTCGAATCGGTGCATCCTATGTAAAATTATCGTTGGTGAGCATTTCATAACGATCGGATGATAGGAATGAAATTTCAAATTTCGTTTGGAAGCCTACTGCTTACCATTTTCTTCCCTCATTTCCGATTTGCCTGAAGTTTATATCATACAACTATCACCTTGTGAGCTCAATATACTCAGAGTTCCATGGCATTCGGATAATATGGACATAGGGAAGGCATACTTTAAAAAATAATGCAGATCGCAAACAAAAACTTCCTAGAGTTTTCAACCGATTGGGATGAAACTTATATGGGACCACTATCAGGTTATAACTAGAGCGTGGTTCAAATTTCATTAAAATCGGATAATAAAAAGCGGAGATATGTGTGATCGCAAAATCACAATTTCTGATAACATTTTTCTTCACTCCTCCTATTCTACTGTAAAGATCAAGTTGAAATTCATATGGGACTACTACTGACATCGAATGTAACCGTGGTAAAAGTTTCGTGATGATCGAACAACAGGAACGGAAGTTATCCGTGATCGCAATTCTAGAGGGGAGGGGGGTTACATCTACACATCCATCCATTCAGACAGACAGACACGGAACCAAAAATTTTCCTCGAGTCTCGAGGAACATTTTGGTCTAAGACATTTTGAGTTTGGAGATAAAAAAATGTTCGGCCCCTCGAAACGATCACAAAGCTTCCCTCTAACGAGAAAGCAAAAATGTTGAACTTAGGCTTTTTTTGGGCTGTCACAGTAGAGGGTCCCCTTAAAAATCTCCTTTTGTCTCTTTTTGTTTCCCGATATTTCATAGTTAGGAGGAAATATAATGCCCCTGCGACGATCTTTATTTAGATGTCGACGGACAGTTGCCCTAGTAAAAATGAATCATATAAGAACATACATAAAGCATATAGAAACCATACATGGTCATATATGACCATATATAATTCATACGCAATCCATATTGAATCCGTGTATGATCATATATGGCCCATACAGAATCCATATATGACCCTTCGATGCAAGACTTTCCCATACATGTGACAAAATTCTGTCACATATGAAATATTTTTCGTATATGGATTTTATATGGATTATATATGAGTCATACATGATCATATATGGATCACATATGGATTAAATATGGATTGTATATGCATTTTCATATATGAATCATATATGAATTTTATATGTATTATGTATGGATTATGTATGGGTCATATATGTTCGTTTTTTACTACACGGAGAAAAATTATAATGTAAATTTAACATCAGTGCATAGATAAAACTTTAAATGTAATTTCTACATTAATTTTGATGAAACTCACATGATACATACATGATCATTGCTTTGGAAGATTGTAAAAATTACGCCAATCCAAAAATATATTTATTATGATATTATTGACCACGAACAATGTAAATTTTCCATTACACTCGACTGAATCTACTTTTCACGAACGTGATGCCATAAGGCATGCTCAACCACATTTCCACTTATTCAATTCTACAGCAATCCAATGTACATTCAACAAGTACAGTTGCTAATGTTACTCATGCTTTTTTGAATGATAATCTGATTTATTTCCCAGGAATTTTATTCTCATTCTCAAATATACAGTTACCGCAATCTGATGTGTATTCAACAATTGCTTCTGCAAAAACTACTCGCCTGTGTTGGTAATACTACTGAGAAGCTTTGTAACACTCCTTTTAGTTCAAAATGATTAAAATCGCGTCACAAAGATGGCGCAAACAGTTTCAACAGTTTTCCGCGAGTATCAGTTTGTTCCTACATTTGATATATATCAAAAACTTGAATCTCCACCCATAGCGTACGGTTAGTGATAATGATAGAATAAGGCGAAATAACATTGTATTGTATCTTATTGTAATATGCAATATGTAAGATGTAAGATAATTCAAGCTGTGTGATTAAAGTTCATTTCACTGCTCAAAACTGCATTTGTATGTTGCAAATTCAACAAAAAACACAACAGCAAGAATTAGTTGGGAAGATACAATTTTTTTTATTTCAATTGTCAGTGAAAATTCATAAAAATGCGGCGCAAATAATGTAAAATTTTAATCACTTAAATTTTATCCCCATCTTTGTGGCTTTTGGAAAATTAACAAAAATTGTTGCAGTTATTATCGTAGTTCTCGCGTATGCATAAAATATATGAATGAGCGATTGAAATTTTATTCAAAAATCCTAACATGTATTTTACATCAGTCTGATGTACAAATTTCATAAGTTTGAAGTAAATATCGCTTGTCATACTGTTTATATTTCATTCATCACGACAATAGAATTTACATTTGATGTATGTGATAGTTATGAGTGCGTATGTTGAAATTATATCAGATTGCGGTAGAATTGCGACGTTTTCAGTTTACAGCAAAAATGATGTAGAATTTCCGCCGCAGAAATGCTATCCCTATATTTACATGTGGATTTTGTCAAATTTATCGCAATTGCTGTATCTGCTACCCCAAATTTTTCTCCGTGTAGGGTGAGGTTTGTAAGATTTTATTTTCCGAAGAAATGCTATATACATTTGGGTAATAATATTCGTCCCTTTACACAAAAGGGGAAACTACGACGTCTCGATCGTTGTTACTTTTTTACATGATGCACCCTCGATCCGGTATATACCAGGTCTTTTTCACCTTCGCCCTTCATTCGCGCACATGTTCCGGTCTCTTTGTGCTTCTTTGTTTTCTACCCTTCCTCAAGCGAACGAGTACCGAGTTCATACCATCTACGCGTTTCCAAAGCTGTGGGTTCCCGCGTATCATAACGGGCTGTGCTTGATTATACTCATTAGCTTGATTGAAAATATGCGGTATTATCGTCTTTGCGACTCGGGGGTCATTTAAATTCGTTCGTTTCCAAGCACCGCAGTACAGCGATACACAGCGCATTGAGTGGTCGCTGAGAGTAATGTATCACAATCACAGGTGGTTGACGTGTAATTATTACTTCTGAGAATGTTCTTTTTTTCTATACACTGCATACAGACCCTGCTCTCATGTCACGATGGAAAACTGACTTTCCTTCTGCATTGATGTTTCATTTCTCGCGCTTGACTTTTGTATTATCTACTGTTTTCGTAATTGCATAATAAACTGTCGGGTGAGCTGAAAGAATAATTCTTCTTCAAAAAACGAAAAAAGCTCCATTTTCATTAGTAGATCATTGATGAATGTTTGGAAAGAAATATTTCATGTGAAAAGTTTTCATTTTCTCTGAGAAGTTTATAGCGAGGGGTAAACCACTTTGAAATCATAATTTTTCCCAATTAAAAATCTCTAAATAATGTTGAAGTAAGCGTAGCTCTGTTCTGCTTAACGCAATATAACTGTCAATAAGACTATTCGAAGAGGCTCATAAGACAGATTTTAGTTCCTATAACGTTACCGATAACGAAAAAATCAGAGCACAAGGTCCGTATAAGCGTAGCTCTGTTCTGCTTCACGCAATATAACTGTCAATAAGACTACTCGAAGAGGCTCATAAGACAGATCTCAGTTACCATAACGTTACCGATAACGAAAAAATCAAAGCACAACGTCCATATAACGCTTGATGTTGTCTTGCTGATTTTAGAGTGATTTACCCCTCGGTTTATAGTAGGGTACGTTCAGGAAGGGAGATGAAGGATTAATCTTTGTTTCCCAACGAATCTTTGCTTGGTATAGAAATATTTTATGCAATCTCATAATCGAATGGTGAAATTAAAGTGAAGTTGATAGAATTCTAAGAGATTTTATCAAAATTTCCAGTTTTTATGAATCGAATAGGAGTGTTCATTGATCATAAAGATCATTTGAAGTTTCAAGCTTTTTATCTGTTTATGATCTCGCCCCGATGTATTGTAATTCAAATTATGATATCAAAGAAGCTGCTTGTTTTTTGAAAAATTAAGAAACATCTTTTGCTTATCAATATTACGTAAAAATTCTTCTGATCAAAGTGTATATAATTTATTAGAATTCTTATCTCAATTCGGATTCTTCTCCAATGACGGTGAAACATTTTCTTTTCTTCTTTTACGGATGTGATCCCAAGTACGGTACAGTACGGTACCGTACGGTACGTACGGTACGTACACGTCTTGGCCGTCGAAAATCAATTTCTATCCAGCTCTCGGGGTGTTGGAGAAAATAGAAGTAAGCTAGCAATAGTACTATCCGCAAAGTGTGGATTTCTTTGGCTACGGACAAACAAGAGTAGGTACTAAGGGACAACGATGAGAGAAAAGGAGAGAGGCAAAAGATAGAGAGGAGATACAGTATAGAGATAACCGTGGATGTGGGATGAGGAAAGGTAGAGAGATAGGTGGTTGGCGTACAGGGAAACGAGAGGAAAAGGACGTGTACCTAAACTACTCTCGACCAAGAAGGAAGGAGGACAAAGAGGAACAGAGATGAGGATCGGAGATGCGGTAGCTACAGCGGTCAGAGGGAGGGTTAGATACCTTGTCGAGGATAGGCCGCTGGTGCAAGTAGGTTTAATATTTGATAACGCGGCCTGGTCATCCTGGCAAGGCGATAACACAGCCCCCGCGGGAACCTTCTGGCTAGCATCCCTCTTGGAAAACGATTCTGTTCTCTTTCTCTCTCTCTCACACACACACACACTATGTCTGCCTCCATACGAATAACATGTACGTTTCTCTTCTCTATCTTACATCGTTTCCACCATCCTTTTTCTCTCCACCCATGTCCATTTCTCGTCCTTTCTAAACCGCATATGTGGCGTTATACCGAGCCTACACCATCATCTTCTGGAAAATGAACGACGATTGACCGCGATGAGATACGGCTAAATTCAAGTTCCATCGCTAACATCCAACACTTAAGTTAGTTAAATACTGTATCAAGTTGGTTGTTAGTTGAAAGATGGACGCGAAGTTGAATTGATTACGTGGACTGTTTCGTTCTATTTCTGTCCTTGTTCTTCAGAATTTCAAGATATCACTCTGTATTTTCAATTCCTACGGTCATTATTGAAATTTATATTTTGTCATCATGTTGGATGATGTTCAATTAATTATTTACAATTTTTTATGAAAAGAAATGGGGTGATTTTTTTGTGTTTTGTTATTAAATTTAAGATTGTCATTATCGTTTTTTAGCCATTTCTATTTTGATACTATAATTCAAAATGTTTTATGTAATCAAAAGAGCAGTAGTTTTGTGTTCAACTTATCATCTTTAGTTCAAAGATTGTTGATGCAGTTGCTTGTTGTAACTAATGATTGAACTATATTCGAATATTTTTCATATAAGGAATTGATTGAATGGCTTTCAAGTAAACGATTTGACTACACTTTAAAAAAAGACTTCGGGAAAATTCCAGTACCATACTGGAAGCAATTAACTTGTACATTTGTACTGAGAAATTACATTCAAATCATGAGAATTCCAGAACACATATCAGAAAATTCTTGTATTTATACTGGAAAATTGAAATAGTAAAATTGAATTTGCATGTAAAGTACGGAAAAATTCCGGTACAACAGGAATTTTCTTGTACGTGAACTGAAAAATTCGTTATGAACAGAAATTTTCCAGTTCCTGGGTACCGGAAAATTCCAGTTTTTTTGAACAGTGTATCTAAATACTCTTGGTCAAACGATTCTGTGAAAAGTTATCGTTAGCCGTTTGTCTCAGCTTCACCTGGTTTGCTACACAGAGAAAACGAATGTGTTGAAAAGCCCCACCCAGCCAACCATGGATTGGTTCCAATCATTGGTCAATTTGATTGATTCCAATGACATTTGCTAATAATTGATCAATTATTTGGGAATTATATATGTAGGATCTTTATGCGCATGTCCATTAATTGGAAAACGATTAATCGAAAATTGATCATTTTTGAAGGGCCAATTGTTGGTCGCTAATGCGGACATAGAATAGGATAATTATTGATCAATCTCGTGGTCCATAGAATTGACCAAAGATTGATGATTCGACATACGTTGATAATCGAAAATCTGGAAATGTAAAACATCACTTATTTTTTATCGGTGCCCGAAGGAAACATGAAGCTTCAGCGAACGTTCAGATTCGATCTGTATAGATCGGATCGAAGGTTCATGAAAGCTAACTTTTAGATTCACAAACGTTTGTCAAAGGTACTACGAACTTTGAAATGTCTGCCTCAAAATACTTTCAGAAAACATAGATGGAACGTTCATTGAAGATTCATCGAAGGTTTGAGGAAACTTCACACACTGAGAAAAAAGCCACGTGGTTACAAGGACTATTTTTGCATGGGTCAAGATTCACGGTTGCAGTGACGTGAAATTTGGTCTTGATGAAGAGAAAAACAAGACAAAATCACATGAATGTAGTTGTAGGATTACATAAGAAGGTCAATGCAAAAATCAACTACGTGCTGTAGTGGTGCCGACCAGATTTTCCTCTGAGTGCAAAAATATCTATACTTAGATTAATTTATAATAATTTATGTTTATTGATTAATTTATTTTTCATATAAAGTGATTAAAATTAATATAAGTATAGATATTTTTGTGAAGCTTCGTCAAACCTTCGATGAATCTTCAGCGAACGTTCCATCTATGTTTCCTAAACGTATTTCGAGGCGGACATTTCAATGTCCGTAGAACCTTTCTCAAACGTTTGTGAATCTAAAAGTTAGCTCTAATGAACCTTCCCTAGGAGAAATCAACACCGGATCAACGTTGTTCCGAGGCATCTAAGCTGCTAATTTCTGCTAGGGTTCGGCCTGATCTATACACATCTGATTTGAATGTTCGCTGAAGCTTCATGTTCTCTTCGGGTAATATGGAATTTCACATTGGTCATGTCATGTTAATAGGATAGAATTATTTATTATGTATTGTTTATTACAAAAAATTATTGTGGTTTATTGGTTGATTCATCTCGTCGTATCAGTGATCGCAACTTATTCGAATTTTATATTATTCGTGGCACGGTAAAATTGTCGCGATGAATTGAGGTTATTCATAATCTCAATTTCGGTTTGAATTTCAATTTCGGAGCATGGATGCAAATTCCTATTATTATTATGACCGACTGAACCGATTGAACTCCATTCCAATCAAAAAGTGTGGTTTCGGTTTATAATTTCTATTTGAATTAGCAATACGCAAATTGCGGATAGGTATATATTATATAATGTTAAATGAACGGATTCAGTTTTACAGTGCCTTCATCACAGTTTTGAAATGAAAAAATTAAAAACAAATGTTCAACAAATTTGAACAAAATTCTTTTACACTGAAGTTATTATATTATAGTATTTCGAAGTGATTCAAAGTTTCACAGTATATATCAATCGATAACAAGTTATTGGTCAATTTCCGATCATTCTCAAACCAAAATAATTGTCCAATAATTGCCAAATTATGGGTCACATTATTTCACAGCTGATGGCAGCACCTATGCCCATACCATTGACCAAAGATTGCCCTGCAATTGGGAAATTCAATGGTCCACTGAAATTGATCAATTATTGGTCGCCAATGCGGATACAAAAATGAACAAGGATAAAAAGTTATTTACCTGAATTGACTTCTAAAAGTATCATAATTAAATGTATTTCTACAAGAAATGATGGTACTTTTGACGCTATATTCAGATGAATAATTATATCCACCACAGACTGGCGCTGATTCTCAATAAATTATGAAATTTTTTGAACTATATTTTTCTGCGTGTACATCGAGCCTTGTTTCACTCTGAAGATATGACGAGATAACCAGGGTGTCGGATCTAGTACAATCTCGAAAATCCTCATTGGTGATTCCGATCAAATATTGTTTGCGATAGTTTGTTACATCGGAAGATTGTACTAAATCCGACACACTGGAGATAACCACATTTTTATGTTCATTTTGAATACACATGACTTTTCTCCATGAATGTTTTCAAAATCTGTGATTACCCGTTCAAGATCAAATCATCTAAAACAGTGTTTAGGACCTAAAAATAACGAGTGATTTATTTTTTTTCAATTCCAGGGCAAACGAGAGAAATTATGAAACTTAATAAAAAGAGAATTGACACCTTATTTTGATTTACCGATTGGCATTACATTAAAATGTATACAAGCAAAGACTTAGAATAGTAAGTGCAGATTTGTGTGAGCCATTTCATAATGAATTTTTAAGATACTGTGGACCCTTCGTAACCCGAATCCCTTCTGTTGCTCCCTAAAGACTTCGAGACTTTCGACGATCGCATAAACGGATAAAGCCGTTGTTCCCGAATCTCCAAGTACGCAACGATGGTCCAGATGATACCAGACCGATAGACTTGCGTCTATAACATATCGATGACTGGCATTTCCACTTTTTCGCAACAAGAAATCTGAAGAAAGATTTGACCACGATTATATCTTAACGATAAATTTTGTATTTTTAGACTATATAGTTTACGATTTGGAATTTTGTTGGTTGGACAAAAAGAAGAGTTTTATTGAATTTCCTAGTTTTGAGAAGTGGAAACTGGAATAAATAGAAGGAAAACAGAGTGTACAGTTTAATGTAAGAAAAAAGTTAATGAGAAGTGAGTGGAGAGTGAATAGAAGGGATTCGAAGAGTATTCGGAGCGAGTTGCGAAACAAAGAAAGCCTGTTGCTAAAAGAGATTAGATGTTCCCCGATACGCTGTTGCTAGATTTACGACTTCGGTCAGGATTAAAGTAGGCCATGATTGTACCATCAGCCGTGGAAAATCTACCTTAGCATAGAAGTATGAAGGATATTATAAATTTCGGAGATTGCATCGATTCACTTACGATGCTGCAGTGTACACTGTTAGAAATTTCTGAATAAAGCTTCAATCACATGTGATGGAAGCAATTTCCGCTCATGTGATTGAAAAAATTCTTGAAATTTTAATTACATTTGAATGAAAATTTAGTCGATAAACTGTACTATTATGGGTCGGATCACTATGAGGCTAATCGGATCACTTTAATCTTCAATGAATAAAAATGATCAGAATGAGAGTTTTTTCAGTGGGTCTGTGGATGAATTCTAATTGTATATACACTGAAAAAAAATGTAATGGAGCCAACCTCGCGGCGAGTTTAAATACGGCGAATTTCCCCGCGAAGTTGAGTCAACTGAATATTGATTGAATTGACCGAATAAGCATTTACTTCAATCGATATTCAGTTAACTCAACTTCGCAGCGAGATTCGCCGTATTTACTCTATTGCAAAAATCCAGATGGGAATCCAGGTATCCATCCGAAATCCCCATAGGAAGCTTGAAAATCCAGTTGGAACTCCTGGGAATCCATGATAAAAATTTCCCATGTGAGAAACCAGATGGGAATTCACGTAGGAAACCATGGGATTCAAGCAAATCCATAGGAAACCATCCGAACTTCCTACAGGAAAACATGGGAATCCATCTGGATTCCTCTATGGATTCCCACCTGGATTTTTTCAATAGGGTAACTCTTAACATGCACACCAGGGTCAAATTGACCCTGTAAACGAATTAAAGTGTCAAATAATATATGTTGCTGTTTGAAAATTTTATAAGTAACGCCATCTAAAATCGAATTTGAGTTTAAAGTGACGAAAAATCCCATAGACAGGTCGAATTAAGTGCTCAATGTTTATTTAACAGCCATTGAATGCTCACGTAGGGTCTGTGTGACCCTGGTGTGCATGCAATGTCGGTGAACGTAAAAAGTGATCTTTTTTATAAGTTGAAAAAACTGTGTTTTTTAATCAGCGAGGTAAGTGAAACGAATTTATATTTTCGATTTCAATTAATACCCATACTACAATGGAACGTTTTGTAAACATTGACAAAACGTACTTCATTGCAAACCCTTAGCCAAAGAGGATCAGATAGTGTGGAAGCACTGCGTATTCGGCTAAGCAGGCCATCTGTGGTATCAGTGGGAAACTACTTCTATTCATCACGTGCACTTCTTCAAAATAGTTAGCCAGTGAGATGCGAGGTAGCGCTATAATGAACTGCTCAATGTTTATTTAACAGCTGTATGTGGAAAGTGATCCTTTTTATAAGTAGAGAAGAACTGTTGTGTACTCAGCGAGGTAAGTGAAACAAATTGATATTTTCAATTTTAGTTCATACGGAAATGTTTCGGAAATATTTTTTGACGTTTTGAGAAGGTCGCATGTATGTTTTTAAAACATGAAAATGTGTCAGTTTGTTTTATTCATACTTTCACGAAACGTTATCGGCTTATGTTTCATCAAGGTGAAATTACACGCGTGTGTTTGTCGTATGCGATGTCAATAATAATGTTGTAAAAATTATAATTTGTTGATACAGCATGTCATAAAATTTGAGGCGCAGAACAATTGAAAAGGTACTTTTTCAAAATGATGAGGAAAACAGTCAAAGCGAGTCTTATTCAGCAGATGATGATGATGATGTTGAAGAGTTGAGTGATAACAACAGCGAATACTCAGCTGAATCTGATGTAGATGATCAGCCCAAAGAAGGTACTCAAAGTAGGCGTGCTCTTGTTAGCCCAGCTCGAGGAACACCAGCGACTGTTCTGTTGGGCAAAGACGGTTTCAAATGGGAAACAAAACCCTGATGACAAAACCCGATAGAAAACGATAGAAAAGTTTTCTATCGTTTTGAATAAGGACTTTGAATCGTAGTTTTATGAGATTTTATCCTGTATTCCCGATAGAGATTTTATGTCATCCTTTCGTGATTTTTTCATCTCAGTACTATCGTTTTTTATCTTCAATTTCATATACGGACTCTATCAATTCCTTTCCCCAAGTAACACCAATGTGCGTACAATATTCTCCGAACGTTCCTAGAATATTTAAACGTCCTGCAAACATCCTCAGAACGTTTGACGAAGATTGTGTGTTACTAGGGTCTTCATCTCCGAGATGTATGGCTATCGTTTCTTATGTAATATTTCGGATACCATTTCAATCGTATCTTTTCGTGGTTTTCATCGTGATTTACTATCGTTTCGTATGTAAAATTTTGGATAAATTTTCGAGCGTATTTTTTCGTAGAATTTCCTGATGTATCGCTATCGTTTCCTATGTAAAATTTCGGATGAAATTCTTATCATATCATTTCGTGGAATTTTACTAAATTTACTTTTGTTGATTTATTCAAAGATGATAAAAAAAAATAACATCAAACTTCGCTTCGGTATGTGTTGGTAGAACGGCAATATGGACACACATTAATCATTATTGTCTGGAATAACTTTGTTGGCGTTGGTGATAAGTTTTCAACCTAACGGGGAACCGAACCTGCTCTACTTACCTACCTAACCACCCGAAACCTAACACCTTGCCAACGTAGCTATTCCGCACTTTGAAAGTCAGAGCTTATTTGATAAAGATATTTGCTAGTAAACAGTTCCACCAGTCCCCTGGCGGTTGTACCATGAAAGTTGACCCGCTACATTTAAACTACACATTCTTCGTACTTTTACATATCGGAATCATCGCGCTGAAAAATGGTCAAAATTCATTCCCGTAAAATATAAGTGATAAAATTGACAGTGCTTAAAAAAGTGATTTCAATAAACATAACATAAAGACATAACCCTACTTTTGGAATTTGTTTTTGTTTTGTATCTAATAAGATTCTTCATAACAGTGATAAATTGATGTGATTTTTGTGATAAGATTATATTTTGGTTTAAATTGATTATTTTGCGCTTTCCACTGAAAAATTATTCACATTATGTTATGTGTAAGAAGTGAACTAGAAAATATTACAAGTGAAGGGTCGACGGTCTAAACCTGTTAACTGACATTTCAGAAATTTTACACGGCGAAGAAAAAACGTTGGCATTTCTTTAATTTTTGATATTTTCCTAGTCTATGAAAAGTTTTTTCTTCGGGTTACAAGGGTGAATGATACTTCCAAATTTCAGATCATTTGAATGAAAATTGAAAGATCTGGATCAACTTTTCTTCGCCATGTAAAATTTCTGAAATGTCAGTTAACAGGTTTAGACCGTCGACCCTTCAAGTTATGAATGTATCATCATGATTCTTCAAGTGTCCCTGTTTTTCATCAAAATCAAATCCCGAAGGAAACTGTTGTGAAATCATAATTATGTTTATGGTATGTAAGAGTCACATAGATCTATTTCATTTAGATTAATCAAAGAAAAGAGCAGTTACGGTTTTTTGTAATGCTTCAAAGTGAAGTTCGTGTATCATTGGCATCCATTATCATTTTGCTCACTTATATATGTGAGTTTCTGATTAAGTTACCCTAATCACTTAAAATGAAGTGGAGGGTTTTTTGATAAGTGACGTGAAATGACTTCCTCACTCAAACAATGTGCATAATATAAAATGGACTGTAAGTTTGTTGGAATAAATTATCTACGAATAAGTATGACTTGAATCGTTAAAGATATTATTTTACACATATTTCGGAAGTGCAGTGAGTTTTCTTGCTCTGATCAGAATGAACTACTGGCATGATGGATACTTAACTGTGATTTGCTTCTGAAGAGTGTTTCTACATCACTTTATTGAACAATACATATATGTGGTGATAAATGGAGTCTAAGGGTTTTAGCAATAAAAAATCATCTGTCAAATTACAAGCACAGGGAATTCCCTTCATCACCATAAATGACATGAGAAATATTCAATTGATTTTCATTCTTACAAATTGACTGAATAATTTGTTCATATCTAATTATTTATAAATACATTTATAGTTCAATGAAGTTATTTTCAAGTAATTTTTGACAATCAATATCTCTTATAAGTATCTATCGTGCCAATGGTTCATGGTAGTCAGAGTAAAGAAAACTCACTGCGCTCCCAATATATAAGTCAATTTCTTTATCGACTCAAGTGTTGTGGATACCTACTTCTTATTCGCAAAGAATTTATTTCAACCAAGTGGCTGGGCATTTCACTTCATACAGATTGTGGATCGAAGGAATGACATCACTTCATTCCATTTGATCACCTGAAAAATCATCAGGGGTTTACAAAAGTGGTAGTGATAGTATATTCTTTCTGACAATTGGTATAATGGATACTTGACTGTAATTTGATTCCACAAAATATTTGTACATAACTTCATTGAATGATACATGTAGTTATGAATGGAGTTTAAGATTCTTACCGTTAGAAAGATCATCTCTCAAATTACAAGCATAGGGAATTCCGTTCACTACCATACCTCACATGCAACAATATAAATATTCAATTGATTCTGATTCTTGCAAATGGACCTAATAATTTGTTCATATATAATTATTTACAGCTACATGCATAGTTCAATGAAGTTATTTCTAAGTAATTTTTGACAATCTGTTCCTTATAAGTATCTATCGTGCCAATAGTTCATAGTAATTCACATGATTTGTGATAGAAAACAGGTATGTGAAATATCACATAAACTACGATAGACTATCTATCATTCATTCCACATGCACCACGACTGCTCAAGTTTGTGATTGACAACGATTGAATGCCTATCGTAAGTTTTGCATTACTTGTGATAGCAAACAGATATGTGAAATATCACATGAACTACAATAGACTGTCTATCGTTCATTCCACATGCATGGCGATTGCATAAATTTGTAATTGGCAACGATTAAACGTCCATCGTAAGCTTCACATTACTTGTGATAGAAAATAGGTATGTGAAATATCACATAAACTACGATAGACTTCCCATCGTTCCATCCACCTCCAACACGATTGCTTAAGTTTGTGATCGACAACGATTGAATGTCTATCGTAAGTTTTACATTACATGCCATAGAAAACGGCTTTGTAAACATCACATAAGATACTATAAATTTCATATCATTAATGTCATATAAGTCACGGGTATGATCATAAAATACGATATGAAACGAAAAACTTCGTATCGTTTCCTAACGATTAAACCCAAGTACGATAGATCCGCCTTAAAAACGATAGTATTCCTATCGGTCCCAAAATCAACTACGATAGGCATGATAAAAAACGATACAATATTTTGCAAAATCAATCGTTTCCTATAGTTTCATTTCGGATTTTGTTATCAGGGAAGCACCCGTTAGAGTCTCAGGTAAAACCCTATATATATACAAAATATGCATGCATGTACATATACATACATAGAATGTATCTGTTGAAAAAAAAGCGAGAAAGAGAAAGAAAGGCTAATAAAAGAACGCGTTGAAATTATATTTCATATTTTTATACATTCAGTGAATTTATTCTTTCATAGATCGCACGCAACCTCTGACAGAATCAATTCCTAGTCCAAAAGATGAAGCAGAGAATTGTAATAGCGTTGAAGAATTTTGGAATTTGTTGTTTGATATAAGGATTCGCGAAAAAATTGTTGACTGTACGAATGATAAAATAAATGCAGAGCGAGATCGGATGACTGAAAATAACGAAGTTCTTCAAACTTACCAGGATGTTACAAATTTGCAAGAATTGAATGCTTATATAGGAATACTGTATTACGCAGGTCTTTGGAAATCCAACAATGTTGATTTGCGAGAATTATGGAAGAATGACAATGGAATAACTTTTTACCGCTCCGTTATGCCTTTACCACGTTTTATGTTCTTAACAGTAAATTTGCGTTTCGATAGAAAGGCAAATAGACCGAAAGATGATGTGTTTGCTCCAATAAGAGATGTCTGGACCAGTTCCATTGATAACTGTAAAGAATATTACGAACCAAGTAGTAGGTGTACAGTCGACGAGCAACTTTTAAGTTTTCGAGGTAGATGCAGCTTTCGAATGTACATGCGCTGAGAGAAACTTGGCGCACAAGTTATACTCGGCTCAGAGCAACAGCAGCGCCCATCAGTGAGGACGGTGTACGCGCTGAAATAGAGTAGCTACCGCGTTTTACCCGCCCCACTGCTACTCCAAATACTCCGCGTGTAACCTATACTTGTTATCGGAGTAGAAGCTACTACGTATTGCGCACAGTGTACACTGATCGGAGTAGCTGCTCCTCCGATGTTACGTGCAGACGCTTACAGGCTAGAACGCGCAGCCAGTAAACCTCAAGTATAGGGGGAGCGCGAAATTTCTTTCAGTGTGACAGCAAAGCCCGATAAATATGGCTTAAGAGTAATAACTTTGAACGATGCTGATACTTTTTATTTAGTAAATACCACAAGATTTTTGCCTTATTATTTTTTTAATATTATGTAATAAATAAACTCTTCTATCCTAGATTAATGCAATTCCATACTTGGGGAAAAATGGTTATGCAACCAAACACACGTCTACAGATTTTTTCTTGGAAGTTACTATGCCAATTCACGCCACTAACAAGACTGTTACTGCTGATAATTGGTTCACATCCATCCCATTGGTTGAAAAACTTCAAAAAGAACCCTACACGGAGAAAACAGTAATGAGAAAAATGATGTAATTTGTCGAAAATTTTACCATAGTTTATAGAGTGTGAGCGTTCGTCTGTATCTATTTCAAAAAATACCATAATAAATGGAAAAAATTGCTCATAGTAAAATCCAATAGAATTTTATGACACGTTTTCCAATGATTCATGCATGTTCTACTATGACGGAAAACAAATTTTGGTACACGTCATCACAAGAAAACTCCAAGCGACTAAAGTGATATTTTTGCTAGACAGTATGGGAATTTTTCTGTAAATACAACGATTTCCAAAAAGTATGAGATATAGCTTTATGATAACAATCCGGCTGATCAGAAAATAATTAGAATGAGAGGAAGGGGGAGGGTGGCGGCGGCTTTTTTGGTACCTCTCTTCCCGTCCTCCCTCTTTGTTCTATGTGTTTTCATTTCATGGTGACGGATGTTGGATTCTGCCATCTTGGGACTGCAATTAGACAAAGTTTTGATCATTCAGGAAGGTATTTTTTTATATACCATATAACAAAGTGTATCTCCAATGACGGGGTCCCCCTTCTCACGATTGTCTGCTTGGCTGTGCTGCTCCTATGATGATGATGATGAACTGGAACACAAGAAAATTCCTCAACGCGCAAATATGATGTATACATCGTGCATATATATAAGCTCAAGAAGAATGAAGTTATAGTGACGCATGTAATGATCAGTTTATATACGAATTGAACAATCTCGACTCCACTCGTGAGAAAATTGGAATGATAGGAGCGCTCCACTGTGCCACTTAATGGAAGTGAATTCAAATGAAAGGCGGCAAAGTGAACTTCCACAGTATTGTAGCGAGTATTCATCACACCTCTTACAATACAAAATCGTTTCGTTTATTTGAAAATCTTCTGTCTCACTTTCGCGTAGATACACTCTTGGTCGTTCGTTCGTTCGGAAATCATCGGTGAACGTCGAGGGATGGTTTACGTACGCACGCTTATAATTCGCCGTCAAATCGAATAATGCTTTGAATACAAATGAATCATTTCTCCCATACTACATCGGATTTTAGGAATATCAAAGAATATGCCATACTGGTATTGCTTTAATCAACTGAAGTTGTTGTGGAGTTTTAAATAATACATTCTGATTCATACCGTTACGGATAGCGATATATGTTATTATGAATAAATGATATATATGTTTTATTATTTTTGCCATCAGTATGGTACTTTTGAAAGACCCGTCTCTCAAAATTGAATTCACAAATATTAAACTTCCAAAGTTGAATTGCATATCTTCTTATTGGTTCAAGACTAACGCTCGGACTCTGGACATTATGGTAATATTTTCCACAAATAATGACAGTTTTCTCAATTCTGTTTTCTCCGTGTATAATTTGTGTTTCACAGGCATGATTCGCAAAAACAAGAGAGAAATTCCATTGGAAATGAAAATAGCCAGTAAAACATTTCCAGATAGCAAATTTCGTCATACAGCTGAAGACACGAAGGACAAAGAGGTGGCCGATGAGATATTTTTATGGAATGCTTGACCAAGCGCAAGTCAATGCAAGAATTTTACTAACTTGCAAGCAGTTGAAGGAAAGAACAGAAACACCGAAAGTATCAGCAACTGAATGTTTGAAAAACATAGTCATGCACTTAATAAGGCCTCACTTGAAAAGCAGATGCAGAGAGAAATTTTTAAGGACCGAAATACGAAGAGGTATTAAAACCATTTTAGGAATCGATGACACTCCTTCTGGTAATGTCACTGATAGACCAAAGTTAGATAAAAGAGCTCGCTGTACCTCATGTGCGTATGAAAAAGATCGTAAAACAGCGATATTATGCTTTGCTTGTAAAAACCCCATGTGCGACGAGCACCGTGCATATATATGCTGTGATTGTGTGTCGAAGATGTAAGTCACGTTACAATTTGTAATTTTCCAAGTTTGAAAATAAAATTCTTATTCAGATATCGTCTAACTATGTCTCAGAATTTTTTCATATTTTTACACCTATTTACACGGAGAAAAAGGAATTCGCTGTGGCAGCGAAATCTACTTTTGCTGGGTTCCTTCTGCCAGAGCAGCAAATTCTTTGCTGAGACAGCAAACTATTTGCTGTTTCAGCAATCTTGTTACCTGCGACAGCGAAATTTTAGCTGTGGCAGCAAAAAATGTTTGCTGTCCCAGCAAAATTTGTTTGCTATTCTGTATATAATACTGAAAATTTGCTGGCGGAGCAAACATTTTCTGCTGCCACAGCTAAAAAAGTGCTGTCGTAGCTAACACGATTGCTGTTATAGCAAATTTTTAGCTAGGTCAGCAAAAAATTTTGCTATTCTATATATAATACCTTGATTTGCTGCGTCAACAAATTTTTTTTCTCCGTGTATTGGAATTTTATAAAGACTTAATCACACAGGGTCACGGTGACCCTGGTGTGCATGATACGTGGGTTTCCCTCAAAAAAGACCACTTGTTCAATCATCAAAATAAATACAATTTCATTAGAATTCACATTTCTAATATTTTTTTCCTCAAAGTTACACATCTGAACATGACACGTGTACAACATAAGGCCTCAATATTCAAGACTCAAAAAGTTACAATTTCTTCAATAAACACATCATTTTCGGAAAACTCGAATTCGTCAACAATTTTTTTTGCAATGTTAATAACATAAAAATTCAGTTGTCATTATTTGGACCTTTCTTCAATGTTTCTACTACACTTCAGGATTTTTTCATATTTTTATCATTCATTCTTGCAAAATTATAAACAATTGAAAATCAACAGGGTCTGCTGACCCTGGTGTGCATGTTACGTTCGAAAAAAGAGGTGTGCATGTTAAGGGTTAAACTCGCCGCGAGGTTGGCTCTACTACATTTTTTTTCAGTGGACATTTTTGGCTTGAGGTCTACGCAAAAGAAAAGTATTCAAATACACAGTGCTTTGTTTTACAACGGAATAAACATGAAATGACAAATATCCCAAAATCGGAGGCGAAGAGGATGATTGATAGAAATGGAACGTATTATAGATGTACAACTTTGCTTCCGCCGTTTTTCCCAAAATTTGAGGCTTTAGTCTCAAAAAGTAAATACATACTTATGATTCAAAGTACTGGCCGTCGCTAGCCACTACTTTTTCCCATCTTTTTGGCAATTGTCGGATCCCATCTTGGAAAAACGATGCATCTTTTGAGGCGATCCACACTGAGAAAAAAGTAACGTGGTTACAGGAACTATGTTCGCATGGTCAAAGATTCACGGTTGCAGTGACGTGAAATTTGGTTATGATGACGAGAAAAACAAGACACAATCACATGAATGTAGTTGTAGCAACTACATAATAAGGTCAAGGCAAAAATCAACGACGTGCTGTAGTTGTGCCGACCAGATTTTTCTCTGAGTGCACGAATGGATTCATTCTTTAACTTCTTCATAAGAATGAAAACGTCGATCTCTCAGGCCGTGTGCTATCGATCGAAATAAGTAGTAGTCGGAAGAAGCAATGTCAGGACAGTACGGCGAATGGGGTAAGACTTCCCATTTTAGTGTGTCCAAATATGTCTTGACCGGTTTTGAGACAGGTGACCGAGCATTATCATGTTGAAGGATAACTTTATCGTGTCTTTCTCGGTACTGTGGCTGTTTCTCCTCCAATGCTCGGATCAAACGCATGAACTGCGTTCGATATCGATCGCTTGTAATGGTTTCACTCGGTTTCAATAGCTCATAATACACGACACCGAGCTGATCCCACCAAATGCAGAGCATAACCCTGGCACCATGAATATTTGGTTTAGCCGTCGCCGTGGGGACATGTCCGGGCATTCTCCAAGATTTTCTGCGCTTGGGATTATCGCAGTGGACCTATTTTTCGTCGCTGGTCAATGCGGTGTAGAAACCCTAGAAGAAATCACTCTAGTATTTCTCCAGGTAATTACGAGGCCTCACAAGTCCTTGCAAGTTACTTGCGAGGCCTTGCGAGGCCTAGAGAACGACTAGAGTGATTTCTACTAGGGAACCCCTTTCGATTTTGTCTTCGAAGTAGCTGTTCGCGAGTAAAGAACCGTTGTTCCACATCTCTTAGCTTCAATTCGTACGGAACCTAATTCCCATATTTCTGAATCATTCCCATGGCTCTGAAACGTTTCGGAATGGTTTGTTGAGTTACTCCCTATGATTCTGCCAATTCTTGCGTCTGGCACAAGTCTTCATCAAGTAATGCCTCCAATTCGGAATCTTCAAAAATTTTCTCTCTTCCACCGCCATGTCGGTCCTCGACATTAAAATCACCCTTCTTAAGGGTATCACGTAGAAGCCGAAGTGACTAGATTATTTTTCCCAAAATACTCAAAGGTGACTCAATAGAATGGAATATAACAACCAGCCACACGGAGAAAAATTTGGGGTAGCAGATACAGCAATTGCGATAAATTTGACAAAATCCACATGTGAATATAGGGATAGCATTTCTGCCGTGGAAATTCTACATCATTTTTGCTGTAAATTGAAAACGTCGCAATTCTACCGCAATCTGATGTAATTTCAACATACGCACTCATAACTATCACATACATCAAATGTAAATTCTATTGTCGTGATGAATGAAATATAAACAGTATGACAAGCGATATTTACTTCAAACTTATGAAATTTGTACATCAGACTGATGTAGAATACATGTTAGGATTTTTGAATAAAATTTCAATCGCTCATTCATATATTTTATGCATACGCGAGAACTACGATAATAACTACAACAATTTTTGTTAATTTTCCAAAAGCCACAACGATGGGGATAAAATTTAAGTGATTAAAATTTTACATTATTTGCGCCGCATTTTTATGAATTTTCACTGACAATTGAAATAAAAAAAATTGTATCTTCCCAACTAATTCTTGCTGTTGTGTTTTTTGTTGAATTTGCAACATACAAATGCAGTTTTGAGCAGTGAAATGAACTTTAATCACACAGCTTGAATTATCTTACATCTTACATATTGCATATTACAATAAGATACAATACAATGTTATTTCGCCTTATTCTATCATTATCACTAACCGTACGCTATGGGTGGAGATTCAAGTTTTTGATATATATCAAATGTAGGAACAAACTGATACTCGCGGAAAACTGTTGAAACTGTTTGCGCCATCTTTGTGACGCGATTTTAATCATTTTGAACTAAAAGGAGTGTTACAAAGCTTCTCAGTAGTATTACCAACACAGGCGAGTAGTTTTTGCAGAAGCAATTGTTGAATACACATCAGATTGCGGTAACTGTATATTTGAGAATGAGAATAAAATTCCTGGGAAATAAATCAGATTATCATTCAAAAAAGCAAGAGTAACATTAGCAACTGTACTTGTTGAATGTACATTGGATTGCTGTAGAATTGAATAAGTGGAAATGTGGTTGAGCATGCCTTATGGCATCACGTTCGTGAAAAGTAGATTCAGTCGAGTGTAATGGAAAATTTACATTGTTCGTGGTCAATAATATCATAATAAATATATTTTTGGATTGGCGTAATTTTTACAATCTTCCAAAGCAATGATCATGTATGTATCATGTGAGTTTCATCAAAATTAATGTAGAAATTACATTTAAAGTTTTATCTATGCACTGATGTTAAATTTACATTATAATTTTTCTCTGTGCAGACCTCGTTCCATATCAACAGAAGGTCTGGCTGGTTGTTTTAATGAATTTTATTCAGTTATCTTCGAGTATTTTGGGGAGAGAGATCTAGTAACTTCGGCTTCTACGGGATACCCTTGAAACGTTGAAACCATTCACGATACGTGCTTTCGCTCAAAGCAGCCTCACCGTAAGTATTCGGGAGCATTCGCTGAGCCTCAGCCGCAGTTTTCTTCAAATGAAAGCAGAAAATCAGAACTTCCCGCAAATGAGGAACATTCGGCTCAAAAACTGACACCTTGTTATCCTTCTTTTCCAATAGTTGGTTAGGTTATGTGAGCATTCACACGTCAAAAGAGCGCAATTGAGAATAAAAATGATCGACAACAGCGAATATGCTTATTTTGATCCGATTCGCCCTGAGGTCTGATTCACCTCGGTCTCCCCTATAATATAGCACGAAGTGAAAATTCAATTACATGTGATTGAATGCCTAATTCAATCACTAAGAATTGGAAATTCAATTTACAAGTGTACTTGAGAAATGAATGAAAATTCAAGAAATTTTTAGCAGTGCAGTGGGACGTTGGTTAAAAAGCATAATTCGGCTTACTTCTATAACCTGGAATTTATCGTAAATCAGCGCAATAAGCATAGTGTGACTTAAAAGTACGTGATTGGAAGTCCATATAGGTCGACAGGAATTCGTATGCAGCTTCCCATGGGGCCCAACGTGAATTTCTTCAATTGGGAGCACACGGTAAGATGATATCAAGACTAAAACTTTCTGAAATTCAGTTTGTTGTCAGGAAAATGGAATATTTGATACCCAATAATCGGGTATAAAGTAGGAATGCTTGATATTTACAGTATTGATACTTCTGTATAAAATATATATTTAGTTTTTATGAATTTTTATGAGATTCCAATTGAAAGTCAATAAATGTTTTATGCACGAATATTGATACTTTAGGTATCGAGAATCCTTAGTACACAGGTGGAAATTTTGTGTAAATGTGTTAAAAAATCCGTGTGTCATGAAATTTCTCTTGGATATTCAACACAAACATGTGTAACTTCTACATACACTCTTTGTGTACTCAGGTCTCAACTGATTTATAACGTAAAATCATTCAAAGAAGTGGAGAGGAGTCTCAAAATGACACAACTTTTATCCAACTCAAGATTGAACATGAAAATTGTGTTA
The DNA here is from genome assembly GCA_018340375.1 of Gonatopus flavifemur. Classification (NCBI taxonomy): domain Eukaryota; kingdom Metazoa; phylum Arthropoda; class Insecta; order Hymenoptera; family Dryinidae; genus Gonatopus; species Gonatopus flavifemur. The sequence goes on along the minus strand of JAFFJZ010000003.1, from coordinate 47,434,885 downwards.
TTCTCAACTACCATGGGAAGATCGCCAGTGGTGGTAGCTACTTTTTGATGAAAGTTCTATGTACGAGTAACTTTGATACTCGTCGGGAAAACTATTCACTCATGTTGGTTTTGGCTTTCATTCTAATGGCGCTCAGTTCTTTAGATATGCAAATTTGAAGATCGAGCGCAAAGAATATACCTACACGGAAAAATAGGACTTAGGCATATGAGCTATTTTCGCGTAGTTGTACACAGTTGGAAATTTTGTGTTAAATTCAACACATTTCACATGTTCCAAACGGTCCACACATATTTTTGTGTCGATATCACATGATGTGTTTGTGTTAGCTAGTAACTCAAGCTTGATGTAAATAATGTAACACAGAAGGATATTGATAAAATTTTGATTGGAATTTCCGATCGTGTAAATTCAACACATAAGTACTGTCAAATGAAATCCAAAATAAGAAGTGGATCAACAGTTCACAAGTGTAATTTATGGATTTTTTGACATCAATCAAATGTGAAAATCACACTCCTTTCGTGTTGAAACAGTGCATAAGAATAAATTGAAAAAAAAACAGTACTTCAATGAGCATTGAACATGGATCGTCGGGACCGAATGTTGAAGCTGCATCACTCAAGCCACTGCCGGTCCTTTGGTTGAGTGTACTTTCTTTGCGTATATCAACTCGCACTCTATCTTCAAATTTACATATCTAAAAAACGAATTCCCATCAGAATGAAAGCCAGAACCAAAATGAATAGAAATGGATGAATAGTTCTTCCGGAGACTACCAAAGTTACACGCACATGGAAGTTTCATGAAAAAATAGCTCCCACCACTGGCGATCTCCCCTTGGTAGTTGAGAATAACACAATTTTTATGTTCAATCTTGAGTTGAATGAGATTTGTGTCATTTTGACACTTTTTTTCACTTGTTTGAATGATTTCCCATTATAAATCAGTTGAGACCTGATTACATTTAACAGAAAATTCATGACACACGGATTTTTTAACACATTTACACAAAATTTTCAACTGTGTACAGGGTGACCCAAGTCGGATAGATTATATTTGAGGAGCGTATCAGTGTTGCCAGAACAGCAACACGGTTGCTAGATTTAGCACTATGAAAACATTTCTAGCCCTGAATTTTTAAGTACAGCACTTAGCACTATGGATAGCACTTAGATTAAATATCTAGCACTATTTTTTCAATATCTAGCAGCGTAATAGAGCTCACTGCTTTCTTTTCATATAAGACCACTGATACAGGTAAAACTGGATATCACTATATTAGAAGAAAAAAACAACGTTATCTATTGAACAAACCTGCATTCAGTCCATTTGGATTCTCTCTTTCGTTATTTTGATTGAATGAACAAAGATACATTCACATCCGTTTGTGTCTCTCTTTCTTTCCACGCAATTCTATCATTGCGCTCATTCCAATATATGGGTGCTTCCGCCACCGGAGGAATAGAGTGGGTGAGCTTATTTTCCCATCAATCAGAAATTAGGAAATTTTCTCTGAATTTTTCAATTGGTTAAAAGATAACCTATTCTACTCTATTCCCATCGTTGAGCTCTATATATACATACTGGAGTGAGGGCAACAATATAATCGCGCGTATAGAGAGAGAGGTACAAACGGGTGTCAATGTGTCCTTGTCTATCCAATCAAAATGGCGAGAGAGAAATTCGAACGGGTGTGAATCTATGTTTTTTGTTTGTTAGGAAAAAGTCCAGTTTACAGCAGGGTTGGAAGTCATTCAATTAAACTCATTTGAATTGACGTTCAATGAACAATAAAAATTTAATTTTCAATTGAAATTTTTCTCAATTAAAATTTAAATTAAATTCTTAATTGAAATTTTTTCGCAACAAACAATTAAATTAAATCCTCAATGGAGGTAATTTCCATTTGACAAATCAATTTAATTGATTCAAAATCAAGCAATGGTTGATCCATTTTTCTTATGTTTTCTTGTTCTTTCTTAATTAACAAATACAGAAAAACAAGAGCGCATCAGGAAAATCAATCAATCATTGCTTGATTTTGAAGCAATTAAATTTATTTGATAATTGGAAACGACTTCAATTAAGAATTGAATTTAATTTTTAATTGAAGAAACTTTCAAATAAGAATTAAATTCTAATTGTTAATTGGGTGCTTCTTCAATTAACTAATTTACAACCCTGGTGTACAGTATATTGATACATGATTTTGGTCATTGAATATCGAATCAAATATCCCTGAACATCTATTTGGAGATGTAAAATGGAAAAATAAATATACAAGGTATCTCACTAAACACTCTGACCCTGCTGAATGTAAATTCCTGATATAACAAAATGTGCAAAATTCACGAATTCAAAATTCTCTATTTTTCCCGCGTTTTTTTTAGCACTAACATTTGGCAACATCGAAAAAATCTAGCACTGTCACCAATTCTAATTCAGCTCTGAACAGCACAGACTGCTGCGTCATCTAGCTCTGCGAGTCTGTAACCTTCTGGCAACACTGGAGCGTATTCTGCAGCCAAAATGCAACAACTTTTCTATTTGGCAAAATTTTTTTTGAGGCTTAGTTTTGGAGAGTTTTCCAGAGATCCGCCACTTTCCAACTTAGCGAATGGTGTTAAGCTCGAGTGTGTAGCACATAGTGCCTTTGAATGATTCGGATTTGAAGAAAAATCTAAAAATGCTCATATCTCCAAAACTAAGCCTCAAAAAAAATTTTGCCAAATAGAAAAGTTGTTGCATTTTGGCTGCAGAATACGCTCCTCAAATATAATCTATCCGACTTGGGTCACCCTGTATAAGAGATAGCTGTGATAATAAATCAAATATCTGTCTGAAATAGTTCGTGAGTTCTCACAACTATTTCTAATATTTGTCACAAGTGAATTATATAGTTGTGAAAAAGTAGCTGATCGAATAAGAGAAATAGCTACCTGAACTACTTCACTTTGAGATAGTTCGTGGAGCTACTTCTCATTGCTCTCATCGTTACGCACGTAGTTCCTGCGGCAATGTGAATTTTGTTGAAACCAATCGAAACGCGGTGAACTCTCGCGTTATTCATTGAGGCTACCTGTCGTGGTTACCGTGTATATATTTCATTTTATAATATTTTCAATACATATTCGTGTCAAATTACTAATTTTCAAAAACCTCGTATGCCCAATTTTATTTTCGGAATTAAATGACTGATCATTTGTAGAATGATAAATCCTCTTCATGTATACTCTGAGTATATGAAAAAAACTCCAAAAAAGTAAAAAAATAACGCCAAGTACATGAAAACCCCAAACACAAAGAATAAAAAAATCTAAAGACACATTCTAAAGGGAAATTTCACTGCATTCAGAATTTCGAGGGGATATAAAAGGATATGCTCCATTTGAGAAAAAAAGATATGAAATCAATATGGGCTGTCACGTCCAGAGATATTCAAAGAATATTCCTTTCAATGACAATGGCAGAGGAATTAATATAAAATATTAACACCTTAAAATATAAGTTCCCCTATTTTGTGTCATGGACAAGGATGGGGAGAAACAGAACAATTGGAGGAGGAAAGTTGAATAAAAACATTGAATTTATAAAAATATAAGATTTATTACAATGAAGATTTGAATAATTCTACATGAAACAATTCTCCTACAGCCAACTTCAATAACTTTAAATCAGAATCAGAGATTTTAACATACTTTTGGAATAATCTACTCTTTGTTCTACATCAGTCATATTTCAGTTATACACATATATCAACCTCATCTTCAATATTGGGTTTATTGGCTCTTTCAATTCAAACTTACAAGAAAAATGATTTTATGAGATATTTTAGAATCTAAATTATTTCGTAGCAACTTTGTTTCTCTGACTTTGATACAATCCTTCAAAAGCTCAATTTCAGCTTTTAATTCAATCATATTCCATTAATAGAATACATACATTGTCTTGGTTGGTGTTACTTTGATTGATATAGTCTCTAATTAACAGTTGCGAGATTCCAACCAACTGGATTTCCCACAACTACCAATTTTTGACGTTCAAACAATTACTCGTGTGATTCCAGCCAACTGAATTTCCCACGAATAATCATGAGTGAATTAAATTTTGAATTACCAATTAATATGCGAGATTCCAGCCAACTGGATTTCCCACACAATTAATCAGTGATAGACTCAATTGACACCTGAGAAATTCTAGCCATCCAGATTTTTCCAAGTAGTCAATTTTCGTCACTATGGGGTTGAATTTAAAAGACAATGTATTTGAATATGAAATGAAACAAAGTTGCTCTATACACAAATTGAAATATAATTATTACGATTTCTTCACTTAGTCAAATTCTCACTTACAAAAAGAAAAAATCCAAAATATCGCACAGTAATCCTTGGAATGTACTTTGAAATTGGAATTATTTCAAAGACATTGAATACGAACACGAAAATATTTCAAACACCTTGAAAAGAATTTTATTCAAACATTTGAACTTGAACTTTAACTTGAACACTTGAAAACACTTTGAAGTTGTAGTAAAGAACGTTGAACACGAATACTTGGAGATGATGTGTAAGAACTGGAGCGAATGCGAATACTGCGAATACTGAGTTTTGGGCCTAAAACATGGGTTTTTATATGGTCAGTCTTGACCATGGAGAGACTTGTTTTGGTCACTTAGAAAAATGCACTTTGCTCCATAGATAATGAGTTCATGCACTGCCCTTATGACGCATCACAAGTACATGGTGTTCACGCGACGATGTCTTATCTATCACGTGAAGTTTAGTTGAAAGTTAGAACTATGACTCAAAATTATCAAAGGAAAGTATCTATAAGAAAGATATTGATTGAATGTTCTTCAAGTTTTCTTAATATCGAATGATGCGAAAAGAGTTTTGAATTCAATTTACGAGAATGGTAATTGAATCATATTCAATTATTAGAAGAGTGTTCAATCAATAATTAAGTAATTAAAATTATACAATTTATATATTAAAACACAAAAATACATGTATGGAAAAAGACGATTCCGTCACAGGGCGAACAAGTACATTGGTTATCCAAAGGATATGTGAAAGATTTTTGGTATACTGTAACTTCAGTTTGTTCAAACTGTATTGAAGGTGATTTATGATTTTCAAAAAAGCATTATTGTATTAAAAAAATAAATAAAACAAGCGTATCGTTCTGCCCGTATATATAGATACCAAAAAGTGAAAAAAAAGTAGAATTCCACAAAACATACAAATGTCTCACAAAAACCCCTAAACACTCCAACACAGTGAAAAATAACGTCGAATCCCAAAAACCATACAAACGTTTTACAATAACACTTGAAAAAAAATCCTTGAAAAAAACACTTCACTCTTTCCGGAAGATTACTTGATATAACAAATATACCATTAAAAAAAAAGATGTGAAAGGCAACCCTGTTTCGGAATTCGCATCAACCAGTAACACTTGGCGTGACCGAAGAAGATTTTATGAAATTAAATCATTTAAATTTCTTGTTTAATGTTCTATAGAAATTCATTTGTATATAATAAAGGCTAAAAACTTCTACCATCGGCCACGCCAAGTGTTACTGGTTAATGCGAATTCCGAAACAGGGTTGCCTTTCACATCTTTCTTTTCAATGGTATATTTGTTATATCAAGTAATCTTCCGGAAAGAGTGAAGTATTTTTTTCAAGGATTTTTTTTCAAGTGTTATTGTAAAACGTTTGTATGGTTTTTGGGATTCGACGTTATTTTTTACTGTGTTGGAGTGTTTAGGGGTTTTTGTGAGACATTTGTATGTTTTGTGGAATTCTACTTTTTTTTCACTTTTTGGTATCTATATATACGGGCAGAACGATACGCTTGTTTTATTTATTTTTTTAATACAATAATGCTTTTTTGAAAATCATAAATCACCTTCAATACAGTTTGAACAAACTGAAGTTACAGTATACCAAAAATCTTTCACATATCCTTTGGATAACCAATGTACTTGGTCGCCAATATTGATTTCATATCTTTTTTTTTCAAATGGAGCATATCCTTTTATATCCCCTCGGAATTCTGAATGCAGTGAAATTTTCCTTTGGAATGTGTTTTTAGATTTTTTCATTCTTTGTTTTTGGGGTTTTCATGTACTTGGCGTTATTTTTTTACTTTTTTGGAGTTTTTTTTGGGATTTCATTTCTTTTTCTGAATATGCTTCCAACTGAACCTAAATAAAAATGAAATACCCCTGTCGAGTTTATGGCAATCGTAGGAATGAAGGAAATGTCCTCAGATAACTTATGTGATATAAAAATCCACTTGGATTTCCATCAGTCATCTCATCATTGGACGGCAATAGATTATCGAAATAAAGAATGAAGAAAAGAAGGGAAGAAAAGCGAATTCCCATGAACAAATATACGTGTGAAGAATTCCGAAAACTAAATTTTCCTTGACTGATAAGTTGGCGCTCAAAGCAGCTCAAAGCGCTCAAAGCAACTCACAGCGCTCAAAGTAGTCAGCCCACGATATTGTGCTGAACATGTCTTGTGCGGAAATTTCCAGTGTTTTCAAGAAATCATTGTAAGAAAACATAGATCGAAACAACATAGATCTTACAGACAGAGGAAATTTGCGTACAATATATTCAAGGTATCCAACAGAAATTTTTTTTGCAAGATAGAATTTGTACTGTTTAGCATGAAGCTAAAAATAGCTTCCCAGCAAAAATTTTTCGGTCACTCTTTCGAATCATTGTGAAAAGTAGCAGATAGCAAAATATCCAAAAATTAGATCTCATTGAATTCTTTCGTGACCACAAAACGAACTACTGAAATGTCAGCACAATAGAGTCCTTGGAGAATTCAAATGGCCTTTTGTCATACTGTATATGGTACTGTATATAGTATGACAAAAGGCGATCTGAATTCTCCAAGAACTCCATCCTACTGACATTTCAGTGATTCATTTTGTGGTTCCAGAAGGATTCAATGGGATCTAGTTTTTGGAACTTTTGCTATCTGGGTAAACAGATGTCAAATATTTATCATGCAACAAAAAGATATACCTTCAAGATATCAGATTGAAGACACTTTCTAGTACTGTACCAGACATTTTTCAGAATTTTGTGGAATATCCATCGAAATCATTCGAAAAAATTTTTCAAGAATATTTGGTTCGTTATGGTATTATAAAGGTATTCTATATTCTCCAAAACTGTACAATATCACAGTAATTGAATTCTAATTTCATAATGAAGCGAAATTATTGCTTTTCAAAGAAATATATATATACGAGTCTTTAGCATTGCGTGGCCAATGTCGCTCTTCAACTTGCAGATCATGAATAAATATCCACTATTTACCTTTACTTCGTAACATGCATGTGAAATTATCTTCAGAAATATTTTTACCCTGATGAAAAACAACAGCTATAACTTTATAAAAGTGTTATGCAATTATAATTTTTGAAGCTGGTACTGCTTTAACGTTTATATTTTCTACCTTTGTTGCTTCAACATTATTGTGATTAAACATCATCAATATTGCACAATTACATATTGTTCTGACGCTGTTATAAATGATTTTTTAGTTTTATGCAAGTTATTCCAATTGTCACAAGAATCTTCGAAAATTTTCTATGTTGAAAAATTGAACTTGAATATTTCTTGAAACTCAAATGATTTTTGTGAAATTGGAGGTAGCCCAAGACGTGTAACACAATTTGTACCAACAATATTTTCGGTATATTCGGCTCGCAAATCGGATCAATAGATCCACTGCTCGGATCGAAGCTCAGATTGGCTTGAGGATCGTCGAGCTAGATCGAAGATTTCACAATCCTACTTCGTTCAAAACAAACGCGAATAAAAAATTCTTGCATCCAGGGGCTCCTTCAGTGTTCCGATATTCCACAAGCTGGGAAATCGCAGCTCAGTCACGTGACCACATTTCGCACTAATACATGTAAATGCTATGGTCGATGAGCGGTTCACCGATGAAAGAGTTCATATGTGTTTGTGCGAAATGTAGTCACGTGACCAAGCTGCGATTTCCCAGCTTGGGGAATATCGGAACACTGCACTGTAAAAAAAAACTGGAAATTTACTGTGCAACTGGACTGGAAATTTCCAGTGCTAGTACTGGAATATGGATATTCCAGTACATGTACAGAGATTTTGTTGTTACGTTACTGAAAATTTACCAAGCATAACTGAAAATTCAGTCATTGTACTGGAATTTTCAAGTTTGAGATGATGTACTGAAATTTTGCCATGATTTCGCGAAAATTTTACCGGCTCGTACTACAATTTTATAGTTCTTGTGCACCAAAAAAAAATATTCCCTCAAAAAGGACTTGAGAAAAATTTGGAATTTAGAAAAAAAAACCTAATCGTTGGTATACTGGAATTATACAGGTTTTTAACTGCAATTCTCAGGTTTTGTGATGGAATTTTCCAGTTACTATGCAATTGAATTATACAGGTTTTGAACTGCAATTTTCAGGTCGTGTGATGGAATTTTCCAGTTGCTATGCAACGGAATTTAATCACTGTTGCACTGAAATTTTCCACTTCTATTGGACTTCGTCATTTCTGGCAGGAAAAATTTCAAGTCTTTATATTAAAAATTTCCTGATTGAGATTTTGAATAATAATTGTAATTGTAGCCAATGAAATTGATATATGAGGTTTTTCCAAGACTTATCCTCTTGTGTTCTAGATATGAAGCATATGTAGTAACCCAAGCTGGCCTTCCAACATGTCGCGCTATAGCTCATCGGTTAGGTCTTAGGTTTCAGTTGGTAGGCAGGTAGAAAAGTGTGGGTTCAAATCCTGTTAGGTAGACATGAGTTTCTGTCCATCCAAATGAACGATCAAAAGTTTCTCAATCATCTTGGAACACAAGGACCCTGCAAAATCACTTTGCGTGAGCAATTTTTTTTCAATTTTCATGGATATTTTCAGCATTAATTTTCCAGTACATGTCCTGGAAAAGTCCAGCTCGTGTACTGAAAAATTCCAGTACCGAGGCTCAGAAAATTTCCAGTTTTGATGCGGGAATTCCATAACGTTTGCACTGAATTTTTGCAGTACAAATGTGCTGAAATTTTCCGGTACATGTACAGGTTAATGACTTCCAGTACATGTACTGGAATTTTCCGGTGAAATTTTTTTACAGTGTGGGCTCCTTCACAGTTGGAAATTTTGTGTTAAATTCAACACATTTCACATGTCCCAAACGGTCCACACATATTTTTGTGTCGATATCACATGATGTGTTTGTGTTAGCTAGTAACTCAAGCTTGATGTAAATATAATGTAACACAGAAGGATATTGATAAAATTTTGATTGGAATTTCCGATCGTGTAAATTCAACACATAAGTACTGTCAAATGAAATCCAAAATAAGAAGTGAATCAACAGTTCACAAGTGTAATTTATGGATTTTTTGACATCAATCAAATGTGAAAATCACACTCCTTTCGTGTTGAAACAGTGCATAAGAATAAATTGAAAAGAAAACAGTACTTCAATGAGCATTGAACATGGATCGTCGGGACCGAATGTTGAAGCTGCATCACTCAAGCCACTGCCGGTCCTTTGGTTGAGTGTACTTTCTTTGCGTATATCAACTCGCACTCTATCTTCAAATTTACATATCTAAAAAACGAATTCCCATCAGAATGAAAGCCAGAACCAAAATGAATAGAAATGGATGAATAGTTCTTCCGGAGACTACCAAAGTTACACGCACATGGAAGTTTCATGAAAAAATAGCTCCCACCACTGGCGATCTCCCCTTGGTAGTTGAGAATAACACAATTTTTATGTTCAATCTTGAGTTGAATGAGATTTGTGTCATTTTGACACTTTTTTTCACTTGTTTGAATGATTTCCCATTATAAATCAGTTGAGACCTGATTACACAAGGACTGTCTGTAGAAGTTACACGTGTTTGTGTTGAACATTTAACAGAAAATTCATGACACACGGATTTTTTAACACATTTACACAAAATTTCCAACTGTGTTGGAATAGAGCATATAGTACAGGCCATAAGTTTGAATTAACCTAAAGACATTTAACATTTTTACATCTTCGCTGTTCGAAATTGATTTAATTCATATAAACTACATGAATAGTAATCAAATTTTCTTCAATTTATTCATATGCATTGTTCAACATAAAAAAGTGTGATTCTCACATTTGAGTTACGTGAAGAGAACCATAAATTACACTTGTCAACTGTTCATTTAGTACTTATTTTGAATTCCATTTGAAATTCCAATCGAAACTTCATCAGTACCCTTTTGTGTTATGTTATATTTTCTACATCAAGCTTGAGTTACTAGCTAACACAAACACATTACGTTGAATCGACACAAAAATTTGTGTGGACCGTTTGGGACATGCGAAATGTGTTGAATTCAACACAAAATTTCCAACTGTGCATGATGGCGAGAGTATTAGATATTAATACCGCAAACGTCGTATCAGTTCACAATATGTTGTATCACTTTTTGCTTATAAAGAAAGTATAACGATGAAAAAACATATGGCTACAAACAATTTTCCACATGTATTTCTTTTCATTTTTCCCATCAAAAACATGGTACGCTCATAGAAATTAGCCCTTCGCGTACACACTGGACAATGGCTATCCATGAATCACATTCGATGTTCTGTGTCTTTTTTAATTCCAAAGTTGTGAATGGATGGATATAATACGACACCTGATGCTTCGAATTTTCAATGGTACAACAATTAGAACATGGATTTCCAAATAACGAGATTCAGAAGTGAAGAATGACCATCTTGATGACAATACTGTTTTTTTATTTGGATGAAAAAATGTATGGATTGTTCTAGGAATCAAGATATTTTCATGTTATTTTGACTTGAAAATTATGTGAGTAAATGTTTGAGATAGAGCAGACCGGGGCTATTCGTCTACGGGGGCTACGTGTCACAGTATCGATATCTCAGGAACTGATACATGTGTCTACTGTTCTAAGGAAATATTTGACTAGGATATCTATAAATGACACATTTACGAGCCTTCGCTGTCCTGCGATGCTCTGATCATAAATTATACGCAGGGATGTGCTTTTCAGTACAATTGTACTAAACTAGCACAATTAATTATTTTTTAGTACACTAGTACTTTTCTATAATATAGTGTACTGACTTTCAGTACCACGGTACAAAACAGTACAATTCATGGGATGGACCATTCATTAAATGGCCCTACCGTTTCGTTTTTCTATTTTCATTGAAAATTTGTATAGCTACGACATTCCCTGTAAAAAAGAAATCATTCAAATGATTGGTTCTGATTGAAATGAAATTTTTCTAATGAGAAATGTGCAGACTCCGAATTAGCTGCTCGAGAATTGAATGATTCTAAATAAGTCTGAATCATTTTTAATCAGAGATTTGCACCATCAATCGGTTTGAATAATTTCGTTTTTATTACAGGGTTAACCTCTATATTCATACCCAAATGAGGGCAGCCATACAATCACGTATACAAAGAAAGAGGTAAAAGCGGGTGTGATTTCGTCCTTGTCTATGCAATCAAAATGACGAGAGAGAAACTCGAACTCACTCCAGTATGTATTGAGCTCAATGCACGGAACGCATGAGATTGCTAGTTTTATTCGAAAATAACTAGAAATCAACCAATCTCATGCGTAACGTGTTGCGCCTCGCTGCTCCATGGGAGAGATGCCTAAAGAACAACCTCAACATGAACTATTCTGTTGTTGGCCGGGATTCGGGAAATAACCCATCTACATAATATAGATTACTTTCAAGTTGACAGGCTCTCTGCAGGACACCATTATATAGCTACTCAATGCATTGAAAAAAAAGTTGAAAGAATATTCCTTTCATAAACAAATGATCAAAATATAAGTGTCTAACAAATTGAAATTCTTTGCATGTAAGTATGAGTGCAAGAAGATAATCCATATGAATATGCAGTTACAGAATATATACAAAACTTCATAACCCAGATAGCACTAGAGGTTATGTAGTTCCAAAAGTTCCCAAAAAGATATTTTGAGTGCGTTTTATACAACATTCAGATAATGATTCAAAAGAGAATGACCATTTTTCAACAATGAAGCATTTTGAATATTGCACCAAATTTTGAAACATATTTTTTTTCAATGTTTGAGAACTGCATAACTTCTGGAGTTGCATGGTCATCTTTTGCAACCGCGAAGTTTTTCATCCACTCTGGTTGAATAACCTATACATATTAGGGTAGTCGTTAAAAATTGAATTTCTTGAGGCGCCCCCTAAAGAGCTTCCTTTTGATGAAAAAACACTGGGAAAATTTTTTATAATTTTTTAAGTCAAGACAACACGTGCCTCAAGACGATTCAAGTTAATTTTTGGGTATAATCATGTTTTTTCATGAAACTTCTTGTTGAAGGTATTGTAAAAATTATTTTGAGGTTGGAAAAGTTTTAACAATGAAATACCTTCAGTATTATCATTCTCAGTGATGAATTTCAAATTATAGTTTTAGAAAAAGTTTAAAATTCTTCGTGATTTGAGCTTATCTTTTAATTTTCATTGTATTTCTTATTTTTTATTATATTACCTTATTTTTCGGAATATTTATTGTTATTTTCATTAACTATCGTATTTTTATGAATTTGGGTTCTCTGATTGTTCATATTTTGTATAAAATTGTATTATTAAAAATCCTCAATGAAACATGATTATACCCAAAAATTAACTTGAATCGTCTTGAGGCACGTGTTGTCTTGACTTAAAAAAATTATAAAAAATTTTCCCAGTGCTTTTTCATCAAAAGGAAGCTTCTTAGGGGGCGCCTCAAGAAATTCAATTTTTAACGACCACCCTAATACATATATAATGTTAATCTCTTAATCAAGATTTTAGTCATCATGAAAATTAATTCAATAACATATATGTATATCATGTATGTATTTCATGAGAATACTCGATTATCAAGCAATATTACTTGTGATATTTTATTTGATCTCACTTCTTTTTTAAATTCAAATTAAATGTACATAAAATGAAATACGAATGCAGGTAATGATTTTTTTTGCAGATTCATAAATGAATTGAAATAGGTACCATGAAACTTCTATAATTCTACAAAATGGACAGGTAAATTCTCATATTTTCTTGATTTCATAGAAATGTTTCTTCTACTCAGAAATATATCACCTCATTCAATATTCCATCAATTTGTTCATATCCCTAGTTAAAAAAAAACCATTGACTCTCATCAAATCTCACTAAGTTACAGTTAAACTTGGACAATGTTCTGGCTAGGGGTGTGCGGGTAGCACTTTTTATCGGGTCGGGTTCGGGTATTTGTATTTCCTTTCGGGTCGGGTCGGGTCGGGTACCCGATTAAATCGGGTTTTCCAAGTCGGGTACCCGAATATAATAAAATCGCTTGAATTTAATATTTTCAACTTCTATTCGAAGTTGCCATTGCCGTTGATATTTTAAGGACAAATTGTCTTGAGCGATTGTAGGAATAAGGGGATTTCATATGAATTCAATTCTAATATGAAGAATGCCATATTCACTACAAGTCTATTAGGGTTGTTACTCCACGTAATTGATTATGCAGCGCATTAAGAAATCTCCAAATTGCTTCATGGAATGTTTATATTTATTTTTTAATTCAATTAGAAAATATAATCACATTTATATCTCATAAATAATATATTATCTATTTTCTTATTTAGTAACCACAATATAGAATCTTGAATATCAATGAAAATAAATATTCTTCTTATAAATATCATTCTTTTTTCATATTTTTAAATTTGAATGGAGGGAGCACAACTCTTCCACATGTTTTGTCAGCAATCTTGATCGAGTTGCTGTCACAATATTTCCTGCTGAGGAAAACGTTTGCTATATTTGAATTACCCGAATGTAATCGGGTACCCGAAAAACTCGGGTAATTGAAAAACCCGACCCGACGGGTACCCGACCCGACCCGACCCGATAAAAACCCGATGACTCGGGTACCCGCACACCCCTAGTTCTGGCCAAATCTCATCCGGCAAATTTCAATGAGATTTGGTCAGAAAGAACAGTTGATTCTCGCCAAATTTCATTGAATCTTGGACAATGTTCTGACCAAATCTCATTAATTTCATTTTTCAGAATCAATGGATTCTTTTAACCAGGGATAACTCAGCAGAAAAGAGTTGAGCTTTTTTCATATGACATGAATTTCATTCAGTCTTGGGATACCATTTCATCGAAATCAATAAAGATTGGATAAGTTGAGGTAGAATCCAAAAAAATAAGATGAAATTCAATGAATTGTGTTGAACTTCACAACTTTGTCATCATCAACAATTAATATTATGAGATTTCTCTTTTTCGGAATTATCACTACCATTATTTGATAATCGGTTTGATCACTATTCATAATTGAATATTATTCGTAGGTTTATTGTCAAGAAACAAAATAAAGAAAATGTGGAATTTCCAATTTCGGATGGACCAGAAAATGTTGAGGTACTTGGAAATTCCGAAGAAAACCCAATCGTCATAGTTATTCCTTCAGATTCAGAAAGCGTCTCACAAGAAGATACATCAGCATCACAGATTGTACATTCAATGGACATTTCATGCGTTTTTGACGATGCTGTAGTGAAGTCATCACAGGCTCCATAAGCTGACTCCGACGCATCGCAAAAAATATGAACTTGAATTTCTGAGGGATTCTGACATGTCACCTGTCGTGGGACCTGGATAAGATTTATACCCTTCATACTGTTATAAAACCGTAACCACGGAGTATATATGTCGATAGGTACAGACTCATCCCAACCAATTCCCAGTTGACAGATTCTTTGCATCATAATTTTTGCAGTTACTACTATCGGGTTTATTAATCCCAAAGGGTCAAATATCTGACAGATACTGGAAAGTATGAACCTCTTGGTAACCTTCACTTTGCCCTTATGAGGAATATTTGTATTATATCGCAATGTATCATAAAACGAATTCCATACCAAGCCTAGGGTTTTGTATCACGATCATCAGGCATACTTCTTTCGGCTTCAGAGATTCCCAATTGCACTTGATCATACAATCTCACGTTATTGAACACCCACTCACGTAATTTAAAACACCCGCTGGAAAGAATTTTCTCAATTTCCTCAATAATCTTGACAGCACCTTCGAGTGAATCACATCCGGTAATAAAATCGTCAACATAGGAGTCATTCAATATTATTTTGCAACTTTCCGGATATATTGCACTATAATCGAAAGCTGTTTGATGTAAGGCTCTAATTGCCAAAAATGAAGCTGGTGCTGTACCGTAAGTAACGGTGTTCAATTGAAAATGTTGAAGTTCATGAGTAGGGTCGGATCTCCATAAAATACGTTGGAATCTACGATCAGCCGGTTCAATTAAGACCTGCCTGTACATCTTCTCTATAGCAGCAACGATAACATAATTATGAATTCGAAATCTGAGTAAGATCGAGAATAAATCATTTTGTATCGCTGGTCCGACTTTGAGAACATCATTCAATGATAAGTTCGACGAAGTCTTCGCCGACCCATCAAATACTACACGCAATTTGGTAGTAGAGCTTGACTCTTTTACTACACCATGATGTGGCAGGTGATAATTAACCCCATCGAGCTCCAACGATTCACGAGGAATCCTAGACATATGACAAAGTGCCTCATACTCTGTCATAAAGGAATGATACTGATCCTTTAGCTTGCTGTTTTTCGATAATTCCCGTTCCAAAGCATAAAATCGTTTCGTTGCATTGTCAATTGAGCTTCCCAAAGAGGATAGGCTTTCACGAAAAGGGAGCCTGGTTATGAATCGTCCAGATGCATCCCGACGTAAGGTCTTTGTGTTCTATTCTTCACATTCATTCTCTTCCCTTGACCTTGGAGGGTTTGATTGAGATTCTTCAATTTTCCAGAATCTTTCAATTTGACAGTGAATCTCATCGTTAACACTCAAATGGCATACCGAAGAATTATTCTCATTATTCAACATCATTGGACCTGAAATAATCCAACCCAATTTAGACTTTCGCAAATAAGGCATATTACTACCCAATCGTATTTGACCAACACATAAAAGTTCCCAGAAAACGTTAGCACCTAACAAAAGATCAATATCATTTGGCTCATTGAAGTTCGGGTCAGCCAAGGTTATATTATTTGGAATTTTCAAATTTCCAGTGTGAATATATGTGTTAGGCAATGATCTAGTAATTTGATTTATAACAAGGAATGGAAGTTCGGTTTTGTAGTTATTCGCATTTGATTTCACAGTCGCCTGAGCTCTAATAGAAATATTCATGATATTTTGATTAATACCAGAAACCGGAATGTTGATTTTAGCATGGCGTAGATTCAATTTTTCAAATAATCGAGTTGTTATGAAGTTGGATTGAGATCCGTTATCTAATAACGCTCTACACTCAAGCGATCTCCCAGTTGAATCAAAAATCTTCAATTTGGCGGTGGCTAAAAGAACATAAGGTTCGTTATTTTGCCGTGCAACTAGAGCGGAAATTGAATTAGCACATAAATTTTCAGAATTCACGGTAGAACTTGATTCAGCGCCTGTGGTTTTATCATCATTACTTGAGAAGACATTCGACGAATCTTGATTAATTTTCAAATGCAATAATGAATTGTGTTTTTTATTGCATATTCCGCAACCATTTGCCGTGCAATTCCTTGAAAAATGATTACTCTTCAAACAGTTGGTGCATATTTTCAGCATTTTAATCTTATTTATGCGCTGTTCAATCGGTAAGTCAAGAAATTCTCTACAATTATAAATGAGATGAGAACCTTTACAAAAGTTACATTTCAAAGAGTTAGCCGCTACATAAGAGGAAACTCCAAATTGTCTGTCACTCTTTGGCTTTTCTTGTGATTGCTTGTATTTATTTGTGACCGTATCAGATGATATTCGTTCTAGCAATTGACATCTTTCATTTAAAAACTTTTGTAACTCCTCCAAAGTTGGTAGATCTGATGAATTGATAGACAATTTCTCCCACTCACGTTTAGATATAGGATCTAGCTTTGAGGAAATCACATAAATAATTGAGGAATCCCAATTTTTTATAGATTGCCCTAAAGATTCCAAAGATCTAAGATGTTGTAATGAATCATCGGTTAATTTTCTAATAAATTGATATGATTCTTTATGCGAATGTGGTAACTCAAAAATAGACCGAATATGATTATTCACATTAATTCTCTTATTTTCAAATCGAGATGCCAAAATGTCCCAAGCAACTGAATAATTGGCGTCGGAAGCTTCGATGGAATTCAATGCCTTGGCAGCTTCATTTTTAAGACATGATCTCAAATAATGAAATTTTTGAATATTTGATAATGCATTATTATTATGTATCAAAGCGTTGAAGGTATCGCGAAACTGTGCCCAATTATTATAAACCCCATTTAACGTAGACGCAAATTTTTTCAAATTTTCCGCCTAACGTTCACGAGTGCTGTATAGCATAAACACACGCGCACGAAATGATTCGCGGCATAGGGCCTAACTATGCCAATTATATAAAATGGTTTATCGAGCGTTAAGAGAGTGACGTACACACTTACCGACCCCTATGCTACGTAGGTAACGGAAACAAACTGGCTTGGCGCCCCCCAGCCCATTCAAGAGTACCGTTTTTTCCAAGAGATTGGAAAAAACCGAGAACCCTCTCCTTACCCTCGTTTATGACCTCCTCACTGGAACGGAGGCGCACACTTTATTGCCCCTGCCATAAAAGGTCATTAAGTGTAGACATTTGGGCATTTGTGCGAAGAATTGTGTCGCCAATCTGAATAAATTTGAAAAGAGAATCATCGTCATCGTATTGTTGAACAATTTTTTTTTTGTTCAATAATGAATCGTTCATTTTTTTTACAAGGAAGATTTTTTTTCAAAAAGAAAAAAAAAATAACAAAGTTTATTCAAATTATGCGAGTTGAATGTAGTTATCAATTTTACATTACAGCATAATTGGTTCTCAAACAGTTCTTGGAGAGTACCATTTGAATGCCACACTTTTTGTGTGAGCTCTTTGATTGAATGAGATTTGTAATTAAATATCAATTCTTTTACAAGTTTCTTATCGAAGAGGATGGAGATCACAGAGTTTTTTCCATCGTTTTCTATGAGGGATTTCCCACACTCGATGCAATCGATTAGCTTTCCATACACGGAAGATCGTTTGTATGAATGCATTTTTACAGCCAATATTTACATATTTCGAGATAATCAATGATTTACTTCATTATCCACAAACAATTCATGAATCTCCACACACTTCTTTTCTTTAAAGTTACATCACTTCGTTGTATACAAACTTCAACCTTAAAATCATATGATATGTCATTTATTCTCACATATTATATGTTTCTTGCACTGAAATGAATTACTCACTGATTATTACATTGCATAATTCATTTCACTTCATTAAACACTCTCCAAATCTCGTACACGCATCTATTCAATAAATTTATAACAGAAAATATACTATCAATTGTATCTTGGACATTACTTTTTTCTAAAAACGTTTGCAAATTCAGCAAGACTCTGATTGAATTCTTGTTGATCGAAGTTCATGGTATTCGTTGTGAATCTTCTTTGAGCAGAACAGGTCTACATTTTGAATTTCCATGGGGATTCATGTTCACTGTCATGACGAGTAGTCTTTACGAATACTTCAGGCATTTTCTGTGTGTATTTCAAGAGCTCTCACATGTATTCATTAAGAACTTTTCAGGAATTCTTTTGACACTCTATGTGTTTCATTTGGAATACTTCATGAATTCATAGAAATACATTCCATAAGTATTCCTTACTCTGAATTCTCTGCAAACTCAAAAGGGACTTGTGTGCTGTAAGCGTCTTGAATTTAAAAACTATATTTTGTTTTTTGTATAAATATTATGATAATGGGATATGCAAAAATAATCTTAGGCATTTGACTTCAAAGATAAGAGGTAGATATAAATATACTGGTTAAAACGACCTTTGATTTGTAATATTGAAACATTATGGATATGGAGACGACGAAGAGGGAACCCGTCACCTCCGAGCGAGAGTCGAGCGAGAAGTGCGTTAACTCGCGACTTTCCCTACAGGCGGCGCTTGCGTATACCGCTAAGTTTGAATCGTCGGCAACCGTCGAGAGCAGAAACCTGGATTTCTCATTGGTCTAGAGTTTGAAAAACCCTTCCAGGGAACCTCTAGCCAATCACGGCGCTCACCAAGAGGATTCGCGTGTATAAATATCGCGACATTTCCTTAGCTGACTCACTTCACTCCACTACACTTCACAGGACACTTCGCTCTTGTCAACGAATGAATCTTCAACGTTGGAACATCAACAGTCCTTTTCAGGATTTCACACCTTCAAGACAACGCAGGATCAAGCTTTAACAAGCAATTTTTCATCGCTGGAATATCAATAGTCCTTTTAAGGACTCTACAATCAACGGCCGAATTTTGATAAGTGCTTGAACAGGATTGAACGAAGTTCAAGCACGAATTATTCAAGAATCTCAACGAGCAAGCGTGGATTGTTGCTCATCGCTACCATCAACGAGTGGTATTTGAACTAGTGCTTGAACAGGATTGAACGAAGTTCAAGCACAAATCAAAATTCCAAAGGAGGAAAAATCTCAACGAGCAAGGCTGAATTGCTGCTCATCGCTCAACGAGCAAGCTTGGATTGCTGCTCATCGCTACCATCAACGAGTGGTATTTGAACTAGTGCTTGAACAGGATTGAACGAAGTTCAAGCACAAATCAAAATTCCAAAGGAGGAAAAATCTCAACGAGCAAGGCTGAATTGCTGCTCATCGCTCAACGAGCAAGCTTGGATTGCTGCTCATCACTACCATCAACGAGTGGTATTTGAACTAGTGCTTGAACAGGATTGAACGAAGTTCAAGCACAAATCAAAATTCCAAAGGAGAAAAAATTTCAACGATTCAAGCACGGGCTATTTCAACTACGCGGAAGAAAGAACCATCGGAGCTACATTTCTTCCTTCGACAACAGGCGGTAACTGCGATCCTGTGCTACAAACAGCCAGGATCACTAGCAGTTTCAACAAATCACAACAGAACGTGAAGCGAGTTGCTAAGGCACTCGCGGGGTTTATAAAAAGTAAGTGTTTTACACTATTTGGGTGGGTGAAAAACCTAAGTTTCCTAACTCAATGGTAACATCAAAATCTCGATGAAACCTTGAGTTTTTAGAATTCAAATGAAAATCAATCCTCGTGGAGTCAAGCCACATAGTTGAATATAATTTTTTTATTTTAATTTTCGCTCAATAAATGAAATCAGAATTTTTTTTTTCATTCGAAATTTTCATAGATTCTAGTCTCATACTTGAATACTAACCAAAGTTTGTGAATCTTTCTTTTAATTCGTTTTTTTTCACTCTCTTTTTCTCCTTTTATTTGAATCATCTCTCTCCCTTTATTCTCATTTCGGAAGTAGTAAGGAATTATATTTGAACAAATTTTCTTTTTTTGTTCTTCTTTCAGTGGAAACCAAGATACATGATAAGATAAAATATCTAGAAGATAGAATCCGGGGAACAAAGAACAGGATAAAAACTCATCATAGGGACGTTAGGGAAAATAGAATTCCACCTGCAGGAAGGAAGAGAAAACGATTCCTCAATAACCTGTCCACCTACGAAGAATCCCTAATTAAATTGAATGAAGAACTAAATAATTCGAAACTATATTTAGCTTCATTGGAAATTAGAGGGGATTTATTTGTAGAAGGAGAAAATTGGGACGTTCAACCTCTTCTTCCATGCAAGGAATTATATGAATCTAGTTCCTGTTCAAAATGTAAATCCTCAAAATTGACCTATATAATTAATTTAAAGTTTGTAATTATAAATATTAATATCAATATACAAAGTTAAATATTAAACCTCATTGTAATAAAACACTGACACAAGTCATAATAAATTAAATTTTGTAACTATATTTCAAACGAGTCAAACAGTTTCATTTAAGTATCCTTTCCCCAGTCCTTGTTTAGTCTAACTAACTAAAGTGGGGTGACAAAGGGGTTGTCAAACTTTGATTTGGCAATTCCTAATAACTGCTGTCTGTTTCAGATAATCTATATAAAAGGTTTTGACGTAACACCCATCAAAACATGGCAAGTGCAATGCAGGCAATTTAACTTGTATTTCATTCATATGTGACCGTGGGCTATTAGCATCATTCTGAGTAACCGAAGTTGAGCTACCATTCGCATTCATAATGGTTTGCGAAGAAGCATTTTCATTTAATATTTCTTTCGCGCGAGCGATTGCTGAGAAATATATATTCTCGAAAGTATCTCTATAATCATCTGTTAGGTCTGTTAATAACTCGAGTTGTGATTGCACATCATCAAAAGAGTCCCAATAACCCTCTGCCTTCTCCAAACGAGTTTGCAATTCAATTTTTTTACTATTATCATTAAAATTTGTAACGTAAGTTTGAAATTTAGATATCTGTGTCTTAATTGACGATCGTTTTTTCTTTAATATATCTTCATCCGACATTTTCAAGTGTCTAATCGGAAATAAATTCACAATAACACAAATTTATATGGAATAAATCAACAGCAGCGACACAGTAACGGCAATCAATAGTATAGGATAAGTAAAGTGAAAAGATAATATAATGAATGTTGTCAGTACATACCCTTGCCGCTCTGTAGTAGACAGAATGTATACAAACTACATGTATGTTCGTTGTTCTTTGTGTGGATGAGACGTTCTATCCTCGTCGGTCAAATAATGCTTCCTTCGTTATAACGTATCCACAATGTTCTCGAAAATTCTTGATTCCAATTCTCAGTTGTTATATATATGAATACGACTCCATATAAAGCCTGGTTGTGGTGATTGACCGATGTCTTCAACGTATGGCTGTAGACGCACTTGATGTTGTAATTATGTTGAAGAAATGCTCCCACATTTATATGTGATTCGATTTTGAAATATTCCACTAATGTGAATAGATTGGTGGTTAAAATCGCTTGGCACTGATATGATGTAAACTTATATCGCCGTCCTTCTGTGAAGCTCAAATATAAAAATGAACTCCCAAATTTGAGCAGATCAATTTAGATCAATATTATATGCAAATTCACTGTTGTTCACGATAGATCGAGGCATCAAATCTCCATATTTGCAATGATCCTCATTTTCACGTGTCGATATCGATGAACTGTATCCGTTGGAATGACGAACCACGTTGAATATATTGGAATTCCATGAAATACGCATCAATGATCCAAGATCCTGGTCGAATGGACCAAAATGTAAATCCAAGGTAGATGGATTTGTAGTTTTCTCTTAGAATGTTGATGGAATGAATAACTCGAAGCGGACTGGAGTTTTAAATGAGGTTCGTTTATTACTTAGATACAAACAGTGTTATCACGAAGGCGGCTCAGTGCCAAGTGAAGCCGGAAGGGCATGTATGTCGAAAAGTATATTATAATCAAAGAGCCATCTATCTGGAAATCATACAATTATTGTTGATTCATCAGCATGGTGCGATGAAAAGAGGAAAGGGGATGGTGAGGCTGCCTCTACCTTCTTTGCAGGATTCGGGCTCCTCGGACACCCGTTATACTTCCGAAAAATTCGGATTTTTCCAAACCCCCTTATATTTGAAAAAAATTCGGATTTTTCGGAACCCGTTATCTCGGGAATTTTCCAAAAATACAACGGGTGTCGGAAAAATTGGATGTTTTTGGAAGTATAATGGGTGTCAAGGCATCCGGAATTTTCCGAAAGAGGTGGAGCCGGGCTTCTTTCCTTTTTATCGCACCGTGTTAATACATCAACAATAATGAAAGGAAGAATTTGATTGGACAGCCGGATGGTCTCCTGTTGTGTTGTTCTTCTCCTCTTAGCACTGAAGGATTGTAAAAATTGATATGCAACAACGGAAATTTCAATTTCTCCCAAAAAAATATGCGTTAATAATTTTTTGGAGATTCATTTTTCCATTTCCTTCCTCCTATAGATGATAATTCTTTTCTCCATTGGTCCAGAAGTATGCCAGATTTTTGGCAACCCCTAATAAATATGCTCAGGGGTGTAAAATGCTCTTTTTCTTGACCCTCACGGTGAAATCGTAACTTTGATGGGCTGTACTGGCACCAAAAAATTTTTTCGCGGTTCTGCCGATGATGCATGTCTTAGAGTAAGTATTGATGACTATTCTCACGTTGGAAACAATTCATTTAATCCATCACTTATAACTTTTTAACCCAAAGAACTACGAAATTTTCGATTTTTTTACAAGATCTATGGGCGCGACCTCTAAAAAATTTTTTTCCCTCATGAAAATTTAACTGGGGTCTCTTTCCACCCAAATGAAGAAAATATCAGAAGAAGAACGATGAAAGACGAAAAAAAATTTTTCGTGAAACACCCTAACGGTCATATTGATATTAATACTTTAGATATAATGAAATTATAATGTAAATGATCACTCTTTCAAAAATTCCACTCTACATATTAGTTAAGTTCGTTTAGCGCCTTCAAAGTTACTGCAACTCGCGTTTAGCATTTCAGATTCGGTATTTCCTTTCATAAAAATGAACTGATTGATTGATTGGTACAAGTTGAATCCAGCCTGCTTAAAAATTCCTATTAATTCCTATTATATGGACAAAATTCCGATTCAAATGCAATCGGTAATAATTGGTTTCAATCAGCATTTTGTCCGTTTAATCAGAATGAATGGGATCTTTTTTCCAGGGCATTGTTGAATTTATTTTAAAAATGAGAGATATTTTTAAGTTTTTCGAGTTTTATTCTATTAAATGAAATCAGTCATTCATATTCACTATATTTTGAGAAAATCTGTTGGTATGTGCTGGCCATGAAATAGTCTATTTCAAGATAATTTCACTTTTTGTTTTGCAGGGCGTGATTGACAATAATAATATAAATTATTATTTATCGCGCCACGAATAATATAAAATTCGAATAAGTTGCGATCACTGATACGAC
The DNA here is from genome assembly GCA_018340375.1 of Gonatopus flavifemur. NCBI lineage: Eukaryota > Metazoa > Arthropoda > Insecta > Hymenoptera > Dryinidae > Gonatopus > Gonatopus flavifemur. Next base: position 47,410,817 of record JAFFJZ010000003.1, on the reverse strand, counting down.
GGAGATGAATGAATCAATGCACCACAACAATTTTTTGTGATAAACAATACATAATAAATAATTATATCCTATCAACATGACATGACCAATGCAAAATTCCATATTACCGATAGAAAATGAGTGATGTTTTCCATTTCCAGATTATGATTGATGATCAATTCTTGGTCAATTCTATGGACCACAAGATTGATCAATAATTACCCTGTTCTATGTCCTTATTAACGACCAACAATTGGCCCTTCAAAAATGATCAATTTTCGATCAATCATTATCCAATGAATGGACATGCGCATAAAGATCCTACATAATTCCCAGATAATTGATCAATTGAGGCCGCGGATGCAATAACAGCCTCAGCGCTCGAACGAATTTCAAAGTTACTTCAAGCCACCAGTGGAATAATAAAAAAAAAAGTTCGTCAAAATGGAAAATAAAAAATACAGCCTTTTAGAGCTCATCAAACCACACATTTTTCCCACAAACAATTTTTTTCTACCATCAATAGTTTATAAGATAAAAATTGAAAAGTGAAAATGTTCATTTCTTCAAAATCAATTAAATTCAAAACATATTTTGCGATTACTCAACGAAAAGTCACCGGATTGACTTGAAATTTAGTACACGGCTTTATCATTGATCCCCAAAGATGCCTAGTCAGTTCCATATGTTAAAATATTTCATTATCCAATGAATATTGAATAATGAACAAATACTGTTGAAAACGCACGCTTGTAAGTGTCCATGAAAAAAAGTATCGAGCAAATTTCCGATTTGGAAAAACTCAAAGCGACAAAGTTGTTCGTCAATGTTCGAAGAAGTTTTCCTGAAAGTTTCAGATCAATCGAGTGAAAAATGTTGGAGATATTGCACATTCTTTACAATTACTCATCTCGTTTGCCGTTACGTTCACCTGTATAGTCTTGGAATACATCAACTCTACCATTGGTACAGTACTAGATCTTGACTACCTCGCCAATTTGAAGCTTCTTTGGTATTTTATACTCGTTTTTGATTTGATTCTCAAAATCTTTCATCTCACAATCTTCCAACTGTATTATTCCGGAAGGAGGGGTTCGTGCATTTCTTATTAATTCAATATATTCACTGTCGGTTTAGATGGTTCCACGCATCTTTTTCTTGGAACCATACATACCAAAGTTCCTGTCGCATTGACAGGATGAATGTCCGCGTAAGGGATACAAAATTTATATGTAAGGAAAATTATTGTTCAATATTTCAGTTACTGAGCGAAAAATAAATACTGCCGGAACAATACACTGACAACAGAAGAAAAATTCGTTTGGAACTCATATTCGACCATATCACATGTTCCTTCTTACAATTGAAATCCATCAATAGGTGGAAAATTTGCATAAATCAGAATGCTTTTGTTTCACGTTTAAATCTTGATACGAAAACCTATGTAAGTAACTTTCGATTTGGAAAAATTCAAAGCGAGAAAGTAGTTCGTCAATGTTTGAATAAGCTTTCCTTAAATTCTCACATCAATCGAGTGAAAAGTGTGCAAAATATAAATTATTTGCCACGGTGACACGACTCTCTTATGAACCATCGAACATAGTGTCCGTGTATCGTAGTTGGCGTAACGGCAAACGAGATGAGTAATTGTAAAGAATGTGCAATATCTCCCACATTTTTCACTCGATTGATCTGAAACTTTCAGGAAAACTTCCCTAGTAGAAATCACTCTAGTCGTTCTCTAGGCCTCGCAAGGCCTCGCAAGTAACTTGCAAGGACTTGTGAGGCCTCGTAATTACCTAGAGAAATACTAGAGTGATTTCTGCTAGGGTTCTTCGAACATTGACGGACATCTTTGTCGCTTTGAGTTTTTCCAAATCGGAAATTTGCTCGATACTTTTTTTCATGGACACTTACAAGCGTGCGTTTTCAACAATATTTGTTCATTATTCAATATTCATTGGATAATGAAATATTTTAACATATGGAACTGACTAGGCATCTTTGGGGATCAATGATAAAGCCGTGTACTAAATTTCAAGACAATCCGGTGACTTTTCGTTGAGTAATCGCAAAATATGTTTTGAATTTAATTGATTTTGGAGAAATGAACATTTTCACTTTTCAATTTTTATCTTATAAACTATTGATGGTAGAAAAAAATTGTTTGTGGGAAAAATGTGTGGTTTGATGAGCTCTAAAAGGCTGTATTTTTTATTTTCCATTTTGACGAACTTTTTTTTTCATTATTCCACTGGTCGCTTGAAGCAACTTTGAAATGCGTTCGAGCGCTGAGGCTGTTATTGCATCCGCGTCCTCAATTATTAGCAAATGTCATTGGAATCAATCAATTTAACCAATGATTGGAACCAATCCATGGTTGGCTGGGTAATTTGCACCGTGCCAAGTTCTCAAAAACATGATCGGAGTTATCTATCTTACTTTTAAAGAAAATCAAAAAAAGAGCTGCTGATGTGAAGAAACGTGATGAAAGAATGAAATAACTCTAAGAAGTGAGGAGACTGACCAAACTGATAGTAGAAGAAGTTCAAAATCAATTTGGTACCACCAAAAGCGAAAAAAACGTAGGAATCTTGCCAGAGAATCAAAAGAAAACATTTACCGTTATTATGAATCTAATGAATAAATATTTACATTAATATTCCACAATACCAATGGGTGGAATGTTGAAGAAATATTATAATCAATATAAACAATGTGTTCTTCATTATGTAGACACATGAATCAACGTACAGAGTTATTTGTGTACGCTTGACTTTTCTACTTTGAAAATTAAAATCTTCTAAACATCGAGAGATTGAAACTCCTAACGAAATTTTTTTTTTAATAGAAGGTCGGAAGAGTGCATCATGAAAACTTCAGGTGGGTAAATATTTTCATTAGTCTTTGAGTAAATTTGAAAGAAGCCTGAATCGTAGACCGATAGCCCCGGTCTCCTCCCAGCAAACACTGTACTAATGGCCCTGTACTGGGTCTTCAATAAATGCCAGCAATAACTTTGATGGTCCTCCATTGGCAGACTTTGATGGCCCAGCGCGTTTATCTCCCACCGGCCAGCATTCGGCCACATAAGATTCAACCACACCGTATGCCTTCATTGAATCACCAAACTTTATCCACTGATTGAATATGAATGTCAAGACACGAATTCATTGTGAATTCAATATTATTTTGAACAACAATCAAAAACGATGAATTTATTGAAGACTATAAAATGAAAAAAAAAATTTATTGGATGAATGGTATTCATCCGCAATGATTTTCTTATCTTCAAACATGTCGTTGTATCCAACGTGAAAGAATCCTGAGATATTCTTTGTGTCCACGGTCACCCATCCAAACTTCTACCACTCCTGGGAATGCTGCACATTCATGATCACGTTCAGAAGTCGTTGACGCGCTGCTGCCAGTCCTTCGTTCTCGTTGGAGCACTAATTGGCGTTGTGCTGAATGAAAAATTATTGAAAATATATCCTAATCATAAATATACGGTACTTGAAACCACACACCATGATTCATTCCCACTTTTACACTGAATCAAATGTTGGAAAGAATATCTTCATCACGAACAAGTTTTTTGTCGGGTAAAGGCGTCTATACTACTCAAAGTTTGATGAAATGTTCTCATGTGTTGTTATTGAATAGTGAATCACGTAACCTAATCACTTTGTTTATTCACATCACCTCACAATATATTCCAATAAAATAAAACCTGCATAATTCACTCGATACACGATATTAGGTTTGATTTTATTTTCAATTCAAAATATAGAAATTCATTCTCGAATGAATGAAGAATTCTCATAAAATATTAATTTAATGGGATGGGTTTGATCATCTATTATAAAATAAAACCAACAACAACAAAGTTCATAAGAATCGCAACAGATGGCAGTACGATAATACGGGAAGCCATTATTGGCAACATATTGTGTCATTACAATTCTGCCGTAATTTCCTGGCATCGGAAATGAACGTGATGCCATTATTGGCCCTTCGATGGAGACCAATGTATCGAGTGTCATTGCACATCCTGTAAAGGCCCAATACATATCCACCAATGCCAGCATTTCACCGGCACTGCCAATGTTGGTCCTTCAAAGAACCTGACAACAGTGTTTGCTGGGTCCTACCCAAACAGCATCGAAAGTTCTCAAAACGTTTTAAAAACATGTCCAAAGTCCCACAGATGTTGGTTTCCAAAAGCACATTTTCCAAACGTCTTAGGAACATTCATTCAATGTGTTGGAGAGCACGTTTTGGGGACATTGTTCACACATGCTATGGTACGTTTTCAGAACGTTTTCGAGACGTTATATGAGAACCAAGTATTTTATCTCTAACCTATTGAAATGTACATTTATAGTTTCACTAGGGGAAAAAGTACCAAACAACCATAAAAATATGTTTTGTATTGAATATTTGGGAAAATTCCTTTCCAGAAGTTCAAAATTATTGGCAGAATGTCAGTTAGGGATCGTCCATAAACCACGTGGTCTTTTTTTCACTTCCTTCTCTATCGCACTCTATATGTCTGAAGTTGGTGCAACAAGGAATGCAACAAATAAAAAGGCCACGTGGTTTATGGACGATCCCTTATCAAGAATGAAGTCAATATATTAAGATTCACATAACCTCAAAATTGACGCGAAACAAAATTTCACTATCTACAATGTATTAAAGAGATGCAAATGTAATTTATTAAATCTATCGATACAGGCTCCACCGCAATTCATTTGCATCTCCTCGAAATGGAGAATATCAAAAGATTTGGCACAAGTTTGATCTTTAACAAATTCTCATTTAACATGTTTCATAAACGTTCCATAGAAACCTAAATAAGACTTTACCGGACATTTGATCATCCCTGGAATGTCTATGCGACATTTTTAAAACGTCCTGGAACATTTTTTGAACGTTCTTCTTGTGACCAAGTACGTTTTCTGAACGTCCGAAGAACGTCTCAGTGCTGTCTGGGTATTCAAGCTTACCCATGAATTCTTTGGTTGGTGATGAGAATTCTTGAAAAGATTGATTCTTTTTTATAGAAAATGTAGCAAATTTTTATCAATATTTTATACAAATTTAAAAAGATCACATACTTTCGGTATGAACAAGAATCGTTTTTGTTGAAAAATCTCGATCCCTATTTTTGGTCATTGTATACACGGAGAAAAATAATACAATAAAAATTACAACATTTTCTAGTGAATTATTACTATATGTCTAATGTCTTGAGAAGTACTCCACAAATGTGGAATCAAGAGACACGGTAATGTCTCGAGCCAAGTACATGAAAAAAAATTGATCGTTAATCGATAATGAAGAAGCAGAAGTCGTCGTCCACTACCGTGTATCATTACAGCTACACCGAGATTTTCTATAGTACGAAAATCTTCAACTTACAATAACTCGTCACACATTGAATTTCACGAAAAAATAATTCAACTCCTATTATTTAATTCGAATACACATTTTCGATTGAGCGCACCACGAACTTGATTAGTTCACGCGATACTGAAATACAATAGTTTCAAATTTTCATGCGATCAAAACCCGAAGAGGACATGAAGCTCCAGCGAACGTTCAGATTAGATCTGTATATATAGGATCGAAGGTTCATGAAAGCTAACTTTTAGATTCACAAACGTTCGTCAAAGTTACTACGAACGTTGAAATGTCCGCCTCAAAATACTTCCAGGAAACATAGATGGAACGTTCATTGAAGGTTCATCGAAGGTTTAAGGAAGCTCCACAAAAATATCTATACTTGGATTAATTTATAATAATTTATGTTTATTAATTAATTTATTTTTCACATAAATTGATCAAAATTAATATAAGTATAGATATTTTTGTGAAGCTTCGTCAAACCTTCGATGAACTTTCAGCGAACGTTCCATCTATGTTTTCTGAACGTATTTCGAGGCGGACATTTCAACGTCCGTAGAACCTTTGTCAAACGTTTGTGAATCTAAAAGTTAGCTCTAATGAACCTTAGGCCCTATCTATACACATCTGATCTGAATGTTCGCTGAAGCTTCATGTTTTTTTCGGTGTGACGATCATATATACATGTATCGTATATAATATTGGTGCGCTTGCGCATGACACTTTTATGTTCATATCTACCTTACCTACTCATTATTATAACTGGTGACTGAAACGAATAAACACGTTTTTCTACCTATATCATGTGGAGTCGTTATCTTCAAACTTTATGAAATTATTATTAAATCCTTTATTTAAAATATCATACAAAGGTATAATCCCAGGTAGCACAAGCACGTTCTGAGAATGTTCTAAGAATATAAGTTGAGGATATTCGAATATTCTAAGGAGATTCTTATTACGTGCGAATATATTCTACGCACATTCTCAGAATGTTTGAATGAGACTGTTTCAAATATTCTCAGAATATTATGCCACGAATATTGTGGGAATATTATAAAAAAATGCTGTTGAAATAGAAATTCCTGCCAATATGACTTCTGCATGTAACCGAAAACTAATTCACAATCAATTCTTTCAATCAATAAACATCTGTCATCATGGATTCTTAGCAATATCATGGATCCACATGGATGGGTGAGATACTTATGATTCGCAACAAGCAATCATAATATATACGATATTTCTTCAAATTTTATTACGCTTTTGAAGATTATTTTTCACGCATCACGCCCTCAAAATATTCGGGATATTAAAATGCACATTTATCAATTTCTCATTCCCCAAATACAAATTAAAATAATATATTATCCAAGGGTCTGTAGCCTGTCAACAATATTATCCGCCATTACTGAATTCATGTCATTAAGATGCTTGCGCATGCGCTGCTTATCAATCTCCCTACAAACTTTGTACGCATATTGTACGAACGTTCCTAGAATATTCGAAACAGTCCCATTCAAATGTTCTAAGAATCTTCTATGAATATTTACGAAGCTTCTACGCTCTTTGTAAAAATATTCGATACAGTACGTTTTACGGATGTTGTAAGAATATTCTCAGAATATTCTGTGTTACATGGGATATGACATGGCGCAGTCGGGTAGTTGTTGTCGTTAGTCGGTCGTATAACACAAATTAATGTGTTAAGTGCAAATGAAGTGATGTCGGATAAACATTTACCACCGGAATTAGAAGTTCAATCTTCAATTTTAACACACGACTATAGTGGATGTCAACCTCCGAATCTGGATCCTGAAAACAACTCGTATAACTCAGAGAAAGAAGACGAATTTTACGACACGATAAACGTAATAGAAATTGTTGAAAATATGGAAAGTTCTATGCGACAAACTCCACCATTGTCGTTTGATGGTAATATCAAAGACAATTGGAAAAAATGGATCCAAAAGTTTCGAATTTATTTAAAAGCAAGTGGATTGGATAAACAACCAGAGGACCGGCCGGTTGCTGTATTTCTTCATGTAATTGGTGAAGAAGCTGTTGAAAAGTTCAATACTTTCGATCTCACAGACGCACAAAAGGCCAAACTGGAAGATGTCATAAAAGCATTCGAAAATTTCTGCACACCGCAAGAAAATGGAAGTGTGGAAAGGCATTTCTTCTTCACTCGTAATCAAAACGAAGATGAAAACTTCTCAACGTTCCTCACCGAGCTTAAGAAACTGAGTTCATCATGTGGGTTTGGTGCATTGCGTGAAAGTTTAATTAAAGATCGAATTATATGTGGAATTAGAGATTCGAGTTTGAAAAGTAAACTATTGCGTGAAGAAAATCTCAATCTGGAAAAGTGTATAAATATTTGTCGTGCTGCAGAACTGTCCAATATTCAAGTGAAAACAATACAAAAAAGTGAAGATAATGTACATATGATGAAACATGGGACAAAAACAAAGGAAATAATTCTCAGCAGAGGAAGGATTTCGTTCAGCATAACAACGAAACCAAAGCACATGTTTCTACGCGGGAAAAAGAAAATCATCCAAGCGGATCTCAACAACGTAGAAGTGGCTACACACGAAATTGTCAAAGGTGTGACAAACAACACAAACCAGGCGAGTGTCCAGCGTATGGATAAGTATGTAAAAAATGTAAAAAATTGAATCATTTTTCAAAGATGTGTAGAACGAGAAATAATATTAATAATATAGAAACCGAGAATATTCCTTTGTATATAGGTAGTATAGATCAAAATCAGCATTTCAAAGATAAGGATTGGATTGAAAAAATCATAATAAATGACAAATATAACTTGACCGTTAAACTCGATACAGGCGCGGACTGTAATGTAATTTCAATACAAGAGATTAAGAAAATTGAAAACATTCATATTAATAATACGAATAGAAACATTTGTGTTTATGGTGGATACAAAGTCAATTTGATCGGTACGTGTAAATTAAAATGTAAATTCCAAAACAGGAATGATATAATATTAGATTTTATCGTTATCAAAGAGACTAAGGGCACGCCAACTATAATAGGTTTACCTACCTTGAAGAGATTAAATTTGATTCAACGAATATATTCTGTATCGGAAACAGATAGATTAAATTCGATTTTGAATCAATATAAAGATACATTCAATGGTTATGGATGTGTAACAAATTTGGAATATGATATTAAATTACAAGATAAAAATACTGGAGCTGTAGTTCCGTGTAGAAAAGTACCTATTGCCTTGATTGAACCTCTCAAAGAACACTTGGCTGAATTAGAATCACAAAATATCATTGAAAAAGTTGATAGACCTACTAAATATGTGAATCCTTTGGTTATACTTAGAAAAAAAAGAAGGCAATTTGAGAATCTGTTTAGATCCAATGGTATTAAATAGAAATATTATCAAAGAATATATGCATATTCCAAGTTTCGAAGAAATCACAGCTGACATGGCTGATTCGAAATTTTTTACAACGTTAGATGCAAGTTGTGCTTTTTGGCAAATTAAATTAACGAATGAAAGTGCTGATTCAGTAACATTTGCCACACCGTTTGGAAAATATAGATTTTTGAGAATGCCTTATGGTATTAAATCTGCTTCAGAAATATTTCAGAAGTGTTTCACTGAAATATTCAGTAACATTGAAGGTACAAAAATATATATAGATGATTTGATCATATATGGAAAAACTCAACAAGAACATAATCAAAGATTAGAAAAGGTTTCGAAAATAGCTCAGGATAGAAATATCAAATTCAATTATAAAAAATGTCAATTCAATAAAGATAATGTTAAATTTATGGGACATGTTTTTACAAAAAATGGTATAAATGTTGATCCATCTAAGGTAGAAGCTATTGTTAAAATGGTAGAACCTAAAACAAAGAAGGAATTAGAAACTTTTTTAGGTATGATCACATACGTTAGTAGATTTGTACCCAATCTATCAGAAAATACTTCAGTTTTAAGAAATTTGGTCAAGGAAAATATGAATTGGGTTTGGGGACCTGATGAAAAAATTGCATTTCAAAATCTTAAAACCGTACTGATCAAAGCACCTGTTCTTAAATATTATGATGTAGATAAGGATGTTGTTTTAAGCGTTGACGCATCACAAAATGGACTTGGAGCTGTTTTATCACAAGAGAATTTGCCAATAGCGTACGCGAGTAGAGCTTTAACTAATACCGAACGAAATTATGCATAGATAGAGAAAGAAACTTTGGCAATACTCTTCGCTTGTAATAAATTTCACCAATTTGTTTTTGGTAGAACCGTCCTAGTCCAAAGCGATCATAAACCTCTGGAGTTTATTTTTAAAAAACCTATAAATGATTCTCCAGCTAGGATACAAAGAATGCGTCTAAGTTTGCAAAAATACGATATTTTAGTAAAATATTTTCCTGGAAAAGAGTTATTATTAGCTGATGCCTTTTCGAGATCATTTATTATAGATGAAAAAACAGATTTTGATGAAGAAATTGAAGCACAAGTTTGTTTGGTAGAAGAAAATTTAGATATATCAGAAGAATATAAAAAATTATTATTAAATGAAATAAGTATCGATCAAGAAATGCAAACTTTGAAAAAATATATTGAGAATGGATGGCCGAAAGATCAAAAAAATGTTCCTGATATAATTAAGCCATACCATAATTTTAGTGAACAATTAAATATACTACGTGGACTTATATTCAAAGAAAATAGAGTTATAATTCCGAAGAAATTGCGAAAAAATATGTTAGAGTTGATTCATAATAATCATCTTGGTATTGAAAAATGTAAAACTAGAGCAAGAGAGATAATGTATTGGCCTAATATGAACGTAGAAATTAAAAATATTGTACAGAATTGCGATGTGGGTAATCAATATTCAAAATCAAACTTGAGCGAACCTCTTTTACAAAGAGAAATACCGAAACGACCGTGGGATACATTGGGCATTGATTTGTTTCATTTTAAAAATGCGGAATGGCTATTAGTCGTAGATTATTACAGTAAATATGTTGAAGTAGCCAAGTTGCAATATTTAAATGCATCATCTGTAATTGCCATATTAAAATCTTTATTCGCAAGATATGGAATTCCTAGTATAATTTTTTCAGATAATGGACCGCAATTTAATAATATGGAGATAAAAAAATTTGCTCGTGAATGGAACTTTCAACATAAAACCTCTAGTCCCACTTCTCCACAGTCGAACGGTATGGTCGAAAGACACATTGGTACAATAAAAACAATGTTTAAAAAATTAGAAGTCGATAATAAAGATCCGAATTTAGCACTTTTAGAATATCGCAATACTCCTATATCAAATAATCTTAAATCCCCAAATGAAATAATGTTTGGTAGAAAAGTGAGGGGGATAATACCAATCGTTTCTCATAATAATCAAAATGATGATGAACAGATAAGAGCGGAATTGAAACGTAGATCTGATAAACAAAAATATTTCTTCGATAAAAATGCACATGAAAGACGTGATCCTATGATAGATGAGAAAGTTTATGTACAAACTAATGAAAACAAAGCATTAGGATCAGGTAGAATTGTAGAAAAATGTGAAAGACCTAGATCCTATAAAGTTAAGCTTGAAGACAATAGAATATTTGAAAGAAATAAAAAACATTTATATTATAAAGCTAAAGATCAGTTATCTGAGCGGAAAGATACGGAAAATAAGTGTACTTTACAAACAAATGATGATTTATTATTTGAGGAAAAAGGAAAAGAAACATTGTTATCTGATTCACCTGGAACATCACGTGAATTACGTCCTGTAAGAAAAACTAAGCCTCCAAAATACTTGGAAGATTATATTACATAACATGATTTGAAGTTATGTATGGACTTAGAATAAGTAAAAAACTGTAAATACTCTGTAAATATTAGATTTAAGATTTGGGAGGAAACGCAAAGATATTTTGTGAAAACACGAAGATATTTTGTAAAAGAAAAAAAAAAGGCTTAGAATTGAAAAGAAAAGGGATGTGACGATCATATATACATGTATCGTATATAATATTGGTGCGCTTGCGCATGACACTTTTATGTTCATATCTACCTTACCTACTCATTATTATAACTGGTGACTGAAACGAATAAACGCGTTTTTCTACCTATATCATGTGGAGTCGTTATCTTCAAACTTTATGAAATTATTATTAAATCCTTTATTTAAAATATTATACAAAGGTATAATATGACATTCGGGAACATCTTTTTTCGTCGTCTCGTTCATCAGCGTCAGCAGTTTTCGATTATCGCTATCGTAGGGGTGCGTTCCAATATTCGACATTCCGTATAATATAATAAAAATGAGTTATCCAATGGTATAGATGTACTAGCAGCTACCGGCATGCGCTTCACGCGCGCGATCCACGCTGCTGCGGGTGATCCCTGTACTAATACCGCGGGAAATCAACCTTCAATCGAAATCATCCTTCGAGTCACGTCACTCCCGAAGTGTGGAGGATCAATGAGAATCAAGGTAAAAACGTCTCACATCCGTAACACGGCTTTTTTGTATACACGGAGAGAAATTTGTAGTCAAATTTACTATGTCAGTATTGTTTCCGAGGAACAGACTGACTTTCTAATGAATTTCACAAGGCTATATTTCCATCAATGCTATATAAATTGTTACTCCTACTACAAGCACATAGCAATTTTTCAATCATCTCAATGTAATCAATATCAAAATAAATTTCACAGGAAACTCGTCACAAATTGGAAATGGAACCTTTGTTGATTTCACAATTTCCATGAAAGGTTTTACTATGTTGTAATATGAAATTACTATGTTTCATGGCGAAAGTGCATATTTGAAAATATTATTTCAAATTTATTCAAATCTTACGATAAGAACATTGTAATTCGCATACAGGGCGTAGTAAATTCCATGATATAAAAAAGAATACAGTAGTACTGCGCCGACGCGAGTCGGCAATTCAGTTGACGCGAATTCTGTAAAAGATTGAGTTACAATTTAAGAAAAAGTTCATGTTTCTCAATTCAAGTGATCTCCATTGATGAAGTTTTGTTCTGAAGAAAACACAGAAAATTGAACTTTAGTTTCAAATCTTCCAAATTAAAAATCTACTCAGAATCAATTGAAGGTTATGCTCGCTGAAGAATGTCCAAGACCCATACAGCACCGGAGACCTCAGTTATGTATCAGAAACGTGTCCGTTACAAAAGCGGACATAGAAACATTTCAGAAAGTTTTCAAATACCTTCCAAACACGTTTCTATGTCCGCTTTTGTAACGGAGACGTTTCTGATACATTACTGGAGTATTCGGTACTGTATGGGGAGTCCTGGAACACCCCTATATGCATGCGTATGTAATTATTAAAACATTTTTTAATTAATGTATACAATCATATATCGTATACAGGGCGTCCCATTTGAAACAGGACAGCTGAATAACTCTTCAGGGAATGGAGGGGGAAAAAAATTGTTCAGATAAAAGTTGTAGGGTTCGAAGGGGGCCATAAGGTGGTGACCTTGAATTTGACCTTGAGGTCAATTTTGAGCATAATTGATGGTCAAAGTATGTTTTTTCAAACGGAAAACCCTACGTTCGACCTCAGGAATGGAAAGAGCGGAAAATTTTACGTCCGAATATGTTAACATATCAGGTCATTTAGAAGTCATTTGAAGGTCAAAAAACCATTTTCTATGGATTTTCACGGAAAAGCCTCAAACGAGTTGTTTCTCTGACCAAAGTTATCAAAGTTAAAGTGAAACCCCACGTTTCGACCTTGAATTCGACCTTGAGAACGATAATGAATGCCAAATTTGAAACAATAATGAAAAAATTATTTATTTTTCCAGTTCGTCGTTTTATAATTACAGATGGCACAAATCCGTTGACGGGTAAGACACACTTATTGCAGGAGATGTTCGAATTGACCGCCATTTACTTCAATACATAACTCCAGCCGGCGTCGAAAGTTTCCAAGAACAGACTGAAAAACTTCTGCACGAATATTCGCAATTGCGTATCTGATGCGTTGTTGTAGATCCACAGGTGTTGTTGGTCGGTTGGTATAAACGACATTTTTTACGTAAGCCCACAAATAAAAATCTAGAGAGGTCAGATCAGGAGATCTTGCCGGCCACAGTACAAATCCACCTCGACCAATCCAACGATTGGGGAAAAGCATATTTACATAATCCCTCACACATCGAGCAAAGTGTGGTGGTGCACCGTCTTGCTGATACCACATCCTCTGCCTAGTTGCTAATGTCACATCTTCCATGAGAACTGGTAATTCATTCTGTAACAACTGTAGATAATTAGGACCGTTAACAGTTCCATCAAAAAAATACGGCCCAATAACTTGATTGTCTAGAGTTCCACACCAAACATTTATACTCCGATGCTGATGATCAACTTGTTGAGTCCAGTGCGGGTTTTGCGCTGACCAATAGTGGCTATTGTGACGATTTAACAAGCCAGTACTTTGAAACGTTGATTCATCACTGAAAAGAACATATCGAAAGAAATCGGGCGCTTCGTTCAACCTCTGTAAAGCCCAATGGCAAAAGTTAACCCGATTCTGCATATCTTGTTGAGATAATTCTTGGGTCAGTGTGATGTGGTACGGATGATATTGAGCAGCTTGTAGGATTCTGTGTGCCGGACTGCGTGGAATACCCAAATCGCGTTCAATATCACGTAAACTAACATGAGGATTCATATGTATTATTGCTAAAACAGCAACGCATCGAGGGTCCTTAAAGTTGAAACCTTGATTGTTTCGGCGTTGACCAATCCTTCCTTGTCGACAATTTCTTTCAACTTGGCGAATGACTTCTGGAGAAAGATGATGCTGCCGATCTCCAAACCGCTCTCTGTACAACCGTGACGCTCTTTGATACACTTCGCGACACTCACCCAAGATCATTAAAATATCAACACATTCGTTAGGTGAATAAACCATCTTGAACCCGCACTTACACCGTAAACGATGAAAACTTCTTAATGATCATTTTCGTACTGATATGAAGAATAAACTCTGAAGGTTAGTTCTGTTTACTTTCAATTCAAGGTCGAAACGTGGGGTTTCACTTGAACTTTAATAACTTTGGTCAGAGAAACAACTCGTTTGAGGCTTTTCCGTGAAAATCCATAGAAAATGGTTTTTTGACCTTCAAATGACCTCTAAATGACCTGATATGTTAACATATTCGGACGTAAAATTTTCCGCTCTTTCCATTTCTGAGGTCGAACGTAGGGTTTTCCATTTGAAAAAACATACTTTGACCATCAATTATGCTCAAAATTGACCTCAAGGTCAAATTCAAGGTCACCATCTTATGGCCCCCTTCGAACCCTACAACTTTTATCTGAACAATTTTTTCCCCCTCCATTCCCTGAAGAGTTATTCAGCTGTCCTGTTTCAAATGGGACGCCCTGTATGTATATGTATATGTATATCATATATCGTATATGTATATGTTTATGTATGCTAGATGTCCCAAAAAAATTCCAAAACCTTTCAAGGCCCAATTTCTCAGAAAAATCAAAGACAGTTTTCCCTCTGAACGAAATCCTTAGTTTCAGAGCTGATTTCAATCAATCATGTAGGAGCATTTCCAGAAATTATTTTTTTGAAAAAGGAAAAAAGAATCTTAGTTTTGTCTCGGGAATTACTCCTTGGAAGGTTCAGAATATTTTCTTGGACGCCCTGTACATACATTCATATTATACATACATACAATTCTGGAATATCCCAAACGATTAGACACATAGTACTATGAAGCATTTAAGGGGGTCATTAGAATTAGACAAGCCAAAAAGACGTATTAAAAGAATTTTTTTCATCAGGAAATTCTTATTCAATTAAACTGGAAGTTTGTAAGTTTGTTAACATAATATCAAAATATATAAATAAATATTTTCTGTAATTTTTTATCGCAAAATAGGATAGCTTAAGGTGATCCCAGCAACTTCTGCAGATGCAACCAGAAGCATTGATTAGAAAAGGACACGACAAAAACTATTCTGACAAACTACTCGAAAACGTAGAAACGAAATAGAAATATCGCTCTGTACAGACCTTCTTTAATCAATCAAGGTCTGTAAACAGTAATATTTGTCTCTTATTGCTTTATCTTCAAATAATTTCTCAGAAAAGATTTGGCTCGGGTTGCATTGTCAGGGCTTGTATCCCCTTAAAGACCACTCATAAAAAAATCTGCGGGCACTCTTGAGATCGGAGTTTTTATTTGAAACATTCCCCCAAAAAAACCTTTGTGAAAAATAGTTACAATTGGTCGGTAAACCTAAGAAAACTGGAAAATTTCTTTTTCGATCACCAATTTTGTCGAAAAACCTCCGCCAATCTTTGGACTTTCACTATTTTTCATTCTGTTCACGTTTAACGACAAATTATAAATATTTTTCACAACAGTTTTCTTGGTGGCATGTTTCAAACAAAAACTCCGACCTCCAGAGTTTCCGCAAATTTTTTTTATGGATTGTCTTTAAGCTATCCTATAACCGCAATTTTGAGATGAAAAATTACAAAAAAACATTTATTTATATACTTCAATATTATTACAATAAACCCACAAAGTTCCATTTTAATTGAATGAAAACTTCCTGTAGAAAGAAGATTTTTTTATAGGCGTCTCCTTGGGTCGTCTGATTTTATTGAACCCCTAAAAAAATTTTTTTCATATATATCAGAAAAATTTACTATGTTAGATTGTCATGAATGACGTTAACTATCACGATGCAATTTAATACGTTGACTATTCTGTTCTACTTCGAAACATTGTAATTTGTTCTATGTTTGGAACTTATTCCAATCGATTCTAAATTCACTATGTTCCACAGTGAATTCAACTGTAAAAACAGTCTGTTCCTCCGAAACTAGAGAACATAGTAAATTTGTGAGGAATCCTCAAATAAATATAACCACAAATTCCTCTTCGTGTAGGAATTCTGTCTCTTTTCTCCAACATCCAATATGCGTTCATCTCAGAAAGTATACAGGGTGGACCATTTCAAGTGATATAGTCAAATATCTCCAAAACTACTGAAGATGGAAAGAAATGTTACGGATAAAAAGTTTAGGGTTACAGGGGGGAAATACGATGCTGACCTTTAAAAATCCCTCAGAGGTCATTTTGAAGGTCATTTACAGGTCGAAATGGTTTTTTTGAACCACAGCCCCATTTTTTTACCATAGCATTTAGAAGCTGGTTTCAAACCCTTCACAAAACATTGGTCATGGACGGCCTTCCGCCCATTGGGGTGCAAGTTATGGACCGTCGAAGGCATTGATGACCACGCGCGCGGACTGGGGCTACCGGAAGCGTGAGTGCGTGGATAGGCGTGATGATCCTAGTAGAGAGACAAAGATTAGTGATTACCCTAATCCTCCGGTGAATTATCTGATAGCCCGAAAGATTTTTATGTCTGTCCGCATGCGCATCTCAATCAAGGTTATGTGGTATGGTAAATATACTTTCAATGCTTCCAGCAACCCTTCAACACTTTCTGAGAGTCAATACTCATTCATACTCTGGTAGAAGTTTGATCAGACATTCCCTATTCTCAATAAGGTACTGATCAGGTTAGAATCCGAGAACCGTGAATAAGGAAAATCATGAGACCCTTACAAGGGCCTTACCTGATTTCTCCAATAGGATTCAGATACACGGAAAAAAATTTACTGTTGCTGCAACAGGAGGCAGTCACGTTGCAGCAACAGGAAAAAATCCCGTCGCAGCAACAGGAGGCAGCCATGTTGCAGCAACAGGATTACTACTGTTGTTGCGACTAATTAGTGAATTTAACCTGTAAATCACACCTTATGACTCATTACGACGAACTTATGCTTCAAAATGGATCTTTGGTTCACTTTTGGTGCATGAGATTTGAGTCAAAAAATAAAGATATAAGAATGCCTGCAGTAACGACATCTTCTATCAAAAATTTATCAGTCGCTATAGCTATTCGAGACCAATTAAAAATGATTTATGTATCGATTTCCAAAAACTTTGAAAGTAATATTATCAAAGAAAAATGCGAAGAATGTGACGAAGACAAAATGAAATACTTCCCTAATACTGAAAGATCCGATGTCCAAGCTTTGAAATACATCGACTATAATAGATATAGATATCAATTAGATACTGTAGTAGTAGTAGTAGTAGATATTGATAAAAATGAAGGACCTCAATTTAGAAAAATTTATAAAATTTACAATGTAGCAAATGATGTTTACTTTGTTTTGGATTATATATTTACTGTGGCATTTTTTGATTAACATTACCATGCGTGGAATGTTCGAATTGATAATAATCGTAATTATAGTGAAAAACAAAACCTGTTACCTCATATTGGGCCTTGTCTTCTTGTGAGAAAAAAAGAATTAGATTACATTGCAACAAGACATTTACTGTAATTCAATATTGGAACATTTGAGAGTGTAATAAAGTCATAAAAAAAGTAAATAGAAGCTTTGTATTTTATTCATTCTATATTTTATTCGCTTTATAAAGCCTATTTATCCCATAATGAAGGATTTTGTAACATTGCCACTGCTACAAGACTACTCCTGTTGCAACTTCAGGATAATCCGGTTGCTGCAACAGTAAATTTTTTTCCGTGTAGGTTTGTAACGCAAGGGTGCGATAGGGTTCGGATAAGATTTCCATAAAATCGAGCGAAAAAGGAAAAACCGTAACGAAACCTGATGAGGACCTGATAGGAAATCAGGCATGCCTCATCAAGCTCTCTTATTTTCCTATTCAAAATTCCTACTAGGGTATCCCTGATTGAATCAAATGGAATGATTCAAAGGATTTCAAGTGCAATAGTGAATCGTAATAAACCGCACACATAACTGCCACTCATGATGAGCAGAGTTTCGATGTTTCCATTTATTCATGGATTTTTCTTCTTCGCTCTCCTTCGAAGATTGTGACCGATTCCAATGGAGATGAGAGTTGATTCATTTGGAAAACAAACATAAACATAAACATAAACAAACGGGAACATCGAGTCTATGCTAATCATGAGTGGCAGTTATGTGTTCGGTTTATCACGATTCACTATTCCATTTGAAATTCGTTGAGTCATTCCATCCGATTCAATCAGGGTTATGGATGAGTATCGACCCTCGAAAATTGTTGAAGGGTTGCTCAAAACATTGAAAGTATTTACCATACCACATAACCTCGATTGAGGGGCGCATTCGAACAGACACAAAAATCCTTCGGGCTATCAGATAATTCACCGAAGGATTAGGGTAATCACTAATCTTTGTCTCTCTACTGGGATCATGACGCCTATCTACGCACTTATGCTCTCGGTAGCTCCAGTCCGCGCGCGCGGTCATCAAAGACTTCGACGGTCCGTGACTTGCACCCCAATGAGCGGAAGGAGGTTCGTGACCAATGTTTTGTGAAGGGTTTGAAACCAGCTTCCAAATGCTGTGGTAAAAAAATGGGGCTGCGGTTCAAAAAAACCATCTTGACCTTTAAATGACCTTCAAAATGACCTCTAAGGGATTTTCAAAGGTCAGCACCATACTTCCCCCCTGTAATCCTGAACTTTTTGTTCGTAACATTTTTTTCCTTCTCTACTAGTTTCGAGGACATTTGATTATATCACTTAAAATGGTCCTCCCTGTATTTTGAAATCCACATCGATGTGGAATACTTTGCGTGGCCGGTAGCATGAGTTTTCAGCCTCGATTATATTCAAAAGAATTTCTCGAGGGCAGTATGGTGGAAACTTGAGTCATATGATTTTACGGAATCATACCCTTCTTACGCTCCTATTTTTACTAGGGCATGTATGGGCAGCACGATACACTTGATTTGTTTATTTTCTCAATACAATGATTTTCCTCAAGAATCATGAATTACTTTGAATAAAGTTTGAATAAACTGGAGTTACGACCCATGTGGAAATGTACACACGGGCCGCTACTGGCGCGGTACTGTTGCCAGAGTTGCCAGTACTGGAAAATCCAACCTTGCCCTTATGGGGCCAGTGGTTTGGACGGTACTGGCAAGGAGTTGGAATCATAACATCATTTTACATAAGGGCCAGTAAAAAATTTACCACCACGTCGGTAGCGATATTTGGTGTGTGCCTACTATGGTGGAACTCTGGCATGGCAACAGAATCAATTGTTCTACCACACCTGGTTGAGAAGTGGTAGAGGGTCAAAATAATACATCCTATGTAGGAATTCAGACCCGACCCAGTACTGGCACAGTGCTGGTAATAAGAGATCCCCGGAGTTATATTTCAAGTGAAAAAAAAAAGAAATACATTGAATTTGAACTTTCAAAACTTTGTGAATCTATTTTTCTCATCACCGTTGTCCGAGAAAAACGCTTTGGGAGTGGTTTCATGAAAATTCACTGGGCAAGGATTGAACCCGGGCCCTGCGAGTGAGAAACAGAGTCTCTATCACATCAGCTAATCTCCGAGTTGACAACGGACCACTTAAATTCCCATTTATTGCACCAATTCCCTTGAAGTCCCGCAATTTACCATAAACTCCGTAGTGAAACAAGATTCTACCAATACTGGTTCATTGTTCTCTATCGAACGTATTGAATGATCATACCAACTCTGTCTTGATACTGGCGCGACTCCGGCTCACTACAAAAATCAAGTTGCCAAGATCGTGATTTTGATGTCAATCGACTACCGATTCCGTAGTCAACCAGAGTCCCACCAATACTGGTACCATGTCATCTATCGAACATATTGAATCATAATACCAACTCTGGCTCAATACTGGCGCGACTCCGGCTGACCACAACAGCCGAGTTGCCAAGATCATAATTGCAACATCAATCGACTATCGATTTTGTAGTCAGCCAGAGTCATATCATTACTGGCATATTGCCGTCTGTTGTACATATGGAATGATAATACCGACTCTGGCTGATTACTGGCGCGGTACCGTTTCTTGAAATCCTGGGTATTGTCCAGACAGTATTCATTCGATACTGACCCTATACCGTCTGTCCACGCGTGCCAATACCGTCTGAAATTTTGCGAATGTTCGGCGACAGTTGAAAAACGGTAATGATTCTGAACAGGCACAGTTGTTTTTGCCGGACTTTGGCAAATACAACTTCGCCAGTACCACGCCATTTGTCATAATGAATTGACATAATCGGGAGTGATTTTGGAACATTGTTTACCGTGTGGATTATTTGCACATTCTATGCGTGATCACATGCTTAGATTGCTTGAAACAAGCTTGCACAAGCTTGGAATGTTTTAAAAGTGATTGTGCTATTTGAGTACAATCGGTATCGGTATCGGTATCGATTCAATAGTGAATTACTGGTTGAAAACACTTACTGGCAATCATTCCTTTTCAAAATAGTTTCCCAAATAGCACAAGAATTCTGAAAGAGTTCTTCATAAATATATTGTATTCATTATGAGCCACTTGAAAACTCCTGTACTTTTTGCGCTCTGATTGAAAATTTCAAGCAGAAAATCATTGGGGATCTGTTAGGGTTGTAAGTAGTTTGAATTGTGTAAAAATACCATGAATGATGATTATATCATATACTAACCTTGGTTACTTTCTTCATTTTCAGAATCTGTATTATCGACTGAAACTTTTTGGAATTCACGATATTTTTTCACTCTATTATAAGACATATTTGGGAATTCAAATCGACGATTTTACGTGGAACTACACTCTAAGAACACCCAAACCTCTGTGTGTGTCTGATAAATGTACGAGAAAATTTGAATACGTCTAACGAGCGTCCATGGAGATTGCTGGCTCTTAGAACATATACATATATACAAACAACCAGATATTGGCTTACATGACTCGCGTGAACTGTGTTCATTATGATAATATTATTGGCAGAATATTTAAATAGCGGAGATAGGGTGTTGTAGTGAGCCAAAGCTACGCCAGAACAGAGCCAGAGTTGGAGGGAGTACGATATGTTAGGTCGAAAACAATGTGCCTGAACTAATGGGGGACTGACTGGCTTTGGAATCGGTTATCAATTTTCGTCAAAAGAAATCCCCGAATAAACATGCATCTGGTGGTTCACCAAAGCTCCGCCATTAGGTAGGAAAAATGACCTGATTCATTTACCATATTAGGTGGGCGAAGAAGTGGCTATACTGATTCAGTTGATTACAAATTTCGTAGCCAATCAGTGCCATACCAATACTGGCATATGGTCGGCTATCAAATATATGAAATGGTAATCCCAACTCTGGCGCCGCTTTGGTTTACCATAACAGCCGGATTTCCATAGACATAATTTTAACGTAGTTCGACTACCGATTCTGTAGTTAGCCATTGCCCTACCGATCCTGGCACTCGATCGCCTATTGGATATATTGAATGGTTATCCCAACTCTGGCTCAGTACTGGTAAAGCTTCGGCTCACCCTAATAGCCTGATCCCCATCGCTACGATTTCAACGACAATACAACATCGATTTCGTAGTCAGCCAGTGCCATATTGATACTGGCATATAGTCGGCTATCAAATCTATGAAATGGTAATCCCAACTCTGGGGCAGCACTGGTGCCGCTTTGGTTTACCATAACAGCCGGATTTCCATGGACATAATTTTAACGTAGTTCGACTACCAATTTTGCAGTTAGCCATTGCCCTACCGATCCTGGCCCTTCATTGTCGATTGGATATATTGAATGATCATCCCAACTCTGGCACAGTACTGGCGCGGCTCCGTCACACTACGATCCGTGTATTTTCCGGCCAGTATTGATTCATTACTGGCCCAACACTGTCTGTCCACGCCAACCAATACCGTCTCAACTCCGTCGAACATGTACAGCCAGTTGAAAAACAGTAATGGGCCTGAACAGGAACAGTTGTTCTTGCCGAAGTCTGGCAAATACAACCTTTCCAGTACTGGGCGATTTGTCGACTCCGGCAATTTCCACATGGGGATGTACCAAAAGTCGTTTACGTACACTTCAATAACCGAATGTACTTGGCAGTTTATATTGATTTCATACCTTTTTTTTTTAATGAAGCATATGCTAATATATCGCACTGAAATTTTCCTTTGAAATGTGTTTTTGGATGTTTTAATTTTTTCTGTTTTGCGAGTATTGGTCGTATTTTCATGTACTTGGCTCTGTTCTTTTACTTTTTTGAAGTTTTTTAATGGGGATAGAATACTACTGCAATAATTGTGATTACATTCTGTAAGAAGGCCTCTGAGACTGTCAGGCAACTGTGACGACATTTTACGAAATAATACTATTTTCCTACATTATTTTTCTCCGTGTAATCATTAATAATTTCAGAAATACAGTTGAATCCAAGAATGGATCATTATCCATCAGGGTGTATTCGACGGACGAAAAAACAAGTGTGTACATGAAGGGTCAATTCAACCTATGTGAATGATAATTCTGAATGGTGTAGAAATTTGAATTATGCTCTATATAAGATCAATGATATTCTTGCAATATATTCCAACTCAATGTAATCAATTGATTCATGAATATTATAAGACGAGAGATAATTAGAGACTTGAATAACTGAAGTGAAGAGAATTTCCTCGTCAATGAAATACATATAAGCTGTGTTTGCTTTCCTCTTCAGAGGAATATCTGGCTTGTCTTTCTCATCTTAGAATTAGGATGAGAATACATTTCTAATTTTTCATTATATATTCATAGTATAATCTCCTTCTTTGGTTCATCTCAATGCATCGAATTTAATAATGTCTTTGATGAATGTGATGTTTTTCAAAGATTTGAATACGAACTTTTCATTTTGACCGCTACTCGAATACCCGATCTTGGATCATCTGATGGTAGGGAGGATTTTATATTTCTGTGGACCTATGTTAAATACTCGAGTGGAAAAACATGCAAACTTATATATAATTTATATGGAACAATATGTAATTTAAAAAATTTTTCACTCGAGTAGCTGAGAAATTCTTATATTATATTGTATTACCGAATGAATGCTTCACGCTGAAAACGTTAATTCTTAATGCTCTTCATTAGATCCATGGAAAAAAAATTGCGTTGTTGATTTTCGGGTAGTTGAAAATGAGCTATAGTGGCTATTTTTTAGCTGTGACAACAAAAGTTATCGGTATAGCAGCTAAAATTTAGCTGTTGCACCGATATTTTTGGCTATCCATAAACATCAAAAACAAAAAGTAGCCATGATACCGAATTATTTTTTTTCATGTTCTGCACAACGTGAGCACTGACTTTCTTTCGATTTGCCGAGTACAATTTTCTGAATTTATCGAAGCTTGTTGCATATAGACCATTTTTGTGCGAATATAACTCAATTAGAGTCCAATATATGTATATTCCGACTGGGCGCGATGCTTGAATATTTGGGTTCAATATTCTAGTTTAAGGCGAGGTTCTCATCTAGCAAACGAAATAAGGTGACTTCCTCGAATTTTCCTTTATGGAAGGGAGTAAATGAAGAAATCAGTTTTTTTCACATTTATTTAATGAGTCTTGAAGTACATGAACAATTTTTTTTTAATTAAAGAGTTTTTATATCAAAACTTAAAAGGCGCTTTTTCTTGGAATCATGATTTTCACATTGATATTTACGATCAATCGCCTTTGTTTTCTTTTTATTTTGAATTAGATTAAATTTATTGGATCTTGAATCTAATTGCAGATGATATTTTTCTCAATCTTTTTTAGAGTACTTTGAAGAGTAAGAAAAAAGTTGAAAAAATCCGACCAAAAATTCAAATATTCGCTATTTTTTTAATTTTCGACTTTTCATCAAGCTCCAGCTTGATTGATTCAAGCTCCAGCAAATAGAATATCATAGATAACAACCTTCGGTTAGTTAATTTCAGATAGTTTTTGAAACCGATACTTTTGACCATCTTTCTGTCAGACGATTATGTTCCAGCTAGTATAAATAATTTTTACAATGCTATCATTTATTGAAAAAATGTGTTCTGGATTAAAAAACATAATAAATCAGTTTAAAAGAACTTGGATTGTTAATTCACATTGATATATGCAAAAAAAATTCATGAAATTCACCTCATTTTTCGGTTGCTCGATGAAAACCTCCTCCTAAAATTACTTCTGTTCAATACAATCGATATGCTTTGATTCAGTCACCACCACAATTGATGGAGTTCTGGAATACAGTCACGAAGCAATCAAGTACTTCTGAACGTCAACTTGTGTGAGACAGAAAAATTTGTATTCTGCTGCTGGATTTCATGAACTTTAGATTTGAATCATGCCTACTGCACAGTTTTGAATAAAATCATTCAATCGACGTACGAGCGAATTTATCTGATCAAACGATGATTTTATGTAGTCCTCCAATGAATGTCAATTTTTTTATTAAATATGTCTTGAAAACTCTTTTTATATTGCGTTTCGTCAATTTAAATTAGGAAAATTCTAGATTCAAATCTATGAAGCGAGTTTCAAGTGTCAGCAAGCAAATTGATCTGATCAATTTGAACCGTTTCTACTGTGCCGCACATAGTGAACAGTAAAACTCGCTTTCATTTTAAATATCAGCTTATTTTTGAATACAGCAGAAATGAGTTTTGTTTCAGTTCAAAGTGAACACTAGAAAAAAAGGTTGATATAATGGCAACAGTTGAATTTCAATCAATTTTTTGAGATGCAGCGACACATAATTGTAAAAGTAATATTTTTCAATCTAGTTAAAGAATATCTTACGTTAATTCTATTGGATAAATGAATATTGATCTATTTTGAGGAATTCCTGTATAAACATCCATCAAACCATCATAAAGGAGTCTAAAGTCATCCGTTTATATGAGACTTCCCACATTGGCTCATAAAGTCTAATGAAATTCAATGTTCAGCTCAACCCAAGTGCATTGTAAAAAGAGCGGTATCAGAATCAATACCGCGTGGATTCTACCTCGAAATTCGGTGTTATAATAACTCCGAATGGTGTTGGAAGGACACCATGCGGTGTCAAAATAACACTCTTCGAGGTAGATTTTTTCTAACACCGCCAATTCCCTTACAAACTGGGAAATTTCAAAATTATATATAATTTTTGTATGATTCAATATAATTTTATATAAGTTCTATATAATTTAGAAAATTTTCTCACTTAGGAGTTACCCTCACGAATGATATAAAATCGTATAACCCTCTGAACGAACGCTTGTATAAGATTCAATTCTCAGCAAAAACAATTAAAGACTTTTCAAAGTCCCATTTAGGGTTCTTCACCAGCATTTAAAATGATATTTTGAAATTGAGTACAAACTATCAGTAAAATCATTAATTTCAGTTCTATTCAATAATGAAATAATTAATTCTAGTGTTCACTATCAGTAGAATGAACAAAAGTACAATGATACTGCAACACAAAGTGCAGCCGCTTATTCATCCCTAGTATTATAAGGATGCCGTAGCGCGATTGAGTTTGAGTATATCAATGTGATTTACTTTTGGTAATTGTGCAGTCAAATGTGGCTATTAATAATTGGGTGTACACAAGGTAACTAGAAAGATTCCAACTCTTTCAGAGGGTGATTCCTACATTGAGAGGATCAATTTTCGGGATTGATAAACTGTTTAATTGTATAGTCACGAAGAAATATTCAGTTAACTGCGAGGAGCATCTATTCAAGCAAGCAGATACTTATTATCATCATCATGAAGTAATCAGTCTTATGACTGGTTTGATGAAATCCTCCAACCCTGTCTATTATCCGCTAACCGCTCAATTTCTGCATATCTACGATAACCCTTATCTTGTATAATTTGCTTCATATAACTTAATCTAGGTCTACCTCTCCGAGTTTTACCATTCATTTTTCCTTCCAATATTGTTTTCAATAAGCTATTATGCCTTAATGTGTGCCCTATCAGATCACTTCTTCTTTTCACGACCTGTCTCAAAAGACTTCTTTTTTCATTTACCTCCTCAAGTACTTCTTCAATTTTTACTTTCTCTATCCACTTTATTCTAAGCATCCTTCTATAACACCACATTTCAAAAGCTTCGAGTCTTCGTTGGTCCATTTTTCCAATTGTCCAAGTTTCGCAACCATATAATGCTGTGCTCCAAACGTAACTCTTCAAGAATTTCTTCCTTACTGCTAAGCTAATATTCTTCGAACATAGTAACTGTTTCTTTTGGTGGAAAGCCTGTTTTCCTTGTGCTACTCTTGCTCTTATATCTCTTTCGCTACCGTTTTCTGTAATTATGCTTCCTAGATATTTAAATTCTTTGACTTGCTGAATTGTCTCTGCATCTATTTTGACTTTCATGCTTCTTGATGTTTTCGCTGTTGTACAAATCATGAATTTTGTTTTGTCCTTATTTATATTCATACAATATTTGTCTTGTAATATTTTTTTCATAGTGTTGAGAGTATTTTCTAACTCAGCACTGCTCGTAGCTAATATAGCTATGTCATCTGCAAATCTCAACATGCTTACATTTTCCCCTTGAATCTGTAATTTCAATGGCACTTGCTCCTTCACTTCGTTCATTGCTTCTTCTATATACAAATTGAAAATCAGTGGTTATAGTGAGCATCCTTGTCTCACCCCTCTTCTAATTTGTGCTTCTCCTGTTTGACCCTCTATTTCTATCATTGCGGCTGTGTACGAAACCTATGTACACAGACTTTTTTAACTCTAGACTTTTCTCTGCTACTGTTCGGAGTGCTAATATCGCTTCCCGCGTTCCCCTATTTTTCCTGAAACCGAACTGATCTTCTGCTAATCTACTCTCTATTTTATTCTCTATTCTTCTGTATATGATTTTTGTCAGTATTTTCGAGGCATGTGAAGTTAAATTAATCGTTCTGTAGTTCTCGCATTTGTCTGCTCCTTGTTTTTTTGGGACGGTGACAATTTTATTCTTCTGGAAATCTTGCGGTACTTCGCCTATTCCGTACATATTTCTGACCAATTCAAACAGTGCATCACGAGTTCTCTGAGAGGCTTTGATAAGGTCCGCACTTATGCCATCTATTCCTGGCGCTTTATTATTTTTCAATTCTTTTAAAGCCCTGTCGAATTCTGATCTCAAAATTGAATCTCCCAATTCTTCTTCATCGATATCTTCCTCCCTCTCTAAAAATCCTATATTATTGCTTTCTTCATACAGATCTTCCAAATGATTGGTCCATTGTTCTAATTTTTCCTCCGTTCTTATCCATTGTCTCCCTAGAGAATTCTCAATCTTACTGGTTCTAGATTTCGTTTGTCTAAAAAATCTCCTAACAATCCTATATGCCTCATCTACTT
Source organism: Gonatopus flavifemur (assembly GCA_018340375.1). Taxonomy (NCBI): domain Eukaryota; kingdom Metazoa; phylum Arthropoda; class Insecta; order Hymenoptera; family Dryinidae; genus Gonatopus; species Gonatopus flavifemur. The sequence goes on along the minus strand of JAFFJZ010000003.1, from coordinate 47,383,128 downwards.
TCCCCAAATGTAATCTTACTTCTATATCCTGACATTTTTCCTCTAACCGCTGTTCTCTCTTGCTTTCCTTGATTCTCTGATTATTTTATTCCTCAGTGCCTTGTATGTCTGCTGGTCTCGTTCACTACTCTTATTCGTGTATTTGCTTCTTTCATTAATTAAATCGAGAATTTCTTCCGTTATCCATGGTTTCTTAGGCTCTATATTCTACTCCATTGCTCTTCAAAATTTCATCTGCACATTGTTCTATGTTCCCCTTCATATTTATCCATCTACTCTCTATTTCAAAGTCTTTCTCTTGTCGATCTTCCAATTTTTCGTCTAACATCACTTTGAATGCCTCTTGTGTTTTTTCTTGTTTGAGATTCTTCAAATTCCATCTTTTTTGCATTTTCCTTCTCTTCTCCAGAGCTTTGAATTTCAGAGAACGTTTCATGAGCAACATATTGTGATCACTATCTATATCCGGGCTTGGATAAGTTTTACAGCTTTTCACTTGGTTTCTAAATCTTTGTTTCACTAATATGTAATCAATTTGGTATCTTGCTGTATCTCCTGGCATTTTCCAAGTATAGATTCTTCTCGCATGATTTTTGAATAATGTGTTGGTAATAACCATTTTATGGCTTCCACAAAATTCGATTAAACGTAGTCCTTCTTCATTTCTTTTTCCTAACGCAAAATCTCCTATTATGTTATGCAAATACTTAATATTGCACAAAATATTTCATGAAGGAGAAAAGATATTTCATTGTTCCGATAAAACTTCATTTGTATTAATCAAATATTTTATTGCGACTATTCAATTAAGCACCTCATCGTTTCCGAATATTTCTTTTCTTTCTGCGAAACAAACTTGAGATACTTCTTCTTTGCAGTAAAATATCAAGAAATGCTCATCCGGGTAGAAGAATTTACAAATTTATATATATTTTATATAGAATTATACATAAATGATGTATAAACTATATGAAGTTTGAAAATCCTTTCACCTCGTTAGGTTTCGAATTAAAAATAAGATTAATTGATAGTTCAGGTGACGAGTAAATCTACCGTTCCAATGAGCGATGAGCATACTGAGCTGGAGCTCCCACTTGATTGGTTGAAATCAGCTCTAAAAATAAGCATTCCACAGTGGTTTGTCTGTACAAGTGTTTTGGAATATCCTGTATAATTCTTCATTAGTTATGTACCCCTGGTAAAAATATAGTGTGAGTTTGACATTTGAGAAGCGTGAAATGATTCTCAGTGTACATTCGCTGTCAACTTCTGCAACATCCTATTGCATTGTTGACACTTGATCTTCACCAGAGACGATTAAATTTGTTTATAACTCATTTTATACAATTTCTATACACTTTCTTCATAAGAGAAATCCCACGGGAAAAATTGTTTGAATTATACAAAATGTAAATATCATTCAATGGAATTTTTATATAAATCTATATAAATTTTGAAAATATCAACTACATGAAATTTAGTTTATGTATAAATTTTGTCTGATCAAGTCTGGATTCTACTACTCTGATTGATCATCATTGACATTTCCTAATAAAAATCTCCATTGTACATAAAATTTTCCCATGTGGAAATTGCCGGAGTTGACGAATCGCCCAGTACTGGGAAGGTTGTATTTGCCAGACTTCGGCAAAAACAACTGTTCCTGTTCAGGCCCATTACTGTTTTTCAACTGGCTGTACATGTTCGACGGAGTTGAGACGGTATTGGTTGGCGTGGACAGACAGTGTTGGACCAGTGATGAATCAATACTGGCCGGAAAATACACGGATCGTAGTGGAACGGAGCCGCGCCAGTACTGTGCCGGTTGGGATGATCATTCAATATATCCTATCGACAATGAAGGGCCAGGATCAGTAGGGCAATGGCTAGCTACAAAATCGGTAGTCGAACTACGTTAAAATTATGTCCATGGAAATCCGGCTGTTATGGTAAACCAAAGCGGCGCCAGTGCTACCCCAGAGTTGGGATTACCATTTCATAGATTTGATAGCCGACTATATGCCAGTATCAATATGGCACTGGCTGACTATGAAATTTGTAATCAACTGAATCAGTATAGCCACTTCTTCGCCCACCTAATATGGTAAATGAATCAGGTCATTTTTGCTACCTAATGGCGCAGCTTTGGTGAACCACCAGATGCATGTTTATTCGGGGATTTCTTTTGACGAAAGTTGATAACCGATTCCAAAGCCAGTCAGTCCCCCATTAGTTCAGGCACATTGTTTTCGACCTAACATATCGTACTCCCTCCAACTCTGGCTCTGTTCTGGCGTAGCCTTGGCTCACTACAACACCCTATCTCCGCTATTTAAATATTCTGCCAATAATATCATTATAATGAACAGAGTTCACGCGAGTCATGTAAACCAATGTCTGGTTGTTTGTATATCAAGAGACGCGGTAGCGTCGCGACGCCAAGTACATGAAAAAAAAATTTTTTATATAAATTGTATATTAAGGGCAAATGCAAATGTCGCTCCCGTTCTCTTTTACAGTAAGTTTGGAGGTTCAGTTTTTATTTCTTGAATTGTTTCGATGTGATCACGAATTTCAAATATAAACCAATTTCATTCTATAGATACGATTCTTTGCTTTCGATTGAGATATCTTCCAATCCTATCGGTGAAGTATTCACTGAGATATCTTAATTTCGATTCTATTTTGTATCATAATATTTCAGATTCGATTCTTATTTGCCTTTTTCAGTCCCTCGAAATATTTTCTTCGCGACTTTGTTCCGAAACTCGACTCTCAGTTGTATCAATCGATAACACAATTTCGGAACATAACCGGAACGCGATCAGCTGTGATCCAAAGACACGTGTTTCATTGAAATGTCAATACAACCCAAACAAATTCGTGAGAGAGTGAGAGATTATTTTTCTTTTGATTGAAGGTTGAGAATTATTATCACACGCCGATACAAAATTTCCTATTTAATAAATTCTTCCCATTAAAGTATGGAGCTTATCCATTTCCATAAAATTAAAACAGTTTCGAAAGTTATTGTGTGAAGTGGAAGAGTGCTTTTATGCGTGCACGTACGTGAAAAAGAAATTGCACATGATTTCACATGAAGATTTTGAAGATAGCAAGGATGAAGGTGAAAAACTGGACAGGATCACATAATCAGATAAGTTTATTTACTATTTTCGTGTCTTTTATAAAATAGAACATGTTTTGGTATAAGAAATTTACTTTGTGGTTAATTTTTTATGTTTCAGATCAGAACCTCTGCAACTATGGTAATATTAGCAACAGTTCTGGCTTCTGCAATCTGCAATCATAATATTAGTGGATAATACTTTATAATTACACCCAGAGCAGTAGCGGGTACAGCCCCCACAACCCACATGCGACCCTTGTTGTAAGTGAATTATTTAAGTTATTTTAGTGTGTTGGAAAGAATCTGAGATTCATAGCATAATACTTGAGAAAATATATGACAATTGATGTAATTCTTTTTTCTGTACATTTTCTTTACAGATAAAGACCGTCAAGTGAATGCAGAAGAAATTTTTTTTAAACTGTCTTTGCAGATAGAGACAGTCAAGCAGATGCAGAAGAAATGATGGGTTCATGGCAATTCCCTGACCATGACACCATCCAGGAAGTTCCTGAGGATGAAGATGAGCTAATGGATTGAATCAAATACCAACCCATATTTAAAAAATAGAGGAGAGTGGTCTAATTTGGACTGTGTCTAAGCCGGACCCATTATGTTTGTCAACGATTCAGCTTGCTTGATGTATCAGTATAGATATTTGTCACACCTACTGACAAATGACCAGTACCTAATGATGCCTCCGGTGATACATCGAACAAGCTGATTGAATGAAAAGCCTCCAAAGAACATAAGGGGGTCTGACTTGGGAGATGGTCAGAGTAAGACCACTCTCCGCTAAGCAAAGTAACCTACATATTATTGGGATGCACCTAACGTAAGAATTTAGTTCACTGTTTCCGAATTTAAGATTGAACATGAACTCAATTTATAAATCATAATTCATGATACAGTCTTTAATCATGAAAATAGGAAAAAATATTCATTCTATAGTAATCGAGAAATGAAATCACATTTCCTCACAGACATTCATTTATCCACATTGAGATTGTCTCGAACAATTACCTCTTGGAATTCATCAATAGCAGCGATTGGACCAAATATCCCATGAGATGTTTCCTTTCAGAAAAAGTAAGTTATAATAGATTCTCTGGATTCTTTTGGAAAATTATTATCTTCTGAACGGACTGATATTATGATTATTTTGATTAATAGCTATAAATCACAGCAGAGTCTTGATATCATGACTTTGAGACAATTTGCTGGTATAGAATATGTGCAAAATCAGTCACAAGATGCAGCAGATTTCATTGCTTCCCTATATAATAATTCAGTCATCCTTAGAAGTGCAGTAGAACACCAATTAACAAAAGTACGCAGATGTACAAACTGTACATACATAAGTGAGACTATTAGCACAAGTTGTATTATGCATCTCACAATTCCTCATATTCCAAAAAAGTATTCACATTACAAGATATAATAAATTATAATTTTTCGAATTGGAAGTAGTTGGAAGAATTTTGCACCAACTGTGAAAGCTCAAATCAAACTGAAGAAACAGTTGTAACAACATCGAAACAGCATGCGATTATACAACTCATGCTGTTTAATAAAGCTGACACTGGAAAGGTAACAAAGGAAAATATCCATATTAAAGCAGTGCCCACCACAAAAATACGGATTGGAGATCACTTTTACAGGGCAGTAGCCGTAATTTTCCATCATGGTAAGAACATTGCTGAAGGTTATTATACATGTATGTTGCGGGGTAAAAGTACGACATGGGTCTCTGTTAATGATTTGAAAGTTGAAACACGAAGTTGACCACGTGATGCTAAAGGAGCATATATTTATTTTTTAGAAAAGTGTTAATTTAATTCCTCATTGATATCAATAATAGATCCAAAAATTACAGTGCAATTTACGATATTTGCAACTTCCAATCCATATAGCACTCTCGCTCCCAAAGAATTCGAAAAGGTTTCTCAAGAGCTCGAATGCTTTTGGAGTCTTCTTGCTATATGGGAAATGTTTCAAATATCTGGAATATTTATAAGAGCTGTTTTATTGCACAAAACAATCACAAGAAAGTTCATAAGAATCGCAACAGATGACAGTACAATGATTTTCCATTATTGACAATGTATTGGATCATCACAATTCTTCAAAAACTCATTGACTTAAGAAATAAACGTGATGCCGTTAGTGGCCCTTCAATGGAGAACAATGCATACTAAGTGTTATTACAGATCTTGTAATAACCCAATATTATTGCAGAATATATTTTGTAAAAATTTCGATTTGAAGACTTGAAGCAACGCATTGTGATCCTACATGATGAATTCATCTGTTTTCTTTTCTCCATGGACTGAAACAGTATGTGAAGATTGAATTACTCCTTGAGGAGCATTTGAAAAAATGGGTGAAATCCCCCCAAAAAAACTTCGAAAAAGTAAAAAAACAACGCCAAGTACATGAAAAGGTATTACAAAAGTATTTTAGTTTATTAATTTTGTTGGTAAACTTTATTTTCCTTTCTCATATTATGTGGTCAGCCAAAAGAAACATCAGAGAAAAAAAAAAGATCTGAAATCACTATCAAGTACCAAGTACACTTGACTGCATAAATGCTGCTTGAATATGTCAATTAATATGTTGAATAAATACCATGAGTCAACAATACATAGATACCACCGATTTGCCATTCCCAAATCAATCTAAAGAAAACAGTCAATACAAATTCTTTTTCAATCATGACAATTTACCATCATCAGACGCTTGGCGTGGCCGATAAATGTTTCGGTTTGATACAGATGTTTTCTCAATTGCTAGGTTCAAGCAAACCTTGGATAATCAAAAACCTAAAGAATCGGCCACGCCAAGTGTCCCATGATGGTGAATTGGCATGATTGAAAAAGAATTTGTATTGACTGTTTTCTTCAGATTGATTTGGGAATGGCAAATCGGTGGTAACTATGTATTGTTGACTCATGGTATTTATTCAACATATTAATTGATATATTCAAGCAGCATTTATGCAGTCAAGTGTACTTGGCACTTGATAGTGATTTCAGATCTTTTTTTTTCCTCTGATGTTTTTTTTGGCTGATCCCATAATATGAGAAAGGAAAATAAAGTTTATCAACAAAGTTAACAAACTGAAATACTTCTGTAATACTTGTCCATGTACTTGGCGTTGTTTTTTTACTTTTTTTATGTATATATTCTAAGAGCCAGCATTCTCCATGCACGCTCGTTAGACGTATTCAAATTTTCTCGTACATTTATCAGACACACACAGAGGTATGGGTGTTCTTAGAGTGTAGTTCCACGTAAAATCGTCGATTTGAATTCCCAAATATGTCTTATAATAGAGTGAAAAAATATCGTGAATTCCAAAAAGTTTCAGTCGATGATACAGATTCTGACAATGAAGAAAGTAACCAAGGTTAGTATATGATATAATCATCATTTATGGTATTTTTACACAATTCGAATACTTACAACCCTAACAGATCCACAACAGTTTTCTGCTTGAAATTTTCAATAAGAACGCAAAGAGTACAGGAGTTTTCAAGTAGCTCATAATGAATACAATATATTTATGAAGAACTCTTTTAGAATTCTTGTGCTATTTGGAAAACTATTTTGAAAAGGAATGATTGTCAGTAAGTGTTTTCAACCAGTAATTCACTATTGAACCGATACCGATACCGATACCGATTGTACTCAAATAGCACAATCACTTTTAAAACATTCCAAGCTTGTGCAAGCTTGTTTCAAGCAATCTAAGCATGTGATCACGCATAGAATGTGCAAATAATCCACACGGTAAACAATGTTCCAAAATCACTCCCGATTATGTCAATTCATTATGACAAATGGCGTGGTACTGGCGAAGTTGTATTTGCCAAAGTCCGGCAAAAACAACTGTGCCTGTTCAGAATCATTACCGTTTTTCAACTGTCGCCGAACATTCGCAAAATTTCAGACGGTATTGGCACGCGTGGACAGACGGTATAGGGTCAGTATCGAATGAATACTGTCTGGACAATACCCAGGATTTCAAGAAACGGTACCGCGCCAGTATTCAGCCAGAGTCGGTATTATCATTCCATATGTACAACAGACGGCAATATGCCAGTAATGATATGACTCTGGCTGACTACAAAATCGATAGTCGATTGATGTTGCAATTATGATCTTGGCAACTCGGCTGTTGTGGTCAGCCGGAGTCGCGCCAGTATTGAGCCAGAGTTGGTATTATGATTCAATATGTTCGATAGATGACATGGTACCAGTATTGGTGGAACTCTGGTTGACTACGGAATCGGTAGTCGATTGACATCAAAATCACGATCTTGGCAACTTGATTTTTGTAGTGAGCCGGAGTCGCGCCAGTATCAAGACAGAGTTGGTATGATCATTCAATACGTTCGATAGAGAACAATGAACCAGTATTGGTAGAATCTTGTTTCACTACGGAGTTTATGGTAAATTGCGGGACTTCAAGGGAATTGGTGCAATAAATGGGAATTTAAGTGGTCCGTTGTCAACTCGGAGATTAGCTGATGTGATAGAGACTCTGTTTCTCACTCGCAGGGCCCGGGTTCAATCCTTGCCCAGTGAATTTTCATGAAACCACTCCCAAAGCGTTTTTCTCGGACAACGGTGATGAGAAAAATAGATTCACAAAGTTTTGAAAGTTCAAATTCAATGTATTTCTTTTTTTTTCACTTGAAATATAACTCCGGGGATCTCTTATTACCAGCACTGTGCCAGTACTGGGTCGGGTCTGAATTCCTACATAGGATGTATTATTTTGACCCTCTACCACTTCTCAACCAGGTGTGGTAGAACAATTGATTCTGTTGCCATGCCAGAGTTCCACCATAGTAGGCACACACCAAATATCGCTACCGACGTGGTGGTAAATCTTTTACTGGCCCTTATGTAAAATGATGTTATCAATCCGACTCCTTGCCAGTACCGTCCAAACCACTGGCCCCATAAGGGCAAGGTTGGATTTGCCAGTACTGGCAACTCTGGCAACAGTACCCCGCCAGTAGCGGCCCGTGTGTACATTTCCACATGGATTGATGTGTTTAGTGTTCATTCTCAGCATTTCTTTATCATACCGTTGACCCTTGAAGTTTAAAATATTTTGGTAAAGGATTGGAGTTCAATTGTTCGTGTATATTTTGAGAATACACCCTGACTTTCGTTCACTACTTTCCGGAGTATGATAATATTCAATTATAAGAATGAAACGAAGAAGTTGAGTGACTGAAAGTTTGTACAGATAGCAAAGAACTCACATTGTGACGACGTAATCCATCAACTATGCACATAGGTGTATTTCAAAATTTATCTACGGGAAGTTTTTATCGAATTACACAGGAATGAAAAATATAACGAACATTTGAATTCGGTTTTACAGATTTTACGTGTAACACTGAAAATCACTCGAATCGTACTAAAAATACAATATTCCCTTCCTGTGTTGTACAAAACTTGAGATTTGTTTGAAATTCATACTTTCGCGAATAGAAGAAAGTGAACGTTTGTTTTTGTAATTAGAGATTTTCATTTGAGATATATATAACTTTACAGAAATTTCTCTAAGCATTCTTAGGTTGTTTAAGTTCCTCACGAGGGCTCAGTGAAGCCTTACGTGGGTTAAAGAAAGAGTGAAGTGATTGTTGACAGGGTATTTTAATTGTGTCCATGAAATTTCAGGTTGTAATATTATCAAAGCAGAAGAGAAGATTGAATATTTGGAAGAAAAAACAATGCAATCAATATTTATGCCTTTTTCGTAACATTCGATTATGAGGAATTAAGCGTTCCTTCATGACGGTTTGATACTACTTTGGAAGGGACTAGACGTTGTTAGGCGAACTGACCGACCGGCTGATCGGATCGGTTGACGGAGAGTGCTGCTGGGACGAAGTTGTTACACATGGGGGGATGGACCAGGCCTGTTGTCGCGGCCTCCGAGAGGACGGCTCGTTTCCTCCCAAGGGGAGAAAGATTCGTGGAAGGGAATAATGAAACGAGAGGGTTATATCGTGGACTGTGAGGGTGGAAGGATGGAAGACACACATCCATACTACGTAGATTCTAATACAGGGAGATAGGTTGGGTGCAAGATGGCCGCCTCGGTGGATAATTTTGGCGCAAGCGCGATTTCCTTCACGCTCCGCCCTTGGCAGTGTTCCTACTACCCTTTCATCAGCGATTTTCCAACGACCCCTCTCGTTGCTCGTACAAAGCCTCGCGAGTTTAGCTCGATATACCACCACCACCCACCCTTCTCCCACCACGACTGGCCGACTTAGTAGAGAGAATTAACCATCCCTCCTCGTAGTTCTCCAACCCCTCTTCTAATTCTCTTATACCCCTCGTCCCTCACCAAACGATTCACCGACACACAATCCACCCCTTCCGATCGAGGAAGAATTCATCCGCGAAGTATTCCGTTGTCGTTGGCCAGTCAGCGCCAAAAAGTGCGACCTCCTGGACAAGGATCTTCGAATGTGTGGTCATGGGTGCAAAATATCCTCACTCGTTGTAATTAATTTTCAATCTATGTGTATGTATATATTCATTTATACATATATACCAAACAGTGACACGAGAAATGTTAATTTCGTGTTGTGCGGGACAAATAATATATCCGTCATTCAGTGTTTGTGAAGAAGACGCAATGGAGAACGAATCGTCATCCGTTTGCTTTGTTTACTATGAATAAGTGAGTGTATAATATCGATATTTGCGATTCTAATATACATGTTTCGTATATAACAAGTGGATGTGTGATAAAAGACCGTGAATACTGAAGGAAAAAAAATAGGAGGAGAGGAACAGGAGCAAGGTGGCGTACAATATGGGAGAACTGATAAGATCGCTAGGATCGATCGGCCGAGTGCCGATCGAATGATCACCTATTATTACAATGACGACACCGTCTATGTCGTTGAACTTTTTACGCGATCCAGTGTTGTGATATATATTATTCACTTCGCACATGTGTACCATTACTTTGACTACGTAACGGTGCGTTGTCTTCGCTATAAGTTGACTCCAAAAACAGGGGTCACTTTTGGTCATCCATCAAAGGGAATAAGTGATCTTTGTTCTCTTCTCGTCCATTACGATCTTGTACAGATGTTAAAGTGTTCTTTTTACGTAATTCGTGTGGTGGACAAATCCGGACATCGCGTCCAGTGTTGTTATCGTTGTTGTTGTTGTTGGCCTTTTTTCGATTATTTTCTTTCGTATTACTTTCGCAATGCGTTGATAGGAATCTCGTGAAGAATAATCTTGTGTGAAACAAACATTTTTACGGGAAGAAAAAGAGACCACGTTTTTTGCGTGATTCGATAGCGAGAATACTTAAATAATAATAGGATTTCAAGTGTGAGGATAAAGAATTATTGATACGCAAAATGATGTATTCACCTGATAAAATGATGGGTAGCAAGGGGTTGCATGGGGCATCCATCACTGCTCCCGGTTGTTTTCCATCTGGACGATATTCACCGCCGCCGTATCGTGCCGCCCCCGATCCCATGCCGCCGCCGCCACGACGGTGCATGCCAAACCCTACGGTGAGTGTTTTTATTATTATTGCAATGTGGTGATCCTTTATCGGTTAACAACTGTGAGATTAAAATAAATCATTTCATCGATCATATTCAACGAATCATTCTCGTCTATGTGGCACGAGAGAAGAGGAACCAAAAGCAGGAAGAAAAGGCGATGAAAAATCTGTTTATTCCCTTTACAGAATACAGATTTTACATCCAATTTTATGATATCCAAACAAATGTGAAACAGCTATAATTTTCAAAAATCAACCAATGTCTGCGACGAATTTTGAATCTTTGTGAGGAATATTACTGATGGAGAGAGAATTTTAGAACAATCAGGCATTGAATCTCCAAAAAAGTAATACAAATAATTTAGTCTCATTTCAATGAGAACGGTTGGGATTGAAAATGAAAAACTTTTTTGAGTTCATTTGAATTTTGATTCTACTCTAATGTTCAATGGACTGTTTTTGAAGTGAAGTTTACGGGTTTCATTTGAAGCTTCGAAGTTTCTTCAAAGACTCTGGTTTGAACTGAATTAGGCGGGAAAATTCTTCAAACTTCAAATTATATATAGAGGGTGGGATTTGAAATATGAATAATACGAACGAATACATTGTGGAAAGAGAGAAAAATTGATGCTTATCTTACTCATAAAAAATATCTGGATCCTGTTTTCATGTATTTAATGCAACATTCAATTTTGATATTAAATAAATCGTTTCTGAAAAAAAAAGATTCTTTCGGTGCAGAATTCAAGTTGTTTTTGAATTCCTATAAGGATAATGTTTCCTATGTTTTATGGAAATGATCATATCTGATAATACGAGATTACTTGACATTCCAAAACAGATTTTTTTCCGTATATAGGACATTATGCGCGTTTTTGTATGCTGCATGAATTCATGATGATTGTCTGTAATGTTCATGAGGATATTTTTTGAAAACAAAAAATATATACGAGATACATATTCTATGCACGGGATGAATATTTGGTGTTGTTTGGTACTGTGAGGTTGGTAAAAATCCAAGAAGAAATGTTAACCTGTTTTCGGAGTATCGAACATTCATACGATCAATGCTCCCAATCAATGTTGATACGACATTACAATTAATTTGAGTATCCAATGGTTTAGAATATTTGTTTCTACCCCAATATATCCACTTTGATGATCTAAGATAAGTTAGAAAATGATTGCAATAGTTTCTAGAAAGTATTTTTCTTTTGAAGTTACCAATTCAACAATGTTCATAAAGCATACGAGATTGTCCTGGTTGGAAAAACTCATAAGATATATCCAAATCAAATCGAATGGGATTTGACAAGAATGTTGTTCAGGTATCAATAAGATTTCTCAAGATTCAATAGGTCTTCTGTTGAACTAAATCTGCCGAGATCTAACTCGATGAGATTTAGCGGGATTCAATAAGTTTCTCCAACGAGAATGCTTTTCACTATGTGTAAGTTCCATTGAATGGTTCACAAGTAGCCTGCTCATTCAAATTTCCTTCTTCCCCAATGTTGTTTCATTTCATCAATGTTGTTTGAATTATCATTTGATTCAATTTTACCTTCTTAAATTTCATTTAGTTAATAACAAATAGCTTGCTGTCACAGCAAAACTTTGCTGCCCCAAGAAAAGGGACCTAGCAAAATTAGATTTTTCGTTTTTCCGCGATCTGCCAATAAAATAAATACTAATTGCTGCAATGATCGATCTGTTTCAAATTTATACTCTCTGTTCGTTCTTCAGAAAAACATTTTTGAATTCTGTCCAAGGATATTCAATGCCAATATAATTTGATCAATCGATATCCATACAATATATATATATATTTTTTTATTCTAAATATGCAACCTGCGAATAATTTCACGATTCTTATTCTCCGTTGAATCAAATATGATTATTCGCGAGATGTATGAAGGTTACCATCGATCATTTCATCTCCAATGACCCGATACCAGTGTCTCGACTATTCTCGTTACTTCTATTAATATCTCACTCATCCGCTTCTCTCGCTTTTATAATTTAGAAATATTTTGACGAATATTCTGATCCTATATCGATAAATCATGCGAATCGTTGAATCGAATTTGCGGTGTTCAAATAAGTTACGTTTAATTCGTAGTCTCGAGATGTTTCAGAAAATAGATTTCGAAGCGTCTCCGACTAAGATGAATTCTATAAAATTGAAGGTGCATTGATGAACCTATGTACGAGAGTACTCTACTTTGTACTCGGTTTAAGAACCGGCATGAGTATTTGGTTCATAAAACGAAACCACGTATGTATTCGGTTTAGACACTGATGCGATACGATATTTCTAAAGATTATGTGTATTCGACCCAAGAACCGGATCAAATATTTACGGGATCTAAAGACCGAGGCAAGCGCTTGATTCTCTGGACTTGTGATGCAGTGGAAAAACGATTGTTGTGGCATAAAAAAATTTTCATGGAAGTATAAGTGCAAACGAATTTTCAACTGAACTTTGTTCCCAAATTGTGTTCAAGATAGTTAATAATTCCTGCACTTTCAATCCTACTTAAAAAAAGTTTATTGAATCACATTGACCTGTAGGAACCAAATAGAATCAGTCACATTGAAGGGATTCAATGGAAATTTAGTGTATCCGAATGGGTTGGTCAATGGTCATGGTTTCAATGGATTTTGTAATTATTTTGGAAAATAATGATATGAATTTTCAAATCTAGTATATTGTTGTGCAGGAATCTAAACACCTTGTATCAATTTTTTAACTGCATAAGCGTTTGGTCCTCATCGAGGACCGAGTACTGTCCTCTGTTATTGAATCAACTGTGTACTCGAGTAATTTCGATCATACCTTTCATTCAATTGTCTCTTATTCTGATGCATAATAGAAGATGCAATTAAGTACAATATTGATGTTCATTCATTAACTTCTTTTATAAATTGATATAATTTTCAACAAACATTTCAAGCATTTTCTATAACGAAATGGTAAAACCAAAGGATTTTTACCTTGGAACATATTGTGCAGTATTCAAACGAAATAGCATCACAAGATTTTTCATCATAAATGACTGATGATTTTGTGAGGAGGAATGAAAATTTAATAGGAATTGTATGAATAATTGTTGAATGTTTTGAAAGCATAGTTATCCATAACTGAAATATGGTTGTGTGTAATCGATTATTTTCGTTTTGTGACTGATTCTTTCTGAAATGAAATTTATTATTTATGAAGAGGAATCATGTCATATTTCTACCGTAGAGAAAGAGATGAATCGTATAATGTGAAAGATGTAATCAGTGTTTTACTGGTAAAAACAACCAGGTTTACATGTTCTTTTTTCATTGGATTTGACACTTGTAGTACCAGTATTGGTATACGTGATATTTCACGTTGGAGTGATGAACGATGCTATTTACCCACTGAACAAAATATTGTGGAACATTTCTGAATCGTCCTGAAAATTGCTAATGTCCTACTTTCGTAAAGATTTCAAATAACATCTCTCAAATGTCACATGAATATATCATGTGTCGGAACAGGTTTTGTCGATGTTATTTTGACCTTGTGATGGAATTTATTATGAATTCATATTAAAGTCCTGATCAAATTCACAATATTTCATTGTAAATTTTACGAACAAGTTCCTGTATTGCTATGATCTCATATTAAATTTTACTTTAAACTATATAAAAAGACATAACACCTGCTTTAGCTGTCTGTTAAAAACCGTTTCAAACTCATCTAAAAGATATCTTGAAACATTATCTGCTATGTGGGTTATTTTGAAAGGAATCCAGAAATTCTTGATGATATAATACACCCAAAAAGGAAGCTGGGAAAAATCTTCAAAAGCCTGCGAGAACGACTTACTCAAAATGACGTTTAAACATTTATTTCGTGAGAAGCGTGCACAAACTAGCACCAGGAGTTCGAGAGAAAGTAGAATAAAATCATTTGACAAGTTTTTGGGATGAATCAGGGGTGATAAACTCAAATGATTGAATTTCAGAACCATCTCGAGCGCTGTCGTTCGAGCGAAGCGGAAGCTTGAACCGTTTCCCATGCATGGACCAATACTACTTTTGAATGTTTGCGATTGATTGAATACTCGTATTAGTGTACAAAATATAAGAACAGTTCCAGCTTCCGCTGGTATACCGGTGCTTAAGATAGTTTTAAAATTCATTCATTGGAGTTTATGCACAGAGAAAAGTTTATATTAAAGATTAGGGGAGAGTTGCGTATATCGTACCGGTGCCTAAATCGTACCGCTTCGATATCTCAGAAGGTAATGGTGATTAATTCCATATAGCGACGAAAACGTGAACTGCATCACCTTTTAGCACTTCTCATCGAAGTGCTCATCAAGTGCGTATTGTATTCATAGTGGTGAATTGTAGGAAATTCGATGTGTTCATGTACAATTCAAGTTCCGTGTCTAAGGGAATAGTATGAAACAAGGTAAGAATGAACGCTTTAGAGAATTTGTTTCTCAAATGATGTCCTTTCAACTATCTTTTGATATATTGAAAGTTCATGAACGATCGTCTTGAGGTCACGTTTCTCTTGTTTGTTTTCTTCAAATCACAGTTGCCTATATCGCACCACCATGTAGTTTCCTGAATCGTACCGACACAATTTCGGATATTATTTTTATACGTTGAATTCATTTATAAAATTGCAATTTTTTCGTGCATAAATAACGTATTTTTGATCAACCCTATTGCAGAATGAGTGGCAAGAGGCAATACGGGAATTGGACATCAGATGAAATGTCCATGGCAATATCGGCGTACCGAAATGGAGACTGTGGTTTCAATGAACTTTGTCGACAATACAACATACCAAAACCTACCTTCAAGAGGCACTTAGAGTCTCGTAATATTGTAGCAAATAAACAAATCAAAAGTTTTGGAAAACTCACCAGCAGGAAAAAATGATATCCCTCATATTTTATAATAAGGGCTGGAAAAAAAAATTTTTTGTTCCGAGTGCCAATAAGGATACAATAGAAATACACCAATGGAATACACAAGATTTATTTCCATTTCCTATGATTCCTCAATGTCTTGAGCTATTTCACAGTTTAGCTCATCACTTTTGTTGAAATAAATGCATTTAAATATGTTATGATGAAGATAATTTTTCCAGCTTGTATTCAAATAAAATAAGAAATTGTTTCAATAATAAATTCTAAAACTGTTTTATGGATCTGCATTAGTAATCCTGTGTTTTTTTTCAATATTGAGTACCTGGTACGATTTAGGAAACCGGTGGTACGATTTAGGATACCAGTTTCCTAAATCGTACCATTTGCAAGGTTTTCGAAATTGTTTTCTTACTTAGAATGGCTTGGTATTCACGATCCAGAAAAATATATTACATTTGGAATAAACTCCTTTACTTCATGACATATTCCATATTTTTTTACCATGTGATGGGACTTGTTAAACAAATTAAATGTTGAAAGTGGTACGATATAGGCTACTCTCCCCTACTATATTTTTATGGTACTCGTGGGATATACTTTATTATGAGGCTCAGAATTATATTTATTTTAAATTGCAACATGTTTATCTTCATCCTCACGAGAGAGTATGGTGAATGCTCGTATACTTGTGGTTCATAGCGACATAATCAAATATATCCCAAAAGTACAATATAAATATGCTAATATCTAATATAAAATTTTTACTGTGTGGTCCCTGAGAAGAGTTTTCACCTGTCATTGCGTTCTGGATAAGTAATTTCGGGTGAGATGTGTCAAGTAACTGAGAAGCGGTTTTCACTTCTAAGAGACATTTAAAAGATATGTGCCAGGGAAAAATGTTTTGTATTTTCAAAGATAAAAATAATAAAATTCTATATAAAAATGTTGAAGACATCTAAAAGGTATCTTCTAGCGTCGCATGAGAGATTTTAAAGTCATCTTGAGATATCTTCAAGACACGAATTGTTATGTCAACGGTTTCATCACGGGAAAAATTAATTTAGACTTACGTAGATCTAGAAGATAATATTGTCATTCTAAAGTTACGCCACTATTGAACCGGAAGTAAATTTTATCTGAGTACCTATTGGAAGTTGTTTCCAAGCTCAGGTGGAAATCGGATCCAACAAGAAGACAGCAATCTCAACCATCGTGGTACACGAAGACAAATTCATGATAGAATATACTTATTAAGATGAAGAAATTTGTAAAAATTGAAGTTGCGAGCTAATATATGGACAATATCCGTATGGAGTAAAAGGCATTCAAGCTTTGTAGTGAATTCGATGAAGAATAATATGAAGATTTCGAATAGAATTTGAATTAAAAAAGAAATAGTTTTCACCACTGTTATGAAGTGAATTTTGCAATTATATCATGTATGATTTGCATGTGACTCTCTACATCATGCGTAAGGGGAACTTCAAATATCTAGTAAATTTTACTTAGTGCGAGGTCAATTGAATACTTTCCGCATGTACAAGTAATATTTAAGTAGAATACATTTATCATACGTAATACATAAAAGGAACTTTAGCAACTTCATTCCACCAAAAATGTGTATAATTTTACATAAGCCGGGAGTAAAATTGGAACATTTAATTGGTACAACCCTTTTTGGAAAATAAGTGTGAAATTACACGCTATGCAAATATGGAAACATAACTTTCAATTGAATACTTTGGTGAAATTTTACCAATAATTATAAGAGAATGATAGACAATATAAAACTCCATCCTGAAACATAGAAAAATTATAGAAAACTGAAATTCTACCAAGAATTGTATCAGTATTAATCTGCCCATTGAATTTTACTGGAATTTCACAATTTTCTATAATTTTTGTATATTCGAAAATAAATCTTTACATTGCCTGTAATTTTCTTGTCATTATTGGTAGAATTTTACCGAAGTATTCAATTGGCAGTTATGTTCTCATTTTGCATAATATGCAATTGTACATGCATGTTTCACAGTTTGTGATGTACATTGAACAATTTTCGAAATTTTTTAAAACTTGCTCTGTTTTGAATCAGTGGACTTACTACTGTGGGCAAAAAGTAAGGTGAATTTGTTTGTAAAATGGAGAATCTTCATTTATTCTTCTACATCAATTTCATCCCCTTCAAAGTAATCCCCTCTCGATAAAATACACTTATGCCAACGTTTTTTCCCATCATCGAAACATGCTAAATAGTCCCTTTCCGGTATAGCCATCAGCGCTTTCTTCGATTCAGCTTTTATCTCCTCAATTGACTCGAAACGCTTTCCCCGGAGTGGTCTCTTGAGTTTTGAGAATAGCCAGAAGTCACACGGAGCCAAATCAGGCGAATACGGTGGTTGCGGAACGATATGCGTCGAATTTTTGGTGAAATGGTCACGAAGAACGAGTGCAGTATGAGACGGTGCATTATCGTGATGCAAAAACCAAGAGTTGTTGGCCCATAATTCTGGTCTTAATATCCTTCTGATATTCCGATCATATCAGTAAGGTCTCTAACAGTCAATAGACGATTTTTGAGCACTAATTCCTTCACTTCATCGACGTGTTGGTCATCTGTTGATGTCGATGGTCGTCCGGAGCGCTCCAAGTCATCAACACGTTCTCGACCCTCTTTGAAGTCTTTGTACCACTTATAAACATTTTTCTGCGACATGGTAGAATCACCAAAGGCCTTCCGCAACATCCTCAAAGTTTCCGCAGCCGAAATTTCATTCCGCAAAGAAAATTTGGTTGCACTTCTCTGCTCAATTAAATCAGACATTGTAAAAATCGAAAAATGCACTCTTGATCGTTTGGTAAACACAAGCGTAAATGTATTACTGATAATGACATTGACATGAAATTTGGCGCAGATGTCATTAACAGTCCTGCCAACTTAAGAAAAAAAGAACTAGCCTGAAATGTCAAGCCCGCGAAGTTCAAATTAAAAATTCACCTTACTTTTTGCCCACAGTAGTATGTGACCACCCCATACGCTCTCCGTATTTCGGTATTTCGATCAACACGTATAAACAAAAGAACATCAAGCATAAACCGTAGAAACATACGTACGGAAAAGGGGAAATAGACCGAAATTTTGTTGCTGAAAATTGAATCTTTTATTGAAACGAATTAATAATAACGAAATATTCAGACCCAACTGCAGTTGAAGACTCAGAATCTTACAGCACATTCTTCAAACGATGTTTTCAATTTCAATAAGGAGTTAATTCTGAAAGATAAATAACGATGATTTATCAAATTTTGTGAGTTTGAATTCTCGTTTCGTTTTTATAAACGGTTCAAACTTCTACAACATACCGAAACTTTGTTGTTGCTCTCTCTTTTCTTTCACGTTTGCTCTATTCTTGTATCTAAGTTGAAAACTACTCCAGCGATGATAATGTTTACATTCGTGTGAAGTAAATATACAACGTCGTGATGTGCTCGAAAATTCATAATAACAGATATTTTGAATTGAAATAAAATCTACTTATAGGACTAAAGTAACCTTTACAGCGCATATGGAGTGGCATAATCACGATGAAAACAATTTTAGCCTATGGAAAATAGTACTTTTCAGATTTGTTGCAACTACTATTTCAAAAGTATACACTACTGAACTGAATGACTATGATTTTGGAATGATTTTCACGACAGGTCAAAGTAAATTCTATTTCAAAAACATGTGAGTTACAAGAAACATTATGTCAAATTTACTTAAAAAGTTTTTTCTACTGTTGTTGAGTCAATTTTACGAATAAATTTTTCTTCGTGTAGTTTGAGTATCTGAAGGAAATAAGTAGTTGACCAAAGTTGACGTATTAGATTGGCCGTCGAAACCACCTGACACTCAACTTGGCTTCTATGAATTATACAAAAAATGCGTGGGGTCTCACAAAGTTGAAGCTTCGAAGAAAGAATATTTATATTGGTGGAATACCATTCATAAAGATGTTCTTTTCATTTACGTAAATTCATTATAGAGCTCAACTTAGACTTCCACTCAAAAGAATTATCAATAACAACTGCTAATACTCAGTTGCATTTAAGAGTTGGACTTTTTAATTAGGGATACTTGAAAATGCATTGCCGTTGGTAGGAGAGACAATAATTATCCTCTTTACCAACATATCAAATATGTCACTCATTTTAGAAACTAAGCAGAAACTGTGAAGGAATCATTTTTACGTCTATTCTCAAGTTTTTTTTTCACAATCCAATGTATGCCAGCAGCGCTACACAACAACGTCTGGAATATTATACGAATGTCCATACACTCCATCATAATCATGAAGTACCAAAAATATTTTGAATCACATTAAGTACTTTGTACGAATAAAGAGTACAAATGACATTTTAATCAGCTACAACGAGTGGATTTTTACTTTGAGAATTTTCGTATTTATCGTTGTTGGTTATTCTTATCTCGGATCTGCATATCAACATACATATTTTCTTGCGCAAATCTTTCTAATGTTATGCGTGAACACGAAGGACCATGGATTAACAAGCATTTAATTCAATTTACAGGGTGAATATCATTCCATTGTCTTATTTTCAATCATTTCAGTTGACAAGGGTTCGTACGAGAGTCGGTATCACTTAAAACTTTTATACTTGAACAAATCTAAACGCAAGAAACATGAATACGCAATGAAAACGGGAGGGGAAAACTTCTTCTCATCCATTTTCATCGTGGGGCTACGGTCTTCTTTGTCTCGCATATCTTTTTTCAAGTAGAGAGCTTATTATGGAAATCTATCTAAAATGCGTCAATTTATATGGGTTGTACAATTGATGCACAATGTATGTCGATATTGTGATTTTTTCATTATGATAAAAACAGGGATTACCATGAATTATATAAAAAGGATTGATATATATCTTATGAGTTCTTTCGTGTAATTTGAAGCTCTCCCTATTTCTATTATATATTCCCGTAATAAAAATGGAGCGCGCAACTGAGAGTGCAGGAAAAGCGGTAATACAAGAATTTTTGAGAGCGTATAATTCGGTGCATTAAAATGTGCATATACGGTGATCGAATCCATAACGCCCAGAAGATGTACAAAAAACGTTTTTTAGTAAATTGTAATTCCAATTGTGTTTATAGAACGTGTTTATTAGGCATAAGGATTGAAGTGTGTTCAGACTTTCTATAAAAGTTTTCTACATGAAAATTGACCATGGGGGTTGAGCTGCCACACGGGAAAAATAATTCAGCTGTTGCAGCGAAGCTGCTAGTACAGACACAGAGAGCCATTACATTGGTTCTGGCAGCTAAATCTTATTTACGAGTCCGAAAAAATTGGCTTTTTTAGCCAATTTATTTGCTGTAACAGCCAAAATTTAACTGCAGGAGCTAATTTGATGGCTGTCGGTACCCGTGCTATCCACTTCGTTGCTGCAGTTGAATTATTTTCCCCATGTAAGATGAGCCGAGGGTATAGTTACCAGGCATGGTGCAACCCTGAAATAATAACATCATTCGAACTTTAGCCCAATAGTTTCAACAATCAAGACCCAACAAAGGGGGAAGGGTTGTAATAGCATCCCAGATAGCACCAAAGCTCCCGCAAAGAGCTCCCGTTATACGACCAACAGTGAGTTCAATATGAATAGAATGCATCAAAATGAACTCTTGATGAACAACTTGATGTTCAGAAAGAATTCAATATGTAGTCTCGATATGAGTTCTTTCTGATCATTAGGTTGTTGATCAAGAGTTCATTTTGAATGCATTAGATTCATATTGAACTCATTGTTAGTCGCATAACGGGGACTATTTGAGAAGTCTTTGAGAAGTCTTCATGATCTTTTATGAATTCAAATTGGTCATTGGTGCTGGCTGGGATATGTCATCAATGGCAAACCATACAAAAATTCATTTTTTAGGGATGAGCCAACGCGATCGCGATTTTGCTGCAGTGTTGCACTGGTGCAGTTGCCAATACTGGCAATTTCCAAGTCGCCAATTCGTTCCATCAGTACAGCAAAATGGACGAAATGATAACAATGTCCTACATCAGGCCCATTATCGGGGTTTCAATCTTGTGAATATTGGAATTTGAAATTTGGCAGTACTGGCATTTGAAATTTGACGGTGGTAGCAATATTGCTGTTTTGAACTTATCATCACTGAGTCAATTGAACTGACGGTACTGATGTTTTATATTGGCCATTCAATGGGAAGGAGGCAAAATGATGACATCCTATATGGAAATTTGAATCCGACTCAATACTGGCACAATATCGGTAACCGAAGTTCCCAGCAAACACGAATGCAGGCCCTTCGAAGGACCAGTGGTAGCCCTTCGCCGGCATCGCAGGACTATCAGCGGCCCATTGAAATGCCAGTAATCATTGTTTGCAGGGTTACCCGTTCGAAAATTTCAGCTGTTGAAAACAAAAATCATATGATGAAATTACACTGTAAAAAATAATCTGAATTTCCCTATGTATATCAACTGGAAAATTCCAATCACTGATTGGGAAATCAATTTCCGATAAATTTATATGAAATTTCCCATAAATTCATCTGAAAATTCTAAACTCTATGGGATTTTTCCCAAAATTTCACAGTAAATTTACGGACGAGTTTGGAAAATTCCTCACGCATGTATGTGTTAATTACTTCACATAAATATATAGGAATTTTCATACAGCAATTTTTTACAGACACTTTCGAAATCTATATCTCTGATTACCATTATCGAAGAAATGGCACTTTGGAAGTGATTTGTTGCAAGATCATCAAGTGAAGATTGAACACAGGTCGTGCGGGTGGCAAACCGAGTCTCCATCACATCAGCCAATCTCTGAGTTGACAACGGATGATTAGAATTACTGTGAAGACTTCATTGAAGTACTGCGATCTCCCACCAATTCCGAAGTCCAACAAAGTTACATCGGTACTGACACAGTTCCCTATTTCTATTTTGTTCTACCTTTGTATGGAGTCTGGTTCTGTACTGGGGCAGTCTTGTCACGCCAAAGCAGTGGTATCACGACAAAGTTGATTCCAACTTTGATTGACTACCGATTCCGTGGTAGGACAATGTTCTATGGACATTATCAGAATATCGTACTTTCATGTGTTCCAGAGTGTGGTCAACTCTGGTCAAAACTGACGTAGTCTCGTCTCGAGACAAAACAGCCATCTTGAAGTTGGATAAAACAACGATTCCCCAATCGTTTCCCAATTTGCACAGTTCATGTACTCTGATAGTGCAATAACTTCACCAAATTTCATCAAAATCGGGGACCATAACATTGTCAAGTGGGAAAACTCGACGTGTTTTGCCCCTGCTATCTTTCAAACATATTGAATGATCATACCAACTCTGGCCTATTGCAGGTAAGACTTAGGTTCATTACAACAACTGAATTGCCAAGATCGTGATTCCAACGTCAGTTGACTACCGATTCCATAGTCAGCCAGAGTCCTATCGATACTGGCACATTGTCATCTATCGAACATATTGAATGCTAATACTAACTCTGGCTCAATACTGGCACAGTATTGTCTCATCGAAGTAACCGTGTTATTGGAAAGATCAATGAAATCCCTATCCACGATCTATTCCGTATTAGAACAACGTTGCGTCGATATTGGTGTCCTATCGTCTTTTTCTCGCATTTCACCATTTAACCAACTCTGATTCGGTACTGACACGGTTTCGTTTGTGTACGGTCTGGGTATTCTCCGAACACTATCAATTCGATACTGGCTCAAGACCATCTGACCACGTAAGCCAGTACCGTCTGAAATCCGGTGAGCATTTGGCGTCAGTTGGAGAACTGGTAATGATTCTGAATGGGCACAGTTGTTTTCGCCGAAGTCTGGCAATTTCCACATGGGATATCGTATTCTCATGTACCCCAGAGTGTAGTCAACTCTGATTCAGTACTAGTGTAGTCTCGTCTAGCTAGATCAGCTATGTTACCTTCAAGTTGGATAGAACAATGATTCACCACCGATTCCATAGTGGAACAATATCATATCAATACTGGCACAATCTGGTATTCTCATGTTATGTTACATTGTTAACGACTCTGATTCTGAACTGAAGCAATCTCCTCACACGAAAACAAACGGCACCCTGACAAAGTTGATCTAAACTCCCATGTGCAACCGATTTTGTAGTGAGACAAAGTTGTGTGAATACTGGCTCGGTATTGTATTTTCATATTACCCTACAATGTTACCAACTCGGATTCGATACTGGCACAGTTCCGTTTTTTCAAACTTGGCTCTTTGCTCAGTGATAATGAAGATTAAGTACTGGCGCAAGACTGTCTGTCTACGGGAACTAATACCTTTTGAAATTTGTTCACCGATTGGTGCCAGTTGAGAAACAATAATGATTCTGAATAGAAATCGTTGTGTTTGCTGAACTGCGGCAAATATAATTTTGCCAGGACTGCGCCTTTTAACAACTCTGGCAATTTCCACATGGGGAGTTTCACCCTGAGCTGAGCTATCGCTCAAGTTGAGTCAAGTTCTTGCCTAAGCTGGGCCGACTACCACCCTTGCTTAGTGGAACATAGCAATCCACTTTGAACCAGGGTCTGATACTTGCGGCAGTATTCCGCCATGCACGAGAGACTCTTGTGTGGAATTCGTTGTTTTCTCTTAGGCAATATTGATTCAAGGATGAGCCACGCGTAGCGCAACCTATGATCGGTGATGGATCAACGGAGCTGATCTATTGACCCTCCATGTTGGTACAATATTTAGACTATCAACCGCCTTTGCCTTTACGTAGATTGCCTATCCTTGCGCCTATCTATATTCTATCGTCAGCGTTGGCGCAGCCTGAAGATTGTTATACCAGATATTAGGATAACAGTCCGTGATTCATATTCCGTGAACGCATTGTTTTCACACCAGATTCAATGTTGGAAGATTGAATTAATCAATGCATTCACAATTAAGTATCTTGATGCGTGTGTCCTTTCATTCTTTTTCCATAGCTAACCGAATGTGTGCCAACGAGTTCACAGATTTCAAATGTTTGAAGAGATACATTTTAGACATTGAAGATTCTTCATATAATATGCATGTATGTGAAGTTGAGCGAGTCATGAAACGTCAATATTTGCTTATACTTGAAGCAACTTTCATCAGATACAGCACGGAGTGAAAGCGAAGCAGTTTGGTTATCGAGTTAAAATATTGTGGTACGTAATGTTTTCACATTTGATAAGTTGAACCATTCGATTTTTTCAATAATTGAGAAGTTATTCTAGATTGCATCAAAACTTGAAGATTTTGCGACGGGAATGATGAAATAATAATGATGACGGAATTCTCTTGACATATTTTTGTGAAAAGGTCCTTCTACTCATCTGGTTCTTTTTCCGTGTCCCTTTTGCAGCTTCAGACAGTGATTTATCCCCAAGCTCAGTGCGCTACGCGTTCATCTACAACTGCAGATTACAGCTGTTTATGCCAATTTCCAAGATGTGTTATGTGCATGAATTGAATGAATGCTGTTATTATGAACAAATAGAGGAAAATTGGCTGTCGTATCCAATCTCATCGTATCACTCGATTATAATCTTGAAGCTAAGGCTTTTCGCTGACTTGTGTTGTTTTATCAGACCTTTAAAAGTTCCTATAAAATTTTTGAAGAAGTTTTTCTGTAATATCTGGGATTCTTGTAAAAATTCGACTCAGCATGTGTTGGCGCGCCAGAAATTCTAATTCATATGATACGCTAAGAGCAAAAGTCACACCCCAATTGTTGCCAAGCAAAAACAGGACAGGAACTTTCGAGAGCAAGAATGGAACATTAAAAGTTCCGAGCAAAAGCGATATACTTATAATTTGGAACAAAAGAGCAACCACAACAATCTCCGGGCAAAAACGAAACACTGAAAAGCTCGAGCAAAAACGAACCAACGCACAACCCAATTCTGTATTTATGCGCTTTTTGATGTTCCGTTCTTACTCTCAAAAGTTCCTGTCCTGTTTTTGCTTGACAACAATTGGGGTGCCACTTTTGCTCTTAGCGTATCACATGTAAAACTCATGTTCATCTGTAGAATCTTGTGATATAAACTGAGAAAAATCGCTTAGTTGCGTGAGCAAAAATACTTGAGTTGATAATCTTTTAGTTCGTTTGAATAAATCTTTATTTGATACAAATAAAAATTTGTTCGCGTTAGCAAAAACAATAATTCGACGTTTATTCATTTTGAATAAAAAAGTTTAGTCAATAGTAGCGTAAGTAATTTATTTGTGACAACTAACAATTTATGCGCGTTAAATAAATTGTTCCATTCAAAAAATGTTCATTCAAGGCAACTTAAAATATTTGTTCAAAAGAGTTTCTCAATAAATAGAATCTGATTACGCATGCGCTGACTACCATTTCATCATTTTCAATTGTTCCACCGGCATTTCCGGCCATGCCCACTTTTCAACGACACGCCCGCTACCGCGTGCAACGGTGATACGGAATTTTGGATTTTATTTTTGGAAGAATAGATAAGTCCATAGCAAAAGTTTTCAATTCCATTGGAGCCTTTCGAAGTAGCTGATCAAAGTGATCCGGATCACTTTCCAACCAATCAAAATGCTTGAAGAGTGGATCCGGATCACTTGGATCAGCTACTTCGGAAGGCTCCATTGGTTCATCGGTTTATTGATTGTATTGTCTGAAGAATATTTGTACAAAATCTTTTTTTATACAGTGAAATTGTACTGAAAAATGGAGCAAGTGGAAGTGCAAAAAATTTTTTAGAACCTTTCTTGACTAAAATATCCTCAGTAGAAATCAGTCTAGTTATTCTCGGGGCCTTGCAAGACCATACGATGCCCTTGCGAGAGACATTCAAGGTCTAGCAAGGCCTTGTAATAACTCAGAAAATTACTGGAGTCATTTCTAGTTAGGTTGTTTAGCGATTCCTACATCGAGAGAGAAAGCATGCTCTAAATGCGAGGGAGCACTTCACACTTCTAACGCATTTGTTATAACGTGCGCTGAGCGCATGAACCCATTCTTTTACCGCATGAGCCCATGCTTTTTGAGTATGAGTATGCCTTCTAAGCATGCTGCATGAGTTAAAAGCACGTTATAACAACAGCGTTAGAAGCGTGAAGGGCCCCCTTGCATTTAGAACATGCTTTTTCTCTCGGTGTAGTGGATATTTGATTTTCAATAATTAACAATATTCCATGAAATATTGTCCTGCAGTGAATCATATTTTATCAACTACATAATTTAGTGGGAATAAAATTTTGATTCAATTGGAATATTTGGTTGTCACAACGACAAAATATTCATTTGTGAGAAGTGAAAGCTTTACTCTTTTCAACTAAATTCGATTAACTGAACAAAATGTGTTGATTTGAATAAAAGTCTAGCTGTCTGATGTATGAATAAATTATTTTGCTGTTGTGGCTAGCATTTAGTTACAGCAATTATGCTATTTTTCTTCGTGTCATTTGGGCTGAAATATACGGCACTTTACAGTCATTAAAAAAAGATAACACCCTCCCGGAGAAGAAAGAAAATTGCTGTGACAGCAGAATCTAATTTTGCTGGGTCCCTTTCGTTGGAGCAGGAACTTTTTTGCTGTGACAGCAAACTATTTGTTATCACATCAATCTTATTAGCTACAATAGCGATGTTTTAGCTGTAGTAGCAAAAACTGTTCGCTCCTCCAGCTGATTTTGGTATCATATACACGGAGAGAAATTTGTAGTTAAATTTACTATGTTATTATTGTTTCCGAGGAACAGACTGAACTATGACGGGTTCCCCCATAAAACATCGTAAATATGATCAGCATTCTATTGTTGTACCATAGTAAAAATATGCCCTTCATAGTAAAATCCGACAGAATTCAGTCTGTTCCTCGGGAACAATAATAACATGGTAAATTTAACTACAAATTTCTCTCCGTGTATAGAATAGCAGACAAATTTTACTGGAGAGGTCAACATTTCTTCGCTGGTACAACTAAAAATTCGCTGTTGCAGCTAGCAAGATTGCTGTGATCGCAAGTAGATTGATGTAACAGCAAAAATTTTGCTCCTCCAGCCAAAGGTACCCAGAAAAATCAGATTTTGCTATCACAGCGAATTTTTCTTTCTCCGTGCTTCAGAGTGAAAATGGAATTGTTTTTCATTTTGATACTACACTGTGAAAAATAACTGGAATTTCCCCATACGGATCAACCGGAAGATTCCGATCATGGAGTAGGAAATCAATTTCTGGTACATGTATATGAAATTTTCCATGAATTTAACTGAAAAGTTAGAACTTTATGTGAAGTTTCCCATAGAAATTTTCTACAGTGTAGCTACATATGAATATATTGTCATATAAGAAATATACAAAGTGATCCGGAAAAACCATCTTTGTATTCGAATCAGTTGAATGAATGAAGCTTTCAAGAGTACTCGGAGGTTTTTAAATCGTTTTGAGGATTTTCATAACATTTTCAGAAACATTAACAGTTTAAGAACCTTAGTACTGTTGACCTGTGGTCCTCGACGGCAGACTTTCAGCCAGATTTTATCGAGATTTTTGTCATACCAACGTTTTTTTTTCATGCGAGAGAGAGGATAAATTACGATTAAAATATTTCAGAATGAACAAATCTGATTGATAAATTATCCACGCGTCTCTCATACGGTGAAATGTTTTTGTTCTCATCTCTACTCGTGTCGGTAAGAAGATATAGTGACTTTGAATAAAATAGGAAACATGTTTTTTCCGTACGGTATTAAGTATCTAAACAGAATCAATCGGAGCTCAGGCTCAACCTCAATCCCCATGTAGTTTCTTTTACGTCCCTAAACCATGCTCTAAAGACCATACGTACGTACGTATATACACACACACACACACACACATATATATATATATATATATATATATACATACATATATAAAACCTGGCCTTGTATTGAGCTTACCCACCTATCTACCTACCTATTCTCCACCTACCAACCTATATTAACCAACCACCCTTTGGAGTCCGTACCCTTACCCTCTCCTAGTTCTATACCGCTTGCGCTACGTTGGTCTCCACATAGTCTTTAGTTTATTCATGTGACGTAATAGGATAAAAACCGTCGCTACGAGCTGAGTGCCTAGATGAGATTACAGCCGTACTGTTACGCCTGATAACGTGAATCTGACGTAATCGGCCGCTACCGTTGCTGCTGTCGTTGCCTCTTTCTCCCTTCCCCATTCCGCGTCTCCTCTCGTCACATCTCTTTGCCCCAACTACTTTTTCCACTCCTTTTGATTTTTTTCCCCTCTTAAATCCTTCATAGCTTTTTCTCTTATCTTTTTGTCATCCAGTAGTTGAAACAATATGAGAGTGGTATTGTTTGAAATGTTCTTTGGGATACGCGAATATGAACGTACGGTTCTATATCTTTTCAGCTCCAAATCGATAGGAATGTATCGAATTTGAATGAGTGATTTCTATTTTTGATTCTTTGAATACAATCTAAGAACTTGATGGAATATTATGTGTTCATACAGCACAGTATGAAGCCATCGAAAAGTATTTAAAGCACTGTTCGGGGGTGTACTCTGTATCCCAGAATAAATGATTACATACGTGAACGTTACAGACATTTTGTTGATGTTTCTTGTCCCTTTCAAGTCCCATAAAGGTTTTGTAGACCGAGATTTCTAGTGAATTTTAATAAGCTATTGCACGGAAAAAAGAAAACACTACTGGTTACTGTGAATGACAGCGATCGGTTGAAAAACAAAAGAAAACATGCTTGGATAATGAGGATTAGTGCAATCACAGTGATGAGTATTGTAATAAAATGCCTCAACGCTGACTGGACAGTAATGAGGACTGGGAAACGCAGTACTGCATAGAATGAATTTGAGTTTCAATGTATTTCTGCGATTCACAGTAAGCATTGCTGTTCTCTTTTTTCCGTGTGGAAGCAAGCTAATTCAATTTTCAAATTTCGTTTCCTTATTTCTTTGATTTGAATCCATTGTTTTCCTGACGGTTCATGAGTACAGAAAACAAGATCCTTTACATTAGTGGCGAGTCCGAATCTATAGTATTGTCTCAGAGTTCGTGTTTTTAATATTGTGTGAATTAGTCGTGAAAGATCTGTCCTTTAAGGCATTGAAGCAGTATCTGTTGAAAATTTACTGCTTGACCAGAAATTTTGTTGGGTCCTGACGAGATTACCAGGTTTAGAAGTATGAAACCGGAATTCCCCTATAAATAGCACTAGCCATCAGTTTAGGGACCCTAAGATCACTTCTTCAGTACCACCATCTCCCCCTCACAACTGATGAAGATTTTCAACAAAAAACAATGTAAGTTTTGTACACCCGTAATTGTTTTATAACCTCAAAAATGTCGAGTTTTGTGCCTACAAACTACGATCTGCGGAGAGCGTTGGTTTGTTGTTATCATTTGGAAAAAACTGCTGCAGAATCATATCGAATGCTTGTCGAAGCTTACGGTGACCTGCCCTTGGTGAAACACAGTGTTTTGAGTGGTTCAAAAAGTTTTGAAGTGGTGATTTTGACGTCTGAAACGAAGAGCGTAGGAAACCATCGAAAAAGTTCGCAGACGACGAATTACAGGCCTTATTGGATGAAGATGATACTCAAACTCAACAAAAACTCGCGAGTCAACTGAATGTGGCGCAGAAAGCCGTCTCCATTCGTTTGAAAGCCATGGGAAAGATTCGGAAAGTGGGAAAATGGGTTCCGCATAAACTGAATAGAAGAGAGCAAGAAAATTGAAAAACCACTGGTCCAATGCTCTTCGACAGATACAAAAGAAAGTCATTTCTCCATCGAATTGTGACAGGTGATGAAAAATGGATATATTTTGAGAATCCTAAGCGTCGCAAATCATAGGTGAATCCAAGCGAATTATCGACATCCTCTGCAAGACCAAATCTTTTTGGAAAGAGGAAATGCTCTGTGTTTGGTGGGATCAGAAGGGTGTGATGTACTATGCGCTGCTAAAACCTGGGTACACCATCAACACTGATCGCCACCAACGGCAAATGATCGACTTGAATCGCGCATTGCGCAAAAAACGACCGGAATATGGAAAAAAGCAACACAAAGTCATCTTCCTCCACGATAATGTCCCATCAAACAAAACAAAACGGGTCAGGGAAACGATCAAGGCGTTCAGTTGGGAGATGCTGCCGCATGCAGCTTATTCTCCAGACTTGGCTCCGTCTGATTATTATCTATTCGCGTCAATGGGACACGCTCTCGCTAAACAACGCTTCAATTCGTATGAAAATGTAGGACAATGCCTCGATAATTGGTTCGCTTCAAAAGAGGAACTGTTTTTTTGGCGTGGCATTCATAAACTGCTGGAAATGTAGGAAAAATGTATAAATAGCAAGGGAGATTATTTCGAATAAAATATTTTTTATCATTTTCAACCGACAAACGTGTGATTTTTACAAAAAAAATCCGGTTTCATACTTCTACACCTGGTGTACAGGATTAGGCGTACTTTTCGAGAATCTGAACAGGATCAGATTTGAGTGAACTCAGTGGGAATAAATTTATTCAATCTGAATTAGGATTTACATAGATTATTCTTAAAGGATTGGATATGAGCGTTTCTGATGCGAGCGTAACGAATGCCGTTTCATAAAAATTGTATAAAATACGATACAAAAGAAAATTCATACACATAATTGCAGAAAATGATTGTAGTAGAATTGCAAAATCCTTATTCAAAGTTATCAAATTGCTGCCAATTGTTGAAGATTCCCTGCGTTTGGTCTTACATTTAAATTCAGTTCTTCTAACTTTATTCAATAGAATTGCCAGGGTTCAGGTACATGAATTATCAAATGCAAAGAATTTTGCGTATTCAACGATTCGGTTATCATGTTTATTTAATTCTACAAAAATGTGTAAGGCAATCAACCTTCATTTGTAATAAATTATGTAAATCCATGAATTTTATGTAAAATCAAAAGAATGATTACCATTGATTTCTACACTGGTGCTCATCAACTTTGAATATGTACAACTTTTTAATTCATCCGATTGCCCGTTGCAATAGATTCGATTCAGCCGTAATGTATTCATTGCCAGATGTTTAATTATTCAAAGTTTGATAAACGAGCGGATCTTATACATTTTCCATTTCGTATCGCTCGGTAGGCTGACGGAATTTCAATGTCGAATTTCTCTTCATCTTCATTAATTTACTATAATAATTAATCATCAATTTTGATCATGAATGAATATCATTTATATATGGATTTGAAAACGTGCTCTTGTTTCGTAGAGTCACTAAAAGTTATTTTCATATGTCACAATTAGGAACGTTCAAAATTTATGAAACAAAATGATGAAAAAGAGTACCATTGCGAAGTGTGAACTATAAAGATCCTCAATAGAAATTCAGGGCTCATCAGGATTTGCAAGGGAGTAGATCTCAGTTGAACTCATACTACTTGGATAATGGGTAGTATGAAATAAATATAATCAGACATGTAAATTCAATTAGATATTAGGGAAAATAGTTGAATCAAGCCAGGATTAAGTATACATGAGGTTACATTTTTTGCGATTTATCGTGGATGATCGAGTCCTAGTTTTAATGCTTGGGGAAACGGTGGTGTAAAATCGCGAATCAGAGTTTGATCGAACGCTTCTATGAATCTGATCAAGTACAAAACTTTTGTTGTAAAATGAATGTAGGTTTAAGTCTAGATCAATCCCGGCACAAATTTCTGCCAATGTTGTTCTACCACGTACAAAGGATGTGAAACCATATCGACAAAAGAGATCCAATCGAAAAGATTAAGTTGCCACATTTTCAGGGGTGGTTTGGAAATTCTCCGCCTCCAGGCCAGATATACAGTATCGCTGTCTGAGTGGAAAATGGTCAAAATTATATGTGATTTATATACAATTTAATATACCTAATATATGAAATTTATATACTTATATAAAAATGATATCGCGATGTTGCTCCTCAGGTCTACCGCCCCTGGGTCATGGCCTAGACGCAAATCCGTCTTTGCCTATTCTAATTTGGTTCGAAGAGCAGTTAGAATCACTTAGAAACAAGTAGAAAATCTGTCAGATTCTGATTGGATTCCCTAGAACAAAAACCATCGTTTTTCACCAGCATTTCCCAAAGAGCAATAAATATTCTCCATGAAAAAAATTATACATTACGAATGATAATTGGAAATTATGATTCTTTAGATTTATGCAGATATTTTATATACAGGGTGGGGCATTTAAAGTGTCGCGGGCGTTTTTTCCAAAAATAAAGTGAGATACGAGAAAATTTTTCGGACAAAAGTTGTAGGGTACCGAGGGGGACATCCGATGGTGGCCTTGGCTTTGACCTCAAATTTCATCTTCAAGGGCATTCTGAGGTCAACTCTTGTTTTTTAAATAGCATCTCATATTTTTTACTGCAGATTTGGATTCTAGGTCACAAACCAAGAAACTCTTGTCTGAACCATTTTCCTGAAATCCGCAAAGATGGCGCTCTAATCGATATTGTTCCATACTGAATCTGACATTAGAATAACTCGAAAACGAAGGGTCTTGCAAAAGAATGTTTCGTACAAAAGTTGTCAATACACAACACATTTCAATCGTCTACATTACCACCATTCAGAGCTCACGCGATGTAAACAAACGACGGGGTTCAGTGAAAATTCACGATTTTGAAAGTCAGTTTGTCAGTTACATTTGATTATTACTTGGTTTATGACAAATTGAAAATCATGGATATCCGATACACGGTTTCTGAAAAGATCGATATGATCTACATTTACGGTGAAGTGCATAAGAACCCCAGACAAGCATATGACTTGTGTGCAGAACGATTTCCTGAAAGAACAAAGCCATCCATTAGGTATTTTCAACGCATTACAAAATTATTCTCAGAAACGGGAAGTGTTACAAGGGAAAAACGACATCGAATGAGAACTGTTAGCGGAGAAAATGCGGAAGTTAATGTACTAGCTGCAGTAGCCAATAATCCACACGTGAGCTCTCGTGAAATTGAACTCCATTCGGGAATTTCTCGAAGAAGTGTTCTTCGAATACTGAAACGTCACAAATTCCATCCGTATCACATTTGTTTGCATCAAGACCTTCACGGTGATGATTTCGAAAATCGTGTACAGTTTTGTCGATGGGGTCTAGCGCAAATGCACAATAACAACTTCATCAACATATTATTTTCTGATGAGTCGACGTTCACCAATCATGGTCAAGTAAATCGACATAATATGCATTACTGGGCGACAGAAAATCCAAGATGGTTACGTCAAGTAGAGCATCAAAGACAATGGGCTGTGAATGTTTGGTGTGGTATTTTTCGATCTCGAGTAATTGGACCGTACTTCATTGCAGATACGCTAAATGGAGAGAAGTACAGACATTTCTTAGATCAAGTACTTCCAACATTACTTGAAGACATACCTATTCAGGAACGTTTGAATATGTGGTATCAACACGATGGTTGTCCATCCCATTATGCAGTCACAGCTCGAGAAATATTGGACAGAGATTATCCTGGACGATGGATAGGACGTCGTGGACCAGTTCATTGGCCTGCCCGTTCTCCGGATCTTACTTCTCCAGATTTTTTTTTATGGGGATACATAAAAGATACAGTTTATCAACAAGCACCGACTACACCTGAGAATATGCGTCAACGAATCATCAATGCATGCGCGAGCATCAATGAAGATATTTTAGCACGAGTTCAGCAATCTTTTGTAAAACGTTTTGAAATGTGTATTGAAGTCGAAGGCCATCATTTTGAGCATCTACTGCATTAAAATTATCCAAGTGATGTAGACGATTGAAATGTGTTGTGTTTTGTCTGTTATACCCCATCACCTCCGTTTCAGTTCAAGGGGTCCCCCTTGGAATCAGACAACTTTTGTCCGAAACATTCTCCTCCAAGACCCTTCGTTTTCGAGTTATTCTAATGTCAGATTCAGTATGGAACAATATCGATTAGAGCGCCATCTTCGCGGATTTCAGGAAAATGGTTCAGACAAGAGTTTCTTGGTTTTTGACCTAGAATCCAAATCTGCAGTAAAAAATATGAGATGCTATTTAAAAAACAAGAGTTGACCTCAGAATGCCCTTGAAGATGAGATTTGAGGTCAAAGCCAAGGCCACCATCGGATGTCCCCCTCGATACCCTACAATTTTTGTCCGAAAAATTTTCTCGTATCTCATTTTATTTTTGGAAAAAACGCCCGCGGCACTTTAAATGCCCCACCCTGTATAAAATAGAAGAGACAAATGAGAACGAGAGAGGATAAACGTCCTGAGAGATCGCTATTTATTTTTAGCGCCCCTCTGGACTCAATGTGTCATCACTTATCAACCGATGAAAGTGAAACGTATCTTGAAGCCGAAGTATCACAATACAATCTATGAATTAATAATATAATCTATATTATTCACCATACAATCACAGTATCACTATACAATCTAAAATAAAAGATCAGAATTAGAATGATTTACAAAATAATTTGTGTAATGTGAAAAAGACATGAGAAAACAATTTCAATGCTCTTTGAGGTCAATCAAGGTTTCAAATTATCAAGTTGAATTTTATTCCCATTCCAGAGTTTCATGTAGAAATTTTACCTTCATAACTTTATTTTTTTTATTCGAAAATTTAAAAAATCAAATAATCGTTTGAGCTAAACGCTTTTGAAATTCGAAAACATAACAATTCAGCGATTTCATTTCGATGCCATTCCAAAGTCCATTGAGTTTTGTTGATTATTGAAATTTGATAAAAATTTTATAACGAGGAATGGACATTCAAAATTCATTTATACGTGTTAAAAACCGGTTTTGGAATAATGTAAATGGGTTTGAATGCTCATTCGATACTCCAAGAGCAAAAGTGACACCCAAAGTGTTATCCTGCAAAACCAGGACAGAAAGTTTTGAGAATAGAAATGGGACGTCAAAAGTTCCCGGCAAAAGTGATACACCCAAAATTCGGAACAAAAATCAACCACAGAAACTTCCGGGCAAAAATGAAACACTGAAAAGCTTGAACAAAAATGAACCAGCCCATAGATACTAAATGTGAGTAGTGCGTTAATTCGTTTTTGCTTGAGTTTTTCGCCTTAGAAGTGACTCCCCCCTGGATACAATCCCGTACCGCATAACCACTTATCCTCCACCTAGGACTTGGGTGGATTGGAGGTGGAGAATTGGTGGAGAAATGAGACCCGTGGAAATAAGGGAGAGATAAGGGAGAGTGTCCGTTGAGGCAACGGAAAGGCGACGGAGAAATGTCCGCCCCCTGTATTTTCGATATAATTCTTATTGGTGCATTTACATAACCAAATCTGAATGTATGAATCCACAAATTCAAGTTTTATTGGAAATACAGGGGGTGGACATTTCTCCGGTGCCTTAACGGAGACTCTCCCTTATTTCTCCCTTATTTCCACGATGTTATCTGGGAATAATATTTCTTGTTGGTGGTTTGGCCCGGTGAAAGGAACTCATAATGCACAAGACCACTATAATCGAAGAACACTGTCAGCATAACCTTCATTTTTGGGCGAATTTCAGTGTGTTTGTTACCAATCGAGGTTTAACGCATCTGAGATCCAAAATATCTTTGAAGAAGGAAATTCTCCAATGAACTGAGAAAATCGTTTCAAACATGTACTGTGAGATTTCGGATCTTTAAACAGCTCATCCTATCGGAAAAGTATCATAGAAACTCATACGTCTCATAAAATCTGATAAACTGGTGTCCAAATACCACTATAGAACCTGCTAAAATTTTGTGAGAATATATGAGATTCTATAGTGGTATTTGGTCATCTATGAGATTTTTTCAGCGACGCAGGATTTTGTTATTAGTTTAATACTAATTTGTTTCAATGAACGATTCAAACTTCAGCAATATTTCATTGGTAGATGTTGGTGGCCGTTCGGGGCGCTCTCCGTCTTCAATTCCTTCTCGACTTTCTTTGTACCGTTAATGTCACTCGTGAACATGTCCTTTCGACAAAGTCTGTTCACCGAAGGTCTCCTGCACGGAATAATTATAAAACAGGTCGTCAATGGTCTTATATTGAATATCAATGTGCAAGGCAAAAACATATTTTTGACTTTGACTTTTGGTGTGGGCGCATTGATCAACACAATACAACGCTGGTTACTATTCACTCATCAGTTATCGATGCAGTCGCACTTGACATCGAGGTTAAAGAATTTATTTTTTGTTGTACATTGATGATCAATGTACGTGCATTAGCAGTCTGTTTCACAATTTCTCCGTGTGCGACACTCTGAACGTTTTGGCCGCAGACATTCCATTTCGTGAACAAAATTCAATGCAACTCATTTATTCAACAAAATTAGACATTGTATAAATCGCTGAGATCACTTCTTGTATCGTACAAAATCAAGCGTAGCTTCAACATGAATGACATTTATAATAGCATAGATGTTACGAAACAACAATATTTCTGAAATTTGATACACCCGCACAATTGAAATTTAAAATTGGTCTCACTTTTTGGACATAGTAATATCCTTGATTTTCAAATTTCATTCTAAATCTTAATAATTGTCACAGCATTATTCGCTTCAGCGGTTTCAAAATGAAAACACGATATCGTGCAATTGATAATCTGTGAACCACAACAGATGCGATTAGGGAGAAAGTAATCGGGTAAAATTAGTGGTTACTTTTAGGTTGGAGAAAAATTCGAATTCACCTTGTCCAGTGAGCAGGATTTGGTATCAAGGCCCATTCAAATTACCTTTCGAACAGTAATGACCTTGTACCATTCACCCTCACTCAAGCCATCATGTTAAATGATCGCGAAAGACAGAATTACGTGCTTATGTGACAATTTTTATATGGATACATTAAAATCCTGTTGTCCGTATGCGTATACATATGGGCTCTTTCTTCGCTGCTTTTTTTCTCATAGACCGAAAGGGGTGCGATGGATGAGTGGTGGTTGTCTGCCTGTGAAGTGCCAAGCCTCTACACGGTCACGAGATCGCATAATCGATATTCCACCTCCTACACTTGTGTCCCTCTACAAGTGCACACCTGTTCTTTTAGATGGTGAACAGCAAAAAAGGGGATAAATGAGTGGGTGAAAATCGTAGATCATTATCAGCTGAATAAATTTCATATCTATCGAGATTCTAATGAATCTGTTGTTTCGTGAGCTCTAATTTCATGACTTCCTTTCCTTGAGCATTCAGATTATAGTAGAATGTACATAGATGCGTACAAACAATAATGTATAGATGGATGGAACATTTTTCGTAGATTTCTCGGTTTTGTATAGAAATTGTGTTGGAAGAGTCGTGTTTTTCAAATTTGATTTTGTATTCCTGAGTTTATATTCCTTGTATTATATACTCTTGATTCATTCGATTGTTCGTAACTAGATAAGATTTTAAAACGTTTGTTGTTCATTGGATTATG
This sequence comes from Gonatopus flavifemur, assembly GCA_018340375.1. Lineage (NCBI taxonomy): Eukaryota > Metazoa > Arthropoda > Insecta > Hymenoptera > Dryinidae > Gonatopus > Gonatopus flavifemur. The sequence continues at coordinate 47,344,997 of JAFFJZ010000003.1, read as the reverse complement.
AATATGTAATTCACTCTCCCGGATAGCAATTTAGCCTTGCTGCAATGTTCTCCGGCAAGCTTGTGACAAGGTTGATATAAGCCTCCTAGTCGACATACGTCAAGGGTACAATCTTACAAAACCCTTGGGGCAGAGTTGTAGCAACCTTAAACTGACGAGGTTGTCAATAAAAAGTCCAAAACAATCGAATGCGAGTCTGACGAGCTTACATGTTACTTGGGTTGTTACCAAGAAAATGAATGTTCAATATTAACATTGGTGTTTTTGAAACATTAAGTAAATATTCAGTTATAGAAGGCTTTGGAACAACTAAGTACCTTGTAAACATTTTTTCATCACTCTGAAAGATATCTTGAACAGATCTGAAATAAGTTTGAAAATTACCAGTACTACAAGATGTATCTACACAGTAAAAAAAATTCCGATAGATTCACCGAAATTTGTCGGGGAGAAATTAATCCGATCACAGTGGGTAACAATTCCTGAATATTTGGTAAATTTATCGCGTTTTTCGGTAGAATGACCTGAAAATCGATATATTTACTATATTTTGTTGGCATAATTACGAGACTGTTGGTAATTTTCCCCTAGTTTTTCTTTGGGTCTTAATTTGCTTGCATCATATTAATATATTCAGTCACGAAATGAGCTGAATTTAAGACTTGCTTTTTACAGTATAATTACCGAGGGATTTCTCGGTAAATTTACCAGTTTATTTTGACAGTGTAATTAATACATCAATGTATCATATATCAACGCAAAGCACTCTAATCAGAACCAACGAAGTGGTATCCAACTCGCACGCACTGAAATAGGCAGCAACGAACGAGATCGGGAATTGATATTAGGTATGGGAATAAGTTTCCGCCCTTTTTCAAGCAAAGTTGATTTTTATTCAAACAATGGATTATTACATAATGTTATTTAAAGTATGCACCATTGGAAGCGACCACTTTTGCCCATCTTTCAGGCAGCATACGGATTCCTCGGAGAAAAAAAGCAGGTTCCTCTGACTCGATCCATTCATTGAGCCATTTTTCGACACTTCTGTAAGAAGTAAACCGCTCTCCAGTAAGGGCTGATTGCATAGATCGAAATAGATGATAATCCGAATGCGCAATGTCTGGGGAATACGGTGGGTGGGGCAAGATTTCCCAATTCACTCCTTCCAAATATTTTTTAACAGGTTGAGCAACATGTGGCCTAGCATTATCATGCAGCAAGATAAGTTTATCATGTCTACTGTCCTATTCCGGTCGTTTTTCTTTTAGTGCTCGATTCAAACGTATTAGCTGTAGTCTGTAACGATCGCCAGCGATTGTTTCTGACAGTTTAAGAAGTTCATAATAAATGACACCTTTCTGATCCCACCAGATGCACAACATAATCTTTGAAACGTGGATATTTGTTTTCGGTCTCGATGGACCTGGTACACGGAGAAAAAAAAATAGTTCTCCCAACTAATAATTAGCTGTTCCAACTACTTTACGTAGACGATTTTCGACCAGCTACGAAAGTAGTTGTGGCAGGTACTTTTGTTAGATGTACCCCAGATTGTCGGGATATCAACTCGAGTAGTTGTTACAGCTACTTTTCTAAGATGCAGGATCTACATAAACTATCAAGTATGACGATATATGTAGGCCGATGAACTATTTTATTAATTGAGAAGAGAAATTTTCAGTGCCGGTTTTGATGTTTAAGGTTAAGATCTTCTATTATTTCTGCACGTGCTCGTTGACTCTTCGCAACATTTAATTGTAAATTTCGAAAAAAAAATTTGTTTTCGATTGTGATATATGTTCAATGCATATAGATTTGGGAGGAGGTGGTTGAAACATTCAAGTTCCAATGTTAACTTACCTCGGGTTTCGAACCCCTGTCATAACCTACCTATACGCTATACCTAAATCTATCTAACCTATGCCTTAATGATCGCAGCTAAACCGACAACGCTGATTATATCGTAAAAAAAGCCTTGGATATGTTTTGATCGTTTTGATTGTGTATTTTCATATACTCAGAGTATACATAAAGAGGATTTATCATTCTACAAATGATCAGTCATTTAATTCCGAAAATCAAATTGGACATACGAGGTTTTTGAAAATTAGTAATTTGACACGAATATGTATTGAAAATATTATAAAATGAAATATATACACGGTAACCACGACAGGTAACCTCAATGAATAACGCGAGAGTTCACCGCGTTTCGATTGTTTTCAACAAAATTCACATTACTGCAGGAACTACGTGCGTAACGATGGGAGCAATGGGGAGTAGCTCCACGAACTATCTCAAAGTAAAGTAGATCAGGTAGCTATTTCTCTTACTCGATCAGCTACTTTTTCACAACTATATAATTCACTTGTGACAAATATTAGAAATAGTTGTGAGAACTCACGAACTATTTCAGACAGATATTTGATTTATTATCACAACTATCTCTTATACAACTACGCAAAAATAGCTCATATGCCTAAGTCCTTTTTTTCCGTGTACACCTGGCAGCCCCAACTTTTTCGACGCTTAGGATTATCGTAATAGATCCATTCTTCATCGCCAGTGACAATACGATGCAGAGAACTCTTTCCTTTCTGCCGTTCAAGAAGCATCTCGCACGGTACCAAACGTCTCTCGATATCTCTCTCCTTTAGTCGATGCGGCACCCAATTACCTGCTTTTTGGACCATTCCCATCTTGTGCAAGCGTTTACCGACGGTCGACCTGTCAACACTCAACTCTTCAGACAACTCATCTAGGGTTTGACATGCATCTCCATTCAATAATTGTTCCAGTTCTACATCTTCGAATTTTTTCGGTGCCCCTCCGCGTTCTTTATCACTCACATCAAAATCGCCACTTTTTACAACCCTAGCAGAAATCACTCTAGTATTTCTCTAGGTGATTACGAGGCCTCACAAGTACTTGCAAGTTACTTGCGAGGCCTTGCGAGGCCTAGAGAACGACTAGAGTGATTTCTACTAGGGAAGTTGTATTAGACGGAGCGTGATCACCGTAAATATTGCACAGTACACGATACGTTTCAGCGGCACTTTTCTTCGAAATAAAATAATGAAGCATAACTTCCCGCAAATGCTGTTTTGTCGGGACAAACGTTGTCATTTTTGACACCAGATAAAATTTGATGTATACGCTTGTAACAAATGTCAACTACCGCAATCGAAACCTTACATATACACTTCCAAATCACAAGTATAGCACTTGAGTGAACTCAAAAATAGTATCAGCAGCAACGCTTTTTCCAAGAGGGCGGAAACTTATTCCCATACCCAATAATTTATCAAAAGTCTCCTGCAGTATTTTACATTCAGGATACCATGTGTAGTATGAGTAGATCACTAATAAATTATATGATTCCCAAATAACATTTCAATTCTTGGAAATATCTAAAAGAACACTTAATTGAGAGATCTTTAAGAACATTCTTGAAGAGTTCTTGAAGATATCTTTTAGAAGTGTTGGAAAGACATCTTGTGAAAGATTTGTAACAGAATACTTAATTCATAGATCTTCAAGAACTTTATTGAAGAGTTTTTAAAGATATCCTTTAGAAGTCTTGGAAATATTTCTCAAAGATGTCTTGATTGAGATACGTTTAAGAGGATACCAGCGTACCGACTGAGTAAACATTTTCTCGGTAAGAATTCTCCGCACTGAAAGAGGTCTGGAATTCTCAGGAAATATTCTTTAGTACTTTATTAATTGTGGTACATCGCCCAAATTTCGAATTTCGACAAACAAGTTTTTTTCACCGACTGAGAAAAAAAGTTTTCCTTCGAAATTCGAAATTTGGGAGATGTACCGCAATAGATAAAGCACTGAAGATTTTTCCTGAATTTTTTTCCTGAATTTTTTATTTCCTGAGAATTTCAGATCCCTTCATAAATTCAGTGCGGAGAATTTTTACCGAGAAAATGTTTACTCAGTCGGTACGCTGGTATCCCCTTAAGAAGATAAATTTTCCAGCAGATTTGAGGTTATATGAGCACATGATCATGAATAACACAGAATATACACACGGATATAATACACACGGATTGCAAATAAGGTAAATTGATCCATGAATTGAAAGTTTAATTCAACCATAGAGATATCAAAAAATTTGAAAGTTTGGAAAAAGTACGATTTTGCCGCCTCATGATGTGCACAATAAAATTACCGAATATCCACTTCACAATGATTTTTCAGAAATACTTCAGAAAGAATCTGTGGTATTCAGGAAAGATTAACGACCACTAGAACACGGAATTCATTTCTACATATTTTTCACTGAATTTATTCATTTTTTCTATTTATAAGTACATTCAACTCTTCTGTATTGAGTCGTGTAATAACAGCTTGTGCAAAAGATAATTTTCACTCTGAAAGTACACACCGCTGACATCATATTTCATTATGTCATATTGACAATTATGGGCGTCTTTACCATATTGTGTGTATAGCTCAGGTGATAGAGGCGTAAATACATCCTGAAATGAACGGGTTCGATTCCCATACCCATAAGGGTCGAAATCAAGAACGCGAGAGCAGTGAAGAAACAGAAGGAGAAGGAAAAAGTGAGTTTTTTTGTGAACAAATTCAAGAGTCTTCTGAGACATTTTTATGAATTCTTCAAGACATTCTTTAAGAAATCTTTGAGAAATCTTAAATATGTCTTGAAGACATCTTTAAGAACTCTTCTAGATATCTTTTCGGATTATATACGTGTTTCATAAGATATCTTTTAGAATTCGCTTCGGTATCTTTCAGAAAGTTTCATAAAACTTCTCACAAATGTATTGAGACTTCTCGAAGATATCTTTAAGATATCTGAATGTTAGTTGGGTTACTGCAACACAATACGATATCTTACACGTCAAATATTACGTAATACCAGCTGTAAATTACTTTGTTATTCATGAAAACCAGATTATAATTTCAAATCATCCCTGTACTGTATGCGAAGTCTCGTAGCCCTGCTTAAAAGGCCGGATGAATCCAGACAAAAATATGACATGATTCTGTTCGGTTCTGTCGGACTCTGTACGGTTTTTGTTTAAGAATCCGGCCTTTTAATCAGGGAATGTGAATAAAAATTTGGTCCTTGAGCAAGTCATTCCCACGTATACACCCAAAAAATCATATTCTAAAAATTAGAATCTACTCTATAATATGAGCTTAGTACATTTTCCTCTGAATATCAGTGGTAATTCTTCTAACGTTCAGAGGAACTCCCACATCAATCCTTTGAAACTCAGAGGAATATGTACTAGCCTCATATTTTAGAGAAATATTCTTAATTCTAGTATACGATTTTTTCAGTGTACGTTGACGTTTCTCAACTAATGAAGTTTGTTTTTCCTACCGAACGAATCACGGAAAAACCAACTTTATTCCTATGTATTTTTTCCATTCTTAATACATATTTTTCCGTATAGGATATAAGAAATATTCTCGTTGATTTGTTTTGCGATGGTGGGACACATTCGTGGGTAGAGTAACGCACTCGTTTGTCATACGCGCCTTCCCAATATTTCCTAATCCCATGCTCTGGTCGCTCGATATTGTCGAGGGACTACCGATGTCGAGTGCTCTTGAAATTATGAACGCTCCCGTTTGGACACTTATGTGTAATATACGTACATCGTGGAGTATTTTGCGCTTGTAACTTTGTACTTTTGAATTTAAATTGAAAATTAATGAGTTCCGGTTATCGAGTTCGTGGTGGAATTTTATCATAATCAACCAACTTTCGTTCATTTACATATGAATAATTTTTTCAACTTATGAAATCTTTTAACAGTTTATTATTCCATGTTCAGTGTGCTTTCGTAGCAAAAATATTTTATTTAAAATAATCAAAATTTATGAGATATTAATATTACACGAAGACAAAAACTTTGCTATGACAATATATTTTTGCCGAAATGACTGTTATGGTGGAAAAATTCAAGTGCTATAGTTAAATTTGTTTGCTATCTTGTATATAATACTTAAAATTCAGTTGTTCTTGCAAATAATTCACAGTTCAAGCTAATTTAATAACGGAAACGACTAAACAATTGGCGGAGGTACACGAAGAGAAACAGATTTCGCTATTTCAACGCATCCGTGTTTGTTAACCTGGTTGAATAACTTAACGAATTGATTCGTTTTAATTGTTAGTTCTTCGCTATTCTTGTGAAGCTTGTGAAGCACTAATAAATCAATAAAATTTTTGCAATTCCAGCGATTTTTTCGTATGTCTAGCAAATAATTTACTGAAATTTCACTACGGTTGTCGATTTTTTCTTTGTTTCATCGACAAATAAAATGTCTCATGTCTTCCCGATATTTCTACGAAAAATATGAAAAGGGGCTGTTGTACACAAAAACCAGAATTCGTGGTTCATTCAATTCAAAGTTCCCAGCGAAGTTAAGGTAAAACAAATGGAGATGTTGGAATTACGAAAGAAGTTCATCTTATGTCAAATCTGCTGAAGATTCCTCGAGAATTCACATAGCCGCTGTGAATTGCCATAGCAACGCATCTCGCATTGACATGAATGGCACTGGGTGAATAACGTGGCTTCTCCCGTAAATTTTACATAGTTTGCATTTAAACGAGGAGTTCTATTGATTTGACAGCGACTGCTTTGAAGTTTACATAACATTTTTCCCTCTCCCAATTCAGTATAATGATAAGTATATAATTACATGAAATTTCAATTACAGTTCTCGCCGATGTGTAAACCCGAGAACAAATAATTCATATTTGGTCGTATATGAGCGTATATGAATCATATATGAACATATATGAAATACATATGAACATATATCAACATATATGAGATCATATATGAGCATATATGGATTTTGGCCATATATGATCATGTATGAATGAGACTGTACATGGGCATATGTGATCATATTCAATCATACGTTATCATATACATCCATATATGGACAAAAAAATGTCACAATTTCACATGGAATGTGATGAAAAACCAAAGGAGACAGAAGTGAGATCAATGCTGATAGATTCCCCACTTTCATATATGACCATATATGGGTCCATATATGGAATTTTTTTTCCCGGGAATAGTGATTTCGAGCATTATTTCCCTTAGAACGTTCACTCACCACTCCATCGGAAGAGCTTGGAAAATATCAATAACATTATCGAATAAGACTTCTTTACACCGGTAGAGAAAAAGGTATACGTACAATATAATCTATGCATAATTTATAATTTCTTTCACACTTATCATATACATATTCATATAAAAAACATACATAAAATATGGATCAATTAATCAAGTACAATTCCTTCCCATCATTTCGATTATAAATTCATGAATTTTGTTGAACGTTTCGTTCCGACAAATCGAATTCTCATAAACATTCCAGTTTTCTTTTTTTTTATAATACATATTTGATAAGCTCGTAACATTTTGTAACGTGACAAAAGTTGCAAGGAAACCGCGATTCTCTCCGTCACCAAAGTGAACGTAATACTTGGGTTCTACGGTATATAGGTCCTTTGAATTGTCAAAAGCATATATATGTACTGGTAGAACATACCGGAGGATCGTACGTAAGGTAGATAGGTTGGCACCACAGGATCACTTCACGCACACTTATGGGTACTTCCCCACACACATGGGGATGTACGTAAGTACGTACGTCGTCGTCCCACAGTTATAGAACGTATACTATCCGCGGTCGACCCAGCACACAGGACACTGGGGACACATAACGTTCCCCACTTACATCCAATCACTCCTGATTTATATTTACTACTCGCTTGGCCCTTATTTATTGTGCTTCGTGGAGAGACGCGCAGAATAGAAACGTTAATTTACACAAATTGAAAATAATGGGAGGCGCGACCGAAGACGACCGTCGACTTTTCTCGCCTACAAATTTTCTCTGGTCCTCTTTTATAAAGAACCATTCTTAACGTCAAGGTAATTCTCTTTTGAGAATCGGTTCAATTACAGTTAAGCCAATTCCTACAAGTTTATGTGTGTGTGTGTGTGTTCTGTTTTCAACTGACCAATGATTCTAATTCTCGATTCATCTCAATTTCATTTATTTATTTCCTTCGGTGGCGATATCTCGATGACTTTTATTCATTTCGGAACTTTGTTTCGAGTAAAGAGGTATCTATGAGATTATTCAAATTTATATTTCTATTCGTGTTCTCGCGATTCCACTTATCGTGATGAATTTCACGACAGTTCTTGTCTGCAAACATCTACTACATATCAGACATTAAATTTTCATCGTATTCTTGAAGTCGTACTGGCAATGGCGAGAATATTCCTTAAATTCGTTCGTCTTCTTGTTACCCAACAAAACGAGGATTTGAATTTGGGATTAGTTGGGTGGAATGTGTGGCGTGTTATTCGCATCGATTATTCTTATCAAGGAAATTAAGGAATCGAGGGAATAATATGTCGCAAGGTGATGAACGTAGATCAAGGCGTTATTTTGTACTTTATTCAAATCCATAAAGCATCGCTACCGACGTCCCTCTATAAACGTAGAATTTGGGTGGAAAAGCGGACATTTCTCTGCCACTTTCACGTCACTCCTCCGTCGATTCATTTCATCCACCCTGTTTAAGATATTCCATAGAACCTCGTTAATGCATCGGAAATTGCACAGTTGAAAATTTTGTGTAAATGTGTTAAAAAATCCGTGTGTCATGAATTTTCTGTTAAATATTCAACACAACCACGTGTAACTTCTACAGACAGTCCTTGTGTAATCAGGTCTCAACTGATTTATAATGTGAAATCATTTAAACAAGTGAAAAAAAGTGTCAAAATGACACAAATGTTATTCAACTCAAGATTGAACATAAAAATTGTGTTGTTCTCAACTACCAAGGGGAGATCGCCAGTGGTGGGAGCTATTTTTTTATGAAACTTCTATGTACGTGTAACTTTAGTAGTCGTCGGAAGAACTGTTCATGCATTCTGGTTTTAGCTTTCATTGTAATGGAAATTCGTTTTCTAGATATGTGAATTTGAAGATAGAGTGCGAGTCGATATACGCAAAGAAAGTACACTCAATCAAAGGACCGGCAGTGGCTTGAGTGATACAGCTTCAACATTCGGTCCCGACGATCCATGTTCAATGCTCATTGAAGTACTGTTTTTTTTTCAATTTATTCTTATGCATTGTTTCGACACGAAAAAAGTGTGATTTTCACATTTGATTGATGTAAAAAAATCCATAAATTACACTTGTGAACTGTTGATTCATTCCTTATTTTGGATTTCATTTGACAGTACTTATCTGTTGAATTTACACGATCGGAAATTCCAATCAAAATTTTATCAACATCCTTTTGTGTTATATTATTTACATCGAGCTTGAGTTATTAGCTAACACAAATACGTTATGTGATATCGACACAAAAATATGTGTGGACCGTTTGGGACATGTGAAATGTGTTGAATTTAACACAAAATTTCCAACTGTGTGAGTGGGTTTCAATGGCATTCAAATACACTAAGAAAACGTTTGTTCCAGCCAAACAAAATTTTGGTTGAAATGAAGGCAAATAAACCTTTTGGTTGGCTGAAATGAAATTTGATTGGGAAGAATAAAATTTGGTTCACAATAATTAACAGTTTCTTTCAGATAAATGAACTGTCTGTGTCCTTAACAAATTTTATTCCAGCCAACCAAAAAGTTTCTTTGCGTTCATTGCAATCAAATTTTTTTTCGCCTTGAACCAACTGTGTGGTATTCATTAAGAATACTTCTTTTCAGTGTAGTATTCATTACGAATTTTCAACGCTCTCAATGAGATTTCATGGAATGTGTTTAACAGGGCACCAATTTCCCATCTAAATTCTACACAGAGGCGACGTATCCCATCGGTAGCGCTACTATGTGAGGGGTAATGTTTTTCTCAAGTATGTTGCTTTCAAATGATCTGTGATTACGGAACATGATAGGTGTTTTTCATGTATCCCTTCTCCCAGCAACGATGTTGGTGGGAAAATTAATGGTTACAGTATGCAAACGGTAAGAGTATCGAGCCAAAGGTTATCATGACTCAGAGCAATACTCCTTTCCAATAGAAGTTTCGAAAAAACTGGAATTATAGATTAAAAAACGAAAATTAATATCACGTATTCGAAAATACATGTTTCCATTGAATCCGAGGGTATTCTTATCGTGACCACAAAACGTGGGTGAAAAGCGAACGTAACATCCGCTTGGGCGGCCGCAGTTTAACGCTCTTATGATTATTTTTATTATACCACTAGACGTATATAATGCCCGTATAAGTTATCAGCCCTTCCAAGGGCGGTCCGCAGGAAATAAACCTAAGTGTATAATTACAATAATACTTATATACCTTGGGGTTCCCGTTCTTCTTCTTCTTCTCCTCCCTGCATGTACGGAACGTACATATATCGCGTATTCGTACATATACCTGCGAAGGATACGTTAGGGGTCGACGACAACGACGATGAGTGGAACTTAACGAGTCCTAAATTTGTTAGGGTGCCCTCTCTTCGATACCAAGACATTCATTAAATGCACGCATTCAAATTTTCACATCCAATTTTCAGATGAAAAATTCTGAATGAAGCGGTTTCTAGAATTTTGTTGAGCAAGAAAGTTGCATTAAATTTTGTTTACGAAATGAATTTTGGCTGTGAAAATGTTCAAAAGATTGGAGAAGGTGTCAGGTAAAGAGACTTCGTTGGGAAGAGATGTTCACAAATGGCATAAACACACTCTAAAAAATAATTGTGGAATTTCTCCTCAAAAAATGGTGACAGCAAAGTTCCTCCATAGATGGGGAATTTTTCATCATAATTTTGTGGAATTTTGCTCTCCATTTGTAGAAGATTCATCACCACAAAAAAGCAGTTCCTCGCAGTGGTAAAAAAATTCCTCATTGTTGATGGAAAAACAATTTTCACGCGATGAGACCTGTATAAAGTTAGCCCCCGAAGGGGAAAAAAAAATTTTTTTTTTATGGCATCCGGAAGAACATCGTTAGTACCTGATTGTACCACAAAAAATTTCGTTTGTACCTCAAAAATAAAGACGTTACGGAAATTTAAAAAAATGGGTTGCCCCCGACTTTCACCGATTTTAATGAATAATAGCTCATTTGGAAGGTCTTGGAACGTAGATGATTATACCATGAAGAATTTTCCGGAAGAGTCAAGCAGGGGGAAGTTACAAGCAAAAAACTGATTTTACATGGGGAAAAATTTTTTTTCGAACTTGAGATGATCATACAGAACCGCTCCAGACTGGGGCAACTTTTATATGTATAAATTATTGTTCGGAGACCTCCCGAGAATATTCCCTGCAAGTTTCATTGTTTGTACCTGCTTGGTTCGGAAGTTATGAGTCTTAGAATATATGAAAGTCAGAATTTTCGAACTTTGAAAAATCATACAGAATTGCCCCTGACTGGGGCAACTTTTATATGGGTGAATTATTGTTCGAGGACCTCCCAAGAATATTCCCTGCAAGTTTCATTGTTTGTACCTCCTTGGTTCGGAAGTTATAAGTCTTAGAATATATAAAAGTCAGAATTTTCGATCTTTGAAAAATCATACAGAATTGCCCCTGACTGGGGCAACTTTTATATGTATAAATTATTGTTCGGAGACCTCCCGAGAATATTCCCTGCAAGTTTCATTGTTTGTACCTCCTTGGTTCGGGAGTTATAGGCCTCAGAATGTATGAAAGTCAGAATTTTCGAACTTTGAAAAATCATACAGAATTGCCCCTGACTGGGGAAACTTTTATATGCATAAATTATTATTCGCGGACCTGCCGAGAAAATCCCCTGCGAGTTTCATCGTTTGTACCTCCTTGGTTCGGAAGTTATAAGTCTTAGAATATATAAAAGTCAGAATTTTTGAACTTTGAAGAAATCATACAGAATTGCCCCTGACTGGGGGGCCTTTTATATGTATAAATTATTGTTCGAGGACCTCCCAAGGATACTCCCTGCGAGTTTCATTGTTTGTACCTCCTTGGTTCGGAAGTTATAAGTCTTAGAATATATAAAAGTCAGAATTTTCGAACTTTGAAAAATCATACAGAATTGCCCCTGACTGGGGGAACTTTTATATGCATGAATTATTGTTCAGGGACCTCCAGAGAATATTCCCTGCGAATTCCATCGTTTGTACCTCCTTGGTTCGGAAGTTATAAGTCTTAGAATATATAAAAGTCAGAATTTTCGATCTTTGAAAAATCATACAGAATTGCCCCTGACTGGGGCAACTTTTATATGTATAAATTATTGTTCGGAGACCTCCCGAGAATATTCCCTGCAAGTTTCATTGTTTGTACCTCCTTGGTTCGGAAGTTATGAGTCTTAGAATATATGAAAGTCAGAATTTTCGAACTTTGAAAAATCATACAGAATTGCCCCTGACTGGGGAAACTTTTATATGCATAAATTATTATTCGCGGACCTGCCGAGACAATCCCCTGCGAGTTTCATCGTTTGTACCTCCTTGGTTCGGAAGTTATAAGTCTTAGAATATATAAAAGTCAGAATTTTTGAACTTTGAAGAAATCATACAGAATTGCCCCTGACTGGGGGGCCTTTTATATGTATAAATTATTGTTCGGGGACCTCCCAAGGATACTCCCTGCGAGTTTCATTGTTTGTACCTCCTTGGTTCGGAAGTTATAAGTCTTAGAATATATAAAAGTCAGAATTTTCGAACTTTGAAAAATCATACAGAATTGCCCCTGACTGGGGGAACTTTTATATGCATGAATTATTGTTCAGGGACCTCCAGAGAATATTCCCTGCGAATTCCATCGTTTGTACCTCCTTGGTTCGGAAGTTATAAGTCTTGGAATATATAAAAGTCAGAATTTCCGAACTTTAGAAAATCATTTCCAAATTCATTTTCTTTTATATTTGCCCAGTCAGGGGCAATTCTGTATGATTTTGCAAAGTTCGAAAATTCTAACTTTTATGTATTCCAGGGCTCATAACTTCCGAACCAAGGGGGTACAAAGGATGAAACTTGCAGGGGATATTCTCGAGAGGTCCCCGAATGATAATTTATGCATATAAGAGTTGCCCCAGTCAGGGGCAATTCTGTATGATTTCTCAAAGTTCGAAAATTCTAACTTTTATGTATTCCAGGGCTTATAACTTCCGAACGAAGGAAGTACAAACGATGAAACTCGCAGGGAGTATCCTTGGGAGGTCCCCGAACAATAATTTATACATATAAAAGTTTCCCCAGTCAGGGGCAATTCTGTATGATTTTTCAAAGTTCGAAAATTCTGACTTTTATATATTCTAAGGCTTATAACTCCTGAACCAAGGAGATACAAACGATGAAACTCGCAGGGAATATTCTTGGGAGGACTTCGAACAATAATTCAAACATATAAAAGTTGCCCCAGCCAGGGGCAATTCTGTATGATTTTCCAAAGTTCGAAAATTCTGACTTTTATATATTCTAAGACTTATAACTTCCGAAACAAGGAGATACAAACGATGAAACTCGCAGGGAATATTCTTGGGAGGACTTCGAACAATAATTCATACATATAAAAGTTGCCCCAGCCAGGGGCAATTCTGTATGATTTTCCAAAGTTCGAAAATTCTGACTTCCATACATTCTGAGGCCTACAACTCCCGAACCAAGGAGGTATCACCGATGAAACTTGCAGGGAATATTCTCGGGAGGTTACTGAACAATAATTCATACATATGAAAGTTGCCCCAGGCAGGGGCAATTCTGTATGATTTTTCAAAGTTCGAAAATTCTGACTTTTATATATTCTAAGGCTTATAACTTCCGAACCAAGGAGGTACAAACGATGAAACTTGCAGGGAACATTGTTGGGAGGTCCTCGAACAATAATTCACCCATATAGAAGTTGCCCCAGTCAGGGGCAATTCTGTATGATTTTTCAAAGTTCGAAAATTCTGACTTTTTTACATTCTAAGGCTTATAACTCCCGAACCAAGGAGGTATCACCGATGAAACTTGCAGGGAATATTCTCGGGAGGTTACTGAACAATAATTCATACATATGAAAGGCCCCCCAGTCAGGGGCAATTCTGTATGATTTCTTCAAAGTTCAAAAATTCTGACTTTTATATATTCTAAGACTTATAACTTCCGAACCAAGGAGGTACAAACGATGAAACTTGCGGGGAATATCCTCGGGAGGTCCCCGAACAATAATTCATACGTATAAAGATTGCCCCAGTCAGGAGCAATTCTGTATGATTTTCCAAAGTTCGAAAATTCTGACTTTTATATATTCTAAGGCTTATAACTCCCGAACCAAGGAGGTATCAACGATGAAACTTGCAAGAAATATTCTCGGGACGTCCCCGAACAATAATTTATACATATAAAAGTTGCCCCAGTCAGGGGCGGTTCTGTATGATCGTCTCAATTTCGAAAAAAAATTTTTTTCCCCATGTAAAATCATTTTTTCGCTTGTAACTCCCCCCTCCTTGACTTTTCCGGAAAATTCTTTATGGTAAAATCATCTACGTTCCAAGACCTTCCAAATCAGCTATTATTCATTAAAATCGGTGAAAGTCGAGGGCAACTCATTTTTTTCAATTTTTGTAACTTTTTTATTTTTGAGGTACAAACGAAATTTTTTGTGGTACAATCAGGTACTAACGATGTTCTTCCGGATGCCGTGAAAACAAAATTTTATTTCCACTTCGGGGGCTAACTTCATACAGGTCGCGATGAGGGGACAAAATCCACCAACAGTGTAGAGTAAAACTTCCCACATTTTCCACGGTGCAGTACAAAGAAGGCCGAGAACGAGAACATCAACCTCTACCGATAACAGTCCCGTCCCACAAATCCAAGATTCCATCCAAGGAGCCTTGATGATGAGGTTGGCATTTCAAAAGGATCTGTTCATTCCATTTTAAAAGATGCTTCGGCCCTCAGACATGTCAAATCTCGATTGTTACCAAAAACACTCAATCTTTGTAAAAAAGACTATCACGTAAATATATGTGAAAAGATCATTTCTAACTATCAGCACGTTAAAAAATAATCGAACAATCGAGTGAATCGCAACACATTCTGAAGGTAAAAGATTTTTTGACAAAACCAAGGTTTTAGCTTTTAGACATAGTAATATTATTTTATCAAAAGAATGTTCAATCGTTCCACAGAAAACGTTTTTAGGTGAAAAAAACAAACCAAGGAGTAGCAGAAAAACATTTTCGGAACCTCAAACAAGGAAAAAAAAGCACTGAGAAGATTCGGTAGCAGCATTTTGATACCATACAAGTTTTATCCCGAGGTCACCCATTTCAAGTAGCAATAAAATATCATTGGCGACAAGTTTTTCGTCTTGTATGAATCGTATCGTACATAGATCAACGTGTATGTAATTCTTAGTCGCGCGTGTGAAAGAGATCGTAAGATAGGAAGATGGATATAGAAGGAGGCAACATAACGGATCAGTGTTGAGGCCCTTCCCCATCTGAACTCCATCCGAACTTTGCTGTTCTCGTGTTTGAGAGTTAGCTCACGTACTTTGAACCGCCCCGAGCTCAAGCGAGCGAGCGAGGAACCAACCAGAGAACGCACACCACAGAACTGCTTATGTTTTATAGTCACACATGTACGTACATAGATAATGTGGATCGTGTACAACTCACACGTGTATCAAGGTAGAACAGAACAGCTCGTGGAAAGACACATCCCTTCTTGCCGGTTCGTGTATACGTATATACGGGATAAACGTGATTCGGTTGCGGTAAGAGTTCTTTAAGCCTGTACGACATTCCACTTCGAAATAATAACCACGTTCTAGCTCAGGTGGTATCGAAATGATGATGTGGTACGAAATATAATTTGTAAAATTGTACTGACCCGTTTGGGTGTGGTGAGAGGATTTTATCGACCTTACTCTTGGTTTATTTTCTTTTTTCTCCCCTATTTTCCTCTCACTCAAGTGGATCGTAAAATCATTTGGGGGGTCTTATTTTTTCTTACGCTCCACGTTGTATCCTTTCGTGATATCTCAAATTCTTTTATCTGAAAATTTTTGTTTGATTCAAATGAAATTTCGTCAATGGCATCCATCATGTACTCAAGATTCCATTGGAATAAAGCACTGTTCTGTACTTTGTTTCATCATAACCAAGTATTCTGTGTGTATTCTGGCGGACAGTTTGGCAATTTTTAGAAGAATGCCAGGACTTTATGATTTTGACAATTGGTGATACAAAATTTATTAGCATCCGAATGATGCCAAGATACCCTTTTCGCCCTTACAAAATATTACCAATTAACCAGGAAGAATGTATGTTTCTGATTCTCAAACACCAATCTGAGTACCGTCCATTCTCTCAACTAAATCCGAACTATTATGAATACACAAAATAAAAAGGATAGGAAAAAACAACACAATCACAGAGTATACACGTAAGGGCTGTTGTAGTAGACCCTCGACAAAATCAAGAGTCTATTATTATGACCATATGTTTACGCCACGATTGTTTCGTGACAGAACAGAGGGTTGAGGGGTGAAACATAGACTCCATCAATGTGAGGGTTGTATGCACCTGCTCGGATACGAGTGTACGCCACATGAACTAGATGAGCGTGTTAATGCGTGGGTAGAGTAAATATCATCAACCACGTCGGATATGTGTCACTCTTTAAACAGGATGACACGTTTTTGCTTTTCATCGTTCGATATTTCGTTCAATGAGAATTTCGTATCATTGTGTTTCTGAAAACAGAAAGGAGAGAAAAGATATAAATTAGAAGTGGTTTCCTCTATTCGAATTATTGTGGTTTCTAGTACGGGGTGATCTGAGTTCGGTTTGATCTATTAAAAATCATTGTACACTCGTGTAATGAACAGCAATCAAATTTCAATCAGTTGAGTTTTGTAGCATGGAATTCGGGGGTGAGATTGATTTCAAGTATCACCTGTAGAGAAATGATTCCATCCAGTTAATTTTAATGAGAATTATAATTTGTGAAAGAACATAAATTTGAGTGAGCTTGGTTTCTTAATTGGTAACAAATTTACTTATTTTATTATTATAGATGGAATATTGTTATAAATTACCATAAGGAACATAGGAAAAATTAACGATGCGAGGTGCGATAATGGAACTCTTTAAGTATCCAAATGGGAATTGCATAGGATATATTGATACAGTAATAAAAGATTTTGATTTATATTTGAAAATTGTAGTCTTTATCACTCGTTGAGCTTCTCTCATTGAATTTTATGAGATGTGCAACTTGAAATTTTGAAACTTTCAGTGGTTGTGAATAATAAAATTGAGAAGTTTGTTGTTTCAAGCATCATGCAACAGTGCAATAATCTTATGAAAGTGAAAAAGACGCGGGCATGCAAAGTTGTCAGGATATGGAATTTTTTCCCATCATGAGCGAATCGTAAATCACCATTAAACGAAACCCTCAATAAAAAAACTTGAAAATTTCACATCTGGCAATGCTGCACGAACATGTTTTACACGGAGGAAACAGAAATTTGATGTAGCACAATGAAAAAAATAATTGATCACCCTCACTCCAAATTAGTTTCAGCAACTAGATACAATTGTTGATATTTGGATAACTAAAACGGGCGTTGGCTCAACTAAATTCAAATTTGATTTCTCTGACTTTAGTTGCTGTTACTAATTTGAAGTTGCCTTTACTACTGCTTTTATTACCGGCTTCTATTCTATTATTACTCGGAACTAATTTTCACAACTAACTTCAGTTCATTCGGTCAAATAAATTATTTTTTTCGGTGCAGCGAAATGTAATTTTTCCTGGGTCTCTTTTGTCGTGACAGCAAACTATTTGTTATCATAGCAATCTTGATAGCTACGACGACGATTTTTCAGCTGCGGCAGCAAAGAATGTTCGCTCTTCCAGAAAATTTTGGTATTGTATATAGAATAACAAACAAATTTCGCTGCAAAAGTCAACATTTTTTGCTGTGACATCGAATTTTTTTTCTCTGTGTATCATTGTTTGTATCCCAAAAACGAACATCGCGAAGAAAATCCCTTCAATGACGAAATCCTGTCCCATATATAAATGATATTCATTTGCTTTGTTGGAGAAAATTTATCATTTCCATCGTCAGAATTTTGGGTCTGATTATTTTCTTACATTACATACCAGTTCTAATTACACGGAGAAAAAAGAATTCGCTGTGACAACAAAATCCGATGTTGTTGGGTACCTTTTGCGAGAGCAACAATTCTTTTGTCGTGGAAGTAATCCATTTGCTCTCACATCAATGATGTTAGCTGCGACAGCAATTTTTCAGCTATGAAAGCAAAAAATGTTGACTCCTACAGCCAACTTTCATTTGCTATTCTGTATATAATACTGGAAATTTGACTAGTTTTGCGAAGAATCTGCTGTTTTAATCAATCATGTTGCTCTTTCAGCAATCTAGTTAGTTGTGGCAGCGAATTGTTTGCTAGTTTAGCAGAAAGATTTGTTATTCTATATAGATAATACTTCGATTTGCTGAACTCGCAAATTTTTTTTCGTCGTGTATGAAGTGTTGATGTGATTCAGCTTGGAATTTTGTGTGCATGAGGATATTGGCATTTCCGAAGATGAAGAAAAAAAATGAAATAAAGTTAGAAAGTTTCAAAGCAGCCTGTCTGTAGTAGGCTGGGCTTATCATTGCCAAGGAGACTTCAAATAAGCATTCATATTTGCTCAAACTGATCGTTAGTACTAGGGATGCACCGGATATCCGGCCCTGATCCGGTATCCGGCCTCATTTTCCAATCCGGCCGGACCGCCGGATCGGACACATATCCGGCTGGATACTGAATAAAATTTCTATAAAATTCATATTATCCCAGAGGATGAATCTCTTGTTCAATTTTATTGAAATATTGTTCAAATGATATTCAGTGGAACTTTTCAGTTTTCCCCAATTAAAGAAATCTGTTGAATCTTGCCATATCTGATTGAATCTTTTACAGGGAGTAGAAAAGTCAGTGTACGTTCCAACGGGCAGATTTTTGCAATTTTGTTGTAGTTCGCAGTATTGTAACCCCTCTGATGCATGATAAAAAAACATCAGAACTCGTTATCCACTCAATCAATGAGAGCAATGTTTCAAAATTTTGAAAATAATGACAGAATACCAAAAATCTACCGTTGGAACCAACACGGACTTTCTTCACTCACTGTACAATGATCTGGTTATAGCCGATTTGAAGAGTTTCAATGAGATTTAGTGAGATTTAGAGCACGGAGAAAATATAATAGCGATTACTTTGTTGGGCACGAACGGCCCAATAAAGTGTTGGAAAAAATTATGAGTTCGCTCTTGTTTTGGATGCCACGGTATGCGTCAATAATATATCCATTATGTTTGAGCGAAATGGTTTCTCATAATGCATCCATGATGCCATAAATGTAACACCATCATTGGCTCTTGTTTCAAATGCCACATCGCGCATCGATATTTCATCAATGATTGAGGAACATAATGCTCGCATAGATTGTCCCCAATAACGGTGTTTGATACAGAAACACCTTGGTACCATCATGCCAACATTTTTTTTTCTTTGCCATGGGTCCAATATGGTACCATTATGAGCATATTTTTCTTATCTGGGAATATACTATACTGAAGCAATACATTTAATTAATGTGAATACAGTAATCAATGGCGTGGGACTTTTTTTTCATGACTTGAGTCATTCATGTCGAATTATTAATGGCTAATGTTACGGGCTATTTCAGAAGAAAATTTGTTGAATCTTGTTAAATCTTATTGATCGATATCAGGTCGATGGTAGGGGGTAAATTCGCCAAACGAAATTTTCGCCGAATAGACATAATTTGACAATCGCTAGTAATTTCTAGTGATTACTGAAAAGTGACTATCGATTGTCAAATCATGTCTATTCGGCGAAATGTTCATTCAGCAAATTCAGCCCCTACCCATGTTATATCGTTATACGATGTAACAACATCGATGTTCATCGATTTCATAGCTATCGATGTTTAGTGAACACTAGGTTACGGCAGAGAGAGTGTAAATATTTGCAAAATCGTATCTATAATGATTGAACCTCTGCGCTATCTAGTGGTGAACTATAAAATTTTTTGAATCAAATGAATATATTATTTCAATAGAGCAAGATCAACATTTTAATTTACTTCAATAATGCTTCGTTTAACGGGAACAACAATCCTTCAACTGAAATAAATCTCTGATATACAGGGCATCCCATTTGAAACAGGACAGCTGAATAACTCTCCAGGGAATGGAGGGGGAAAAAGATTGTTCAGATAAAAGTTGTAGGGTTCGAAGGGGGCCATAAGATGGTGACCTTGAATTTGACCTTGAGGTCAATTTTGAGCATAATTGATGGTCAAAGTATGTTTTTTCAAATAGAAAACCCTACGTTCGACCTCAGAAATGGAAAGAGCGGAAAATTTTACGTCCGAATATGTTAACATATCAGGTCATTTAGAGGTCATTTGAAGGTCAAAAAACCATTTTCTATGGATTTTCACGGAAAAGCCTCAAACGAGTTGTTTCTCTGACCAAAGTTATCAAAGTTAACGTGAAACCCCACGTTTCGACCTTGAATTGAAAGTAAACAGAACTAACCTTCAGAGTTTATTCTTCATATCAGTACGAAAATGATCATTAAGAAGTTTTCATCGTTTACGGTGTAAGTGCGGGTTCAAAATGGTTTATTCACCTAACGAATGTGTTGATATTTTAATGATCTTGGGTGAGTGTCGCGGAGTGTATCAAAGAGCGTCACGATTGTACAGAGAGCGGTTTGGAGATCGGCAGCATCATCCTTCTCCAGAAGTCATTCGCCAAGTTGAAAGAAATTGTCGACAAGGAAGGATTGGTCAACGCCGAAACAATCAAGGTTTCAACTTTAAGGACCCTCGATGCGTTGCTGTTTTAGCAATAATACATATGAATCCTCATGTTAGTTTACGTGATATTGAACGCGATTTGGGTATTCCACGCAGTACGGCACACAGAATTCTACAAGCTGCTCAATATCATCCGTACCACATCACACTGACCCAAGAATTATCTCAACAAGATATGCAGAATCGGGTTAACTTTTGCCATTGGGCTTTACAGAGGTTGAACGGAGTGCCCGATTTCTTTCGATATGTTCTTTTCAGTGATGAATCAACGTTTCAAAGTACTGGCTTGTTAAATCGTCACAATAGCCACTATTGGTCAGCGCAAAACCCGCACTGGACTCAACAAGTTGATCATCAGCATCGGTGGAGTATGAATGTTTGGTGTGGAATTCTAGACAATCAAGTTATTGGGCCGTATTTTTTTGATGGAACTCTTAACGGTCCTAATTATCTACAGTTTTTACAGAATGAATTACCAGTTCTCATGGAAGATGTGACATTAGCAACTAGGCAGAGGATGTGGTATCAGCAAGACGGTGCACCACCACACTTTGCTCGATGTGTGAGGGATTACCTGAATATCCTTTTCCCCAAGCGTTGACCATTGGTCGAGGTGGATTTGTACTGTGGCCGGCAAGATCTCCTGATCTCACCCCTCTAGATTTTTATTTGTGGGGTTACGTAAAAAATGTCGTTCATACCAACCGACCAACAACACCTGTGGATCTACAACAACGCATCAGATACGCAATTGCGAATATTCGTGCAGAAGTTTTTCAGTCTGTTCTTGGAAACTTTCGACGCCGGCCGGAGTTATGTATTGAAGTGAATGGCGGTCAATTCGAACATCTCCTGCAATAAGTGTGTCTTACCCGTCAACGGATTTGTGCCATCTGTAATTATAAAATGACGAACTGGAAAAAAAAATAATTTTTTAATTATTGTTTCAAATTTGGCATTCATTATCGTTCTCAAGGTCGAATTCAAGGTCGAAACGTGGGGTTTCACGTTAACTTTGATAACTTTGGTCAGAGAAACAACTCGTTTGAGGCTTTTCCGTGAAAATCCATAGAAAATGGTTTTTTGACCTTCAAATGACCTCTAAATGACCTGATATGTTAACATATTCGGACGTAAAATTTTCCGCTCTTTCCATTTCTGAGGTCGAACGTAGGGTTTTCTATTTGAAAAAACATACTTTGACCATCAATTATGCTCAAAATTGACCTCAAGGTCAAATTCAAGGTCACCATCTTATGGCCCCCTTCGAACCCTACAACTTTTATCTGAACAATCTTTTTCCCCCTCCATTCCCTGAAGAGTTATTCAGCTGTCCTGTTTCAAATGGGACGCCCTGTATAATAAATCTGGGATGAAAATGGTTTCTCACAAAAGTGCCTAAGGTACACGTACACGTGTGGTTCTTCGGAAATCAGCTCCAAACTTTTGCGATTCGTAAAGTATATTACTGCAGAAGGTAGCTCTTCAGAGGTAGCATTTGGCCTCCTGTTTTTTCGATAAATACAATCCGGCAGGGCATCAATTGCCCGACTGCTCATTTGTCCGAATATTCATTTACCGGAAAATTTCAAGTTTGATGTACATTTTCAGTGCAACAATTATCCCCCCCCCCCCTCCCTTTGTTTGACTTGAGAATTGGAAAGAGATGTTTGATAGAATTTGTGCCAATGGAGTTTGAGCAAATGAATGTTCGGGTTAATGCACAGTCGAAGATTCGATGCCTTAGGCTGGCCTCCCATGGACCGGAATTCGTTCCGGCGGAATTAAAATTGAACCAATGCACAATTTTTTATAGATTTCTGATAGAACGCTCTAAAAGAAATTGTGAAAGCGATTGGTTTAAAGTCATTCCACCGGAACGAATTCCGGTCCATGAAAGGCCAGCCTTACTCGTGATAAAAAATTCCGGGGGTTCGAGATGGTATAGTCTTCCATAGTATTCCCTAGATACAACATGAGGTCCAATCAGGTTCTTCAATAATACATTGCATTCATTATGAGCTCTTTTACAATTCCTGTGCTGTCTGGGTCTATAATATAGAAACTAGGACAGCAGCGTGAGGATTACTATAAATTAACTGTCATGTATGAATTTGTTAGGAATGATTGGAAAGAATGAAAGAGCTAAACGAGTTATCCATAACTATACGAGTTATATCCAATCCTTTATGACGAATAAGAACTGATTGATAAGAATTATGACTTGTTCTGAGTATAGGAAATTAGTATTTTCAGAGAAACGAGATTGTTGATATAAATTCCAAGTTTTCTTCAATTTTTCTTAATCAATACGAAAAAATGTTCAATATCCGGCTGCCGGATATTTGGCCGGATTATCTGGCAATTGCGATCCGGCCGGATTATCCGGTATCCGGCAACGATCGTGAGGCCGGATATCCAATATCCGGTATCCGGCAAAAACCTGATCCGGTGCATCCCTAGTTAGTACATCTCTTTTCAAAATAACTCTCTTACACGGGGAGGAAAAATTTTCTGACGCAGCAAATCGAGGTATTATATATAGAATAGCAAAATTTTTTGCTGACCTAGCTGAAAATTTGCTATAACAGCAATCGTTTTAGCTACGACAGCAATTTTTTAGCTGTGGCAGCAAAAAATTTTTGCTCAGCCAGCAAATTTTCAGTATTATATACAAAATAGCAAACAAATTTTGCTGGGATGGCAAACATTTTTTGCTGCCACAGCTAAAAATTCGCTGGCGCAGCTAACAAGATTGCTGGAACAGCAAATAGTTTGCTGTGCAAAAAATTCTCCGTGTACTACGTACCTTAACTTTTACGTATCTAGTTCATTATTCATCAAATGTTCACTTCTTGTGATTGGAAGTGAACATACAACTCAATGATACTGATTTTCAAGAAAACTATGTCAAGGAACTTGTTAAGAATGATTTCATTGATTTTCCCATTCACTGAATTATCATTAATCAATCGATTTTCTGTACGAATATAACAAAATTCCTAGCATATATGAAACTTGTGTTTTGTAGCGTTTGTTTGTTCGGTTAACAAGTACTCCAACTCAATGATATTCTACAGGGATATAATTTAATATCCTGTCTCCCGTTTTTAATGAGGAAGAGAGAGAGAGAGAGAGAGAGAGAGAGAGAGAGGGGGAGAAAGAGAAAGGGGCTACATAGTTGCTCTTTGTAGTCAAACATTTTTCTTCTCAGACAGCATCGGATGGATGTTCTCGTCGGTACCGCGTGTCCGTTGGAATTGGCATCATCGTTCGACTAACTCAAATCGACCGCGAGACTGATCCCGCGAATCTTTTTTGTACTTATACGTTCCAATTCCCACAAGCAGATCCCCCTCCACTGCTCTCCTTCTCTCTTTTGCTCTCTGATTCCAAGTCGGAGAGCATGGTTCTTCTCCCTCAGAGCTTTCTTAATGAAATTATATCGTTGGCCTGAGTTTCGAGGACAAATCGACGTTTCAATTTTCTTAATGCCCTCGTCTCTCGACTACCCTGCTGCTGCTCCTGCCGCTTGTTGGGCTTTTATACATACGCTTCGCGTGTATTTCACCCCTCGCACGCGCATCAAAAACGTAAGGATAGTTTTATTGAGGCAAAGAATAATGTAAGGTGGATTGTGCGGTTTATTCGCTATTTCTGGATGTTGGACATTGATGAGTATGCTTCGCTATGTAATTATGGTATTATGGTATACGTATATATAGGAGCGCTCACAAATTTGGTGAATTTGAAACTTGAATTGGCCACACGGAGTAGTTTTCCCGCATATATTCGATTTGGTATAATCAAATTCATGACGAAAATACAATGGGTTAAAAAGAGATCTCTTCGGGTGGATTATATATAATTCAATATAGATTATAAATCATTTTTTTTATATTCCTATATAAATTGGGTAGGATTTTTCTAACTTTTCATTCGTGTACTCGTATAAAAATTGCAAATAATGGAAAAGTTTATGCATATTGCGTGAAAAATGCTTTCATGAAAAATAATTCGATGAAATTCGTATGGAATCAGCATACAATTTCTATAGATCATATATATACACATATATATATATATATTTTTTATATGGAAATTGTACATAAATCCCATAAAATTTCTTGGGACAGGATTTTGTACAATTTTTATTAATTTTCAGGAGAACCATGAGAACTCTTGACACGAGCTCGTCTTGGGAAGAGAGTGGCAAGCCGTAATGTTCCGCACGGAGAAAACAAATTTGCTGGAATAGCAAGAATTTGACTTGTTATTATATGGACAGCAAAAAAATTTGCTAAAATCAACGGCAATCGATTGTTTTAGCGAATCAAGCTTCTCAATACTAGCGAAAGACTGATGATTATAACGAATGAGTTCGTTGAGATAGCGAATTTTCATCGTGAGATCATCCAAAGCATTTAGCGAAGATAAATATTCGTTGAAATAGAGAAATCTTTTTTCTCCGTGTTTGTTGAAGTCCACGAGGTTTGCTGATCTTCGTTGAACTCTATGACCTGTTATAATATCTGTCACATCCTTCGATGCATAAGTCCTTAAAATTAAATCTCAAGAGGGAAGAATTTTTTTTTTTGACCAAGTACAGGACGTTCCATACCATTTTTTACCTTTTACTTTGTAGTTTATGACGAATTCTACACTGTGAGAGATTTATACTTGAATTTACTATCTTCTAAAGAACTTACTTCTAATGAAATGACTGTGAAACATTGTAAATTTTATCAGGTTTCTATTTTTAAGCTATAGTAAATTTCTTGATATTATAGCAAATTTCATTAGAGGTCAGTATATTCCCCCATTCCTATAATTCCATAGTGAATTCAATTATAAATTTCTCCCAGTGTAACAACATTAATTCTCTCAATGTTTCGACAGATAAATAACAGTCTCCTCTACCCTAAAATGATAATTACGTAATGATTAATGAATGTTAGAAGGATGATACAGAATATCATTTAGGAATCTCATACAGTGATAGAAATCGTTTGGGAGTATTGAATTTAAAAGGCAACGCAACAAATTTTGCAGAACGGGTACAGTTACTGGTATACATGGACATATAGAAGACACCATCCCTGGGGTCTCAGGAATCCGAATGAAGCTATTGTTGGTGTTTCAGAACTCGAATACACCTATTCTATGAGCTAGGTGTTGGTGACACGCGTCGTCGACACGTGCTACTCATGGCACGTGACCGAGCAACATCGCGCTATTTGCTCTTGTCCTTCTTTTAAGTGTATTACTACTATTCCAATTACGAGGGTTGTGAATTATCCTTCTTCGTTCTCCAACCTCGTACCTTCTCACACGCACAATGTGTTTCTCATTCCAAATGAGTTATCACGAAACATTCTCCGTTGTGAACTGATAAGTGGGAACACGATAGTTTTAAGAGGGACAAAATCATCATCATCATTATTATAATCTCAGAGAAGAGCTTTAACACTTACACTGAGAAAAAAAAGTCATGACCGTAATGAATATTTCTTCCGGCCAAGGAAATGAATTCATCCAATAGTGACAATGAAATCATTTCATGGGACTTATCAATCTGAGTATCCATGCAAACAATGTATTCAAATCTAAAATTTTTGAGCCTGAAGAAACATTTTTTTGAATCAAATACCCTTTCTTCAGTGAAAATAAACCTACTCTGATTCAATTAATTATTTCTTCGGAGGAATGAAACCACTCAAATATTCAAAAAAGAAAGTTTTTGAATCAATTAGGAAAATTTTCAATCCATCGAAATAAATCATCAACTTCAAGATGTTCTTTTTTGACTTCGTGAATTCCATCCTGATTCAATAAATGATGTTTCAGAAGTCATTGAGCACAATATCAGATTTTTTCTGTAAAAAAAAATTATCACACTTGTAAAGCTTTCATAGTCCACTCTGGTGTTCCTTTAATCTGTTGATAACCGGGAATTTTGAGCACTTTGGATCAAATGAGACTTCATTGATCGTTCAGTCATGCCGTCTGTTAGACGAATAGTGCCTATATCACTCCATGCGGACCTGTAGTTCAATGCCATAATCTGAAAGAAATATTTATTTGGATGAAGTAATACTTACTAAGAAGACAGAGTGATTAATTCTTTATATACAAACCATACTGTCGAAAGAGAACTTGTGAGAAAGTGACTACACCTTGCGAGAACCAACCGAAAGTCGTCTAAGTAACTAAAACGTGACGTGATTTCGAAAATCCATTTCTTTATCTTACTGAATTTTCTTTAGAATCAATTGCACATACTTTCATATCGATGAATGAAATCATTTGAATATAAAAATCATTCTGTGGATTTGAAGAAGTACAAAATCATGCTTACCAAATATTACTTTCATTCCAAGCAGTATAGTATTGATTCGAAAACGTTGTTATTAACAAATTTGTACACCTTGAATTGAAAATTCGAGCTTTTCCTACAAAACGTGACGTAATAAAATTAAAGAAATAAGTTATTGAATTTTCAATCGTTTTTGAATGAAATTAGAATCATGCCTTGCACTTCGCGGTCTGACTAATCCAAAGAATTAATCTTTGTGTCAATAAAATGTTTCTTGGATTGGAGGAAACTGAATTCAATAAAATAATATCTTTCATTTAACGAAAGAATTCATTATTTCTATTGAATCATCATTGTTTGAAAGGACATGTATTCAGTTCAATGAGGGCCAGATTCAAAAAAATGTATTTCTTTGATGTAATGACTTTTTTTTCTCAGTGTATCATCATCGATATTTGCTCGTTTTTGGGCATAAATTCGAATGCTTTTGAGAAAATTTTGAATTAAAACCGTTGAATAATTAGACTAGAGAATTTTTTCATGAAATCCCGAGGGAAAATGTATGCTCGTAGCAAGGGTAGTGGAAGAGAATTGGAAACTTGAAATGTTCTAATCTTCTGTTCTTGAGGTTTTTGAAATATGAACGTCACACACGCACAAAATGAACACACGTTTTTTATTCACTTTTTTCGCTGTTGCAATCGAAATAATCGCACCTACGGCTATTTATTAGCTGCCAGAGCAGAAATTTATAGCTGTGACAGCAAACCCATAGAACACCACAATTTAGAAAAAGTACCTAACGCATTCATTCTAAATTTTTATAGTCCCAACTGAATTCATTATAAACTAGATGTGCTGTGTGGGACATTCTCCGCTAGGAGGGTAGCCCAGACGGCAAAAAAGGACCGTTTGAATTTTTGAATAGTCCCCGTTATGACAGTGAAAATGGATACATGTTGAATGTCTGGAGAATTCTTGATGAACTCGCTGTATGAATTCTTCCTAAACACTGAGTTATTCCTTAAGGATTCAATTCAAATTCAAAGTATTCATAATGAATTCATGTTCACTGTCATAACAGGATCTCTTCGAAAGGACTATTTCGCTGTACACGGAAAGACCGGGTCTATTAATATTTAGGAAAATGACTGTCAATTTATGGAAAACGAGGATCGCTGAAAAATATTCGTAGTGAGTCTACTAAAAATTCGTAGTCGATTAACAATTGATAGTTTCACTGTGAAAAATACCAATGAAACTATCAATTTTTCATATTTTGACTACGAATTTTTGGTAGATTCACTACAAATATTTTTCAGCGATCGTCGTTTTCCCTAAATTGACAGTCATTTTCCCAGAAGTTGATAAATTCTTTCCACACGGAAAACAAATGTTTCGTAAGATTTATTAACGTGTTCAGTAAAATACGGGACTATTAAAATTTCTCGTAATATTTATAAGCATTTTAGTAAAACTTACGATGGTCGCAGTTAAGATTACTATTACAGTAGTAAATTTGACTAAAGTTCTAGTGAATATTAACAGAAATTCTAATAGTGCCGTATCTTACCTCTCTCGTTGGTAAATTTTATCAAACATTTTTTTCCGTGTAAATATTAATAGACCCGGTCTTTCCGTGTACAGGTTGCTGTGATATTTGAAAAATCGATCCCATAGCTAATTTTTGACTATATTTTTATAAAATATTAGTGAATCATGTTTTTTCGTGTACTTGCTGTGCTCGCATATTTTTTTAAACACTGCTTTTATTTACACGATTCGAACGGTGCTCGCTTCATATTCGAAATAGTGAAACTTTTTGCTAATCTAGCTAAAAATTCGCTACCACAGTCAACTGAATGACTGAGAGAGTAACATGATTATCTGAAGCAGCAAATTTTCCGCTGGACTAGCAGACTTTCCAGTATTATACAGAGAACGGCAAGAAATTTTGCTGGAGAAGCACAGATCCTTTGCTGCCACAGCTAGAATATCGCTGACGTAGCTGACAACATTGCCGTGATAGCAAAAAGTTTGCTGTCATTGAAAAAAATTTGCTGCTTCAGCAAAATTAGATTTCGCTATTACAGCGGATTTCTTTTTACTCCGTGTATAAAATTTGTGGGAATGATCAAAAATGGTGTTGTTTAGGAAAAAGTTTCAGTTGGTCAATGCACTGTCAAAAATATGGGAAGTTTTTTTTTTACACTAGTGATGGATTTCCCTTCCAGATCTCTTATACAATGAGTCCAGTCATGAAAACACAGTCGATGGCCAGCGAATATTCGGATCTCGTTGAATTGCCAATGACTGCGCTCTAAATTCAAGTGTTTCATTTCCATGCACTCAGACTGTTTAAATCTTGTACTCACTCTTTAAATGCTCAAAACCGTGTAAATATTTCCGTTAAGTGGGTATAGTATATTGTTCATCAAGGGGGGAAAGTGGGAAATTCCCGAGGTGAACATACTATTTTTTCCCACAACTGCAAGGAAAGTGAAAATCATCTGTTTAATTGCATATAAAATATTCATATGCATATTTCAGAACGAAAAGATAGTTTGTATTTTCCTCCCGCTGCAAGCGGGCAGAAAGTACTTTCCTCCCGTTGCGAGCGGGCAGAAAGTACTTTCCTCCCGTTGCGAGCGGGCAGAAAGTACTTTCCTCCCGCTGCGAGCGGGCGGAAAATATTTTCCTCCCGCTGTGACACATTCGCTTGGAATTCAGCACTTTCTCCCCTAAAAATAGGTCAGAAAACATCAACTTTCCGTGCAGGTGTGGGAAAAAAATGTTTTATTACACTGAGAAAAAAGCAACGTGGTTACAGGAACTATGTTCACCTGGTCGAAGATTCACGGTTGCAGTGGCGTGAAATGTAGTTATAATGACGAGAAAAACAAGACAAAATCACATGAATGTAGCTGTAGCAACTACATAAGAAGGTCAAGACAAAAATCAACTACGTGCTGTGGTTGCGCCAACCAGATTTTCCTCTGAGTGTATCAAACACTTGATCTGAGTTATTAGCATATTTACACAGTTTTAAGTGTGCCAAAAGTGACTACAGGATTTGAACACTCTGAGTGCA
The DNA here is from genome assembly GCA_018340375.1 of Gonatopus flavifemur. Classification (NCBI taxonomy): domain Eukaryota; kingdom Metazoa; phylum Arthropoda; class Insecta; order Hymenoptera; family Dryinidae; genus Gonatopus; species Gonatopus flavifemur. The sequence goes on along the minus strand of JAFFJZ010000003.1, from coordinate 47,314,669 downwards.
TTGAAATGAAACACTTGAATTTGCAATTGACTCCCTATTGCTGGCAGGGATATGGCCCATCACTGGCTGACAAGGTGCTCAGACATCAAAACAACCGATAATAGGCTGATCAGTGGGCTAATCATTATTGCAATCATTGGATGATTATTCTTCACCATTGGTGGACCCAAGTTCCAACAGTCAACCATCGATGGACATAGATGGGTATTGACGGGGGCTATTACCGTATGATTAATTTTGGCTATGGCTCAGTCATAGTTCATTATTGAGTCGATCGTGAAGCTCCGTGAGAGATGAGGAACACTTGTCTTCTCATCAAAAATAAGGAATTTTTCCTCCACTTTGAGGAACTATTTTGTTTTTTGAGTGTTGAAGCCTTTACAAATAAAGGGGAGGTCCACCAGATTATGGTGAAAAATTCTCCATCTATGGAGCAAGTTTGCTGCCCCCATTTTTTGGGGGGAAATTTTACAATTACTTTTCAGAGTGTACATCATTCCCTATATCAATATCGGCTCGGTTCATTCCATCAAGAAGAAAGTTGGTAAGATGTTTTCAAAATTTTCGTTAAGATATGATGAAAGAAAATTCAATTCAAAAGATATTCAAACTCATTAAAATCATTTATAAAAATTCTTAGATTCAGATGATCCATACACACTGTAAAAAGAAAGTCTTAAACTCAGCTCATTTCATGGCTGAATCTATGATGCAAACAAATTAAGCCGAAAAAACAATCGCCGACACAATGGAAAAAGCATTGTCTGAAATTAAGATGCAAACAGATTAAGACTTTCTTTTTACAGTGCACTGTGAAAAATCATTGTATAATTTTCCCCCAAAGAATGGAGGCAGCAAAGTTCCGTCACAAGTGGGGCATTTTTCACCATGATCTGGTGGAGTTTCCCTACATTTGTAGAGTATTCAACACCCAAAAAACATAATAATTCCTCAATGCGGTGGAAAAATCCCTCATTTTTGGTGGAAAAACAATTCCTCCACGATAAGGGAACGAAATCCACCAACAGTGTGAAGGAAAAATCTGCACATTTTTCACAGTGTATCTAATTCAAGGTAGGTCCTTAAGAGAAATGCTGGATTTCGGATAAGTTTTCCAGCTCTTTATGAAATATCGGGTCAATAACTTGATTATGATTGCTAATCGGACGTTTTAATCAAGAATGGAAACTCGAATGTTTCACCGTGCACGCTTTCATCCAACACATATTGTCCTTATTGGATGTTCACTCTACACACATTATAACCTACATATTCTCTTCGCGTATCGCGTTTTAATATTTTCATCAAAGCACGTCAGGTTAGATGCGGTTTTTGAATTAAAAATCTATCATCGTTCCATGAATGTTATTTTTCAAAACTACGACAGTAAATAAAATGGCGTGTAAAGATTACACCTGTTGTATTTGAGAGAGAGAGAGAGAGAGTCGCACCTTGCACGCTCATGTATTTGATATTGATATTTGAGATAGAGTATCGTGTAGTATTTTCATCCTGTATGTATTAACCAGTGAGAAGTCTGCATAAGGCATTAAGTATTAACCGACTTGTCTACAGGTTGATTCGATCTTATCTGAATATCCATTGAATGTAACACATCATAAATCACTTCACGATTTTCACACTATAGCGAACTTTAGTAGCTAATTTTATTTTTCATGTTCCATCTACCAACGCATCAGTGATTATGTATGAATTATGTACAAATGAAACCTAGAACCTTTTATGACAAAATCATTGTACAGGTTCTACTAACAATTCGTATAAATTTTGTTCGAAAATTGTATATAAAGTTGATACATTTTTCTGCTTAGTTTTTAAATTGTCAAATAAGATGCAATGTATTAGAATTGTATGAAAGTTTATTAATTATTCGAACGATATTAGAGTTTATTTAATTGAGTAAATCAGTTTTGTGAATAGTTTCATAAGCGTTGAAGGTGACAAAATGAGAAATTTGATTTGAAAATTATAGTTAGCATTTATTCAAAAGTTTTTTTTTACCAATTTTATGCCATTCTATGAAATGCATGGCATGGTAATGAAAATTCAAATCCACAGAATTTAAATCACTTCCGGTGAATGAGAATCTCGTAGTCAGTCTATTCAGAGAGAGACATATGTTACATGTTTCCATTCTATTCCCGAAACTATGCTGTTTGAAGGGATTAGCGAAGATTATCATAATTTAAACTTTGAGATAGATTTCAAATCCATTTCGCTTGTTCTCTTATATTTCTCTTCCTTGTTGTTTCTTCCTTTCTTCTATTTGATGCGGAGTACATTTGCAATCAACTAACAGGAATTTATATTTATATCTGCGTATGAAAGAAAGTTAATGAAAATGAAATGTGTTTTTGTATCGGTAATTTCTCGTGATTGGGATTGATCATTAGTAGTAAAAAATTAATCTTATCCATGAAAATCAATAACTTCCAGTATAAATGCAATATGTTGTCATCGATCAAACGACTGATCGAAGTCAATACTGTCAGCCCAGTATGCGGCGTATTACCGAACCAACTGGATCGTGGATCGAACATGCCAAAATAATTGCAAATCAACATACTGTGGCTTCAATTACCTATCACTTCAACCAATAGAAATGATGCTGAATCGATTGGAACCTGAACTGAAAGTGTCAAAACAATGTCGTGTCGACTGGGATGTTCGCCAACATGCTAAATTATTACTGATCCATCTGGAACATTGGTCAAACACCTTACGTCAACGTCGATTCAATTTAATCGTTGAATAAATAACTTGTTGTGTCTATGGAGATCGATTGAATCACATGTTCCTTCCTACGGTGGGACGAGTCAAACGAAGCGGAATTTCGATGATTTTTCTTTAGATCTCTGACGATTGCCTTTGTCGATGAGTTTTAGAGTATCATGAGAGTTGAGAAATATAATGAATCGAAGGGATTTCTCAGTATAAACAGAATAATTTCGGAGTGATCCAAGATACCATAACTAATAACACAGGACAAAATCAATCATTTTTGCCTTCGGCTCCTAAAATTTGGGAACTGATTCGGGGTGGTTTTTTCCTTGGATCCACTAAATTTTTATAATTTTTCATACGTAATTTTTATGTAAACATAGTATGAAACTTTTTACATAACACAATCCATTAAATTTCATAATTTGATATTAATTTCAATGATACAATTCTTAATTTTATAAGGTATTTGTGAATTTAATAATTAATTCCTTACATTATAATAGGAAATTATAACATTCCAAGACTCATTGAATTTGAGGAACTTTAATTAATTTAATTTGGGAATATTATAATAAATTTCACGAAAAATTTTCCATCAAATTTAAGAATTTTTCTGAAAGTTTACAATCTATATAATTGATAAGTTTTATATTCTATCCCTGTATGGGCCAAGTCTGGCGCGATACCTGCCGAGACTGGTCTTCGAATTAATGTCCAAACTTGAAGAACCAAAAAGACTGTTGAGCAGTATAACAAGCTGCATTCTTCAATTTTTCTGTATCTTTGTAGTGTTGAAAGTTAAATTTGGTCTCAAAAAATATACTTCCTTTTTTTTTCGTTGCAGCACTTCTGTTCACTTCACACGATTTTTTCCAACACAGTCGATTTTGAAAAATAAAAATCATATGAAGTTTTCGTCAATATTTGATATAAATTCATGAAAATTATATACTTTTTTTTTATAAAATAGAATCGATTTTGTTGAGGAATCCCTATCACTAATTGCGTTTCAAACACCTCAAGTTGACCCGCGTCGAAGAACTTTCAAAATTATATATATAATTTGTATATAAAATTCGTCTGAAATGATATAAAAACTATATTGAATTATATAAAAATTATATATAAATTTACAAAATCTTTCCATTCGGTTATTTACTGACAGGTTCTCATTTATGCACGGAAAGAAATATTATTTAAAATAACTATCTAACTTCTAAGTGCATATAAGGAATTTGTTCATTGATTGAACTAATTTTGAGTAATTTTTTTTTGTGAAATAGTTAAATCAATGAAAAGAATTGTTATTCTCACAAAGAAATGGGTCGATGTGCATTTACGAGTTGAATAGTTATTTCAACTAATCCTTGTATTCCGTGTCAATTTATTATATTCATCGTGAACTTGGTATTCACAAAAAATACACACTTCCTTCAAAATATTTTTTGATAACAAAAGCTTTCTTTCAAATCAACAAAGTTCATAGAAGATTTTGCCAAATTACATAAAAAACCTTCATAAAAGTATAGTCATCAAGACTTACGTCTTTGTATATTTGCATTTCTGTGAACTCATTAATGTTCGCTGAACGCTATTGCAGTTATTCTGAAAATACAGTATTAGATTCATATCGGTACCTTGAGACTATTAGCAGTGTATTCAGATATTAGTAATTGGTATTTGTAGAGTGTTCAATTCAAGTCACATAAGAGTTCTGAAACAAATACACCTCGAGGTTGTATTTGATTTTTGAAATTTGTTCCGAAGTTCATTGAAGTCTTACAATAGTTTTATGCAATTTTTAACGTACGCCTTGAATTGGAAAGTACCAAGATCGCAAAATGAGACCAGTACGCATGTCTTCCAACATGTTGGATAATGCGTTGTGTGTCATTCATAATAACGGAGAAACAAACTGACTCCTGACAAGATTCTCTATGAAACATGGTGAATATGATCAGCATTTTATTGTTGTTCCATTGAAAAGTTATGTCCTTCACAGTGAAATCCGACAAAAGTCAGTCCGTTCCTCAGCTACAGTAATCTCATAATAAATTTAATTACAAATTTCTCTCCGTGCATGCTCTTTGTGAGATTAACACAGAAATATTAGATTGTTCGCGCTTCTTATATTTTCCGTTCGTGTATATTCGCTTCAGCTTTCAATAAAAGTCCATTGAAGACTGGAAAATCAATGAATATCCCATCAGAATTTTGTAATAATCTTCCATCGCGATGCTTTTGGTCCCGGCATTGTTCCGAAACGCACCACATCGTTCCCTCTGAAACAAATCGTATCCAATATATGTCTATCTTTCTTATTCAAATGAAACAAATTCTACGTATCAAACCAACATATTCCGAGATACAAAATGCGTTCGCTTTGAAAGAACATCGATTTGCAGAGCAGAAAAATTCATACGAATGGAATAAAATTCCATTTGCCCATCAATTGAATTTACGATAACGTTACCCCACGCGAGAACCAGATTTCGAATGATTATTCCTTTGAAAATCATGTCTTTAATATGGCTCATTGATGTGACGGATGTATAGGAACGAATAGAAACAGGTAATATTGTCATTCGAACGAATTTTAGCTACGTCCTTTCATCGACGTACAACCTTGATAGAGTGGGTAATCCATATTCCAGAAATGCAACGAGCAATACACACGTGAAATATCGAATAGAACATACGTTTAATGGGGCGTCGTGGTGGTTGTAGCCATAGTCCACAGACCATAGAACGTCTGCAAATCTGATCAAGTATTGATAAGTTGACTAGGAGCTTGATTGGATCTTCCTCATTATTCCTCCACATGGATAATACCCGTATACGTCCACACAAAGAGAACTAGTCGCAATCAGGGTCATTCAAAGATGTATGACATACCGAGCAATGAACATTTGTTGGCAAATTGGAACGGTATTATGAAATCCAATTGATTTGACATATCATTGTTGTGTTTTTCCAGGGGATATTGGAGTAAAGAAATGTGTCTCGTATCTTATACCTTCATCGTGAAATTTTAACTATATCAGCGGTGTACTCAGCCAAGAAAATTTTTCTGTTAGGAAATTGTTGTAACCAAATGGAATGAAAGGATCCAATAGATTGAAAAAAAACACCGAATCAAAGACTGTTGAGTGTACTGGAAATCTTAGCGATTACGAATATATACACTGACTAGATTTTACCGATATCGGTAGAGCTTGAAATCTCGTTTCAAAGTAGCTCATTAATATTTCATCTACAATGAGACGATTTAATGTGACATGGAAATTGTTTGTCTTCATTTCCATTTCCATTTCGTTTCTTGTTGTTGGTGACCACGGATACGCTTTCCTATTCATTTTTTAAATTCTCTTTCGTCGACGACAGACACATAAAAACACGAAAAGTGATTTTCCGTGACGATTCATTACAGTTCATTACTTTGTTGTATAAAATTCCAACATTAAAGTTCCAGAATAAAATTGTTCAGTTTGATGAAAATGAAATATCAATTACTATAATTGTTGAATTTTATATGAAGTCACAATTGTATCCCACTATGGTCATTGAATTTTATGTCGATCGTATAGAGTGAGTTTGTGTGTGGGCGTCATTTGGGAGTACCCTCATATATAACTAATATCTTACGTGTACATTTATATCTTCTCGTGGTCGTAAGATGGTCTATAAAGTGCACGTGCTTCACTTGGGTCTAATGTGACCGACTATAAAGATGATCCGTTAGAGTGAAGATAATTGCCTCTTCGGGGAAAGGATAGGGCCTGTACGGTGCGCGTACAGGAGTGCAGAACGGAAAATGGAGAACAAGATAGTTCTAAAAGGAATAAGTAGATGAGAGGAAGGGACGATGCAAACTCTGAACTGATAAGAATAATGTGGCATAAAAGAACTAAAGAAGATTAGAATTTTAACTTGAAGGGAGGCTTCTCCATTTTTTCCGATATTTCCATCATTATTGTTACATCGATCTCATGGCTCCTTTCCCAGGTGAAAATATTCTATTGAATCCTATTAAGAATGGGAAAATTTCTGACTGAATATCATCAAATTTCATTGAATTATTCATTTTCTTATTCGTTGATGAGATTTTATAGATTATTTGTAACAGGGTTAACAACCCGAGTAAAAATGAAAACTCCTGCAACACGTCTGCACTAGTCCCGCACTTATATTCACGCCCGTAACACTCCCGTAACAGATCCAAAAATTCGTGAGATTCTTGGTTCAAAATCAAAGCGCCCATAACATACCAGCACCAGACCTGTACGCATATACAGGGTGGGGCATTTAAAGTGTCGCGGGCGTTTTTTCCAAAAATAAAGTGAGATACGAGAAAGTTTTTCGGTGCAGGTGAACACTGGGCAATCCCATGTAAGCACAGTGGTATAATATTTTTTCGTATCAATTACTATTCCGCACAAACGTTTGGCGCAAAATAGCAATTGAGATGAAATTCGAAAAATATTACACCATAGTGCCTGGAAGTACGCCTTGAATATGAATCCAGCGGTGGAATCCAAGGGCGTATCCAGGGGAGGAGTTCAAGGGGTCCGGACCCCCCCCCCCCCCGAATCCAGCATTTTTTCGTTTTTCATATACCTATATATTTCGTACATACAGAATATACATTCTTAACATAGGCCCCTTCCAAAAAAAAATTCTGGATACGCCCTTGGTGGAATCATCCTCGATTCATATATATAAAGAAAAATTCGTACATACGTCAGACGATTTGACATTTCGTCACCGCCATGTTAAATTTGGAAATATCGTGAAATAAAGTTGGAGGTTGCGTTTTGGAGAAACCTAAACATTCTTTCTATGGTCAGAATATCAAAGTTTTTTTCCATGATTATAAAGCTCTTCAAAAGTTCACACTGTAAAACAAAATATGTTGTAAAAGTGTTGTAACGTATATAATTGACATTACTTATCATAAAATACATTTCAGTATCAAAATTATGTCATATTTCTCGTGAACTATACTTTTTTGAATGACATAAAATTTTAACATAAACGTACGTAGAATTATAATCAAAACGATGTATCGGTAATTGACCGTTACACGTACAATTCATTCATCATAATCAAAGATCGTTCTTTCTCTAAATAAATGGTCCTCTTTTTTTATAAATGAATAAAAATTTTGTCGATCAAATCTTATGCGGGATAATAACCAAACTAATCGATCTCAATTCAATCACATTTATGAAGGGTTCATGAGAAGTGTAATGTAATTTTTCCATGCGGAATAGTTCCATTTGTATATACATATAAGTTCTATTACCATAAATCACGTGCAATATTGAAAAATTCCATCAATCGATTGATTATTTCGAAAACCTTGAAATTTTGAATGTAATAAAAAATAATCAAATGTTTACTTTGAAACGCAGCTGCCACTTGCATCTTAAGATATTTTCAATATCAACATGGTGACGACGAAATGTCAAATCGTCTCGCGTATTCACGAATTTTTTACAGAGAATGGAAAGTGATTTCACCGCTACATTTATATTTATGGCGCAATCCCAAATAAGCACTATGGTGAAATATTTTTTAAATTTCACATCAATTTCTATTTCACACAAACGTTTGGCGCAAAGTTTTTCTCGCTTAGACTATACCTATGTGCTATATGTGTGTACCTACACATTCACACTTCTACTGTGCTCGAGGGCCCTTAAGCACGCATTGCAACAATAATTTCGACATTTACGGGTCTGGTGCGGACCTGGTACAGCTCTATTGCATGCACGTTCTGGGCTTGGTGCGGTCTATTGCGTCATTCACTGTGTGCGGGTTTAGTGCAGCTATGGTGCAATCGTGTTGCGGGTGTACGGTTCGCCAAACGGCCTTGGTGCAAACGTGGTGCGGGCGTAATCATTTTTGTGTGCAGGAGTGTTGCAGATGTAGTGCAGGCATATACGATACTGTTATGGGCGTGGTGCGGGTGCTTACAGTATTATTGCGGGTTCAGTACAGATGCGCCCGCAACACATCCTTAACAGTACCGTATATTTTCATTTCAGCGATTTAAAAATTTTAACTCGGGAACGTATAGTTTCAAAAATATCCATCGAAGATTTATTTAGATTGAACTTTTGAAAGACATTTTGAAATATGTTTTTTATTCCAAATACACCTTCCCGTTACAACACACCCAGAGAAATGGTTTACTTGAATATGAACCTACTAGAGATTTAATTGTATCCAATAAAATTTTATTTGATTCAAGTAAATTTTATTTAAAATGAATAAAAATTTATTCGGATGAAATAAATTGTTCATTTGATCCAACTAAAACTCTAGTAGGTTAATATATAAATAGACATTGTAGTTGAGTCAAATAAATTTTAGTTGATTCAAACAAATTTTCGTTGAATCAAATAAATCCAGGTATACCATTTTTCTGGGTGCAGCAGTTAATACAACTCGTTCCACGAGCGAGGAACAAGGAATAGTCTTCACAGTAAAGAGTAAAACTTACTTGCAACCTTAATATCGGCTTATTTCAAGATGCAGCCAAAACTAGCCCTATTTCAGCTGAAAGTAAGCATCAAAAACAAATGCCGACACAATGGAAAAGACTGAATTTCAGTCAAGTTTTTAAGTAAGATGCAGCCACTTTCAGTCGGACTTTTTACAGTGTTCTTAGTTCTCATATATTCTATTTGTCTTCACACTTGTTTAGTCGGATCAAAGAAAAATTCCCTATTCCAGCAAAGTTCCCACTACTGCCCCCCTCGAGAAAATTGTACACATAAAACAGTGAAAAATTTGCCATGGTCGTGACGTTTCGAACGAGAGGAGATAGAGAAAAAGAAGAGCTATATCGCCGCATAGACGAAATTCAAAGCGGAATTTCTAGGTAGTCGAGGGATGAAAACGATAACGAGAACGAGGGGATAGGGAATAGGTATGAAAGAAGATGAAGTCAAAAAGCAAGGAGCGATAGTGAGATTATTATAACTATGAGCGTCGTATTCGAACGAAAATTTGTGTGTAAAAGGGGAAAGAAGAGATGATAGAGGTAGAGATCCAAGAGCACGGAAGGACGGAGTTTTCGTAATGTGGAAATAGAAAGGGATAGAGAGGACGAGGTATACAGAGTTGAGAGTATGAAGGAAGAGGGAAACCGATCCGAGTCAGAAGGGTGATGCGGCTGGTTTTGGAATATGGAGGGAGAAAATGTGGATGGGTACGTGGGAGTCGAGTTGAATCGAGTGGGTCGAAGCTGTGCTTCCATTAGACGAGGTATTTATCTGTGTGCGTGGATGAGGGTTGATACGATATTTGCATACACGTCTTTGTATTTGCGGCCGTGGTAATGACGAGTTGCTGCGTGCTAACCACGCAGTCAGCCACCATCTTCTTTTCTTCCGTCTATCTGTCATGTCGTTTGATTTCGATCTTTGTTTTCTTCGCATGAATTATTCTATTTTCACTTTAACTTATTGCACATCTCAACTTTTTATGGTGGAACGAGCACGTATATTTTCAAAGAAATAGGCTGTTGAAAATTATCATCCCCTTATGGGATGTAATTCACGTCAGGGTGATAAGGAGCATTAAAAGCAGTAATTTCGTGAAGAATTGTTCTCAGAAGCCATTAGGATCTTAAGGTGGATGATGAAGAAAAATCATTTGGGTTGTTTTGAGGATGATACGTGTGTCACAATAGATGAATGAGAAGTGTAAAAATCGACGCTTTTGAGATCAGATCAAATATTTTTGTGGAGTGTTTAGTGTTTTAAATGACGGGAGCTTTATTTGCTTTCAAGGACGATGATATTCTGAGTGGTCAGAACTTGGACAGTGTCTATTCTCCAGAACATTACCATATTTTTTTTTGGTAATGAGAGGAATTCTCTTCCACTCATTCAAATGGAGATCTAAGATCTGAGATTTCTTTGTATCATATCATCTCTTTTTTTCTTCGATAATATGAAATGTGATATGTTTTATTCTTTTTATAAAAAATCTCACCAATGAACTTTGAAATGGGATTCAGATAAACATTGCGGATCTCGCTGTCAGTCAATGTCACTGATGACGAACGTTCCAGTCTGACGTTGTTTTTTCCCGAGAAAATCACAAAAAAATTACAAATCCTGGTTCGAATGTTTCTTTTTGGTTCGCCATCCTTCCATTCCCTTGTTTTTCATTTTTTGCAACAACGCTTGGTCAGGAGCACGATGTAAGAAGAATAGGTGTGTTATCTTCCCTGTCGGTGTGAACATTCTTTGATGCAGGCTTTGTCCTAGTTCCAATTTCGCCACCAGTTGGCGAAAGTGTCGTAAAGGCCAGATAAATTTCGATTTTTTGAAATAAAATCAAGTTCAAATGAAAAATAACTTCCCTCTGTAAAAGTTATGTATTTTAATACGATTTTAATTTTTTTCTTTATCAATTTGGATTATTATTTCCAACATCTAATTTGAATTGACCGCTTTTTTTTGGCCTTAGCTACTCGAATTTCGTAGTGGCAAAATCAAGAACTAGGACAGAAAAATCTCACAACACATGCAAAAGATAACACACCTATTCTTCTTACATCGTGGTCAGGAGATTTATCATTTGCGATATCGCAGACAGTCAATTGTCCGCGCTGTTTATCTTTGAAAAAGTCATCACTTGCATGAGCTCTGTCACCTCTCGTTGATTTCGTTCACTTTTATTCAAATATACAAATTATGAAACTGGATCTAATACAAAGTCAAAATAAAGAGAAATGAAATACGCTGGTCGATGAATGAATTTGAAAATGAAAACAAGTTTTTGAAATATCGATTGCGATCATTCGAATGCTTTTATTTTTTTGACCTCGATATTGCAGGGATGGAAGGGATTTGTGAGAAAAGTTGACAGAGTTTCAGAAGAAAATTGATCCTCTTTCGTCTGGGAAATCAACACCCGCGCATGACGAGATCCGTGATGGATGAGGAACGGTTACGCGACAACACATCGCTTTATCATACTTAAGAACAATTCATTGGATTTTCTTGAGCGTTCGGTGTACTGGAATGGTAGATCGAGTGTATCCACTTGTACGCTTGGTATTTGTTTCCAGCGAACGGCGTGTCCTCACGAGGGAATCGAAATTTAATTTGAGGGAGAGATAGATAGATAGATAGATACTTGAGATTTTTTTTTCTGTAGGAGGAATTTGAATGGATTCTTTTTGCCGATTTGGTTGATGCAATTATTTTCCAGCACCAAGGGTCTATGTATTTTCATACTGCATATACTATTTATTGTATGCGATTTTTCATTAACTTGCGCGGTTCTGCACAAAATAAGTGTATACCATCTATTTTATTATATTAATTTACTGTCCACAGATTTTTAAAGACATGAAAACTAAAGTCCGCTTGTAATTTTTAATGACTTGTGCAATTCTATATTGACAGAAGATATAGGGTGTGGACGAATGTATTATTGGTTTAATACTACACGAGCGAAAGTCTATACTGAAAAAATGATGCCAAGTACAGTGATTGCAGTAACTCTGAACCATACTACCTTTAAAGAGACTTCCTTGGCAAACAGATTTTGTTTTCCAACTCTGTATACAGTTAATGCAACTATCCCTGGTTGAAAGAACCCATTGATTCTGACCAATTCTCATTGAATTACAATTGAACGTGGACAATGTTCTGACCAAATCTCATCAGTGATTTTTCAATGAGATTTGGTCGGAACTTTCATGTGAATCTCGTTGAATCTGGCCAAATCTCACTAAATTACGATCAAACTTGGACAATGTTCTGACCAAATCTCATTGAATTTCATTTGTCAGATTCAATGGATTCTTTTAACCAGGGATGTAAACAAATGGCATTACTATAAAACAAGTCACCCCAACTGTTACTAGTTGTGAATACCACACTTGAATAGTTATCGCCAAATAGTTGATGTGACTATGTAAATTTCTCTTAGTGTACTTGCGGCCTCTTGGTTAATGTAACTATGTTCGAATTTCTTCCAGTGGGAACGAAAGACAATTTCATTGAAACTCTTTGTAGACCATTTTTTTGGAATATGGTAAAACTTATTACAGGATAATACTAGTTTGAAACCTCCAAAAATGACATGTTTAAGGATGTTTTGAAGTGCAACATAATTTTTTGATTCAATTTCTCTTTGCAAAAATCGCAAAATGAGAGGTGACTAACCGAAGCGCTGCGATGCAACTTTTAATTACCGTATGTAAAAGAAAATTTGCTAACGCAGCAAATCTAGGGATCATACACAGAGAGAAAATTGCTGTAATTATAGGGACAGCACTCAATTGCTGTAGGATATACCGAAATTCCTGTTCAATCAACCAAAGTCTCCGATGAAAATTAAAATTTGCTGTAGTGGTCACATAAATTGCCATAAATCTAATAGATATTGTGTCATAAATTACAGCAATTTAATCTTATACCTATATTTATTGGACATAAGGTAAATTTTACAGCAAATTTCTCTCTGTGTATATACACTGTAAAAAATTTTTGTATGGAATTCAATAGAAAAGTATGTGAAGCAATTAACACATACATTTGGTTGTGAATTTTCAAAGAAACAATTCATTAAAATTCAAGAAGAGGTTTTGAAAATGTGTGAATCACTTCATGTTAGTATGAAATTGCAAAACGATTGTTGAGTTTTCAATGAAATCCTTTTGAAAATCAATTATGAATAGGTATCAAAATTTCAAATGATTATCGTAAATTTTATAACCTATTAATTGAACTTTCATATACTGGGAAGTATGAAAAATCAAAATACTAATTTTCATATTCAGTATTGATTTTTTGACTATCGTATTTATTTTCAATACAATTCGCATATCTGTATTATAGATATGTAAGATTATTTCTAAATTAAGGAATAAAATTCCGGAATTCTGGGATTGTGAAATCTCGATTCGAGCTTCCTCCATATTATTGTACATCTTTCTTATATATATTTATATATAAGAAAGATACAAAGATCATATTGAAAACATTGTAGTTCAAAAGTTAATATGAGTTAATAAAAGTTAATTGAAGATGAAATTCAGTTTATGGTTCTCATGTGGATGTACATCAATATGTCAATCCAAAACTTTGTAATTGAATTCTTATAGTCAGCATCTTAATGAACTTGATTATCATCAAAACAGATGATTTTCAATGAACAAATCATCACCACGTGATTTATCAATTTTGCCGAAGAACGTTTTATCATTTTGCAGGTACGATTATAAAGCGTGGATCTGCAGAAGACATGCGCAGTGACTTCGGCGCACAGTGAATTCATACACTTGTGTATTATTTTTCAACAAAACTATTGAAATTTCATAAATGAAATTTTGAATATTCAAAATGTGTTTGAAATTTCACAAAAATGATTTGAATTTTTCACATTCATTTAGAATTTTCATATGGTTGTTATTGAAATTTCATACTACACTGCAAAATTCAACCATGTAAAAGAAAATTCAAATTGTAGAACTGAATCTTACAAAGCATGTTGGAATTTTAATTTTAATAAAGAATTTTAATAAAAAATATTTTGAATTATAATAATACTGATCAAAATTCAAATACGTTTGTGAACATCAAAATAGTAACATGAAATATTAGTGCTATTTTATATCAAATACGATTCAACTTGCATTTATTTGGAATTTCATAACCAATTTTATATTAGAATTCAAACCTTTTTTTACAGTGTACGATAGCACACCTTTTTGCTAACTAGCTCAAAATTCACTGCCATAATTGAGTAGATTGCTGAGAGAGCAACATGATTAGGCAGAACAGCAAATTTTTTACTGGACTGGCAAAATTTTCAGTATTGTAAAAGCGAACAAATTTTGTTGGAGTCGTAAATTTTTGTTGCCATATTTAACCCTTCAAGTACACACATGTGCCAATTCGCACCAATCACTTTAATACTTTTTGTTTTTCGTCAAAAATTGATTTTCTTCTCGCTTTTTTTCCACTAATCCAATGAAATATTTGTGGATTTTCTTCCATATCGCGTTACTCTGCACAGTTTTTCCTTCAAATTGGAAAAAGTAGAAGGTCAAATGGGTCGAATAGGAACGGAGTTGTTAATCGGTAAAGTTGCGTGGTGCGAATTTGCACCTGTGTGTACTCCGACGGTGTGAAACGATGTGTGTACTTGAAGGGTTAAAAAATCGCTGTCATAACTAACAAAATTGCTGTAATAGGAAAAGATTGTTTTATACTCTGTGTAAGAAACAATTTACGAATTCAAAAAACGAAATATCTGAAAATATTCGATTTCCCATACATGTTTCAAAAACTCCAACTCTTGAGGCAAAACTATAGATAATCATTTGATCGGTTTGAAATTTTATACATCTCAAGAAGAGCATCAAAGGCAACGTTTCTGCGCCATTACTTTTCTGTTCTTATGAAATCAGTTTCTTTTACCCATCCTAATAATTATACAATAATTACAAGTGGAATTTTATTTTCATGCCTTTACAAATCCCCGTAGGATAAATATATGCAGTACAAACACGTGCAATAAAATAATTCGTAGACACTTGTGTGGGGTGGAATCGCGCAAATTGGCGTAAAATTGTACATCCTAAATTTATTTGGTATGAGAGAACTTTTTATGCAGGAACATAATTGTTTCGTACTGAGAGATCTCCATTTATAAATGATTGAAGTGATGTACATATTTAGAAAAAAATCAATGTTTCACTTCAGAGGCACTTTGTAACATACTTTTGAACAAATGTAAGTTTGCGTCCATTTGAAATTAAACACTTTAACGATCTTACTGCAAACTGTTATGAATATTACAAATCTGCTGGTGGTAGTTGGTCCTTAACCTTGCTGTCCAAGTAATGAAAATAAGTGTGAGTTATGGATTCTACTTTTATATAGAATGATGAGTTTGAGATGACTTATACGGTGTGAAAGAAATCGAAGCTTTCTCTCCAACGTGTTTCAACATTTATTTAGATGTTATACGAGTTTTGTGAGTTTCACTCATTCTACAAGAAGGCATATCGTAGAAGAAAAATTCGAAACGATTATTCATCACGGAATACTTTGGAGGTGACAACGATCAATTATATTTTTTAACTCCAAATAAAGTTACATTGTTATTTGCCAAGGACAAAAACGTTAAATTGCGTGTGATGAAATAACAGAGAAAAAGCATCAGTTGCCGAGTTTCGTTTTGCGTAAAATTCTGAAATTCTCGTCGGAATGAAAAACTAAGAGTTCAAGGGTCTTGTTTGTATAAACAAAAGGAATTCAAAAATTTGATTAGGAATGAATAAATATCGATAAACAGGTTTCTTAGTAGCTCATATACGTTTTGAATGAAAGAATTTTTCGGATAATCATGGAATATCTATGTCACATATATTCAATACCCTAGCATGTATGAACTCTGGCCTACTCTGATCCAGTCTTGAGTCTACATTGACGAGATGGGGCCTATGCTGGGCCGGGGTGGGCCCCATGGTACATACATCCCGAGTAAAAATGAAAACTCCTGCAACACGTCTGCACTAGTCCCGCATTTATATTCACGCCCGTAACACTCCCGCAACAGATCCAAAAATTCGTGAGATTCTTGGTTCAAAATCAAAGCGCCCATAACATACCCGCACCAGACCTGTATGCATATATATGTCCGCACCACGCCCGCAACAGGTATGTACGTTTTTCCTGTTCTGAAACTATATAGACGTGGTGCAAGCATATCGCAAGAGGCTTTTTTCTCATCTCCATTAAATCAGTACAATTTTTCTGAATCTCTAATAATTTTGCAATTAGTGAAATTTCAGAATAAGAATAAAGCGAAATAAAAACTTTCTAAGGCTCAAACGTAAAAGTTGTAAGAGAAATCTTCCTCATACAAAAATTCGGTGTGTCACTGCTTTCGAACGCGTGCATATTCAAAGGAACCCAAACAACGCCGTGTGTATGACACAAATTATTTTTCCCAAAATTTATATTGGTTTTCCTCTTACATCCATTACGCAAAGAGTAGGAGTTGTAATTTGGTATGAAACATTCCGACAAACTTTGAACGTGAGGACCCAGTCATTGCATGGTGTTATAGTGTATGAAGCGATGAAATCATAATATCGCTGTATACATACCTTTCTCAATCAATGAAGATGGTATGTATAAAGTGATATTTTGATTTTATTGCTTTATTTTCGAATAATTTGTCAGAAAAGATTTGGCTCGGGTTGCATCGTCGGGATTGCTGAGTATCCCCTTAAGGGCTTTCGAACGTGGTAGAGCTATAAATATGTAGGTACACAAATACAGAATATAGGTATAGTCTAAGCGAGAAAAACTTTGCGCCAAACGTTTGTGTGAAATAGAAATTGATGTGAAATTTAAAAAATATTTCACCATAGTGCTTATTTGGGATTGCGCCATAAATATAAATGTAGCGGTGGAATCACTTTGACACTGGGCAATCCCATGTAAGCACAGTGGTATAATATTTTTTCGTATCAATTACTATTCCGCACAAACGTTTGGCGCAAAATAGCAATTGAGATGAAATTCGGAAAATATTACACCATAGTGCCTGGAAGTACACCTCGAATATGAATCCAGCGGTGGAATCCAAGGGCGTATCCAGGGGAGGAGTCCAAGGGGTCCGGACCCCCCCCCCCCGAATCCAGCATTTTTTCGTTTTTCATATACCTATATATTTCGTACATACAGAATATACATTCTTAACATAGGCCCCTTCCAAAAAAAAATTCTGGATACGCCCTTGGTGGAATCATCCTCGATTCATATATATAAGGAAAAATTCGTACATACGTCAGACGATTTGACATTCCGTCACCGCCATGTTAAATTTGGAAATATCGTGAAATCAAGTTGGAGGTTGCATTTTGGAGAAACCTAAACATTCTTTCTATGGTCAGAATATCAAAGTTTTTTTCCATGATTATAAAGCTCTTCAAAAGTTCACACTTTTACTAACCACTTTTTTGGTAGGAAATTCAAAAACCTTGCGACTGATTTCTGGTTTAAGAGGGTTTTAGAATATAATTCACTGACATTTCATAATAAATATGTAAATATCAGAAGGAAATGACTATTCATCAATTATTAGGTTAAAAATTAGTACAAAAATTTGGATTTCCTTGAATGTTAGAGCCATTATATGAAATTTTCTTCTTCCAGCTAATTTCCTCAATTGATTGATATATTATAATTACATTCAGCAGAATGAATTGACAAAATATGGCAATCTTTGATGATTTGTCAGGCTCTAGTAGAGAGCAAAAATTTAGTGCACTCCAAGTTACTCCAAGTATTTCCGCTAACTGGGATATTTCGCTTTATCATAAGGTTCCAACATGTTCAACAAAAATCAGTTAGGAAAAACTCTAGATTTATTATCGATATTCCTTTATTAATCATACCATTAATCAAACTTTCTTTTTTTTCATTAATTCCACTCATAAGATGATTTTTCTGTTTAAAGAATCTTTACAATAGAATATTATGCACTTATTGCACCCTGAACGCTAATTTACAACTAAAAAAACACGTAAAAAATAAAAAAACGTACAAATAAAAAACACGTATTCAATTTGATTTTTATATACCTTGCTTCGTATTTCTTATCATTAAAAAAATAAAATTCAAGCGAAATAACATTCTCATAAATATTTTCCACCATTACTCACAACTCTAATACTTGTCGAACATTTCAATCAGATCTTCAATTTCCTTTGCATGGAGATTATCGATATGTTTTTCCACATTTTGAATACAAAGAGAGTCATAGTTTATGACATTATACTTCAAAGCATCCTTAATTGCCAAAGCTGCTGCAATAGTAAATATCCCCAACCGATTCCTCAGTTTAGTTTTCACCAAATTGAGTTGAGAAAATAGTCGTTCTGCTGCAGCAGAAGAATGCGGTAGAATCATTATGTATTTAACAACTATCATCAGATTCTTGAATAAAAGTTCTCCGTTTGCATTTTTTGCCTTGTCTACTGTACGCCAATAATCTATGATATTCACTGTAAAAAAAAACTGGAAATTTACTGTGCAACTGGACTGGAAATTTCCAGTGCTAGTACTGGAATATGGATATTCCAGTACATGTACAGAGATTTTGTTGTTACGTTACTGAAAATTTACCAAGCATAACTGAAAATTCAGTCATTGTACTGGAATTTTCAAGTTTGAGATGATGTACTGAAATTTTGCCATGATTTCGCGAAAATTTTACCGGCTCGTACTACAATTTTATAGTTCTTGTGCACCAAAAAAAAATATTCCCTCAAAAAGGACTTGAGAAAAAATTTGGAATTTAGAAAAAAAAACCTAATTGTTGGTATACTGGAATTATACAGGTTTTTAACTGCAATTCTCAGGTTTTGTGATGGAATTTTCCAGTTACTATGCAATTGAATTATACAGGTTTTGAACTGCAATTTTCAGGTCGTGTGATGGAATTTTCCAGTTGCTATGCAACGGAATTTAATCACTGTTGCACTGAAATTTTCCACTTCTATTGGACTTCGTCATTTCTGGCAGGAAAAATTTCAAGTCTTTATATTAAAAATTTCCTGATTGAGATTTTGAATAATAATTGTAATTGTAGCCAATGAAATTGATATATGAGGTTTTTCCAAGACTTATCCTCTTGTGTTCTAGATATGAAGCATATGTAGTAACCCAAGCTGGCCTTCCAACATGTCGCGCTATAGCTCATCGGTTAGGTCTTAGGTTTCAGTTGGTAGGCAGGTAGAAAAGTGTGGGTTCAAATCCTGTTAGGTAGACATGAGTTTCTGTCCATCCAAATGAACGATCAAAAGTTTCTCAATCATCTTGGAACACAAGGACCCTGCAAAATCACTTTGCGTGAGCAATTTTTTTTCAATTTTCATGGATATTTTCAGCATTAATTTTCCAGTACATGTCCTGGAAAAGTCCAGCTCGTGTACTGAAAAATTCCAGTACCGAGGCTCAGAAAATTTCCAGTTTTGATGCGGGAATTCCATAACGTTTGCACTGAATTTTTGCAGTACAAATGTGCTGAAATTTTCCGGTACATGTACAGGTTAATGACTTCCAGTACATGTACTGGAATTTTCCGGTGAAATTTTTTTACAGTGTTGTGAGAGCTGTATGTTTTTAGAGGAAATGTGTAATGCAACTATCTCCATTCGAGATTTACGAGCTCAATATCTACGTCCAAACATGGATATAAATTGATGCATTCTGCGATCGAAACTACATCTCCGCTCAATGCTTTTTCCACTGTGAAATTAGAGGCAAATTTCAAATGTGGACTGTTAAAATCAAATCTCTTCTTGATTTGCTGGCACAGCTCAATATAGAAAGATATACTATAATGCTTTCAAACGGAAATTATGCAATTCTGTTTTATCAATCTTTATTTCGTTTTGTTTGAGCAATGCATCAATCTTAGCTCCAACGTACATCTCCTCAAGTGGCATAAAATTTCTCGGATTGTTAACTTGAATTTCTGATGGTTTTGTTTTTTGCAGAACTTCTTGTTTAATGAAGGATCTTAGAATAACGTGGTATAAATCAGTCATCCTCTCCAGCAATATTGGTATCTGTGGTGTCTCGCTTTGAAATTCTAAATTAATTCTCGTCACTAGTTCCAATATGCACGACAAGAATAGAAAGTAAATTTTGTAAATGATATTGTTTGAAGCATTGTTGATACTTTTTGCCATAGGTAAATTATCTTTTTGTACAGATTCTTCGAAAAACATCGTTAACGATTCCCAGTGCTGCAAAATATTGTTAATCACGGCCTGCAAAACAAAAAGTGAAATTATCTTGAAATAGACTATTTCATGGCCAGCACACTGTAAAAAAATTTCACCGGAAAATTCCAGTACATGTACTGGAAGTCATTAACCTGTACATGTACCGGAAAATTTCAGCACATTTGTACTGCAAAAATTCAGTGCAAACGTTATGGAATTTCCGCATCAAAACTGGAAATTTTCTGAGCCTCGGTACTGGAATTTTCCAGTACACGAACTGGACTTTTCCAGGACATGTACTGGAAAATTAATGCTGAAAATATCCATGAAAATTGAAAAAAAATTGCTCACGCAAAGTGATTTTGCAGGGTCCTTGTGTTCCAAGATGATTGAGAAACTTTTGATCGTTCATTTGGATGGACAGAAACTCATGTCTACCTAACAGGATTTGAACCCACACTTTTCTACCTGCCTACCAACTGAAACCTAAGACCTAACCGATGAGCTATAGCGCGACATGTTGGAAGGCCAGCTTGGGTTACTACATATGCTTCATATCTAGAACACAAGAGGATAAGTCTTGGAAAAACCTCATATATCAATTTCATTGGCTACAATTACAATTATTATTCAAAATCTCAATCAGGAAATTTTTAATATAAAGACTTGAAATTTTTCCTGCCAGAAATGACGAAGTCCAATAGAAGTGGAAAATTTCAGTGCAACAGTGATTAAATTCCGTTGCATAGCAACTGGAAAATTCCATCACACGACCTGAAAATTGCAGTTCAAAACCTGTATAATTCAATTGCATAGTAACTGGAAAATTCCATCACAAAACCTGAGAATTGCAGTTAAAAACCTGTATAATTCCAGTATACCAACAATTAGGTTTTTTTTTCTAAATTCCAAATTTTTTCTCAAGTCCTTTTTGAGGGAATATTTTTTTTTGGTGCACAAGAACTATAAAATTGTAGTACGAGCCGGTAAAATTTTCGCGAAATCATGGCAAAATTTCAGTACATCATCTCAAACTTGAAAATTCCAGTACAATGACTGAATTTTCAGTTATGCTTGGTAAATTTTCAGTAACGTAACAACAAAATCTCTGTACATGTACTGGAATATCCATATTCCAGTACTAGCACTGGAAATTTCCAGTCCAGTTGCACAGTAAATTTCCAGTTTTTTTTTACAGTGCACATACCAACAGATTTTCTCAAAATATAGTGAATATGAATGACTGATTTCATTTAATAAAATAAAATTCGAAAAACTTAAAAATATCTCTCATTTTTAAAATAAATTTAACAATGCCCTGGAAAAAAGATCCCATTCATTCTGATTAAACGGACAAAATTCTGATTGAAACAAATTATTACCGATTGCATATGAATCGGAATTTTGTCCATATAATAGGAATTAATAGGAATTTTTAAGCAGGCTGGATTCAACTTGTACCAATCAATCAGTTCATTTTTATGAAAGGAAATACCGAATCTGAAATGCTAAACGCGAGTTGCAGTAACTTTGAACCCGCTAAACGAACTTCCGCATAATGATATGAAAATTCTATAAAACAGGAAGGTTTTAAACAGTTTTTTCAAACAAGTTTTTTAAAAATTTTGCATTAATCATTGATTTTGTAGAATTCATATAGAATTTTTACATCAATTTCGCATTCAAAATTACACGTAGGTTGATGTATTTTCAACCCATTGCACGTTTTATACACACTGAGAGAAATGGTCTATTCAAATATTCGACAGCTAGTAAATTTAGTCACTGTAAATAAAAATTTAGTTGTGCCAGCTAAATTTTATTTGTCACAACTATATTTTTTATTCCCATTGAATAAACTATTTCATTCATATTTCAGACAGCTAGCCTTCTATTCACCCCAACTAGAGTCTAGCTAGCGTGAATAAAAATCTAGCTGCGGTAACTAACATTTAGTTGTCCCAACTAGGTACCTTTCTCTCAGTGCGAAATAATGAAGAATTCTCTCAAATGAAAAAAAATACGTTACCTTGGATGGAATAAAAAATTCAATCTTCAATCCATGAAAGTGTGTATTAAATCGAATCGATTCATTCATGTTATTGTTCTGAACTTATTAAGTTAGACGCCCCCAAAACCACGAACCGCGAATTCATTTTCTATCTATGATAATAGAGAAATATACTATAAATACAACAAGACTTCTCTTTCCACGCGTGAGTCATATGCCGACATATGGGAACACAAAAGGATCCAATGATATGCTTGTCATATCTCGGATAAAAGCACAGAAATTAAATTTTCATTAGCAAAATTAGATGCGAAGTGATACATCTATTCTTCCATGAAATTTATTCTTGGGAATCAAGGATCGATTACCGCACGGATCATTCACGACGATGATTCTGCCACACCAGAAAACAATTTTCCGTTCTCCCGCTATTCTGAAATTGATCCAATTCAGGTTACAAGCAACAGAGAGGAAGAGAGAAGAGAGTGGAGTGAGATAAAAAAAGCAAGCCACTCACACTCACTTCTTTCTAGTTACATCGAGATTTTCTAAGGGTGTCTGAGGGTATTCGATTGTCGTTGAGAGAAACTTTTTTCGTCTCGATCTTATTGCACGTTGACGTAGTAGTTGCCGTTATCGTGGAACAAGGATAGAAAGGGAAACGAACACAGCAAGCAAGCAAGCCAGCAAGCAAGCAAGCAAGCAAGCAAGCAGGCAAGCAGGCAAGCAAGTCGAGCATGGCGGCTGAGTATAGTGCGGATGGTGCATGGATCGATGAGAGAAAGCGGCTGGTCTGATTGGCGGTACAGCGGGGGCGTAACGGGACGTAACCAATGAGCGTTTCTAGCCACAATATGTAGTGACTACGAAATGAATGATTTTTCTTTTTTTCTTAAACCAACCTCGACCACTCGGTTTGTACCACAACTGCGTTGATTCCAGTTTTATTCGCGAATGCGAATATTCGCCGAAGATTATTATCTGTGCTGCTTTTTTGACGAACTCAAGGAGGGAGGAAGAAGAGTCGAGTCGAATGTTGTTATTTATTTGGTCAAGATCAAAGTTTGTAGGCAAAGTTTAATTTGAAGTCGCAGAGTATTCACTAGTGACGCTTGGAATACAATTATAGTTGACTATAATTGCACGTTTGTGTTATTTGAGCTTCATATCGATGTCACATGCGCGTCATGTGCGTTTTATTCGAGGTCAGGAACTTTCGAGCCAGGTTGAGTATCATGACTAGTGTTGCCGCGATCCGAGCTAATCCGAGTTTTGAGCATGAGCTCGGCTTGGCTCTTGTTTTTTGACAAATAGGCTCGGCTCGCAAATCTGATCGATAGATCTACTGCTCGGATCGAAGCTCGGATTGGCTCAATGATCGTCGAGCTAGATTGAAGATCTCACGATCCTACTTCGTTCAAAACAAACGCGAATAAAAAATTCTTGCATCCAGGGGCTCCTTGGAATAGAGCATACAGTACAGGCCATAAGTTTGAATTAACCTAAAGACATTGACCATTTTTACATCTTCGCTGTTCGAAATGGATTTAATTTATATAAACTACATAAATAGTAATCAAAAAATGTCTAAACAATATAAAACACAATAAACTAATGTAAATAAAGTAAGTTGATTTCCTAAAACAAAAACATCCACTGAAAACATTTTTTCTCCTTTGGATCTATTCAAACTTTTGGCCTGTACTGTATTCCTGAAGCTCTTGATATTCAAGTATAAAACAACGTTTTCTCAAAATTTGTATGACTCGGCAAATCAAATTTCATAAATGTTAGTTATAGAAACTCCATGAATGCATCTTCCAATGAATAAATTTACTATCGATTCTGCTACTAATGAAACATTAAACACAATATTGTTTCATTAACCGATTCTGACAAATGAAATTTCATGAGATTTGATCAGGACATTGTCCAAGATTTAATCAGATTTCGCGAGATTCAGTGAGATTTGGCGAGAATCAATGGTTTTTCTTAACTAGGGTCCTTCGTTTGATAGGAAATTTCCTCAGTAACGATCTAGCTTGTCGATCTCATAGTTTTGGCTTAGCTCGAAATTCGGATCGACTGAAATTTTTTCAGCTCTGCTCGAAGATCGGATCGTTTGAAATTATTGAAATCGGGTCGAAGATCGCGGCAACACTAATCATGACCTCATAAGTTGAAATATCAATGTGCGATCTCCGTGAAATTGCGAGAATGTTACACGTTGATATCGCATAGCACAGGTGTTTTAAACTTGGGTCCAAGATTTCTGCTATATCAATTATCAATTTGACATATTACCCATTTAGCACAGAATATTCTGGGATAATTCCTATCCCAATGGTCCTATCAGATCATTCTGATAAGATGTAAAGCACATTGAAAAATGTCCATAAAATATCCATAGAACGTTCTTACAACGTCCACAATGTTCTACAGAACATCAATTTGAAGCCTTCAGAATATTCTCCTCTAGTATATTCTATAAACGTTCATAGGATGTTTGAAACACTCTCATCGTAATATTCTATGCATGTTGGCAGAATATTCATAGAATATCCAAGAATGCCCTTGTAGTGTAGGTTTAGTGAGATGAATGAAACAATTGTAATGTTGTTGATAACTACTTCATCTCAAATGGGAGGTATCCCTGATGGAAAAATCCTATTCGTTCCGATTGAACGTTCAGAATTCAATTGACAAAAATCATGTAAAATTTACATCTTATTGAATAAATATATGGGGAATTCAAAATATACTCCGAACAATCAGTGAAATATACCATAGCTGATGTACATTGTATATTTCCGGCTGTAAAATCCATAAAAATTGTAATACTATATTTTAAATCGTCTATATGTGTACTCAACAAGAGGTGAATTTCACACCCTATTGCTTCTCTATAAGTAGCTTAAAACAGGTCAGAATTCTCCATGAAGACATGATGGATAATTAGAGAATGAGGACATTAGATGTATGAACAAAGAAACCACGTGGGAGGAATAGAGAAACGTTCGGGGCCCAACGGGTTGTCCCAATTCACAACTGGATTAGTGATCGTGTCAACGGATTAACGATGATACCCTCTATTTGATACTAGACTGTGTAATAAAAAAAACCAAACGTTCAAGTAATTGGAACCACAGCACACCTGTCACTTGGTTAACTAAATATTTTATTAGGCCAACAGTTATGGAACAGTGTTTTTCATCCTCGTCACCCCTTTTCTTTAACACTTGCTACATTTCGATATGGACAAGATACATATAAAATTGATGATATTATTCATGCAATAACCACATGTCACTACCTGTACGGAAGAGTCATAATCGAGTCATGCGGAGACATTAACTTCTAACAGCAAAACATGTTGGAGCTAAAAGCGATACAAATTGTCTACAATAGCAATGCTTACGAGAACCACATGAATTGTTTTCTAATACTAAGAGGGTGAATAGTAAGAGTGATAGTGTATACACAAGGGGCGTGACCTGGCGTTATTTTATTGCATTTTGTTTAAAACAGAAATGAATAGCCCTTGTAATGGCAGTGAAGAGCCGTTACTAATCCTTGGAAACTTCTGCAGTCGTGTTTGTTTAATCCTCTAAAACCTTATCACTTCCCTTCGCGATACTTATTTATATTTTCTACATTTTTAATTGTGAATTCTTCAAATTCATATCGTGTTTGTAGTCAACAGACCGAATTTTTTTTGTTCTCAATATGATAAAAACAATACTTGTATATGGTGAATGGTGATCATATGTTATTACGGAACTCCGTTCAGTTGATCAAAAAGCACGGACCGATCGGTTTCGGATCATTTCTTCTTTGGAAGAGTCAGTTTGCATTAAATATGCGACAAATTCACAGGACGCTCGACAAAACACACTGGATAATGTATCATTTAATATGTATGAGGAGCTGTCCTCGACGTGTGTCAATTCAAGTATATTCCACCACACAAACTTCACCAATTTAATTCTGTTAAACATATCAATCGTTATTTCAGGTGTA
The DNA here is from genome assembly GCA_018340375.1 of Gonatopus flavifemur. Classification (NCBI taxonomy): domain Eukaryota; kingdom Metazoa; phylum Arthropoda; class Insecta; order Hymenoptera; family Dryinidae; genus Gonatopus; species Gonatopus flavifemur. The sequence goes on along the minus strand of JAFFJZ010000003.1, from coordinate 47,288,108 downwards.
CTGATTTCCTCCTCGTTCACCTGATGCATTTCAATCTACCATTTTATTTACATAATAAAGTATAATGTGAATTTATTGGGAAAGATTTGCGGAAGCTGTTTTCATTTGTTCATTCAATTTTTTCATTACTATTGAAATTTCTTGGAGGGAAAATAAATTCTCGAAGGATGTAAATGCTTCAACTTCGATGGGAGTGCGAATTTCACTATTTTGAAGGAATTAACAGTTACCCATGTGTGTATGGAGTAATGGCTCAATCATGGATCAAGCCTGGCACAAGACCTGCCGAGATTTGTCTTGAACAATTCAGCGAACTTGGCCCAGGTTTGAGAATGATAAGATCAGGACAAGTTTGGGTTTTTTCAACCCTGGTCCAAATGATTAGCCAAGCATCAACTAATGCCTCTTCCATCCCAGTTATTCATAAAAAGAATAATTCAATTCATTTTTCGGCTTTACTTTCTCCTTCAGAATACCGTACATGAAACATGTTAAATCAATGGATTGAATGTGCCAAGACCTGGACAAGTTTGGATTTTTTCAGTCTTGTCAGTACCTGCATGGGAAAGATATTTCGAAATCCTGTGAAGAGTCCTTCAAGATCAGTTGGTTTCCGTGTATGATCATATTCAAAAATAGCCTATTACTATTGAGTCAAGTTTTATTCTTATTTAGATCAACTATATCTACATTGGTGTGTGAAACTAGGGTGTGGGGTTAATCATGAAAAGAAGATTGGGCCAGTCTTGGCCCGATGGTTATGTACAAGTCCCAAGTGCCTTTGTGAACTCGGAATTCGGTCAATAATTGAAAACATTGTACCACTCATGTAGACAACATCGGCACAATTCTTCTTAATGAACGCTTGTTTTTTACGCTTGTCCCAAATTTGTACCAATTGCAATGGACATTTCAAAGATATTAACAAATGTACCATGACTGACTACCCATTGAAAACAGCGTGACAATCATGGAAGAATATTGGTCCAATTATGCTTAACGGAGGTTTGTTTCTGACATATATGCCAATCCTGGGATAAGTTTGAGTTTTTTTTCCATTCAAATTCCACTTCAATGGATTGACAATTCATTCGTATGGATCGTAATTCTCACTCTCATCAAGTTCCAGTATTTTCACTCTTTGAGAAATTTAATTACTTTTATAAATTTTTATTTTCAGGGTTTCAATTTCTTTTTCAGATCCGGGAAGAATGAGACAAGTTTCAAACGTTTGAGAAGAAATTAATTTTTCGTCAAGTCTGTAATGCACTGAGAGAAAAAAAATCTCAAACCAAGAAAATATTGGATTAACCGAGTCCAATCCGATATCTTCTCGAATCAAGAAAACTTTCTTCAAACGAAACAAAAATTCACTCAGTTTGAAGCTATACAACGTGATATGGAGAAAATGTTCTCACCCCAAGTCTTCTGTAGATAAGGAAAAAATTTATATTCTCAGACCAAGAAAATATGTTCTTAGGAATGAGCTAATTTTTCTCTCCAGGTGAGGAGTTTGTGATGAGAGATATATCACGGTAGATTACTATTTAAGATTGTCAACATTTGTAGAACAGCAAACAGAAAAAGTAATTATAGGGTAAACCGAGGCGAATCGGATCACTTTTTTTCAATGAATAAAAATAATCAGAAGGAGAGTTTTTTCAGTGGGTATGTGGATAAATTCCAATTGTAATACATTTTTGACTTGAGATCTATGCAAAAAAAGAATATTTAAATACACAGTTCTTTGTTTTACAACGAAATAAATATAAAATGGCAAATATCGCCCCAATATCGGGGGTGGAGAGGATTATTAATAAAAATGGAACGTATATTGATGCAAAACGAATTAACACTTTCAAACGGTTCTGTGTGATTTTTCTTGCCGGCACATTTTTCACAAGACCATTCTTTACGTCCACTGCCCTGAAGACTGAATCCAGTCTTCGTTTGGTGGATGTACGGATTTTTCAAAGCAAAGGATACCAGTACCAGTCTGTTGATGCACAATTGTTGCCTCTAAGTCTCAAATGACTCAAAAAAAACTCATTATCCAAATCGTGATTCGAATTACCCCATATACTATCTGCTCATGAAGGACGTGATATTGTCTAAATAATTTACTCATCTAATTCAGTACATCACGAACTATACATATGAATCGGATTGATATGAGTTTCAACTTATCTTGTCAATGAAAATTTCAAGAATCGCGACAGCGTTTTTACATCAGCGAGAAAATTCTCTTCTATGCACACGATGCTACAACTTATACCACTGTCCAGAACTAAATGATGTGTGTTATGGTCATGTTATCCTGTTTTTCCAGTAGTTGGTGAGATTATGTAAGCACTTACACGTTAAAAGAGTGTAATTGATGATGAAAATGATCAACGACAGCGAATTTGCTTATTTTGATCCAATTCACCCTGTGATTCGATTCGCTTCGGTCTACCCTATTTGAAAGGTATGCTCTCTGAAAAATAATTATTATAATTTTGTGCATGATTAATAACTAATTTGTATTGGATTAGGTGCTTCATGCGAACTATCCATGTAAAAATTTAGCGATTTCACCAATGTTGATGACGAGTAAAGGCTTAGGCCAGGTTTCGGGAACCAAGCGTAAGGAATTTATAATGGGCCAACGTTTACTCAGGGTTGAACCAACATCAGTTTTGTAACAAAAATTTTGTATTGGCCACCATTGTAGATTGTCAAATATTGCTTACCCCACTGTTCCCCAAGCATCAGAATGGAAGCCCGTTCGTCGTTGAAACGGAATTATTATTCCAGGCCTTTGTCAAGCTTCCTCCCAAAGCTTCGCCAATGTTTTTCGAGGCTGGGGCCGTATTTACGTCGAGGCTGCTGGGGCTGGAACCTCGAGCAGCATGTCTTGAGATGCTGTAAATTGTCAAATTTGATGACCTTTTTTCTCACTGTTTGTGTGGAAAGTTAGGGGTAGCACCTCATGTTTCAGCCTTGGGCAGCGCTGGTCCTAAATCCGGTGTCGGTCAGAGTTAGTTTAGCCTTGTACCGTTCGTAAATTTTTACACGGTAAAAAATATTTAGCTGTATCAGCTAGATTTGAGCTATCATAGCTAGGTATTTCGCTGCAACAGCTAAAATTTAGCTGGTACAGCTAAACATTTGTTTCCGTGTACATGGGTATTTTATGTCATGAGGTGTCTTTGAAGCGGGTCTCATGCGGACCCTTAATTTTTTAAAACCTCCGTTACATTTTTGACACTTCATTTTGACCAGAGTTAGCCACACTCATGCAAAATTTGGGAGAAGCAAATTAATTTTATAATTATGTATTATATTTGTCATATAATAATGTTAGATGATGAATCATGCACAGTTGAAAATTTTGTGTAAATGTGTTAAAAAATCCGTGTGTCATGAATTTTCTGTTAAATGTTCAACACAAACACGTGTAACTTCTACAGACAGTCCTTGTGTAATCAGGTCTCAACTGATTTATAATGTGAAATCATTCAAACAAGTGAAAAAAAGTGTCAAAATGACACAAATCTCATTCAACTCAAGATTGAACATAAAAATTGTGTTATTCTCAACTACCAAGGGGGATCGCCAGTGGTGGGAGCTATTTTTTCATGAAACTTCCATGTGCGTGTAACTTTGGTAGTCTCCGGAAGAACTATTCATCCATTTCCATTCATTTTGGTTCTGGCTTTCATTCTGATGGGAATTCGTTTTTTAGATATGTGAATTTGAAGATAGAGTGCGAGTTGATATACGCAAAGAAAGTACACTCAAACAAAGGACCGGCAGTGGCTTGAGTGATACAGCTTCAACATTCGGTCTCGACGATCCATGTTCAATGCTCATTGAAGTACTGTTTTTTTTTCAATTCATTCTTATGCACTGTTTCAACACGAAAGAAGTGTGATTTTCACATTTGATTGATGTAAAAAAAAATCCATAAATTACACTTGTGAACTGTTGATTCACTTCTTATTTTGGATTTCATTTGACAGTACTTATGTGTTGAATTTACACGATCGGAAATTCTAATCAAAATTTTATTAATATCCTTCTGTGTGACATCATTTACATCAAGCTTGAGTTACTAGCTAACACAAATACATCATGTGATATCGACACAAAAATACGAGGGTGGATTGATAAGTTTCCGGCCTGACCAAGAGATGGCGCCACTAGGCCTACCTTGAGGTGGCGTTCTATAGTACCATCCTTAGATAGCTTGTAGCTATAGTTTCAGTCCGATCGCCATGTTAGTTTAGTTCTGAGAGCACGCTGACCAAGACGCCTCTGTGTTTTTCGTAAAAATGGAAAAGCTGGAAAATCGTGCTGTCATCAAATACTTTTATTTGAAGGGGTTAACGCCGAAGCAAATTGAAGAAGAGATGGACTCAACACTGGGGACATCCTCCCCATCATATTCAACCGTTAAGCAGTGGGTTTCCGAGTTTAAAAAGGGTCGTGTGAGCACCTCTGATGAGCCTCGCTCAGGACGCCCCATTGAGGTCACAACTCCAGATATGATCGAAAAAATCCATCAAATAGTGCTGAAAGATCGCAGATTAAAAGTTCGTGAGATAGCTGAGACCTGTAAGATGTCATATGAACGTGTACAAAATATTTTGCACCAACATTTGTATATGGAAAAGCTCTGTGCAAGATGGGTGCCGCGTTTGCTAACAGTCGACCAAAAATTGATTCGAAAGAACATTTCTACCGCCAATTTGGCGTTGTATAAGCGTAATCCAAGCGAATTTTTGCGTCGATTCGTAACCGTTGACGAAACTTGGGTCCACCACTACACTCCTGAAACCAAAGAACAGTCTAAACAGTGGATTGGACCAGGGGAACCAACTCCAAAGAAGGCAAAAACAATTTTTTCGACGAACAAGGTTATGGCTACTGTTTTTTGGGATGCAAGAGGTATTATATACATTGATTACCTTGAAAAGGGTAAAACTATCACTGGTCAATACTACGCAGACTTATTGCAACGTTTGAGCCACGAAGTGAAAATAAAACGACCTCATCTGGCGAAGAAAAAAATCTCATTTCATCACGATAACGCACCAGCGCACACGTCAATCGTTGCGATGGCTAAAATCAACGATCTGAAGTTTGAATTAATGCCGCACCCTCCCTACTCTCCAGACCTAGCCCCGAGTGACTATTATCTGTTTCCTAACCTCAAAAAATGGCTTGGTGGTAAGAGATTTGCGGACAATGAAGAAGTAATCGAAGCTGTGAACGGGTATTTTGAGGAGCTTCACGAATCAGTCTATAGAGATGGCATTACTAGACTATAACACCGCTATGAGAAATGTATCAGCCTTGGAGGAGATTATGTTGAGAAATAAAAAAAAAAAAATTGTTAAAAACGTTGTTTTTCTTGGTCAGGCCGGAAACTTATCAATCTACCCTCGTATGTGTGGACCGTTTGGGACATGTGAAATATGTTGAATTTAACACAAAATTTCCAACTGTGTGGTATTCTATTACATACATACTTTCACCTAATCAGTGAGAAAAAACAGATGGATCGGAGGATTGAAACTTTCTTTCGCTATCTCACTCTTCAGGAAATTATGTAGAAATTCTACAAAGCGACTCACATTTAAGGAGGTAATTTCAAGATAAAGTTCCACCAGAAATTTGCGAATTTTGAGCATATTAATCCAGGATCACTCTACGTATGCGATAAGCAATTATAACTGAGAGAGAAAAATAAAAATTGCATCAAGAATTTTTCACAAAACGATATCTTGAATATGAAATTCTTATTTAACAAAATTAATTCGAAGTGTGAATCGAAGACATCGAGAGAGACGAGCGAGGAAATAAATATCTAAACGGAAAAATTAACAAATTTCCTCTTGGATTGAATTGTGAAAATTTATCCACGTTAATATGAGACTTTCACACTGATAATCACGGAAATATTCCATTGGATGCAGCGATATAGAAAAGCATTGAGTGTAGGAGGGAAACGGTAGTAAAAGGAAAGCAGAGAGGCAGGCAGGCAGGCTACTTGTCTTTATGAATTTTGAAGAATGCATTAACTCACTTTCTTCCATCGTGCTTCGTGAAGAAGGTAGCGGCGGCAGTAGGCGAAATGACGTTTCTGAAATTACATAATCGTGTTTCTCATTAAGAACAAAAAATATGCCTGGGAAAGAGTTAGTCGGGTGACTACGAATCAGAATATTACATTGGAAAATTTTATAAATTCCCTTTAGAGAGCTCTTAGGCGTCTCATGTTCCGTTGAGAGACTTGTGTTTTTCACTTGAAATAATAATGAGTAGAGCCAACGAAAATCTACCTATATCCACCTACCCTTTTGTGCAATTGAAAAAGATAAAAGTCTTCGCTTCAAGATATATATATTCGATGTAAAATTATTATTATTTCCCTTCAATTGATTCCCTAAACTTTGTTTCCTTGGATTACGCGAAGTGTCTGTACGTCTTCGTTCGGGAAGAAATCTCAAACGTATTGATACGTGTGTGTGTGTGTGTGTGTGTGTGTGTGTGAAAAATCAAAGATGAAGTGAGTGTACAAGAAGTCAAAGTTGAGCTGATGCCTAAAATGGTTCAAACGAGGTTGCTGAATAATGGAGTATGGTTGACAGTAACTGTATATGAGGGGGCAAGTTTCTCCGATTATAACAAAAGTGGAAAGAGAGGGAAAGAGAAGAGGAGAGAGAATTCATTTGTTATTAACCGATGGAGAGGAAGCGTCGAAGCGTAAAAGAACTTGGAACACGACTTCACACTTTGACTCGCGTTTCTCTCCCTCCCCTCTGCCCCATGTTCTTGTTCTCCTCTCCCCATCATCTCCCAGTAAATGTAGATAATTATCAGCTAAACTTTCGCGGAGAAACTTCTTGTGCGCGTTTTCTCACAATTTTCGATCGGTCGAACACGCTCTTTCGTGCTTCCGAGTGACAAGAGAGCCGGATAACTGTAACTACGTTTCTCGTATTTTAATAAAAATTTCCATCGAAACTTTGACGTGAACTTCCATTTATTTCTTTTTCGCCTCATCGGAAGAGGGTACTTTGGAATCGATTGCCAATTCATACGATTCCCGTCCTAAATATTTGATTGTATTTTTAAATACACTTCGAACTTAACAATGTTTTTTGTACTTGAAAACAATTCTCTATCATATCGGGTATCATTCATTTCAGTGTTTTACCGATTGATTTACAATCTCTCTCGATACATTTCCACGTAATCAAACGGGAGTTCCAGATTGAATTTACTTGCACAGAGAGCGTAAATACACATACACGTACGTTTATTGCTTTTGTGGTTGAATAACCCAACTTATCGATTGATTCTCTTTCCCTCTCTCTTCCTCACTTGGCTTCGATGTATTTTCATATATCTCATTCGCGAAAAGCCGCCAGGAAAGATGAATGTCATATTGTCAACGTTGTTGGAGAAATATTACGTTGCTATTTCGATGGATTCGACTTTTGTTTTCGTTTAATTTTTGGTCGTTTATTGAAACGGAATACTTGTTTTTTTTTCGTTTTTCTTGTGGGAGAATCATTCGATTTTTTGTCAAACCTACGTATTGAGTAGGGAATTAAATCCGTAATGCGAAATCACATAAATAATTGAAACTAACTGGGGTTCATGTAATTTCCAATCTTAATTCCCGAAGAGAACATGAAGCTTCGGCGAACGTTCAGATTAGATCTGTATAGATTGGATCGAAGGTTCATGAGAGCTAACTTTTAGATTCACAAACGTTTGTCAAAAGCACTACGAACGTTAAAATGTCCGCCTCAAAATACTTTCAGGAAACATAGAACGTTCATTGAAGGTTCATCGAAGGTTTGAGGAAGCTTCACAAAAATATCTACACTTGAATTGATTTATAATGATTTATGTTTATTAATTAATTTATTCTTCATATGAATTGATCAAAATTAATATAAGTATAGATATTTTTTTGAAGCTTCGTCAAACCTTCAGCGAACGTTCCATCTATGTTTCCTGAACGTATTTCGAGGCGGACATTTCAACGTCCGTAGAACGTTTGTCAAACGTTTGTGAATCTAAAAGTTAGCTCTAATGAACCTTCGGCCCTATCTATACTAAAGTGTTTAAAAAAAAATTGTTTCCGAGTGAAGGGTCTCAAACTCTTGATTCCGACCCCAAACTGAACCTCCTGCAACCTGGGATCCCTAGTTTTAGATTTAGAGGTCGCTCAATCGAGTTTTATATTGCGATTTTGATGCCAGTCTGAAGAACCACTTAAAGTGGGGAATTCAGGAATTTTGTGTTTATAATCTACTACAGGTCGTAATTCTTGACCGATTTTGATGATTTTTTTTCTAAAAAGCTGAGAATTAAATTCTCAAGAGGACTGTCGTTTCACATTTTTCAGTCCCTCCCTAATTTGTTCAATAAATTAACAAATAGTGTGGAAAAATCTTCAATTTCAGGTATTTGAGCTTGTATCTTCCGAAAAAGTCTTGGGATAAAGTTACTATACAGCAAGATTATTACAGGTGTGCTCATTAAACATGAATAATTCGAATAATTACGAATTCAATAATTATAAACAATTTTATAAACAATTTTCTTTAAAACATCAGTAATTGGGATAATCTGATGTTTTAATGAAAACTGTTTATAAAATTGTTTATAATTATTCGAATTATTCATGTTTAATGAGCACACCTGTAATAATCTTGCTGTATAGTAACTTCATCCCAAGACTTTTTCGGAAGATACAAGCTCAAATACCTGAAATTGAAGATTTTTCCACCCTATTTGTTTATTTATTGAAAAAATTAGGGACGGATTGAAAAATGTGGAACGACAGTTCTCTTGAGAATTCAATTCTGAGCATTTTCAAAAAAAATCATCAAAATCGGTCAAGAATTACGACCTGTAGTAGATTATGAACACAAAATTCCTGAATTCCCCACTTTAAGTGGTTTTTCAGACTGGCATCAAAATCGCAATATAAAACTCGATTGAGCGACCTCTAAGTCTAAAGCTAGGGATTCCAGGTTGCAGGAGGTTCAGTTTGGGGTCGGAATCAAGAGTTTAAGACCCTTCACTCGAAAACAATTTTTTTTGAAACACCCTAATCTATACACATCTGGTCTGAACGTTCGCTGAAGCTTCATGTTCTCTTCAGGTTTCTACTGGGGTGAACATTTTCAATTCATTCCTTCATTTCAAAGAGTGACTATTCTCTTACAGGATTCTACGGGTCCTTGAATTTCAACAGGATTCACTCATTACACAGTTTGGTTGAATAGTGAATAAAGAATAAGAGACAAATGAATTTATGGACGGATGAATTCTATTTTTCCAGCTAAACGAACTCCGAGAGGTAAAGTTCTACTGGAATTATATGAAAGCCCCGTTTCTCGAGATTACAATGTAGTACCTACTTCGTCCTCCAGATGCCACAACGTTTGGAGTCCTCAAGATGAAAAATTCTCTAGAACCCCCAGAGTCCTACCTGTTGACTTCCGTTTCCCGCGTCTTCATTATTTGAGCGTTTTCAAAATTGCGCGGTATGAGTTGGGTCGGGTAATATGTTTTCTAACTTTTTGGGTGGGATGTAATCATCTCGAACGGGGCTTTCATATAATTCCATTAGAACTTCACTTCTCGAAGTTCGTTTAATTGGAAAATCATACTACAAGCCCCGTTTCTCGAGATTACAATGTAGTAGTTTAACGCTACGCAATTTGAAAATTTGGTATCCAAAAATAACTTATTTTATCGCTCAAACTCTCCAACATTTATACTGAACAAAAAATAAACCATTCATATATTTTGAATTGACAACAAATAATACTTTTCTATCTTTTTCCTTTCCAACATCTTACGTTATACTTCATCTTTATTTCGACTAGTTTGAATCACGCAATTTACAAATTCAGTCTTATCAATTGTAATTGGTCTGTCGTAAACTTTGGCAAACATTTGAGATCGATCTGACCAGCCTGCTGTTCTCCTAATAACGTCCACATCCAGACCTTTTCTCGCAGCTGCCGACGTCGCAGCATGTCTTGTGGAGTGAGCTGTGAACATTGAGATATCTATACCACATGTTTTTAAAACTATTTTCATCCACCTTCTTATTGTTTGAGAAGAAACTTGATTTAAAGGCTTTTTAACTGAGATAAACCAAAAACCTTCTTTTCCCCGTTTATTTTCCGTAACCGCTATGTAACTTAGTAAAGTAGAAGCTACGCACAAAGGTGGATCTTGATCGAATCTCGGAATCCACAACAAAGGTTGGGATTCTCCAGCTTTCGAGGTCTTTATTAACTGAGGAATCTTTATATATATATGCCCTCTGGTACTATGATAATATTACTAATCCTAATGGACGCAAGAGTTTGCGATCTTTGCGCCGTGCTTAAGGCTAACAAAATAATCAACTCTTCTGTTAAAGACTGAAAATATAACAGAAACCATTGCCTCATGACTTTGAAAACATCGTCTACATTCCACGTGGAATCGTATTTTGGTTTCATCGGTCTTAACTTATAGAATCCTCCCATGAACCTTTTAATTAATGAATTCTCTGTAATATTTTCCAACGAAACCAATGATATCGCAGATCTATATGAATGCGAGGAACCGAATGACAAACCTTTGTTGAACTCCTTCGTTAAAAAACTTAAAATTACATTTACTGGAGCACTAAGCAAATCTACCTTTTTCCCTTCACAAAACAATCCTCATTTTTTAAGTCCCGTATTATATTGTTTTTCGATGATTCTGCTAAAGATGCTGAGAAAATACTCAGAGCTTCCGCTGGTACCTGTTCATTTATAAAGGCTCTCCGGATAATCTCGCTTCCAACAGCGACACTTGATATGCCTTGGAGTGCATCTCTTCTCTGTGAGTGGATTTTAACAACATTGGATTAGGCTCAAGGACCAATGGATCTCCTATCATTAAATCTAAGAACATTGGGTACCAAGGTTGAGCACACTATTTTGGAACAATCATGATCCCCTCTATCTGATCTTCTTAAATCTTTTTCAAGCTCTTAGAGATTGAGGCAAAAGGCGGAAAAGCATAAAAATATATATTTCCCCAATCTACTGTGAAAGCGTCTATCGCTGATGCCTCTTATTCTGGGAACCAAGAACAGAATGCTGCACATTTAGCATTCCCTCTTGAAGCAAATAAATCCACTCCTGGACAACCAAATTTCCGTACTATTTTCTCCAATGCCTCCTGTGCTGAGGACCATTCTGTATCCAAATACTTCAATCTCGAAAGCCTATCTGTTTCCACATTCTGTTCTGATGGAATGTACGATGCAAATAACCATATATTTCTATTCTCCGCCCATTGCCACAATCTTCTCGCTAACTTGTTAAACTTCTGGAATCTAATTCTTCCCATCTTATTCACGTACGATATGGCCATCGTATTATCAACTCTTAATAATATTTTACAGTTGATTAGTTTATCTTCTAAACTTCTCAGTCCCAAATATATGGCCTTAAGTTCTAAATAATTTATATGTAATTCACTTTTTTCCCTTGACCAGAAACCATTTACACTACCTATACTACCTGTGACACCCCATCCTGATTTCGACGCATCCGTGAATGAAATCACATCAAATTTCGTATCTCTGATCGGATGATAACTATTTGGGATCGTAACTTTCCATCATTCTAAATCTACGAGTATTTCTTTCATAATCTGCACCTCACCCGAATAATCCCCGTTACTTGGTATTAAGGCTTTTACTTTCTCTTTTTCCATACTTTTGATATATAACCAACCATATCTGACTGGAGGACAACAAGCAATCAATATCCCAATTAACTGAGCTAATTCATCGATCATACACCAGTTTTTCCTAACAAACTTCTGAATAAATTTCACTACTCAGAAGGTAGTGTTAAAATTTGTCTTTCTGAGTTTATTTCAACTCCCAGGAACCTGCATCTTGTGCTCGGTTCCAAATTGCTCTTCCTATAATGTATGACAAATCTCAATGATTGTAATATCTGTATCGATTGCATTAAATTTTCCTTACATAACTCGTAAGTTTTTCCAATACATAAAACATCATTCAGATATAACCGACAAATATCCCTTTGATCTTAAGGCACTCACGACTGGCTTTAAAATTTTCGTGAATATGTACGGACTTGCAGATAATCCAAATGGGAGGCATGTGAATTCAAACAAATTCCCTTGAAACTTGAATCTTAAAAATTTTCTACTCATTCACTGCACTGGAACTACACAGTACGCATCCTCGAAATCTAAATTGGCCATGAAGTAATTATTCAGAACCAAGTTAACTGCAGTTTTAAGATTTTCCATCTTGAAATGCTCTGTTTTAATGAATTCATTCACATATTTCAAGTTTAAAATGAATCTATGTTTCCCTCCCGGTTTATCTACTAAAAAATACGGGGATAATACTTGGCCTTTAATGTACTTACACCTTAGAATGATATCCTTCAACTCAAGTAAGGCTATAGCTTCCTTTAAATCTTTCAATTCTTCAACTGATCTATTTGTTTCACACCACTTGTCAAATGTATGTTGAACCTAATTTTTGTTTCACTCCACTATATATTTTTAATTCAATACAATCACTTTGAATACAATTTGAACAAACTGGAGTTACAACATACGAGAAATCGTGTACATACCATTTGGATAACCGAATGTACTTGGCAGCTCATATTGATTTCACATCCTTTTATTTTCAAATGAAGCATATCCTGTTGTGTCTTATCGAAATTCTCATTGTAGGAAAATTTTCGTTTCAGTGTTTTTTTAGACTTTTTTTAGGATTGATCATATTTTTATGTACTTGGCGTTATTTTTTTTACTTTTTGGAAGTTTTTTGTATTGGGATAAGAGATAACAATACGGTCAATCGTATTTCATCCGATCGTTCTCTGCATCGCTTTGTTTGATGTAGAGCATGCGAGATTAATTGAGTGACCTAAAAGACATATCGACGCAAATAAATATCCTTCCAATCGATCAATTCGCGTTTGTAAATGACAGAACGGTATTAGAACGGTGAATGAGAATCGGACACAAATGAAATCTTATTAGAAATTCCTGAGCAAAATTGTCTGGATTCAAGAGGAGACCAAAGTTGCCATCGGAGCACGTTTTCCAATCAAAACTTTGTCAGGACCCAATGAGGTCTTTCTAAGCGCTGTTGCAATTCGAGTGTAATTACATTACATTTTGTTCGATGTTAAACTGAGAAGAGTATCCGTCTAATGGCTAGACGATACAGCATAATCATAAGATGAACCAGTGGTGTGCCAAGATTCTGTATAGTACCCGGACCACAAACGACGGTTGGCTACCTCTTTTGCTTGATAGTTCAGTTTGGTGAGTAGGAAAAAACAGAACGATTCCCATTCAACAACATCTGAACCAAGTTCACAATTTGGCACCCCCTCAAATCTGGCGGCGGGATGGCCCTTTCAAGGGAATAGATATATTTTGAATCCAACGTTCCGACCAGGTACTGGCTTTTTTAGAGTGAAATTTACAATTATGAAGGAGGAGGAGATGAATCTTCCTCCCTCGAACCCGGTATTCGTGTGAGAGCGGTGGAATCTATTTTAATTGGAAGTGCTTGTATTATTTTTTTTAATAACGAGTAGATGTCCTTTTTCGAGTCCAAGCGATCATTAGTATTTTTGACAAGGAAATTTTTTATCAACATTCTGAAAATATTGATTGAGCTGTATATAATGGTAGATTGTAAATCTCCTTGAAAAGGACCAGAATCTGGCTGAAACGTTGAACTCAAAATATAACCACTGCTCGCTTGAAAAGACGTCTACTCGTAATTGAAAAAAATTAATACGAGCACTTCTAACTCAGGGATTTTTGGCAATCAACATATTTCACATTTTCTGCTACACCCGCAGGGGCTCTCTTTTGAATCACTCTAAAAAATATCTTCGAAAGATTTTTGGCAAAAAATTTAGATAACTCAAAGACATCCTATTAAAGACGTCTTTGGAAATACTCAGAAGATATCTTGAGATAACTAACAGCTTCAAATCAAAAAATGATAAAGGAAGATGTTTATCAGTTTGTTCAGAGAACATCCGGTATAAAAGTTATTTTCATTGAACAACTCTCGCTAACTCATAAAAAATCCAAGAAGTATGGTAATACATCCAATATTTTCATGAGTTAATTCATCAATCAGCGTAGAAATACACAATGTATAAAGTTTTTCTGCGTCCAATAATTGCGAACATTGTTCTTTTGAATATTGTTTCATCTCATAAACAATTAACGAATAATCAAGTATTGTATCACATAATTTTGAATTTTTTATAGACTTCCCGTTCAACTGGATATTATTTATACTCCACGATAATTAATTTCATTATAATTGATGATCAAAATGATATTTCACTCATGTGAATGGTCTTTTACAAACAACCGCTCGTTGAAAATATGAGGTTCAATGATTCATGTTCAATTATATTATACTTTTCTTCCTGTTCGTGTTTATTCTCATTGTAAATGACAAAATTTTATCATTCACACGTACGATCGCCATTCACTTGAATTCATCCTACAAACAATGATTACTGGCGTTTCAATGGGACGCTAATAGCTCTGCAATACCAATGACGAGTCGTTACTGTGCCTTCAAAACGCCTGCGGTCAGGTTCGCTGGGATGAGGTATAAGAAGTGTGACTGAGATGTATCAGATAAATGTATAGGGCGATTTGAAATCATTGTGAAGGGAAATTATTGCATCAATAAGTACATTTTTATGTGAGAATTATACATTCAGAAAAATATTTCTCAAAGTTCAGAAAGTCCATTCAGATCCCTGGTTAAAAAATCCTATCAATCTCGTGTGGGAGTGAGTTCTTAATGCCAGTTGAGGTGAAACTAGGCGGCCTTATTTCATTTAAGACCCTGTTTTGGTTACCTTCACAGGATCTAGACAGGATTCTCACATCCTCATTTTGAGGGCCTACACTGTATTCCTAGCTCGGGTCTATAAAGACACTCTCGATAGGATCAATGCGGACTTTGAAACTAGGACCTTTAAAAATATAACGAATATTGCAAGAAGAAGAAATGAACATTATAAATTGCAGGCTATTCATTTTTAATTGTCACCTACTATGATATACTTTTGACTATTTCTAGTCAGTGCAGTGTTTGGGCACGTCTAGATTCAAGAGTCGGAGGCCAATATTAGTAGTCTCAATTAATTGCATATGGATTTTGTACGGAAAGTCTAAGTTGAAATTCTTGTTGGAACTCGGGTAACATAGTGAGGTTCTGTATGAATTCAAATTGGACACACCAACTTTTTCGTGACATAGGGACACATTGTTAATTCAACTGGGCCTCACGTAGGTGGGATACTAGTATCCTGAGGTTTGTGTATTTGGGAGAATGCGGTAGGGCTGGTAAGGTGGTATGCGGGCTGTCATTGGGTACACTCAGATTTTCATAAAACATTGGGGGAAACCTTGGTAACGCAGCTTGGCCCCATCTCGACTGTATATGGGTGACCCAGAGTTGAAAAAATTAGGGCGAATATTAGTAACCGAATTAGGTCCTTTGGTGACTAAGGCTCCGCAATGCGAAGTTTGGATACTTAGTATACGCAATACAGAGCTGATATGCAATACAAGAGGCCTGCAAATATTCCCACCCAGGATTCTGATTAATTCCTATGAAATATGTGCAGACTTCAATTCAAATCTCATCGGTCTCAACTAGAATTCTACTGGAATTGTGGGGATTGTTCGTGTTAACAATTAATGAATATTGTTTGTGAACGAAATATTTTGACGGGGAGTGAACAAAATATTTTCATATAGATTCATATTATTCCCAAACGGTTACTACAATTCATGCAATTTCAATACATACATCAAACGCAATTAATATTATGAATAATAAAATTTTATACTTTCGTGAGATTTGGAATATTATATTCTCTAAAATGATAGAAATTCATCAATGATTTCATGTAATTTATTTATTTTATTATTCTTGATGGCACTAGAAGAATATATGGGTGAACTTAGATAGTCCAAAACTTTTTCAGTTCAGTTTCCCGATTCTTCTTAGTATAAACAACGAATTTTCTACACTAATTTCAAGTAGAAACTTTATGCGACTCTAATCAACCATTGAATAGATCATTCCGGTAATCGAATGTCATATTTCGAATCAGACGCTCTAAATTTGAATTTAGTGTTCAAATAGTTGCGGAAAAACATCGTCAGAGAAAAAACTGTTGGAAAATTGATCGATGAATACGTTATATTTTGGATCATCCTGTATCCTGATAATCAAACGTCGTATTTTGGATTGGATTCCGTCAATGTAGACTATATAACTCCACCACGTTTGCAATTTGCGGTTTCGATACACGCACATGCGCAAGGCATTTTCTGTGTATGTGAAAATCAATTAGCCTGGCTTAACTGGTTTCCGAACGGTGTTTATGGAATGTGTGTATGCGTGTATTGGTCACAGTCAGGCATGAATATCATCATTTTATAATAAGTATTTCCCCTCATTTTTTTGCACAATTTGTTGATTCACATGTTTCTTTAATTATTTTCGTTGTACCGATGTTGTAACAATAGAAGAATACTTGATAAACTTTTGAAGATTCATGAAACACGGAGGCGGGAATAATTCATCAATTTTACACGGTGAATCGAACACAATATTTTTACGAGATTTTTTTGGATCGAAGATTCCATTGAATTGCATTTTAGAATAATCGTTGATTGAATTCTTTTTGGTCGGGAATGAGGTGAAAGGTCTGACCTATTTCATATGCAGACAAAAATATTTAGTTGAATTGATATTTTCATTTTATCATCGACTGATACGTTGCTTCCGATATAGATATATGTATATATATAAATCTGAAATTTATCAAATCGAAAGCTGACAATGGTATTTATTCTACTAAAGGGATCATTGTATCATTCAGAGACGAAATCAGTAGGGTTGTGGCGAAAATTCACTCAATTTGATTTGATACAAAATTTGTATCAATTTTCTATAAATTTGTTCAAAATATCGATTGAAACAAATTTATACAAATTATTTATACAAAATCAAATTGAGTAGATTTTCGCTCCAGTCCTACTACTGCACTGAGAGAAATTTATGATTCAAAATTAGTGGTCTTCCATTAGACGGGGGATTCACTTGATACAACAATTTTATGTACTTGACATGAGATCTCAAATTGATGAGAAAAATCAGTAATTTTTCATACTAAGAAGTTTGAAAATTAAAACTGGTGAGAAATCATGTTCGCAAACAGTAATTTTTTATAACATGATTCGAAAAGAAAAACTTCCAAATGGTCAGATTGTTTTGAGTCGAGAACCATAACATTTTCCCGTGGCTTTAGGAAAAGATTTCTAACCAAAAATACGCGTGGAATTGTCAAAAAAAATGGAAAACTGTTTTTGAATATATTTATAACTTCCCGACTAGGAGTTTGTTTAGTATCGCGAATTGCTTACTTTTTTCTATTATGAAAGTCCTCAAACGTAATCAGTGGCAGTTGCCTACGTTCAGGTGCATTAGACAAAAAATCGCGCAAACATTATTCGATCAACAATTGCGCTTTTAATTTTATGTGAATTTTAGGAATACTTTACCAGGTGTGTAAGTATGAAACCGGAATTTGCCCATAGGTGGCGCTAGATGTCGATACAGTTACCGACACATCACGTCAGTGGTGTCTTGTTATTGTATTGATATCCGACAAAGATTTCCAACTCACAATAACACGAGTTTCATTCAGTAGCATTAGTATATTAAAGATACACATGTCGAGTTTTGTGCCAACAAATTACGATTTGCGGACAGCACTACCTTTCTGTTTTCATCTGAAGAAAACCGCAGCCGAATCGCATCGAATGCTTGTGGAGGCGTTTGGTGAGCATGCTCTCGGTGAAACACAGTGTTTCCAGTGGTTCAAACGGTTCAAAAGTGGCGATTTTGACGTCAGGAACGAAGAACGTGGAAGACCACCGAAAAAGTTTGAAGACGCTGACCTGCAAGCCTTGTTGGACGAAGACGACGCTCAAACACAACAACAACTGGCGGATCAGTTAAAGGTGATCCGAAAAGCCATCTCCTTTCGGTTGAAAGCCATGGGAAAGATACAAAGGGAAAACCGCAAAACATCATGCGAAATGCTGCTTGCCAGGTTCCAAAGAAAGTCATTTCTCCATCGAATTGTGACTGGCGATGAAAAGTGAAATATATTTCGAGAATCCTAAGCGCAAAAAGTCATGGGTTACTCCGGGTGAACCATCAACATCGACGGCAAGACCAAACCGCTACGGACGAAAGACAATGCTGTGTGTTTGGTGGGATCAGAAGGGCGTAATCAGAGATGAGTGGAGAGATTGCTAACGTAATACTGAAATCGTGGTATGGTTTTTGGACTAGCGACATCATGCGGCAATGATACCAACTAAAAAGTGGAACCACACTGATTGGTTGATTCCATTGGATTTCAGAAATTTCGTTCGATCTGAGCAATCATCAAATATTTATTTGTTAGTTGGTATCATTGCCGCGTGATGTCGCTAGTCCAAAAACCATACCACGATTTCAGTATTACGTTAGCAATCTCTCCACTCATCTCTGGCGTAATCTACTACGGGCTGCTGAAACCTGGGGAAACTGTCAATACTCAACGCTACCGACAACAAATGATCGATTTGGATCGAGTTTTGCGTGGAAAACGTGACCAGAATACCAACAAAGACAACACAAGGTGATTTTGCTGCATGACAATGCACCAGCACACAAAGCAAAACAGGTCCAGGAAACGATAGAGTCGTTCCGTTGGGAGATTCTTCAGCACGCGCCTTACTCACCGGACCTTGCCCCATCCGATTACTACTTGTTTGCATCGATGGGACACGCACTTGCTGAGCAGCGCTTTACTTCTTACGAAGATGTACGAAAATGGCTCGATTACTGGTTTGCCTCAAAAGAGCAACAGTTCTTTTGGCGCGGAATCCACAAATTGCCAGAAAGATGGAAAAAATGTATAGATAGCGACGGACAATACTTTGAATAAGTTACTTTGTATCATATCATTACAATAAACGTGTTTTTTCTGTACAAAAATTCCGGTTTCATACTTACACACCTGGTATACAGATGTTCACGTTGCTGTATTATTCAATTACATCGCTTTCTAAAATATCTCATCAATTGTTCTATTCTTGAAGTTTTCCCCTACCAAAAATTCTGATTCAATAAAATTCATCATCCTCTCGTTGATATAAAAACAAAAAAAAAAACATAAACTGCTGCAATATAAGTATGTTCAAATGAATCAATCAGTTTCTGATCCGACAAAAGATAATCAGTGGTCCGAATATAATTGGGATTGCAAATCTCTGCTCCTCCTACACTTCTGATGTTATTTCATGAGTTCTTCAAAGATTCAGCCTTTGGGAACTTAATCGTTCCTTGACATTTCAAAACAATGTTGCCAGCATTTAAATAGAATCCCCACGTATGCAACAGTGGTTTATCAAACTTTCGAATGTGCGGTTTACAACGTGTTCGGTTGTGTTGTTATTAGTGCGCGATACAAATATGATAAAAAGCTCATCAATTAGCTTCTAGTCAAGAGCGCAGGAGCGAGTATAGGTTCTGTGGAACGAGTATGTTATGCTCCTCGCTGTACCTTCTATCCTGGTTCAAGGGATGTCATAAACAACATTATGTAAGCGGGAAATTTTCATCACACAGTTTCTCTCTTGAAGTTCACTTGGCTGAATTGGAGGGATTCAGAATCTCCAGCGTTAAAAGTTTGACTGGAATATCATTCTATGCTGTTTTTTTTCAGTTCCATATACATTGTAACCGTAGATGCCCGATACTTGTGTATAAAATGTGTATCGAACTTCGACAGAAATTTTATGACAATGAATAAAAATGAGATACATATCTTGTAAAAAAGTATAGAAACTGTGGATATAGGATGTCTCTAATTTTAATGGACCCAAGTAGAGGAATTTACAAGATTATGTATAATTTATATATACATTATATAAAATTGAATATCAATTATATACAATTCTGGCCTTTTTGTCACTCGGAGAAAGACGTGGATGAGTTTTTTATTGCTCGTAATATTTCAAAATTCATCACTCACGCGATGACAGTAGAGCGTTTGGGTTCTATAAATAATTCTCTATTGATTCGGAACGGACTGTTCATTGCCTGAAATTCGATATCATAGAATGTTTATTAGTATTTTATGATCGAATTTTTGTAATTTAGAACATTAACAACTCCAATTTCATAAAAAATGCCTATACTGGGAAAATTTATGTATAATCTTCACGTGATTTCGTCTTGGAACATAATTCAATAGAACCCATATAGAATTTGTATGCGATTTTGAAAAATTTTATACATTTTCTCTAAAAAAATGTGTATAAATTGCATACCGTCATTTTTCGAAACAGAATTTTGCACAATTTTTATATAGCCTCAATGTAAATTCCTCGAATTTTCATTTTTTATCCATTGTAAGTGAATCTGGAATTACTAATGAGCTAAGTGTGTTAGATTATGATCGATGATGGTTTCATTGTTTCTCCCATTAGTTTGAATGAGTTGAAATCAAAGTTATCATATGTCTGACTATGTATATTTTATTCTACTGATTTCCTAGTTTTTGCATACTCACTCTAATGACAACCACTTGTCCTTCACAAATCAGTTCAATAACCTGAATTTTTGAAACACTTGATACTTTGTGAACCCCATGAAGTTGATTCAATCTGCCCAGTAACAACAATCCTTGCCCCTGCGCGTTGCAATTAAAAGTAGTACTTTTTCGTGTGCAAGCCTGCCATTATTCTATATACAATATAATTACTTGAAAACTCGTATCAACAGCAAAAAATCTTAAAAATTCGTTTTTCTAAGTACATAAGAACGTGAAATTCCATCAGACGTTTATTGAATTATTCGCGTGAAAGTTGAAACGAATGGGAATAATAATAATTCTCGTATTCACGGGAAAATGTCGATGAGCAAGTGTTGGATTCGTCTCGAATAAGAGTGATATTGAATTTTATCTGATTTTCGTAGAATGCTAAAATGAGACATTTAATTTGCTCGCCGTCGCGACTCCGGCGCCAGTCTGTCCCAATTCTGTCATACTGTGATGCCTGTAAATGCTTTAAATATATATCATGGACCTATGAATAACGGAGTATATGATGGCAGACTGTGGCAAGGGGTTATTGAGACAAAGAGAAAGGGTGTTGCTGCCACTGTGATAAGCGACAACGTTGATTCTGGAACTTCATGAAAAATGTACACGTTTTCTCTATCCGCATACTAAGAATAAAAGTGAATTTTTGAATATTTTTCAATTGTATGAATAGACTTTTAGAGAAAGAGAAAAACAATTATGTTTTGGTTGAAGCCTTGATTGTTTGTTGATCGATATTTAAACTCTGTAGCAGGAAAGTACTGAGATATTCACGAATGTGAATAATTCAAGAAAAATCATTGAAATTCCGTGGAGTGACTGGAGATGTCTTCTGCTGAATAATCGAGTGAATGAAACGAATGGAAAATTATCGGCTGATGTATGAGATTCAGTTTGTAATGGAGGATTGAGTAGAGAGGAGAAAAAATTGGTCATCGGCAATTTGGTCATCTAGATGGTCTGGAAGAATTTGTGAATATTCGATGATTCGTTCATGAAAAAAATTTGTCCTGATTTAAAAACCGTGACAGAAAAGAATTAAATGGGTGATAACGTTTTTTCGTCTGCATTATCAATTATTACTAGTCACTGTTTAGTTATGAAAGCTGTTGGGTTTTTCAAACAATTGAGGTCTCTTTACAGCACCAAGGTATCTCATGGATTATTAAACAGCGTTTTTAAAGCATGCCCAAAAGTAAGACCCGGTTTCGATTGAAATTATATATCGATATCAGAAATATTTTGTTTCCGAGTTCATTGCACTGTGGTAGATATCTGTGCCAAATTTCACATTATAAATATCATCAGGTTTTTTAGCTAAACTTGGTCTTTTACAATGCAGAAAATGATTTCGGCCATTTTCACAATATCTGATTTTGTTGAGCAAAAAAGGTGCGTTAAATTTTGTTGGAGAAATGGAATTTCTGCTGCGAAAATGATGGGAATCTCGAAGAAGGCCTTCGGTGAACAGACTTTGTCGGGAAGAAATGTTTCCAAGTGACATTGACGATTCAACAAAGGCTGAAAACGAGTTGACGACGAAGAGTGCCCCGATCATCCATTCACCTCTACCGATGAAAGTCAAGTGCTCCAAATCCGTTGATTAACAATTAGGAATTTTACTGATGACGTTGGCATTTCAAAAGGGTTAGTTAACGCTTTTTAAAAGACATTTTGGGCCTCACACGCGTCAAATCTCAGTTGGTTCTAAAAACACTAAATTTTTTCGAAGACAGTCATGTTATAATTTGCGAAGAGATGATTTCTGTTAGCACATTATGAAACGCATTATTAAAGAAAACGAGACTGGAGTCGTGAGTTTTTCGCCTGAATTTCAACTAATATCGCTTTACACCCACCGTATCAAGAGACGTGGTAGCGTCTCGACGCCAAGTACATGAAAAAAACAGCATATATATATATATATATATATATATATATAAGTCAAGCATTACCGTGTATCTTTACTCGTAAATTGTGATTTCACCGACGGAGAAAAATTTCAATGAACAATAACTCACCACACATTGTATTTCACGAAGAAATAACGACACTTTTATTATATAATTTGCATGTACCCTTCCGATTAAGCACACTATGAACTTGATCCGTTCATGTGACACTGAGATATAAACGTTTCATCAAATTTTCACGCGATTGATATTATCATATTTTTCTTCGCCATCATCATCAACTTCTTCTTATCTCACGATAGATTTCCGTTATCCAAGAGTGTGTTCGAATATCTGCTACTATCCCTATATTCTTCAGATCCCTAGATGATTATATCCAATGGTATGGTATGGATGCATTCTGTCATTCTTTCTTCTCAACACCCATCCAATAGAGTTCATTTCAATGTTATGTATAAAAGTATACATAATAATATAGAATTTATGTGTGATAGGTTATATGTATATATAAATTGATAGGTTACATGTTTATGAATGAATGATTATGAATAAATGATGAATATCAGAGGAATTGAACTAGAATGAATTTCAGGTTTTTACGGTTTAGTTTTTTGTATTGAGTATTGCATAATATTGCATGATAGGAGAAACTCAAACAAATAATCAGTCAATTCTGTGTTATAGGTTATGTGAAATAAATGATGTATACCAAAGGAATTGATTGAAAATGGATGAATTGCAGGTTTCAACGGTTTCAGTTATTCATGTGATACAATGAAAGCTAAATGACTTTTCACATATTTTAACGTGGATATATGGAATTCATATAAGATATAAAAAATAAACAAATGGACAAAATGATGAATGATCAGGTACACAATGATGATTTGTACAGAAAAATTACTATGAATCAATCAGTGAATGATTGCTCGATTGGTTCTTGAAAGTAAAATCACGAACAAAGAAGACATGCAATGAATCTGTACTCTGTATGTCAGCTACGAACCACTAATAATTTCATTAAGTGGGTTCGTAAGTACATGAAGAAAAGACAGGAGCGCAGTGGATATATCACAACTTCTTTCGTAGGGCCCAGTGCTATAAGATTTCACAGATTGATGAGAAAAAGCTGGAGCGAGGCAGAAGTACCAAAGAATTAGACATTAGTTCCCCTCGCTACCAATTATATTGGGTACCCTTGTAGGTAAATGCAGAGGAAGCAAGGGCACAGTGGATATACTACAAAACTTTGCAATATATCTACTTCACAAATGCACTGGTAAATAATTACAAGCAGATTATTCATGATTCACTCGATGAAAATCAAACGTATACAATAATATTCTGATTATATAAATTGATTTAGATTTAGAATAACTAGAACTCAACTGGACTGGAGTGGCTGAAGATACAATTCATTCTAAAATCTTAATTCCAAAAGTGTTACCTCTTGAATTATATTCTATTCAAGCAGGAATGTATTTTTTTTCTTGAATTCCCTATTTTCATTTTTATTATCAGATGAATTTCTTCTCAAATATCATCAATATGGTTCTGAAAGGAATTTCTAATTGAAAAGAATTAGAAAGAATTGAAATCTAAACAATTAGATTTGAATTTGGAGGGCACAAATGAATTTCAAAGAAATGTTATCCTTATCTATTTCCCCTTATTCCACAACGGAATCTCATTCTAAATCTATGGTTTGAATTCAATTTTGCTAAGGTCAAACACAGAATATGATTCAAAAATTGAAAATAAATGTCGTGAATAGTTTTGATTCAACATTTTTTTTTATTCCACTGCAAGAATTCAACACAGGATAACAACCGAATATTACACTAAGGATTGAAATCTGAAAAATGAATGGAATTAAAAAATCACAATGAATCAAGCAGTGAAGGATGGCTTGCTTGATTCTTGGGAGTAAAATCACGATGAGAATCTGTATTCTGTATGTCAGCTGAAATCGAACCACTAATAATTTCATTAAGTGGCTTCGTAAGCACATGAATGAAGAAAAGACAGGAGCGCAGTGAATATATCATAACTTCTTTAGGATAATATTAGGAGGATAATCTGAAACTAAAAGATGAAAAACAAAAATTAAGGAAAAGTAAAGAAAAAGAATGAACTTCAATGTGAATTCAATATAAATCCCCTAAAAATTGCGATCCATGGTTGGCTAACCTAAATCTTAGTTGATCTGGAATGCAGCAGACCCGAAGTCAGTAATTCCGAACATATACAAAACAAGTAATTATTTGTTACTAGTAACATCGAATGAAATAATTATTTGTTACTAGTAATATCGAATGGAATAATACATAATTGAAACTTTTTCGGAATTATTCTCATTCGAGATTACTGATTTCAAGTCTATGGCACTTCGAGATACCTATGGCTTATCGGTTGTATGTTCAAATCTTCGTTGTAAAGAATAGGTTGTTCTAAATCTTAGGCTGCTTTGAGCACTGTGAGCTGCTTCCAGCGCCAACTCATCGGTCGACTGATATTTAGTTTTCGAAATTCTTCCCATGTATATTTATTACGGAAATTCGCTTTCCTTCCCTTGGATTCTTCATTTCTTATTTCAATAATCTATTGTGGTCCAATGATGAGATGACTGATGAAAACTCAACTCAGAATGAGATTCCGTTGTGGAATAAGGGGAAATAGATACACGCAGAGAAAAGTTACCTAAAAAATTACTACACTTCATAGTAAAATAGGGACAAAATCACCTTTTGGGGTTATGTATTATATGTTGTCATTAAAATTACTATACTTTCTAGTAAAGAGTGAAGGAATTCTGTTATTGATTGATAGAAAGTATAGTAATTTTAA
Source organism: Gonatopus flavifemur (assembly GCA_018340375.1). Lineage (NCBI taxonomy): Eukaryota > Metazoa > Arthropoda > Insecta > Hymenoptera > Dryinidae > Gonatopus > Gonatopus flavifemur. The sequence goes on along the minus strand of JAFFJZ010000003.1, from coordinate 47,262,559 downwards.
TGACAACATATAATACATAACCCCAAAATGTGATTTTGTCCCTATTTTACTATAAAGTGTAGTAATTTTTTAGGTAACTTTTCTCTGCGTGTAAGGATAATATTTCTTTGAAATTAATTTGTGCCCTCCAAATTCAAATCTAATTGTATAGTAATTGTACATGTAATGTACTTGGCGTTATTTTTTACTTTTTTGAAGTTTTTGGGGGGATTTCACTTCTTTTTTTGGATGTTTCATTTCATTTAGGAGGGGAAAGAATAGATAAGAATTTATCGCAAGAAATAAAAACTGGTTTCAGTTTTTGGCCACATTAGTAGAATTGATGTTGCAGAAGTTTGAATCATTTATTGAAACGCATATATACTTAATCGAATATCAAAATACCCAAAAAACGATCATCATAAGCGATTTAATTGACTCCAAATTCCTTCCAGATATAACCACCTATTCAAACAAATTGAGATCCCATTATTCATGTCTTGTAGATACTTTTTTATTTTCAATTGTCCATTCGTTTCAATAAAGGATTCAAACGACTGGAACATTGGCATCGCATATGTCTCGAGAATGCAATGTCAAGAGCCATGATCTGATAGGTCATACGCTTTCCTCTTTTTGATCTCTGAATAACATTAAACCATCCCCCCTCCGAATATCTTTGACTCTCTCATACATCCAGCAGCTATATATTGCATTTTCAACCCTTCAGGATGTAAACATAAAAACATGGCTTCCTGTAAAAAATGTTCACTGTAAAATTTCAGTGTTTTACTGGAAGTCATTAACTATAATTCCGTCAAATTTCAGGGAGTAGACTGGAAAATGGATGTATCGAAATCCTCCACCACCCAATAAATTTCCAGTTTTTTGTTTACGGCGTGGTTACAAAATTTGGCATCAGAAATGAAAAGAATTATTGGCAATCAGAAATCATTTTAATCAAGTTCGCTTTTTTTTGGACCTTAATTCAGATTAAGTCTTTCCAACAAAATTCTGATGGTCACTCAGCGGTCACTCCTTGTTAGGATTCAATCAGGATTGAGGGCAATCCGATAACCAATCTCTTGAACTCAAAGATCAATTTCTAGTTAAGCTTATTGAGATTTTCACTTTAAATTTCTCCCATAATGAATTGAATCCTGTCCGTGATTTTGACAAATTAGGACAAACTCAAACAAATAAATGATCTCAATAAAATAAACATGAAATGCACACTTGAATCATTCCTCGCATCAGTATTCCACGATACCAATAATTCAAACGAATAATTCTATAGTATACTCTGTTCCAACGATGTTATGTTCTACTAAAACATTTTGAACCATGTAATTCGAATGGAAAAACGCAAAATGCAGCCTCTGATAATTCAATATTATATCAGTTGGTATGAAAATTTTATATTTGTGGATAATAATATAACTGTCAATGAACTTTATTTTCTCTTAAATTACAGAGTCGTATATTGGAGGATGCATCCATAATGTGCAATTCTTGGTCACCGAGGCATAATGTAAGTTAATATTTCATATAATATCGTACATAAAGTTGGTAATAAAAGTTTTTATTGTTCACCTTCCCAATCGAAGGATGAATATAAATGATCCAAAGGCAAATTGTGGCAGAGTATGCGCGGCGTGGGGTATATTATGTGCAGAGCGTCTCTCATAATATTTATGCTTCACTTGGCCACACGGTTATATAGTGGTTGCTGGGTCTGCGTAAACTTGCTAATTCGTGGTTACGATTATGGCTTGGAAGTGAATTGATTATTTAGACAGTTGCAAATGCAGTAGAATTTGAGTGTCGTAAAAAGATCCGAACGAGATGTATGATTTTTTTATTGAAACTTTCTCAATGGATCGTTATTAATTTTGAGTAAGGAAGTGGTAATCGTATTTTGTAATTAGAACGAGAATATGGATCGTTGAGGTATCTTCCGAGAGCACATTAATTTACAGTTGATTGAACTATTATAGCTGATTATAAGTCATTCTAATTGTTGTTTGATAATCTTCCAACTATACAAGGCGAATCAAAATCGCTCTTAAGTATTCGTAGTTGGTTTAATAGATGTAATTATGAACTGCGTATGAATTTTACTGTCTTACCAGTAACTCGCAGCGTAGGGAGAAAAGATGCACCGCATACGGGTGGAGTAGGATACATTCACTTGGTTTCAATGTATAATTTTCTTACGCCTCGCAATTAGAAGTATACTCACGATTACTGTCATCGTCAGACAGGTGTATATGCCCATCTTGAATCATAAAGATGAAGGGTTGAAGAAAATATGCAAAGATATAGTGGTGGAGTGATGAAATATGCAAAAGATGAAGTGAACTTGATGATTTCTTCTTTCTGATGAGAAGTCTTTGTCGTTGAAAAATATGAAAAAAAATCTATATACTCCGACGAGCGGTATTTCAAGCTGTTCTTCCTCACAGAAATTGTTGGGAATAACCTACCGAGTTTTGAGGAATATTGTATATTTCAACTTTATGAAGAACTAGGCATTTTTGCTAATGGGCATCGATATCCCGAGAAGAAGATGACGTGAATCAACGGTGGTTTACTGAATTATTTAACGAAGATGATCGTAATATCATAATTAATTCAATTAATCTTCAATTAAATCAATTGAACCGTGATAGATGTAATATATTGTCTGTAGCGCGTCACTCGTGTGACAATGGTATGAATTAACTATATGTTTCCTCTCAAATTCATTGGGTCTTTCGAAAACTTTATTGAGTAAACGTTGTTCTTTTCCTCGAATTCAACTGGAACGTTTCGCGCAGGTTGGATTATCCTATAAGCTAAATTAATCATACGGCATACATTCCTTGTATCAAAAGTATGTTTGAGATTCAGGATCTGATCTTCCACACTCTCAATTTCTTTTGTAGCAGAGTTGACGAATTTTTTAATCCCAACTAAGTGGGTATTTAATTTTTTATATTTAAGGGCAAGAACCAAATAAAGAATCGATGAAAAGTTGATGTGGAGAGTTATCGTTTCATTGAAAACAACCTTTTTCACTTTCCACAGTGTGGAAAGTGAAAATCTATTGCTGCAAGTTTTTTTTATTCAAAAGTTCTATATTTTTTGATCTTAATGAATGTACAATAATGCGAATCCACATGAATATTTGTTATCCGATTGAATGAATATTATCCGCAAATGTTCGTTGTGAAATTCAGGATTATTCTGATCATAACCTGACAGATATTCGTATCGATTACACGCTCGGTAACGGTGAGATTGTGTCGCGTTCTCATATAACGAATGAAAACGAATTTGATTTCTCTTTGAACCTTAAAATTCAGGAATGATATCCCCATTATTATCATTCAACCCAGACGATATTCATTTCTAAAAGAATTCTCAATGAGTTCTTAGAATTCTTTATGAATCATTCTGAACTCTTTGGGAGTTTTTGTGCTGTACGGATGGGTAATCCGCCATGCATTATCTGATAATTCGAACAGTCTGGTCGTTTTCCCGTCAGACGTCAGATTTTCCAAAAGAATTTACTTATTCATGTGTCTGACTACTTCAGCGATGTAGGTTATCGGATGGAAATAATGTAATCATCCCAATTTGCGATATCCGATAATTCGCTCTCCCCCTTGTCTTCCCCATCCTTCATTTCCAGACTCGGTTTGTTTATTCTTTTCCTATCTTTCCTTCTTTCTCATCTCTATTTTAAAATTTGTTGACCGCACGCGAGATGATATCGATCACGTCTAGCGTTGTTTTGAATATATATTATCTAATAGAGCTGCATTCAAGACTCTCGAGTGAAACCAAAAAAACTGAATTTCACCAGTTCTAATGCAAGATTCGTTGGGTCGATGTAAAAATCTTTGAAGAATGAAATGTGAGAAAATTTTTGAAAATATTTTTTGGATTTTCAACACTAAGGTTTATTCAAAACTGATGCAGTCTCGAAAAAGGTCTAGTCTTGTCTTGGTCTTGAGTGTAGAAAAATTGCTCTTTGTCCTGGATACAATCAATTTTATCCTCTCAGACATGTTATTGCCAACTATGACATGCCCACACTTGACTTGGTGTAGAAATTTGTCTTCGAAGATTGTAAAATTGAATAACATTTACTATTTTTGAATTTTGCTCAAGAGTCTCGAGTGCGCCTCTATTATCTAACAATAAAGCTAAAAAAAATATATTCTCACGCACATTATAGAACGAATTCACGAATTCATCTGTGTCGATGGTGCTTAATTTCGGGCTTTCTAATGAATCGTTATTTTAACATCCTATGCTTGGGTCTTATGCGAACAAATAAATCAGTTGTCGCGGTGGGGTGCGTGTGGTAATTCAATTGTAATTGGCTAATCCTTAACTTGGCGAAAGACGTAGTATTTGAGTCACGAGGGTCGGCTTGGAAAAATGACTCTATTAACCCCGGCGGGCGACCGGTGCGAACAACGCAACACACAACAGGGAGGAACAGTTTCTGCGAGGCAACAACTTCGCTAAATAACAGTACGAGGCGTTAACTACCTTGCTAACAAGAGCAATCTGTATCCGGCAACTTTGGTATATCACCTCTTTTCTCATCGCAGTTACGGAATAAGGTTCTCTAGCTTTATCCTGAGGGTGAGATCAAATTTATCATCGTTACATCCGGAATAACGCGCTCTCAATGATGACGTATATTTTTTGAAATGGAATTAAGAGATAAATGGGTCGGGATGGTTGTATAATGTAAATAATAATGAACAGACGATTTATGTTTTATTAATGAGAAATAAGAAAGTTTCAATGTGGATGAAACTTCATATATCCACAGGTACTTAGTTTATACGATCTCTCATTTGGAATGCTCTGAAGACCTATACAACAGGTCGTCCTCATTCTTTTGCAGGGACAAAACACTGCTTACAATTTATTACTCCGTTAACGTCTTTTATTCGTTTAAGTGAAGCATTTATCTTTATCGAGACCCACTATTCCTTTTTCACCAAATTGCTGAGTACACTCGAATATGTGTTTTTTGAAAATTTTATGGTTGAGTTTCAGCAAAAACTTATGACTCATTGTTTTAATTGTATTCTCTCGGTGATCAAAATGATTCAGTCACGTATACTCATCCAGTGAATGTTTTATTTGTGAGAGAAATTTGATGAATATCTTTTCTAATTCTAACGATACGATATTTACATACAAAGTATGTATAAATACAATTTTCAAAAGAACAATTTGAGAGGGAATGATTAGTATTCGGGTCGGTTCGGCAGAATAATTGAATTCGTTTGAAGTATGAAGGAAAGTTAAAGGTTGAACAAAAGAAGCGAGAGGAAAAGTTTTGAGATGAATGAAGAGAAGAGGGAAATCAAAGGAAGAGAAAATGATTTGCGTCGAAGGTGGTTCAGCAACCTAGGGACAAACCAAGTGGTATGTAGCGCGTGCGTGTAGGTGTATATGTGAAAAGTGTAGAGATACCCTACACACCACATACACGAACTGTATATCTGAAGAAGAAGCGGTGAGTTCATAAATAATCGAAGCACCGTGGCACGACGGTGGTTTTCACATGAAACATTGATCGGGCAACGCGGACGTTACAGTTCGTAATGAATACAGAAACAGAGAATCACCTGTATGCCCCCCTGCTGGATTGCCAAACGGTGCTAACGATATTTTAATAACTCTCCCTTATGAATTTTCAATTATTTTCCCTCGTTAAAAGCAATTCGATGAGCCACTTCGTTACACGGGAGAAGAAAACTTTTCAATTAGATTCGACAAGATAGGTGCTTTCTTCTTTCGATCACTCGATAGTGTACCTATCTTAATCTTGATTGATAAATTTATGAATTTTGATTGAACTCATAATTTTTAAACGTCAGTGAGAATTGACTGTCGAAAGTTTCTGATGTTGACTGTTTCGATTGTGAATCATTTTGATAAAAATGAATATGAATTCAGCTAGAAATGATTATTGGATATTTCGCGAGCAACTGTCTAGGATCTGATTTGAGTGATTTCAGAGACAATAAACTATTTCAGGACTTTCATGCGTTATTCCACTGAAACTGAATATTGAAAGCTCTCAAAATTCAGAATCAACTTGTACACTGATGGGATAAACAAATTATAATTTACACAATGAGAATGTCGCATATATGCTGGATCGGATACTCCAGATAGTGTCCAAGACAGATTTTCTGTACAACGAAATTCGAGGTAATTTAATTTCGAATTTACTTTTAACAACCATTGAATGTTCAGTTGTATCAGGAACTGTTCGACTTGGAATTATGGATAAGTATAAAATCCCTAGGAAGAGAAAACTAGATTAGACTAGAAGATTCATAGACTGAGAAAACTGTTTAGTTGCAGTAACAAGTATGCACTGAAAACACGATTTCTTCCAGCGTAACAAAATTGGAACGTATAGAAATTTTTTGGTTGGCTGAAATAAAATTTGTTTGCCAGGAACAAAATTTTGGGTGATCATGCCGAAATGCAACTGCTGGGAAAACGGCGTTTTTCTTGCACGGAGAAAAAAACTAACAATAATATTGCTGAATTGACAATAAAATATTGTTATATATCAACCCACAATAAATATCGTAAAAATATGACCGTCACTATTGCTAAACTGGCAATAATATTATATTGTCGAAATTATTAACAATTCAAATATTCAGTTTTGCAATATCATGTAGTTATATCAATAATTCATATTTACCTATTTAAAAAATATTACTTTTGATTGAGGAAAAAAATTTCTCATCCGAATTTATCCCTACAAACATTCTATAACGATGTGGTGTGTTTCATATGTGGAGAAAAGGCGATTGTGAGTTCCAATGTTGGAAAGTTGCCTTAGCGAGATTCGAACCCGGGCCCTTCGGGTGGGAAGCAAAGGATTTATCACATTAGCAGATCTCCAAGATGACAACTGAGTACTTGAATTGCCATTTATGGTAATCCTCGACTTTGTTCAGAGTTAACGATGAAAATATATTCAAGACAAAGTACACTGTAAGTAAAAGAAAGTCTTAAATCCAGCCCATTTCATGGCTGAATCTATGATGCAAACAAATTAAGCCGGAAAAACAATCGCCGACACAATGGAAAAAGCATTGTCTGAAATTAAGATGCAAACAGATTGAGACTTTCTTTTTACAGTGTAAAATTGTGCACATTGAATAAATTCCCGAGCTGAAAAATTTGGACGGTTTTGTCCTCTTATTTCATTTTTAGACTGATCTTGTCCTGGTGGTTGATTATTGCGGACAAAAACAGTACTTTTCCAAGATTTTAGTCTGAAATTCTTCTCCAGCGAGTAAAAGTGATTGAGGACAAATTCAGACTATAATCTTGAGAAAGTATTGTTTTTGTCCGCATTAATCAACCATCAAGATAAAATCAGTCTAAAAATGAAGCAAGAGAACAAAAACCGTCCAAATTTTTCGACCCGGGAAAAAATTAGGATTAGAACCACAGGAATTTTTTCAGAAACGAATGAAACTCGTCAAATTTGTTCGTTCAACTCATGTAAGGTTTGTTAATCAATCAGAAATTGGGATTGATTTTTATGTTTGTGAATTCAAGAAAAACTTCGTTGAAGAAAGATTTGTAGAAGAATGTATATCACTTGGATATCATTTTTAATTGTGACCTGAAGTGGATCCAATAATTTCTCACGGGAATAATTATACCGATTTATACGTTCAGAATATATAGCTGTTTTGACAATAAGTGAATTTTGTTACGCCAATTTTTTTTGTTAATTCTGTGATACTTATTGATGTCGCTGCTTGATATTGTTTTGTCAAATCAACAATGTTTATCGTGAGTTGGAATGACAACTCATATTGTCATTTTAACCAGTGATTTTCAGCGATACAGTTCTTGTTAATGAAACAATCTGCTGTTGCTGTACGAACAACAACTTATTGCATAACCAGCAATAAAATTTTGACAAATTTTATATTGCTGGTTCTACCATACACATTTTTCTCCGTGTGGGCTGTCTCTGCAGAAATGGCTTTCATCCAAGCCCACTGAAGTGTTCAATCGGGGGGAGCTGCAAAAAGTTTGCGGACAGAACATTCACAGCTCATAAACAACACCTTTCGCATGATAATTTGGCGAACAATGATTCTACTCTCTCCCACTTGATTCCAAGATTAGTTTGAGTTACAGTCCATCTATTGGATCACTACCCTAGCAGAAATAATTCTAGCCACCTCATAGTTAAGGTCCAGGCCCCTACTAGTGCCTTGAAAGGTGCTAGACGACCGCTATAATTATTTTTACCAGGGTGAGAATTACTCCAAGTTTGCGAAGAGATGATTTAAAGCTTATGAACAGTATCTTTCGCATGGTGACCTGGGGGACAATGGTTTTACTTCCCCCCACTTGATCCCAAGATCAGTTTGAGTTGTATTTCATCTACTGGATCACTAAAAACTGCCCCAAGTATGCGGAGAAATCATTTAATGCTTATAAATCCTTAACAAAGATATGAACGGTTCTGTTTGCATAGTACCCTGAAAAAAAGTAAATATCGTCCGATTTTATCCGTGATCTCCTGCCTGTGAATCTGATGGTTGACTGAAAGCTTCACTAGAAATTCATAAAGACCTCATAAACAGCTTCTCTCGCGTGGTGACTAATAACATATCATACGATTTCTAGGTTCAGTTCTGTTGACAATGAAGGAATGTAACTCTAAAGAAAAGAAATCTATGGAAATTCATGAATTGTTTATGGATCATAAAGTAAATTATTTATTCACTGAGAATATGTGAATATTGACAGTAAAAAGATATTCATAGAAACAATTTTTCACGCCTGAAAGAACTAATTGATGTTACCAAACAGAAAAACATGGTGTGTTAAATGCTGAAATGTATGGATGCCCTGTTGAAAATTCCTCATAGAAAACGATGGAAAGAACTTTCTGATTTCTATCTGTTTCGATGGGAAATTTGTAAAAGACTTGATACGAATTTAGTTACAAAGGTTTATTGAATTATGAGAGAGTTCAGAATGCTTGGCTTGTGGTGTGATTTATTCATACTTCATGAATTCAGATGTAAATGCCACTCATGAGCTGTTTACGAGCTGTTTGTGGGCTCTTCCTCCTGCCTGCCGCTTGATATAGTTTGACATGATTGGATGAAAGCCATCCCTACAGAAAGAATCCCGGAATTTATGAATTCTATGCCCTGGCCTACGGAGGGGCTGTTTATGAGCTTTAAATGATCTGATCGCAAACTTTTTGTAGCTCTTCCCACTCGACCACTTCAGCGGTCTTGCATAGAAACTATTTCTGCGAAGAAAGCCCCAAAAAACCGCCGTTCCCCCGGCAGTTGCACTTTTGCATATTTACCAAATTTTGTCAATCTCAAACAAATTTTATTCCAGCTATCCAAAAAATTGCGACATCAGGTAGAAAATTTAATTTGCCTGAAATGCAATATTGTTTGTTTCAACAAAAAATTTCAGTTGAAGCAACTAACATTTTGTTGCGACAACTAAATTTTTTATTTGATGCCGTATTTGATTGAATTTTTTGTGACGACAATTGAACAGTTTTCTCAATGAGAGAGGAAGCGATGGAAACTGTGAACCAATTGGAAGGATCAAATACTGTATAAGAAAAAATAAACTAAAACAATGTTGGTTCTAGCCAAACAAAATTTTGGTTGAAATGAACACAAAGAAACTTCTTTGTTGGTTGAAATAAAATTTGTTTAGGACGAACAAAATTTGGTCCACAACAATTAACAGTTTTCCACAGACGAATAAATTTTATATGTCCTAAGCAGATTTCATTTCAGCCAATCAAAAAGTTTATTTGCATTCATTTGAACCAAAATTTTTTGCAACGGTAACAAACTGTGTTTTCAGTGTAGGAATAGATAAACATTGGTAGACTTTGAATGTGGATTTGAATTCTTTCAATCGTTTCCTGTGCATGTCTGATCTGACAATATGAAAATCGGTATTGACGTTAGAAGAAAAGATGAAATGTATTTATCATGATCAGTTTTCACATCCCAATCTCCGTTCCTTTTTCAAATCAAGTTTCTTTCATTTTTTCATATTTTTGGGGTTCTAAAACTCATACATATGTTGGAATGATATTCCAGAGTGTTAAGCTTATAAATATTTCGCCGAATTTCTGGATCCTGATTTCAGGGGTAATTCAGAGGGATCTAAATTTGAATTCAAAATTCTGAAGGATTAGAAATTGTTTGAGAGATATAGTATTTCGAGAAATTTAGAGGAGTCTCAGGAAACTTCTGGCCGGTCAGTTTGAATGATCCAGAGGAATCCACAGGAATAAATTGATGAGATGCAGATAAATTCAGAAGAAGCTTGAAATTTTGAACACTTAAATCCAGAGAAATGAAGAGAGACTCGGACGAATTCAGAGGAAACTTTGAAATCTACATAGGTAAAAGTCAGAGGGACGATGAGACATTTACAGAGATGCTAAGAAAATCAGAAAAGTTCAGAAAGATTAAAACAAATTCAGAAGAAGCTTTGTAACCTGAATGGACGGAATTCTGAGGAATTCAGGGAGATTTAGAAAGATTCCAAAAAATTCTGAAAGATTCTCAAATCTTGATCAGCAAAAATTCCGACAGATTCAGAGAGATAGAGAATTTCTTATGATTCACTCCAAATAACGTTGAATCTTTCAGAAAATTGTCCTAAAACATGGAGAGATTGAAAGAGATTTCAAATTGATTCAGAATATATTTTTGAAATATTAGTGAAATCACCACTCGGGAACGTTCCATCGGAAAATTTTTCGTATACGAAAAATTCTGAGATTCTATGTTTGTAGGTAGAGTTTTGGCACGCCGCAATATGAATTTCAACTTCCGTGGTACAAGAAACAGTTTTGAATTCAAAGTGGCGAGGAAAAACCGTGGGATTAAGATGAGGAAGGTTTCTCAATGAGAACAAAAAGTCGAGATTACGTAAAATGTTTTTACCAAAATGATCATATTTTTAAGGAAGATGTTTTGAAATTGTTGAAACAAGTGGGCCAGATGAGAGCCCATTTTGTATGATGCTCCCAATCCAGGTCTCCTCTGGCCGATTTTTTATTCCAAGAGTTTCCGACAATTTTTGCAAAAAAATAATCACTTTGGCAAAAGTTTTGACTTATTCTCCTATTAAGTTGGCTTAAACTTCTGGGAGTGTAATGTTATGATGAGAATTGGAGCAATAATCAAACATTAAGACAACTTATCAGAGTATTTATCGAGTTCGGGAAAATTATAGGAATTGTCTGGCCGAGCTGAACCGGCACCGCCACAACATTTGAATCGAATTGGAAAGCAGTGGAATATCATTCTAGTTCCAATTTTCTGAATTAGGCACTTGATTAACTTCCAATTTACCTGTATTTACTTGAACGCGAATCGTTTTTGGCAGTTCCAGGTTCATGGACCTCATAAATTCATAGTAGTCAATTCATATGGATTCGATGCACTGTGAAAAAAGAAAGTCTTAATCTGTTTGCATCTTAATTTCAGACAATGCCTTTCCCATTGTGTCGGCGATTGTTTTTTCGGCTTAATTTGTTTGCATCATAGATTTGTTTTTACAGTGTGTGGTATTAAACTAAAATGAATTGAAACGAATTACTATGAATGCATTAGCATCCGTTGTGAATTGCAAAGGATATATCACAATCCGTAAAAAATTGGATTGAATTGGAATAAATTAAATTTTGATTCTGATCATTTTCAATCATTCCATTTGAAATTTGAAATCTTCACCAAATTCAAACACTTGAATCCACTATTTTTGCAATACGATAAAATTTCAATTCCTCTACAAAAGAGAAACTTCTTAATTTGTTTGTTTCGCCTTTTAAATATCTTCCCATTGTTTCAATCCATTAAATTCGATCAATCAATCCTCGAAAGATATCGATTCATTTCTCGATACGTCTGTGGTTTTCATTCGACCAGCGAAAAACTATATGACGTTGAATTTTCATTTTCCAAAAAATTGATTATCGTGTAATGGACTTTGGGTGGCTGACAATGCGATTTAAGCGTCGCGGCGGTGGCGGCGTTGGCGTCAACGCGCTGGATATTCACAGAGAATAATTGGTCGTGATCCGCGCTTAATAAAGAAGGACAGTCAGTGAAATATTTTTTGAAAATATCTTGACATGGTTCGTTTTGTTCGATTGGGATTTTTTTCGACCGGTAACCGAGCTTTGCAATATGTTTGCGAGTGACAGATGTAGTTGACGCGGAATGTCCCATATAATATCGATTATCTCACAGTGCAAAAGCTTGTCTGAGAAAAATGGAAACGTTAATGCAACGCACAGCTGTTGCATGAGGAGATATTTTCGAGAGGGATACATAACAAAGTACAACTTGAACCCTTTGATATTTATTATCGGGGGGAAAAAATATGTATACTACAAATCACTCGAATTGTTGCATGACAGAACTTTTCTAAACGTCTCATGAATGTGGCATTATAGTCAGGTGAATTCATTTCAAAGTTCATTGCATATTTTCTTTTTATGTACTGAGAGTTTTATTCCATCGAACTGAGTAAACTTTGAAGTTGGGTTGAATGATTTCTGTACCCAAATATTGAGGTGATTATATTTAGTTTTTCCATTCAATCATGAATTTCAAATATTTTCAAATATAAAGTAACTCAGACATATCATTTAGAATTTCCTTCCTCTTTTCCCTACTTTGTTCTTCCAATGTTTTTAGATATTTTCGTTACCATTAGCTGTTGACTCCAGGGGATAGACCGAATCATCTTTGGTATACTCACTCGAATAGTAGGGTCTAAAATCATCCCCTTTTTTCCTCGTTCTCTTGAGCCTTAGTCGAGTTTGCTGTCCGGGTCCATTTAGTCTCCAGGGAGGTCTGGTTAAGTATCCATCCTTTGGATCAATTTTAGTTGACTCGTAGCGGATGAATTCAATTTGCAAATATCATGGAAGCGTACAACGTGATATTGTTTTCCATACAATATCAAGATCAGGTTGATGGATAAATGTGATGATATAAGAATAATTGTTCTGATAATATTCGATTCTTTTCCATCAACAAGATGAAGACAATGAAAAAATGATGTCTCATATTTTTAGAAATCGATATTACGTATAAGATAATTTAATAAGGAATATCGAAGAAAATCTCATTAGAAATCGTTATCGTATCCCAGTAAAGAAATTACGAATATCAGCAAATCATCGATGATATTTCTAATTCCATTTGGAATTCAGTAGATCGAGTGGAAAGGCATTGGATTTAATCGCGTTATTTAGAAGAATGCTGGATGTTGAAGATCTCATTTTTAATTCATTATGAAATTCATTGAGAAATTCACAAGTAAACTTTGGTATCCTTTTATGTACTTTTTGATAGAGTTTGTCTAGACTGTCTAAAGAGATTAAGATCTGTTTTTAACGTTGTTGAATTTTCTCCTCTCGAATACTTGATATCTCTACAGTGCGCTATTGACGAGTTGAGCTATTTCTATAATTGCGGAATAAGGACAAGATGGCGATGAAGAGTCATGTTTTATTATGAGATAAGAGCCAATTTTCATCGTTGTCTGAAATGTTCGTCGTGTCGTGTGACGTATAAATGATTACAATCTTTCTTTCTTGTATTTATCAACGATCTGCGGCCAGCGTTGTGATGATATAATAAGAACCATTGAATTGCTATTTAATGATTAAACTTTCCGTGCAGAAGAACCATGAGGCTCGAAATTAGATTTTAGCCGCTTAAGAAGGAAGTTTCACCTTAGACCAAGTTATCCCTCAGATTTAATCAAGCTACCAACTAAGCTAGGCAAGAACATTGCCCAAACTGAGCCAAGCCATCAGTTTTTTTTCCTTGAGGTAATGTTGGTTGAAAGATGGGCCAGGCGTGATGCAGCCTATGATCAATGATAGATCAAAGAAGTTAATTTATTGATCGCCCATATTAGGAAAATATTTAGACCATTGTCAATGCCCTTTGCCTCTACGTAGATTGCCTAGTCTTGCGCCCAGCTATATTCTATCTTCAACATTGGTGGAGCCTGAAGATTTTCATATAGGTGCACTGAGATAAGAGTTCATTTGTAACAAAGGAGGCTTATTAATTATAAACAAACCATCATTTATGGGTCAAATAAGATTTGTTAACAGTTAACAAACCTTATTTGATTGAAATAAGTTTGGAAATAAGTTTTTTCTCAGTGTGCTTATTTCGTACGAATTGAAATTTGAATTTTTATTTTTCCAAAAATGATAACAGTGTAATTTCTTCATGAAAATTTCAAGAACAAATGTTATTTCCTATAAATTCAAACCAAAGTATCTTGCGGCAAATATTCAAAATATCCTTCCCTAGAAATGCAATGTGTGTTACGAGTATCATTTGAACATCGAATAGTTGTTTCGCGAGTATCGAAAAAATATTGGAAATGATAAGTTGACAGGCCCCATTAATGAACACCTTAACCCCCATTAGCGAACAATCGTTTATCTATTATATCTTTCCTATGGCATATTATTCTGAATTTATTTACATAACAGCGGTTGATTTGGTATCCAGTCAGTCATGCTTGGATGAAATTAAAGCACTAAATGAAAAGTACTATGAATCAAAAACCAAAACGTTCATTAAAGGGGTCGCGTTCATAAATGGGGTCATCTACCTTAACCTCATATGGATATCCAATATGCATTCGTTATGGATATTCAATTACAATATCCAGCAAATGACAAAATGATATGAATTTTTGACATAAATGAGATTCAGACGGAATTTGGAAACCATGGAAATACCAAACGTGATGTTATGGATTACTGCATGTCAAAGGGTTATATTGATTATTATTCATAAGAAAACGGGCGGAGACGTTGATTAATCAGGGGAGAATTAAGCCACCTGTATAACGTACATAAGTAGTACGGAAAATAAAAAGCAATAGATTTTTCTCATCTCTGGTATGAACAGAACACTTAGGTCCCATTGAGACGGCAATATTCGAAAACAGCTTCAGTCGAGGTTATTGTGGTGACCGATTCTCATTTAAATTCCGAAATGTTCCCATCGGAACAAAATTCACAATTCTAAATGAAAAAAAATTAATTTCGTTATGAATCGAACTTGGATCCTTGGGATCACGCAGTCAACTTCAGCACCACCCCGCTATGAATCTGTATAAATGTAATCGCCCTTTCATATTTATATGAACTTCATCCTGATTAAAACACCTACTGAACCTCGCCAAATCTAATTGCGATTGAATAACGTTCATGGTTACGGCATTTTATTACAAACAAATATTTCGCTGTGTTCATGAAGTTGCATCCATTGATTTCTCTAATTCCGTCAGAAAAAGATAACATCATGCTTTTTTCACTGATCATCATTTAAGCTTAAAGGTACAATTACACGAGTGCATTTGTTGCATGCAATGGCGTCAGGAGAAGGAGAACTGAAGTGTTTTCTCTATAAGACTTCTTTTTCCATCTAAAACTATCGCATGCGACAAAGGGACGGATTTGATTTCGCTTCAATGCATTCCATTGCGCTGCAACTGATGAAATAACATTTGTGTTGAATTATTCGATTTTTGGATTCAATTGAGTGATAATCATTCAAGAGGACACAAAAAACTACATTTTATGTGTACAAAGAGAGTAAAATATGGGCTTTCAATAGAATTCCGCGTACTGAAATTTATGTGTGGGTCTAAGGAACCTACCCATTAGTACACTGTAGAAAATAATTGGAATTTTCCTGTGTACATCAACCGGAAAATTCCAATCACTGATTAGGGAATCAATTTCTGGTACATTTATATGAAATTTCTCATACATTCATCTGAAAATTCCAAACTTTATGGGATTTTTCCCAACATTTCACAGTAGGTTTCTGGACAAGTTGGGAAAATTCCTAACGCATGTATGTGTTAACTACTTCACATACATATATAGGAATTTTCCGATAAAGTTTTTTACAGTGTAAAAAAGTATTATTATTTTGAATTGATTATTCTACATTCGAATAATTGATGATTATTCAAGGTTCATTTGATATATAAGGACAGTGACGTTCATACAGATCCGTAGCAGAGTGACGCTAAAGTTGACTGCGTAATCCCAAGAATCCAAGTTCGATTCCTAACGAACTGAATTTTTTTTCATTTAGAATTGTGAATTTTGTTCCGATGGGAACATTCTGAAATTGAAGTTGGAATCGATCACCAAAATAACCTCGACTGAAACTGTTTTCGAAAAGTGCTGTCTTAATGGGATCCAATAACGTTCTGTTCATAACAAGAGTGAGTAAAATCTACTGCTTTTTATTTTCCGTACATGGAGAAAAAGGGTTTCGCTGTGGCAGCGAAATCTACTTTTGCTGGGTTCCTTTTGCCAGAGCAGCAAATTTTTTGCTGTGACAGCAAACTATTTGCTGTTCCAGCAATCTTGTTAGCTGCGACAGCGAATTTTTAGCTGTGGCAGCAAAAAATGTTTGCTATCCCAGCAAAATTTGTTTGCTATTCTGTATATAATACTGAAAATTTGCTGGCGGAGCAAACATTTTTTTGCTGCCACAGCTAAAAAATTGCTGTCGTAGCTAACACGATTGCTGTTATAGCAAATTTTTAGCTAGGTCAGCAAAAAACTTTGCTATACTATATATAATACCTCGATTTGCTGCGTCAGCAAATTTTTTCTCTCCGTGTACCACTTATGTACGTTATACAGGTTGGTTGAAAAGTTTCTGCGCTCGAAATGAAAGAATACTGTTTTTGTTACGAAATATATTTTTTTATTCAATATAATCTCCTAGAAGCTCAATACACTTGTTCCAATGATCTTCCAATAATTTCATCCCATCCTTATAATGGTTTTCTGGAAGCTCTGCAAAATGACCGTCTACGGCTGCTATGGCCTCTTCATTCGACGAAAAATGCTTTCCACGAAGGAATTGTTTGAGATTTCTGAAGAGATAGTAGTCGCTAGGAGCCAAATCTGGCCAATACGGTGGATGTTCAAGCAATTCGTACTTGAGTTCTTTGAATTTAGCCATCGTCAAAACACTTTTGTGAGCAGGTGCATTATCTTGATGAAAAATGATTTTTTTCTTCTTTAAACCAGGTCTTTTCTCACGAATTTTTTCATCCAGCTGATCCAAAAGGCTGCAGTAATATTCGGAGTTGATTGTTTTACCTTTCTGAAGATAATCAATGAACAAAATTCCTTTTGCATCCCAAAAAACTGATGCCATAACTTTCTTTTCTGATCGTTGTGACTTCACCTGCTTTGGAGCTGAACAACCAGCTTCAGTTCACTGTAAACGTTCTTGTTTCAATTTAGGATCATGGTGGTAGATCCAAGTCTCATCCATAGTTATAAAACGACGCAAGAAGTCGGTTTCATTCTGCTTAAAACGCTCCAAATTACGCTGAGAAATTTGTCTTCGATCCAGTTTTTGTTGAATTGTTAACGTGTGCGGCACTAACTTTCCAAATAGTTTTTTCATACGTAATTCTTCATGTAAAATATGGAGTACTCGTTCGTCTGAGATGCCTATGGCATTAGCAATTTCACGCTTAGTCAAACTTGGATCTTCACTCACCATATTATGTACATGCTCAATGACTTCTACTGTGGTTGGTGTTTTTGGTCGTCCTTCGCGTGGATCGTCTTCAAGGCTAGTACGACCACGTTTAAATTCACCATCCCAAAATTCAATGGTGCGTTTTGAAGGTGAGGACTCCTTATACACTTCTACCAATTGTTCATAAATTTCCTTCGCTTTTAAACCCTTCAAAACAAAGAATCTAATGACTGCACGATATTCAATTTTTTCCATATTAAGAAAAATCAATGACACATCAACTTCAAATGGCTTGTAAACGAAGAATGAATTGACAGAATGACTTGTAACTTTGCATGTGTTCTCAGGACAGATATACCAACTTGAGAGAAAAAAAGTTTGGAGCTAGCAGTGCTATCTCTTGGTGAGCGCAGGAACTTTTCAACCAACTTGTACAGGTGGCTTAATTCTCCCCTAATTAATCAACGTCTCCGCCCGTTTTCTTATGAATAATAATCAATATAACCCTTTGACATGCAGTAATCCATAACATCACGTTTGGTATTTCCATGGTTTCCAAATTCCGTCTGAATCTCATTTATGTCAAAAATTCATATCATTTTGTCATTTGCTGGATATTGTAATTGAATATCCATAACGAATGCATATTGAATATCCATATGAGGTTATCATTTCCAATATTTTTTCGATACTCGCGAAACATCTATTCGATGTTCAAATGATACTCGTAACACACATGGGTAAAACCTTTCTATACGACATCGTATAATTTTTTCATCAAGCAAGGAACAACATTCTTGTTGAATTTACAATAACGTTGGGTGTAGAATCTAAATCAGTGCCTACAATTCACAACAGGACACTGTTACGATCTTTTCACCGGATTTAAATTTCAGTCTCACAGCATTGCGGCTAGTTTTATAGTAGTTGCACCGTTACTATCACATGTGACTTACATGTAACTCTCATGCGAATTCAACAGTATTTTCTTTTCGTTTGCAAATCAATTCCACATTCGATGTGTATGCAGGCTGGTAACATTGGTAATTGACACATAACATTCTGTTCATTTAGTTGAATTGATTTAATTGGACTCATTCAAAAAAACCTTCATTCGGAAATTTTGAAACGTTTCTTCTCATTGTTACTCCTTATGATTCGAGGTTTGAAGGAGGAAAAATGAAAGACGGTTACCGCAAGGTCGCATGTATCGATCAATTTTCAAATATAAGCAACTCGTCGTATTACTTTTAAAAGTATGTTGTTGTAAGTGTAACGACAGAATCTAATGCACAATTCATGAAACTTTCAATAATTGACAATGATCAGTCAAGTACGTGCAACGGGTCAGAGCATATCTACGATTATGACATGTGCGATAATACAATTACGAGAGGAATTCTCGTGGTTAGAGAGGAATCAATCTCTAGTCGATTGTGGTGAAGAATTCATCTGATAATAAATGGTACCGGATCGAAGGAAGATATGAAAAATTTAAAAAGGAATAATTGGTTTGTCATTTCATTCTCATTTTTCATTCGTGGCTTGAAATGGAAATAATTATTCTAATGTGCGGTATAGCTGCCCACACAACATCCCTAGTTCAGAAACAAATAAAAGTACAGTTTGATGGTAAAGATTAGCACAATCACAGTGATGAGTACTGAAATGAAATTGACGAATGCTAGCGGAACAGCAATGATTATTGGGAAACAATAAATGGAGATATGATTTTGAGTATTAGCGGATTATTGTGATTCACAATAACTATTACTGTTTTCTTGTTTGCGTGCATTAAAATCCAGGTTCATGTTCTGATATGAAGAGAGCGCACTTGGAAAATATAAAATGTGAAGTATATGAGTTATGAAGAGAAATTTGATAATCAATTCTGCCGTCCCAGGCAAAAAAGTTGTTAACTGCAAACTCGTTCGAACGGGAAAAAACCGAGAAAAACTATTCCACATCCAAATTGTATGATGTAACTAATATTTTGATAATATTAAAGCGGTTGTAAGGCAAATAAGGGGTGCTGTTTTCAATTATTAAAAAAAAAATCAATATTTTCAATAACAACAAATGAAAAAATGAGTTAAGGGTATTTGGTGAACGAAAATACCTATCAAAAGAACCGTAACTCGAGTTACGGTTTTTTTCCATTTAACAGCGCTCGAGCATTATGCTATGATAGTTCGCTTTTAGATAGCTCGAAGCGAAGAAACATGTCAACTCTGTATGCAACGTTCATGAAAATCACCATATGATTGAATTCCAAATCGATGGATTAGATATTTCAGAAAGTAATATTTCTTTCACGTGGAATCAATGAGGTGTGATCCTGCCTTTTTTAATGTTTACTTTAACGGTTTAAATCCATACCTAATGGCACCTAAGATCTTTATTACGACCATTTCCGAATTGTGCCGAAGCCTACGACCGGACTTACGGTTTCCTTCCTTGGTAAATTGGCTCAGGGCTCAAGGAGTTTAGAAATCAAGGAAACCTTAACTCCGAAGAGATTTTTTTCAAATAGTGTGAGATATTTACTCCTCACTGATTTGACCGAGCGAAAAGACCGTAACTCAAATTACGATCTTTTAGTCTGGCAAAGTGGTGACTAATGATGACGATGCATCGTCCGATGAATCAAGAATCGATCCTCTTAGAGCAAAAATAATCGATTTTTTTACGATTCTTCTTCGACCCGATTCATCGTGAATCGATTTTCATTGAATCAAAGGCATCGATTCTTTTTTTTGAAAATTTCATAAAAATGTTCAAATTCTGTCTACACAATTTCCGTAGAAGTTTATGGATGCTTCCGATAAATGCTATTGCTTGCTCGTAGCATTTATCGGAAGCGTCCTATGTAAAGGCCTAGACACACAAACACGTAAACGTAAGAAGCGGAAGGCTGCGCAGAAAATTTCCCTGAATCGAATGAGGTGAAAAAAAAATTAAAAAAAAAATTGAGTTCACCATGTTTTTGCCTGGTAAGGCAACGCTATAAGATGTATTTTCAGATTTATCAAGGTCCGATTATTAATTTGTTTTGATGAAAAGTTCAAATTTCGTTTATATTATTAAAAAGAAAGAGAGAAAATTTACTTCTGACTATTGGTCATTTTCATGGAGTTGTGTTATTCAAACACATATGTTATTATCATCAAAATAGTGAATCAAGCTTGGAAAAATGTTTACAAAACTGATTCATAAAAAAAAATGTCATCTGAAAACGATTCTGAAAAAAGAGAAAAAATCGATTCTTCAAAAACGATTCTATTCACATACGATGCATCGATTAAGTCGCTCGATTATTGAAAATGAATCGACATTGGGAATCGATTCGATGCTCGCCCAGAATCAGCATCACTAGTGGTGACGTATTCGATGGTTCTTCTCGATTTGATGTGAGTTACGGCTTTTTTCTCACGATTGCCTAATTTTCAACTCGTTTTCAGAGAAGAAAAATGTTTATTATGCAAAAATTAGGAGCAATCACTAATTTCTATTAACACATTCAAACGCGCCTTGCTTCCCTGAATCGAATGATATAAAATACTTATTTTCGAAAAAAATTGAGTTAACAACTTTTTTGCCTGATACGTCATAATTACCGATATTCAATTTTTTAGTGGCCACTTGATTAGGTTTAGCTTCATTTTTGGCACGATATTCAGTCGATTGGGCGATTGTTTCTGGATCATGAGCGTAGGTCAAAGGCTCATCGTCCGTAATAATTCCTGGCCAAATCCTATCGGAATTAATGATATCTTATCGGTTTCTATGCAGTTCTTGTCACAGTACTTAAGGGTCTTCATGAATTTCTATGTGGAATTCGATGTTCTATTGGTTTTTATCGGTATTATCGTCAAAACCTGATAATTACTGTTAGAAACAAAAAAACTAATCGGTTTCTATGCGGTTTTTGTTACAGCACCTATTGGAATTTATTGGAATCTATCGGACTTTTTCGACAGGGATGAGTTTTAATATAACGTGCTGGTAGTCAGAAATTCTCCCCTAGTAGAAATTTTGGATGGGAAAATACCAGGGCCTGACGAGGCATGCCTGATTTCCTATCTAGTCCTCGTGACGGTTTTCCCTATTTCGCTCGATTTTATGGAAATCTTATCCGAACCCTATCGCACCCTTGCGTTACAACTCTCATTTAATCCTATTAGGGAAATCAGTAGTGAGTCCCTTGTAAGGGCTTCATAAGATTTTCCTTATTCACGGTTTCCGGATTCTAACCTGATCAGGACCTTAATGAAAATAGGGAATGCTTGATCAAATTTCTATTAGGATCACTTCACAGATTTTAATGCGACGATTTTTTTCGAAAAGATTGAGTATTTTCGATACCAATCCAGATCTAACGCGTTGGAGGCCCAAAATATCTTCGGAAATGGGGTTAACTGATAATTTTGAAATGTCAGCACCATCAGCAAGGTATCTAATTGTTAATCGACGTTTTTGTCGCATCAAATTTCGAATTTGTTGGACGTGCATTTCATCGGTAGAATTTAACGATCGTCCAGGGCGCTCTTAGTTTTCAACTCGTTCTCGGCCTTCTTCGCACTTTTTATGCCATCCGTAACCATTCTTTCCGACGAAGTCTGTTCACCGAAAGCCTCCTACAACATTCCAAACGCAGCAGAAATTCCGTTTCGTAAATAAAATTTAATGCAATTTCTTTACTGTACAAAATCAGACATTGTATAAACCACTGATATCAGTTTGCCCGTCGTTTAAAA
Organism: Gonatopus flavifemur; assembly: GCA_018340375.1. NCBI lineage: Eukaryota > Metazoa > Arthropoda > Insecta > Hymenoptera > Dryinidae > Gonatopus > Gonatopus flavifemur. Next base: position 47,240,184 of record JAFFJZ010000003.1, on the reverse strand, counting down.
CGAAACATAACTGAAACAGTAACACATCCAAACACGTCTCTATGTCCGCTTTCGTAACGGAAAGGTTTCTGACACATTACTGAAGAATTCATCGTGCTGTATGGGATGACAGGGTATGATTTATGCACGTAAGAATCATACATGTATTAATTGTACACGGAAAATAAAACCCAAAAGTATTTACTCTAATAATTTTTTTCTAACACACATTTTATGCAATGATTATTTGTGCACGTTTAATTGATTGACATAGAAATTGTACACGAAATATTTCACAAGCTTTAAAAATGTAATCAACAAAAATTGTTCACATATTGTTTATGCACGATCAGAAAATAAAATTAATCAGTGTATAATTATTGTACTCATAATTTAATTCATAGTAATTATTCAATAAAAAGAAAAAAGTTTCTCATATGAATTTCATTAGGTGTACAATCATTATAATTAATCACATGTTTTGTCCATTCATAAAAACATGTGTACCATTTTTGTCAATCATTTTTTTTTCAAGCATGAAAAATATTTAGTGTACAATTTTCTTATCAAATAATTTTACGTGCACCAAAGCTTATGTGTTAAATATGAGGTATTAAAAAACAAAAAATTATTAGTGTAAATACTTTTGGGTTTTATTTTTCGTGTACAATCAATACGTGTATGATTCTTACGTGCATAAATCATACCCTGTCTATGGGATGTACCCACGCAATTTAAATTAAGAATAGAATTGGTTTTATTTTTTAGATACAGTAGTATAACAACCCAGCTTGATCAGGTATCGTAACCTAGAATTGTGTCAAAAGAATTACAAGTATTCGATTTGCCAATGCTCAATAAAATATATGAATTATTCGAACACTCCATTGGAAATTTTTCTGAAAGTCTATATCTCGTGCAAATCAATCTAATTCCGTTATTCTTAAGTTCATTGTCGAACACAAAATAATCACATCGAGGACCCCTTATTGATTTGTCTGGCGACGATGCGAGAATTAAACATTCGATTAAGAATGATAAGGTTAAATTTGTTTTACTCACTAAACACTCGACGATACTCGAAAATTTCAAAGGCAGTGTTTACTCTTTTGTGTTCTGTTTCTTTGATTCTTGAAACATTGTATTATTTGGTTAAAAATATGTCATTTCCACGAACGTTTTCAAGTCTGTGAAAAGGGGTTAGAATCCACCTCCTCGTGTATTGGATGACAAAACTATTCTTGGCGTATCGATCGTACAAGTAACGTTACCACTGAATCCGCGAAGTGGCTATTGCCTAGATGCCATCCGGGATTTGAATCGATAATACATATACGCTATACGTATATAATCAGAAGAGTCTCTTTCGTGCATATGTCTGTATTCATTGTATGATCAATTGGTGATCATATGAAGAAAAAAGGAAAAACAATATTGCTCGTGACTAGACGTTGTTATTCTATGTACTTGTTTCATTAAATTTTATATTCCATATTGATCGTATAAATTATGAGAGAGAACTCTGAAAAGGAATGGTTTATGTTCGATGAGATGAGGAGAAAATTGCGAATAAAGACATGTTACCGAACGAAGTAATAGGAGCATTCGGAATAGAATGATGAACGGCAATAAAGAATGGAAAATAGAATAAAAACACGAAGTGTAGAGTGGGAAAAAATTAATTCAAAAAGAAGATCACCCATATTATTATGTGGAAGAGAAAACTCACGACTGCAAATTATTGTCCGATTATTTCATTTCCACAGGATCTATAAATACGCTGTCTAATTGAAAATGTTCACACAGCACTCTTTTTTTAGAAGAATGATCTTCAGATATGATTAAGAACAATGCAAAAAGTCTTATGCAACACGAAAAGATATTTTTCAGAACCTCTTGAAGCATTTCTGAAGACGTTCTTAGAGATATCTTTCAGACGTAAGAACACTTTTTGATTTGATTTCTCAAAGATATCCTTTCGTGTCACATAAGACTTCTCGCATTGTTTGTCCTAATTTCTGAAGATATCTTTCAGGCAAAGAGTGCTATGTGGGTGATCATCAGGTTGTGACAATACTTGTTAAGCATCCAACGAGGTTTCTTTTTTGAAAAAAAGGATATGTTCCCAAAACCAGATAAGGATTGAATATGGATGATCTGAGAGGAGAATGAACTTGCTCGACTACAATCAGGATTTTCATGCATTATTCCAAAGAATTTGAATATTTTGTGAACTGAATTTTTCTTGTTAAGTCTTTATGAAAGCTCTGAAAATTTTACAACTTCACATTGTCACATTGAAAGAAATATGGATAAATAAGAAAGTCCGCATTTTCCTACGATGAAAGTTTGTGGTTTCGCTTGTATTTACATGATATAGACGGCGTATGCTAGACGAATTATGCTGATGAGGGATTACAAGTCTTCAGAGACGTCACATATTCTGGAAAAAATTGCATGTATATTGAATAAAATCCTACACATGAAATAAAAGAAACTTTGAATTCGACATAGGCCCGATCTTGTACTCTAGAATTTTTCAATTCCACATGATCTGTTTCCTGCAAAATTCCGATTCAACACAATGAAAATTTCTGTTCTACGCAATTCCTTTTTCCAGCACATCCTCGATTCGATGCAACTAAAATTCAAGGTGTTTCATTCTAATCGAATTGGGATTGTGCAGAAACGTAGAGGGTGTGTAGAATACAATACTTCGACATTTTGATTACATCAAATTCTGTGAAGAAAACCGGGCCCATCCGGTTTTTACCTGGATTTGTCTGGCATTTTTCACAGAGATCGAAAACCCTCGTAGAAATCATTCCAGTGATTCTCTAAGCTATTGCAAAACCTAAAGAATTACTAGAGTGATTGTTAATTGTTCTAACGTTGGTTTTCTGGTGTTTTTTTCGTGACTTTTGACACTTATTTACACAGTTTGTTCCAACCAAACAAAATTTTGGTTGAAATGAACGCAAAGAAACTTTTTGGTTGGCTGAAATAAAATTTGGTTGGGACAAATAAAATTTATTTGTCTGTAAGAAACTGTGAATTACTTGCCAAACAAAGTTTATCTCAGCCAACCAAAAATTTTCTTTGCGTTCATTTCAACGAAAATTTTGTTCGCTCGAACAAACGTTTGCTTCGTGGAGAAGATCCATATTTTTAGCTCCCGGAGTGGAGTCGTGTGGCTTCATCAATGAAGAAGAGAAACACGAATTTCGGTATTTTCAAAAACTTTTAACAACATATTATGCCACATTTTATTGTTAAATGATGTTGGGAGTGCGTGATCTACATTTGATCAGTCCTCTCATATGAGGATGAAGTATATACTTCATCTGTTGAAGAAATCAAATATTTGAGGCATCATCGATATATTCTCTTTCGTTCCACGTGTAAAGACAATGTTTCTTGAACAGAAAAGTTGTCAATTCTTTCACAAATTCGTTTGTGCATACATTTGCATACACAAGTCATCCAAAAATGGAAATAAACTTGTCACACGTCAACCTCATTCTATTCTATGTAAATCATCTTAGTCAAATCGTATCACGGTTACATGGAATCACTGTTGAGCATTTCATTGAGTTTCTTCTTTTTTCTTTCAGGGTGATTTATTCGGAGGCTTGAATAGTGGCCTACAGGATGGTTTGCTTTCAAGGGCGGAGGCATTAGCCGCGGATTTAGGAAAACATAACGCAGGCACCCCGATGCCTTTGAAACATGATCCTGTTTCTGTCTATCATCATGGGGCCCACATGCCAACCCCTCATCCAAATAACCGGCCACATCATCAGGTACAATCACACTTCTTTGTGAGTTTGCATTTATGATACATACATATATATATGTATATATATATAGATATATATATTTATTCTTATCGATTAACGTGGGGATTTGAAATTTTATTTATATAATTAAGTAAATGTTCATAGTTTATTTGAGAGCATCTCATATAGATTGTTAAAAAGAACTAGAAATTCTTGGTATCCAGGAACTGAAAAATTTCTGTTGTACCAGAATTTTCCCGTATTACTTCCATGTTCCTTATATATAAGGAAACGGAAGTATTGTAATAGGGTCAAAAATCGATGATGCACAAGGGGGTATTTCGCTTTTGCCGAACGTCTTGGAACGTCGAAAAAACGCTATCTCCAAAAATGTCTGTATGTGCGTATGTGCGTGCGTGCGTGCGTGTACAATTTTTTTTGGCGCACGATAACTCTCCTCAGAATGCACCGATCGGGATAATTTTTTTTTTAATACGTTCGTCTTTGAGAGCACTCGGGGCCTATTGATTTTGGTGACGATCGGATAACGCGTTTCAAAAATATAGTGGAATATTGTTTGAAAAATCTAGATTTTGCGACCACGCATATCTCCGCTCCCTGTTATCCGATAACTATAAAACTTATACCACGCTCTAGTTATGATTCAATAGTGGCCTCATACGAGTTTCAACCAAATCGGTGGAAACTGTGAAAATTTTCTTTTTTTTAGATTCGCATAATTTGGCATTATCTGTAAAGCATGCCTTCTTTATGTTCCCATTATCCGAATGCCATGAAACTTTGAGCATAGTCAATTCACGGGGTGTTAGTCATACGGTATAAATTTCCAGCGAGTCCGAAGTGCGGAAAGAAAGTGGTAAGCACTAAGCTTCAAAACAAATTTTGAAAATCTTGTAATTACCGGTATCATGGGGGTATATTTCGTTCTTATCATCCAATTGTTATGAAATTTTCACCACCGTCTAATGAAGTGTCGAAAGTGGGCCCATAAGAGTTTGAACCAGATTCTGACAGAAGAACGGCATGAGGAGGGAAGAAATTTCTTGAAAATTCGTGATTTAGCGATCGCACATATCTTCGCTCCCTGTTATTGGATTACAATGAAATTTCTACCGCGTTTCAGTTAAAATCTCGTAGTGGCCTCATATGAGTTTCATCTCAATCGGTTAAGAAATGTGGAAATATCATCTTTAGAAATTTGCATGGTTTTGTGTTTCAAGGTGCAATAAACATGTATTTTCATTTTCATTGAGAACATGGAAGTACTGTATGGTTCTCCATACCGATTTTTTATATATTATTATAATACAAGTAATTTTGCAGCACAAATGTACAGGTCAATTGCTTTTAATACGTGACTAGAAGTTTGCCGTAGATTTTCTTTACAGTGTGCGTATGAGTATTTTTCCATTTTTTCAACCCTTCCGGTCGGTGCTTTCTTCTTATTTCAAAAAAAGGTCCGCTCTCCTACCGAATGGTTGAATTGATCACCTCAATTATTCAAGACTTTGCTTAAGTATCTCCTTGATGCTTCGTGTGTTGGAGTTTACGAATTTCGAATCCGTAAACGAATTCCATCAGTCATTATTCGTTCCATTGGTTGTCTAATTATCCGGAAAGTAACAAACTTCACTTTACTTCATTAACTTACTTTTGCGAATTATTGATCTTTTATTAAACAAAATGAAGTTGGAAAGAACAAATCCAATGAATTTTCAATTAATTATCCGAAGTTCGTATACATTGACAATAATTTGAGATTTTATCGTAAGTTCATAGGAGGAGTTTTTTTCACCAGATTCTATTTTATCGAACTACTACAGAAAGCGTATATACTCTATACCTATGTATAGATATATTTCTTTCGTCAACCCCCCAATAGAGAATGTAAAATTGTTGTTTTCTCTAAAAGGGTATTATATTACGCGCGTATCCTTTATCATAAATCTGTGAATGTGCAGTTGTCGAGGAGATTTTGGACGACACCGTACAACTCTCACCATTACCGCGAACGCACGAATATATATAAAACGCGATCCGAGTATTATCGTCGTCCCCCAGAAAAAAAATTTATTGCGTGTGCTCCCATCGAGAGAGCATTACACAAGTCGTCCCGGTGGCAGAGACGAACAGATAATAATACACACAAGCGACGCCCCTACGTTTGGGAAGATCATTCTGGGTCGAAGCACATTGGTTACTCTCACCCCATCGTCAACCTTGCACGCCGATCTACCAGAGCTTATATTACCACTTCTTCTCCCCCGTTATCTCATCCAGATTGTTTGCATTAGCATAAACATCTTCGAAATGAACATCGGCGAATTAAATTACGATTCTCTCTTTGGGGTGAATTACTTTGATATGGAGAGGAGGATTCCATTTCATTAGTTTTCATGTATCTTTTCAGAATTATTAGATTTCTTACTGTGGGAGGATAGGGATTTTTTCTTTGTCCGTAGTATCGTTATTTATATTATCGACGTTCAAGTGATATACGCAAAGGTGAAACAGTGTACATTGAATGAGAATTGAAAATCCTGTGGGGAGTAACAATTTTATAGGATTTATTTGAAATTCATATTTAATTTATTTATTTGAATTTTCTATAGAAATTGAATTAGAGAAGAATTGGAAATTTGTCCATTCGGGTATAAATACGAGAAAGATCTCAATTCATTGCGTATCAGTTGAAGAACATTGAGTTTGCGTGGAGGACGAAAGTATCGGAAAATTCACAGCTATACTTGAATCATTGTGACCGGACATTTTATTAATGTTATTTTTTAAGACAGAAAGTTTGCAAAGGCCGTGATATGCTATGCACTTAAAAGTTCACGATAAACGTTTTACCGTTAAGAAGAAAACCTGAGATGTTTATGTCAGCTAGATTAAACTTTTTAAAAAGTCGATCTCAAGTTTTTTTCCAAATCTGCTTTTCATACGAGATAGTATTGCCGGTCATGGTTTTTAGTTTCTTTAATATCGTTTTGAATTCACAATTCTGATGAAACAGTGGATTGCAAAAATATTTTTCTATAATGGATTTGTTTTGAAAAATTTATATAAAAATTAAACAAAAATTATATGAAATCCTGTGTTATATAATTTTTGTATGATTTTTATATAAATTTTTCAAAACAAATCCATTGTAGAAAAATATTTTTGCAATCCACTGTTTCATCAGAATTGTGAAAAATTTATATAAAAATTATACAAAAATTATATAACACAGGATTTCATATAATTTTTGTATAATTTTTATATAAATTTTTCACAATTCTGATGAAACAGTGGATTGCAAAAATATTTTTCTACAATGGATTTGTTTTGAAAAATATTTTTGCAATCCACTGTTTCATCAGAATTGTGAATTCAAAACGAATTCATATATATATATTAGGGTGTTTAAAAAAAAAACTGTTTTCGAGTGAAGGGTCTTAAACTCTTGATTCCGACCCCAAACTGAACGTCCTGCAACCTGGGATCCCTAGCTTTAGATTTAGAGGTCGCTCAATCGAGTTTTATATTGCGATTTTGATGCCAGTCTGAGAAACCACTTAAAGTGGGGAATTCAGGAATTTTGTGTTCATAATCTACTACAGGTCGTAATTCTTGACCGATTTTGATGATTTTTTTGGAAAATGCCCAGAATTAAATTCTTAAGAGAACTGTCGTGCCACATTTTTCAGTCCCTCCCTAATTTTTTCAATAAATAAACAAATAGTGTGGGAAAATCTTCAATTTCAGGTATTTGAGCTTGTATCTTCCGAAAAAGTCTTGGGATAAAGTTACTATACGGCAAGATTATTACAGGTGTGCTCATCAAACATGAATAATTCGAATAATTACGAATTCAATAATTATAAATAATTTTCTAAACAATTTTCATTGAAACATCAGTAATTGGGATAATCTTCGACGTAAATATGAAGTTCTCATTTTTAGTTTCTTGGAATTATCCTAGAAAAAATTGTGAGTGAAAGAACAAAGATGAAAGCTGATATGCATATCATTGTTGTAAATAATTTTATAAACACATTCTCAACTCAGAGGTGTTTTCAGCGAGAAAAATATTTTGTTTCTGTTTTTATATAGAGTTCCCATGAGTTACAATCTGCAATTGAACTTAGTAAAATTCAACATAAACTATTGTTGTTAACAATTTTGTAAACAAACAAATTCTCAATTGGAAAATTTCTGGATGGGAAAAGAAATAAGTTTAGGGTTGTGAATGCAAAATGTGGATTTCCATTGACTTCCTATCATCACATTACAATAATTTCCAGTAGATACCGCAGGGATAATATGTTTTTCTTCCATCAAAAAATTCTCTCAAACAAAAGTTTGGTTCTAATTCCTGCAGGAATTTTAATACAAACTGTGAATCTTAGTATGATACGCACTAAATACATAAAACAACAATGTTTTCCCCTTCTGAACATGTCAAGTTTTCAGAGTTTATTAGACATTTACAAAAAAGCTCAGTAATTTTCGAAAGAATGTTCTAATCTTAAGAGATTCCTAGAGGAAATTCTTGATATAGGTTTCCATCAGAAAGTTTCTCAGTTCAAAATTTGTTTATAAAATTATTTATGACAATTATGAATATCAATTCCATTTGAAAACTATTCACTACTTGTGACTATTCATGATGATTCCCAATAAATACCACGAAACAAAAATTTCTCTGCCATTCAAAAATTTCCCAATCGAAAATTATTCCAAATACTGATTTTTTAATTCAATTGTTTATAAAATTGTTTTTAATCATTGAATTCGTAATTATTGGAATTATTCATGTTTGATGAGCACACCTGTAATAATCTTGCCGTATAGTAACTTTATCCCAAGACTTTTTCGGCAGATACAAGCTCAAATACCTGAAATTGAAGATTTTCCCACACTATTTGTTTATTTATTGAAAAAATTAGGGAGGGACTGAAAAATGTGGCACGACAGTTCTCTTAAGAATTTAATTCTGAGCATTTTCAAAAAAAATCATCAAAATCGGTCAAGAATTACGACTTGTAGTAGATTATGAACACAAAATTCCTGAATTCCCCACTTTGAGTGGTTTCTCAGACTGGCATCAAAATCGCAATATAAAACTCGATTGAGCGACTTCTAAATCTAAAGCTAGGGACCCCAGGTTGTAGGAGGTTCAGTTTTGGGTCGAAATCAAGGGTTTAAGACCCTTCACTCGAAAACAATTTTTTTTTGGAACACCCTAATATATATAATACAATATAAGAGTTCCATACAAACTCTATATAAATTCCATAAAATTATTATACAATGTTTATAGATTGTATAAAAATTTACGCGGGGAGATACTTTATGAGTTACCGAATAAATTGAGTCTTCCCTTGAATTTTTATTGAAGCGATAATGCGTAACAGACTCAACAGCAATCATTGACAATATACATTACATTACAATATACATGAAATAAATTTGTATAGAAATCTATCGGAGGAACATCGAAATATACTTACTCGAAGCTCAATGTTGAAGAAGTAAGTCTTCTTGAGGTCATCCTCAAATTACATGTCTTTTAGGGTAAGGAGAAAGAGAAGTGTAGTTATGCGTTCCGCAAGGGGGAGTTCAAAAGAGGGAAAAATGGAGTTACATCATTTATGGATGATGTTCGTCTCGCCACCGTCCACGTATAAACCAAGCTTTTCTACATTTACTATGTGACATTAGCTCTGATTCGCGTGGCTGACGAATTTGAATATCATAGCGACATGAAACATGTGAATTTACATTTACATTCGAGAGGTGAGTGAATCATTCCACTCTGTTGATTGGCAGAGTGAGAAATACGATTCTATCAATCAGTGATGAAACAATTCAATTGACGAAGCAGATGATCGGTTACGGGTAGACGGGATTTAACGATACGAAGATCAACATGAAAGAATCAGAGGATAACTTAGATGAATATTCATCAAGGTTAATAGTGATACAAAATTGTTCACTTTTTTATTACATAAAAACCAATGTTGAATAATTGATTATTATTTTCCAGGTGTATTATTTATCGATAGCTGAAAAATTAGTCTGAAAATCGAGGGTTATAGAGGATTTTATCACAGATACACTGGAAGAATTTTGTTGTAAAATTTATTGTGAAATTTCAGTAATCGAATGACAAGTAAAAATTCTTCAAAAAATTGCTGTGCAGCTTGTAAGAATGAGTAAATTTTTAAACATTCGATGAAGATATTTTCTACAAGTTTTGAGGAAAAATCCTTATTTGTCCAATCCGAGGGATTCAATTAAGATTCATTGGGGGAAAATGAAAACTGATCTTGGTTGTTGGAAACAATGGTGGAACAAATGTAAAAATTTTATGGCCAGCCTGATGTTGAATATGGGCTCGGTTGGGCAGTGATAGGGCTCACCTTTCTTTGGCACACCTGATCTGGTTCTGGTGAGCCCACGATTTGGTACGCTTGATCAGGGTTAACCAGACCTGGTCCTGATAGGTTTGTAATTTGGCACACGGAGAGAAAAAATTTGCTGACGCAGCAAATCGAGGTATTATATATAGAATAGCAAAATTTTTTGCTGACCTAGCTAAAAATTTGCTATAACAGCAATCGTGTTAGCTACGACAGCAATTTTTTAGCTGGGGCAGCAAAAAATGTTTGCTCCGCCAGCAAATTTTCAGTATTATATACAGAATAGCAAACAAATTTTGCTGAGATAGCAAACATTTTTTGCTGCCACAGCTAAAAATTCGCTGTCGCAGCTAACAAGATTGCTGGAACAGCAAATAGTTTGCTGTCACAGCAAACAATTTGCTGCTCTGGCAAAAGGAACCCAGCAAAAGTAGATTTCGCTGCCACAGCGAATTCCTTTTTCTCCGTGCATACCCTACCTTAGTTCGTTACATCGGGCTTTCATACAACGGTGCGTTACATTCCATATCAGGGCCTGATTTGAAATAAAGCTTTCCAGATCTGGTCCTGACCGAACACCCAATATGAATTTCTGCTCGGAATAGCTTGACAGGTTCAGAAAACAACAAATACTTTTCCTCTCCAACACTGTAAGTCGTCCTTGATTCTCCATACCGAATAGTGGAGTTAAAAAATTAGAAGTGGTACTAATCATTTTCTGTCTAAACACATGTTGGACCAAACGATTTCGTTGATCCTCTCATTTGTAAGTATACTCTTGAATCATTAAGTCGATATGTATTCGAAGACCACCCCACATCGACCTTTGGCTTTCCGCAGTCGAACGTTAAACGTACATATACGTATTTGATGAATGGGATACTAGTTTTCTCAGATACAGATGGTCGAGCGGTAAGCGTGTCCCATAAGGTCTGTTTTTATACGATCGAGCCTGACGAATTCAATAAAGTATACGTGTATGAAACAGCGTGTAATGTGCAACGTATTACGTTCACGGACGCATGTAACGAGTTTCGCATCGTTTGGTTAAGGTAGAAAATGAGAATGAGAGAAAAAGGAAGGGAGAGCCAGAGTAGAGAGCATTCGAGAGGAAATGAGAAAGAGCGAGATGGAAAATATACGGGCTACACTAACCCTATACCTCGTCCGTGTCAGCGTAATGATGAAATATTACATGGTGTCTCTGGGGCTCTTCTCTCCCCACCCTCATAATACACCCCTGACCAAGTTCTCGTTCACCCACCCTCTTTCTCTTCTGCACGTATGAACCCCGAGCATTGCTATTCTCGGTGCCCTCACAATCCTCTTCCTCCTCCTACTCTTTTGCATTTCCAATGTAACTATACTGAAACCTTGTACCAAAACACACATGTACATTTCACCATCTCAGTTACACCACAATCTGACTCCAGTGTAACGTGAGTATAGTGATATTCTCTCTCATGAGATTAAACGTATATATTCATGTTATCATAATACATGTGAACACTTCTTCCTTCCGCATATTTACTTTTCTCATTGCACAAAAGATTTTTCTAAACACGCAGAAAACTTTGCCCCATAAAATATTGATTGAATTTATAATTGTTTGGGAACGGGGTTATATCAGATGCCACTTCGGTACATGTATGATGTGTCGTGGGATTTCTGGATTGTTGTAGCGAAAAAGTTGCTGTATAAGATTCTGTATGAAACAATAGAAATACATATACTGTATATACCGTGAACGTTGAGGATTTGACCTATATTTGGAGTTTACTTGTTTTTTTTTATCATGTTTTGTCTCGGGAGATAAGTGTACAATTTTATGTTCAGGAGTGTTCCGGCGGAATCCTTTCTATAGATATATATGGGCCAATTGAACACGACCCGATACATGAGAATAATACACGACTGGATTATTAGTGACATTGAAACCACCGTTCATTCAAGTTAAACTGTTAAAACACTGAGAATTGATGGATTTATGGGTTATAAGTTTAGAATTAAAATTCGTTGAAAATTAAATCGGAATTCAGAGAATTTTCGTTCATGATGATTTTACTAAATTTGGATTGCTTATAACTAAAATTTGTCTGTTTCAAAATGAATTTTATTCGAGAGGAATTTATGATAAGAATATTTATCCTGCTGTATGTAAATATTCATTCATCACCTATTAATACGAATTTACCTCTTAGTGTGAGTGTTTTTCCACGAAAATAAACGTCCTGTAAAAGTGAAAATTCTTCGAATATTTTTTTGCACTGTAGAGATAACTATACGGAGGAAAATAAAACTCGAAAATATGACAATTTTCCATCAAAATGTGATATCTTTGCTTGGTTTTTTAATAAATTGGAAGTTGTAGGATTTAGCATATGTATTTTTACTCTATATAAAATATAAAAGACCATGAATGGAAAGCAATAAACATGGTTGAAATTTAAAATTTGACTATTTACTTTATGAAATTCAACGTGCAGCATTTTAAATCCCAATCACACCTGTTAATTATTGTGAAGTATTTTCATGTAAAAATCCTTTCTTCAAATTCTACCGTTTCTGCTTCATTGGAAATTTCAGATTTTAATAAAAATCATGATATCTGCGAGTTGCCTTTTTCTCTGTGAGGGTAAATGACCCGAAAGGGGAAATCTTTCATACCGTAAAATAGGGAAAAACTTCATTCTCTGAAAGACAGTTGGACTAACGGTCATGCAAGGTTATCGTCAGCATTCCTTCAAAATTTCGTTCCCTTAAATACAAGTCCCTTGGTGTGCCAAGTCTTGTCATGGATCAAATGTTTTAGTTACTCCAAACCTCAAATAAAATGAGACTGACTTATATAATACGCAATAACAATGCAGGATCCTTTTTAAATATTGATTTCAAGGTTTTAGATCCCAAGTTCTTCAAAATCTTCTTCAAGAAGTCATTCAAGATCATAGATCAATAATAAAATAACAGCCAGGAGTTTTCATATTCTATTCATAGTTGATGAGTGAAACTTCAGACAACATACGAGAGGGACGAAAGCAGTTCTTGAATTCTTGAGTTTTCATGGATCAGGAATCAATACAAGATTTATTTAAAATGTAGCATATTTGACTCTCATGAAATTTCTAATAGGACCAAAAAATCAAAATATAGTCAATTCATAATAACTGACAAATGGTTCTCTGGATTGATTAAAAATTGACTCATTTTGATGGGATTTTAATGTGATCTTGACTGATCATGTCAAAGTAAGATCAAAGTCGCATCAAGAACCACACAAATATTTGTCAATCTGGAACACGATTTTACATATAGGACTGGAAACTCGTAGGATAGAGATGATTTCTTCAATGATAGAATTTTTTTCACAGAGTGACCGCAACTCTCGTAGCAGCATTGTAATCGGAGTGTAATTGTTCGCTGTTGTATACGAGAGACGGAAATACCTATTGTTCACTTTTCTTCACCGCTCTACGAGCAAACATCTAAATTTTGATTACAGCGCCACTACAAGATGTGAAAGAACAGCTCTCCAATGAGAAGACTGCCCCACTCATTCAAATTTTGATGAGTTTGCAGACCATACCATATCGTACCATAGTGTCAGAAAATCTATTCATTCGCCATGATTTTTCGTTTATGATATCGAGTACTTGGAACCAACATGTTGGTGGTATATGTTAAGTTCGCAGCAGTTTATTTAATACCCAAGTAGTACACAATAAAATAACTCTAATGGCAATCATTTTTCTTCTATAGAACCTTCAAAGTCTGCTCTGTCTCACTTGCTGTTTGATCTGTTGGAAGAAACTTATGATAGTAGGCCAGCAGAAAGAATTCGTCCCAAATCTGTTGTACGGGAGAGTGGTCTAAATTTGACTCCTTTCTTCTTTCGTTGCATTAAACTCTCCAATGTTGATTCATGGATCGCCTTGTATTATATAACGTCGGCAAAATTCTTAAATTTGCCCAAAGGAAACTTCTAACTTCCAATATTTCTTGTGTAAGGCACCGAGCTGCGACAATTAAAATTGAGCTAACCTAGCCAAATTTTGGATGATTCGAATAAAAGTGTAGTTGTTTGAAATATGAATGAGGCACTTTATCCAACGGAAATTAAGAACTTAACTATGGGAAATAATATTTAATATATTGCGTTCAAGTGAATTTCTGTTTAGAGTGATTAAATTCCCTACACTGAAAAAAAAGAAGGTGTAAATTTACGTCTTGCGAAGTCAATATTTGGACCATTTCAAAAATACTTCGAGCTACCACAATTTGATTTGATTTCACAATAGCGAACGTGAGATGAAGATTGTGGTAGCTCGAACTATTTTTTGAGATCATCCAAATATTGACTTGACAAGATGCGAATTTTACAACTTTTTCTCTCGGTGTAACTGTCTAATATTCGACTAAACCCTTTTCCTCAGTGTGTGCCCTAGTTATGACTTGGAATAGATAATGACGATGAGCAATCCGAATGAAACTGGTCCCGAATATATAGGTTCTAATTCGGATCACCCATTTTCAATGTGAATTTCGAATTTTTGAAAGTACTCGTGTGTTTTTGCCGAGTTTTAAGCGGATTTCGTTGATTTTTCAATGTTTTCCGCTATATTACATCCGCCATTTGGACTTTGCTATTTGTAACGGAAAATCTGCCCCTGAAAATCCTGCCGGTTTTGGATGATTTTGTATCGGAGCTTAGATTATATCGTCCAAATATCACACCACGCGTTTCTCAACAGATCATGATAATCAGCTTAAGTTGAAAGAGATCCAATCGATATTGGTTTTTTTTCAAAACATAAATGATTTATCAACTTCTAAGTGTGAATTAGAATATTCATCAACAAGTTACGTCGAATAGAATATGTGCCATCAATTTTAAAATGCGCTTTCAAATGATTCATGCACTGTAAAAAGTCTGACTGAAAGTGGCTGCATCTTACTTGAAAACTTGACTGAAATTCAGTCTTTTCCTTTGTGTCGACAATTGTTTCGGATGCTTACTTTCAGCTGAAATAGGGCTAGTTTTGGCTGCATCTTAAAACAAGCCGATATCAAGGTTGGAAGTAAGTTTCACTTTGTACTGTGTGCTCTTTATTTTGGAACAATTATCACAGATTTTTCCGAAATCTGGTTATATGTGTATTTATTGGGTGTGTGAATATGACTCCGCCCTTTTTTGTTGAAATAAGACACATTTGCATGTTTAGAAATTTGAAGAACAGTCTATTCAAAGTATGCTCCATCTGCAGCTACAACCTTTGCCCATCTTTCAGGTAATTTACGTATTCCTTACCTAAAGAAATCCTCATCTTTTGAGCTGATCCAATTATCAAGCCAAATCTTGATATTTTCGTATGAAGTAAATCGTTCTCCCGTAAGATCTGACTGCATTGTCCGGAATAAGTGATAATCCGACGGAGCTATGTCTGGCGAATATGGCGGGTGGAATAGTACTTCCCAGTCCTGTCCATCTAAATATTTTTTCACGACTTGTGCGGTGTGCGGTTTGGCATTGTCATGTTGAAGAATCAATTTATTGTGCCTATTCACCCATTCTGGTCGTTTTTCTTCTATGGCTCGCTTTAAATGCATCAGTTGTCGTCGGTTAAGTTCTCCATTAATAGTTTGAGAGGGTTCGAGCAACTCATAATATACAACACCTCTCTGATCCCACCAAATGCAGAGCATCACCTTGGCACAGTGGATATTTCTCTTTGGCTGTGATGGGCCGGGTTCACCTGGCTTCACCCAAGATTTTTGACGTTTGCGATTCTCATAGTAGATCCATTTTTCATCTCCTGTGACTATTTGATGCAAAAATCCTTTTCGTTGCTGTCTTTGAAGCAGCATTTCACAAATTGTTTTTCGACGTTCCATGTCTCTTTTTCTTTCAATTCATGTGGAACCCAATTATTGAGTTCTTGAACCATTCCCATTGCTTTTAAACGCTTTGCAACAGTTGATCGTTCAACATTTAATACTGCAGCCAGTTCTGCTTGAGTTTGGCAAGAATCCTCTGCCAATAATGCTTCCAAATCAGCATCTTCGAATTTTCTTGGTGGTTTTCCATGTTCTTTGTTCTCAGTGCCAAAATCATTATTCTGAAATTGTCGAAACCATTCCTTACACGTTGTATTAGATGGAGCATGTTCATCGTAAATCTCCACAAGCAAACGATAAGTTTCCGTTGCACTTTTCTTTGCAATAAAATAGTGTAACAATACTTCCCGCAAATGATGTTTACTTGGAACGAAACCCGACATGTTCAAGGGGTCAAAACACTTGTTGCTTACAACCCAAACCAAATGTCGCGTAGTGCGTTTGACAGTTGACAAAACGTACTATCGAATACAAGTGTTACCATCTATTAGTACACGTAAGCAATACTATCAACGACATCTGTTAGGAAAGGACGGAGTCATATTCACACGCCCAATATAATCAGTTTTTTGAGGAGTTATATACTCAATCTGATATGCACAGTTGCCAAATATCTTCTGCATTGGGATTAATTAGTGTGGGAACACGTTTTTCCACTTTTCGAGCTTCATCTTTGATAAGGTAACGATAAATATTTTTTCACAAATTTAGAATTCCCACAGTAACTTACTATCACCCCAAAGGAACTCTTAATCCCCCAGGTAATTGAATTGAACAAAAAAATAATTCTCTGGTCCACACTAGTAAAGAAGTGGTGAAGCTGACTTTGGAGGTTCTATTCAAGAAGAAAGATTACCACTAGCGAAGTGTCACAATCCCTGTGTGCATCAACATTGAGCCAATTCCATCCCATTTTAGGCCTATGCTGACCAATTTCGCGCCAGGAGAGGGCTGAAGTTGGGTCAATGTTTGTACACACATGGGAATAGTTACATTCAAAGTTCTTTTATATTGAAACGTCCGCCACATGCGACAATTATATCTCGACCATATAGTCGTGCCACATGGATATCATTGTTCCATTAAATTGTTATGTTAACTGTGTAAGGCCCTTGTTGCGGATATCTTAATCTAAAGAACCTTCAAATGTGACTTCAGTGATACTTACTTTTTCGTGTGCTGCTTGGGCAACTGTCCAAATCTGGTTATTTTGGAAGTTCAGTATTGTTTGATATTTGTCAAACAGATTACAATAATTGAAAAAAAGCAATGGCGTAGCAAAGATTCACTTGTTTTCTCTAGAATCTAACAAATAGATCTCTATCAATACTCAACCGTTTCTACCTTCTGAGAAATTTCCCAATTCTTGGTGAAAAATGCTGTAGATCATTTGTTAGGTCCACAAAAATCATTCATAGGTGTCATGTAATTAATAGATTCTTGCAAATCGATACTATCTTTAACGCTGTCCAACGGCCATTCTGATGCCAAAAGATTGAGAACTGACTGGGAGTACTTTTGGAGCACTGAATACAAAAACAACGTCAGATTTGTTGGATTAGCGCACTTTTCATAATTTTTCATGTATAAAGTCCATCAATTATATAGATTACATATAAAAATTGTATTCAAAAGCTAATGAAGATTGTGCTAATTCAAGAAATCTGATATTGGTTCTGCATTCAACACACCAAAATCCTTTCAAATCACACACTGTAAAAAAAGCGGTGTCAGAATTAACACCGTACGGATTCTACAGAAGTTCACCCCGAAATTCGGTGTTAGAATGACTCTAAATGTCCAAGTAACACTATTTGGGTTGAACTTTTTCTAACACCGCCAATTTTCTTACATTGCATCGAGAGAAAGGTATATTTTAGCTAGCGGGAATGAAAGTCTAGTTGTTTGAAATATCAATAAACATAACAAACGATCAAAACAATTCATTACAGGGCAATAAAAAATTGAACTCTGAAAAAGAAAATGTATTCACTTCAAGTAAATTTTTATTCACAGTAACAGAATTTCCTAGCTGTCTAATATTCAACTAAATCCTTTCTCTCAGTGTGCAGTTCCCAAATCTCGGGTATCAGTGACAAAACTTTTGATTGATGTCCTGTGTAATTAATCTATGCACAAAACATGCATAATTCACACTGTTAGTTTACAAGAGTTGATTGCATAAATTGCATACTCCCTTTCAAAATTTCCCAATTTTTTTCTGTAAATTGTAATTTGAAGGAGGAAATAAAAATAACTTCATTGATAGATTATGTCTTTTGATACATTGTCAATTGATCTAGGAATACAACGAAGCACAGAAAATATTATTGTCCAATTAATTTCACCGGGTAATTCTCAATGGATTTATGCATATTCCAGTTATGTACAGTGAATAATAAATGCTCGTGGATTCAACTTCTGATGAATTATACGGTTGATCCTTTACTTCTTATATTTGATTCACATTTTGTAACATATTTGGTTTGATTGAAATGGAATAACAGTATTCAATCGTTGTACGTGATCGACGATAAATGGAAATATGATGATTTATAATCTGAAAATAGGGAATACAATTATCCGTTTGGAATCAAATTCCAAACGATTGCATAAACATTTTTCAAAAACCCTCTTTAACAGAAACTATCAATTTTAATTCTTGGAAAGTGATAGCATGAGAGGAATAATAATTTTGTTTTTACCTCATTTCAATAATCGACGTATGTATGATATTATCAGTTTGTTTCGTTTATCGCGTTCACCGGTACTGTATGATTTTCGTATTCATTTCTCAAAGTCTGTGGTACTTTTTCTAACCTTTCACCGTAACGTGACCTTTCGCTGCGCCAGTTCATTAAGTATTAATCATTATGGTCGCATCTGTGACTATGTTGCGAAGAATAATAAATTCTCTTCGAGTTAGGGAAATGAGAAAATCATTGGTTCAATTCGAATACAATACGTAGTACGCCTTTTAGTAACATGTTATACATATCCATATATATATACACGGGCGCCAATTTAGATGGCGCCTTTCGCAATGGGGAAAAATATGAGGGGAGCTCATAAATAATTTGCAAGGGGTCGAGCTCTAGTTCTCTGTATGTACCGAAGGCCGTGGCGTGGCACGTGTTGTATAATTGTGCGTGCGATGTTCTATACACATTTCTTACTTTCCCTATTCAATTTTTCACTTGAGTTTTCTTTTCTTTCATTATCGTTGCAGTTAGCAGGACCACGTTGTTACATTAATTGAGGAATTGCTTGAAAATGCTTTTCTCTTCATCAGAGAGTGCGTATTTTGAATATTTCATGAAATTTCTATACAGAAAAGTGATATAATTTTGATGTATGAATGTATTCGCGTAAGAATGAAGCATGCGTTTCCCCAAGAAATTGAATTCGTCTATATCAATTGTAACAAGGTATTGGACTATGAAAAAAATAACGTATCCCTTTACCGAGGTTCAAAGAGATTTATTTGCTATTTTGTTGTTTGTTCTATCCTTATCTTAATCTTCACTGTGATCTCTTCATATTTTTCCCAGCAGTATACATATTATATGCCTTTGTGATTTTATTCCTTTTCCGTTCTACTCTCCTCTTTGCATGGTTCCGGTATTCTTTTTTCACGTTTTTCCCTCTCTTTTTTGTATTTCATTCATTTTCTATCTTTTCTCTTTTGTGAAGCACCGACTCGGTTCGTTCAATATTTAGTGACAAAGTTGAAGGAAAAAATACACGATAGTAACGTCGTTAGCTGGATTTCAAAGCAAAAAAATGGTAAAAAGAAAAAGTGCGTCATTCTACGTATATTCTGTATGCGTCTATTTTTTTCTCAATAAAATGCACCGTGCGATCGAGTGCAACTGATTAGAACAATATTTTGAATTATTGAAATTCAATACGTAAGGAATCGTTGGGACTTTATTTACTCTCAAATGCCTTCCAATTTTCATTGGAGAATTTGCGATCAGTTGGAATAGATCGATTGATTTGATCATATTTTCTTACATCAATCTATAAGTTCTAATACTTGATCATTGTTTAAATTTATGTGTAAACAGAATTGTTGAGTTCTTTGTGCAGGGGAACATTGATTATACTTGGGATTTTCATTCAAGAGAGATAATGAATATCCATAGATATGTATTACTGGTCAAACGAGGATGGTTTATGAAAACACCTAATTTTTGCAAATGCCAATGTCGCTAATTTGAAACGTTTATACAATCTTCTTTCAGGTCTTCACAAAAATATATATTGACATTCAGAATCTCTACTAATAATGAAACCAGTCCCAATGCAACTTGAAAGAATGTTGCGAACATGTGCTTGGTAACTTTTGAATTTTGTGAAGTGAATGAATGTTACACCAGTACCGGCACATTGACGTCCAACCGACTTGGCGAATGATTTCTGCAACTTTTGCTCTTGTTTATCAGAGGCGCAAAATGAGGGGTCCATTTCCAATTTTGCTGTTTTTTCGAAATTATATATAATTCATATAGAACTACAGGGTGTTTATACTTCGAAATTCTTCTTCCTCTTTCCGTTGAATCTCAAGGATCGGTAGATACCCTGAATCATATATAAATTATATATAAATCGTCTATCATTTTTGAACATTCCACACTCGGGTGGTTACCCCAACAAAGGTTAACATTTTGATTCATTCAACAGAAAAAAAATTTCCAATAACCTAAACCACGTTAGTCAAATGCGTTCAAGTTCCATAATTGAAGACCGAACTGGTACCGTTCCGCCTAATAGATTTTAAAGCATATGAGTAATTTTAACGTACCTCAACATTAATCCAGAACATAATTCCTAAAAGAAAATGATCTCCTTGTATATTGCAGATGAGTCATCCAGGAATGGAGAGTCTGGACATGTTAGATCCAGCCAACTCGATGACAACCTTGACCCCAATGTCGTCGGAAGGTGGGGGTGGTGGTACCGTTGGTGGAACGGGCGGAGGAGGACCTGGACATCACGCTTCGATTCACGGTCCGTCGGTATACGGTGGAATGAACGGTATGATGGGCCATCATCATCACCATCATCATCACGGTAACTTGGCTGGGGGCGGTGGAAGTATGCCACATCCGGCTCACCATCACCCGGCGATGGCAGCTGCGGCAGCGGCAGCCGCGGCGGTAGGACTTCATCCCGACGCCGATACCGATCCCCGCGAATTAGAGGCTTTCGCGGAACGTTTCAAACAACGTCGCATAAAACTCGGCGTCACGCAAGCCGACGTCGGCAAAGCTTTGGCCAATCTTAAATTACCCGGTGTCGGTGCTCTGTCGCAATCGACCATATGTCGTTTCGAGTCCCTCACGTTATCGCACAACAATATGATCGCGTTAAAACCAATTCTACAAGCGTGGCTCGAGGAAGCCGAGGCGCAAGCGAAAAACAAAAGACGCGATCCAGATGCCCCATCGGTTTTACCCGCAGGCGAAAAGAAACGTAAACGTACGAGTATCGCCGCGCCGGAGAAACGTTCTCTGGAGGCGTTTTTTGCCGTACAACCGAGACCGTCGGGTGAAAAGATAGCCGCTATCGCGGAAAAACTTGATCTTAAGAAAAATGTCGTCAGGGTATGGTTTTGTAATCAACGACAAAAGCAGAAACGTATGAAGTTTGCTGCTCAACATTGACCCGAGGGTGGCTTGTGACAGCAAAACTGACTGTGCCCTCCGGTGCATCCGCTCGAGCCTTGCAAGCCTGAACCTATGAATGAATTTCAAGGTTGTTGGCCTTAAATTATTCATCATTTTGTTTTCCTGTTATGTTTTTCATCTATTTCTCAACATACGTTGATCGTATCGTTGTTGATTTATTTCATTCCCAAACGATGGATCGAAGTGGATATCTTCTGTAGAATCTACACAACTATTTGTCCAACCGATAACGAAATTTGTACGCCTAAAATGATATTATCACACAATTCTTAGATTCACTAGGTCTGATTTACAAGGGATTTGAAATTTACATTTGAACATGACTTTTACAGAAGATTTTCATCAAATTCTCATTTTGATGAAACGTTGAACGCGAGACACTTGAAAGAATCGGAGTTCAATTTAGAACCAGTCAATTTAGTCATAAAATTTTACTATCATTTTGCTGTTGGAGTTACCTTTTCGTGGAACATTTTTCGATTGGCTGCCGTCGATGGGAAAACTTGGTTTTTGTTATGTGCATTTTTTTTGCAGCTGGCTCGATATTGAGGCACCGGGGACGTATGATGAAACTGTCACAGGCTAAAACGATCGCCCTACATCGTCGCTCGATCGTGTCGTTCTCGATACGTTCTCTACATTTTACATAAGACCGAAAGAAAATCCAACGATCCTACCCAATTTTAATTCCATCGTTTCCAATTTTTTTTTATTATCATCTTTTGAAAAACAAGCATCACTTTTTATTCTTTCTTCCTCGAATATCTATCTATTTGAAATAAAATAATACCGTGGAATATGTATTTTGAAAATCTTTTCAAAATATGTCGTGCAAAAGTCTTTTATAAGTTGTCAAGAAAGTGGAAGAAGAGAAAGAACGATGGATCTCGTTTCTCGACGATTGCTATAAAATATTTTACGAGGGTTTTCGGTTTTGCGGAAAACATATCGTCGCTTTCCTAAGAACCGTCGAAATTGTCATTGAATATGTCTATTTTCCTGCGATACTCCTCATGGAAAGACTATTTCGTGGATTGTCGAATCCCTATTTCCACTTTTATACCTCATCCTCGTGTCGCTTGTGAAATCACGCGATGGATAATTCTTTGATTCCTGAATGTGGAAAACAATAATGAAACGTAGGGCCGAAATTGAGGATCGTTGTTCAAAATTGTAAAATGAATGTTCCTTCTTCAATGTATCAGAACTCTCGATCGTAGCGACGATCAAACTAGTCAAGAGTAATAAATATTGTTAGTTAAAGGGGAAAGAATGAAAGAAACGATGCAGGAAGATCATGAAACCACTTCGAAATGATAAACGATCGTATTGGAAAGTACAATTCGAAACATAAATAATAATAAAGAAGAAAAACAAAGTACGTATTGTTATAAAAGATGACGCGCGTTTGTACGTCGCGCCGACAAAAAAGTGATATTAATCCTAATAATGACGCTCAGTGCAGTGTTTAGTAGTGAAGAGAAAATCAGGATGAGAGAATGGGTACGCGAATGAATGGATGAGGAGGAATAAAGTGAGAGAATTATTACAATTAGTAATGGAATGAATAAATAACAAGTGAAAATGGTTTTTTCGTAGTGATATTGGACAATCAGTGAAAAGACTGTATCATATCATAATTAAAGCAATACCGTAATGTCTAGTCGTCGAATTATGTCATTTAAGGTTTATAATCATCATCTTCATCACCATCATCATCATTATCATTTCACTCACCAGCGATTGCTCACGTTGCGTTGATGGGAATTGTTCATATCAGGAGGTCATGGGATATTATTCTTTTAACATCATTGGACAGTATTTTCAATAAAAGATTGGATTATAGTTTTCAAAATTTATTTGTGGATTTGTTATGAAAACTCCAATACCAATCAACGCACAGAAGTATTCTAAACCTGAATTTAAGAGATGTTTATTATTATTCTTTAAAGATTTGATTCTGTTGTGATCTTTCGTATACGTGTGTTTCGAAATTGAAATGGAAATTTGTTTAAATTCCCCGAAACGTGGATTCGAACGCGTATTTTCAAAGCGTCTGAAATTTATTTCATGGAAACCGAACTCGTGGCGGAAACTTAATGGGAAGATCATGAGACATCTATCAGCTCATTCTGTAAAAAACTGATAATTCAATGAGTTCATATTTTTGGCATACCTTCGCGACTGTTTGGATTTATAAAACTAGGATTCAAAGTACAACACTAGGGATATAAACTTCAAAAGATTTTTGAATGGATGGGATTCTCAAATTCGCATGTGGACTCCACAAGACCACTCGATTTCTCAACGAGACTACGAAAATTACCCTGAGGAATGAGTATGGGCAGTCCCAACGCAGAACCGACTGATCCCGGACGGGAACTTAAGGAGACCTTGTTGATGTTCCTGGTTGAACATCCGACATGCTAAGTTTGCATGCCAATTTGAGAATTGTCAAGTGGGTACTCGAAGGGAATATGGAGCTTCAACAAACGTTCAGATTAGATTTGTATATAGATCGGGCCGAAGGTTCATCAAAGCTAACTTTCAGATTCACAAGCGTTTGACGAAGCTTCTACGAACGTTGAAATGTCCGCCTCGAAATACTATCACGAAACATAGATGGAACGTTCGTTGAAGGTTTATCGAAGGTTTGATAAAGCTTCATAAAAAGATCTATACTTATATTAACTTTTATCAATTTATATGAATAATCATAAATTAATATAAGTATAGATATTTTTATGAAACTTCATCCAACCTTCAACAAACGTTCCATCTATGTTCCCTGAACGTATTTCGAGGTGGACAGTTTAACGTCCGTAGAACCTTCGTCAAACGTTTGTGAATCTAAGAGTTAGCTCTCATGAACCTTCGGCCCGATCTATAAAGATCTAATGTGAAAGTTCGCCGAAGCTTCATGTTCTCTTTAGGAAGTGATGAATCTCACTAAGACTAAAATGCTTTCAATATGATTTCTATTACACCTATCATTCCGATTCGAAACCAGAAAAGCGCTTCAAAATTCATATAAGTGAATAAAAATGTATATTTGATCATCACCTGTCAAGTAGACATTTATTCCATTTGATGAATTCTTGTGACACTCGTTCGAATCTTTGGGTCAGAAAAGAAAATATCATATTAATTCATACCATAATCATATAACGTAAATTGATAACTCGTGAACAATCGCTGTCTCAGTATATCATTCCAAGAATTATATTAACGTTTATAGTAATACGAGCGATTATCGATGAATATTCGATTTTTTTTTCTTTTATTCTCCACGATATCTTTATTCTTTCAATCGGGATAAGAAAAGATCGCTTGATTCTTCAATGTGCGAAAACATTCTTCATCATATTTTCAATGACTGTTCAAAACAGCTGAACAAAATAATATATTAAGAATAAAGAAACCTCGAAAGAAGAAAAAAATTCGATAAAGTCGTGATCACTCGGAAATCTTCGCGTGTATCGAGCAATATGCGTGAATCAATGTGAGTTAGGGATTACAAAAATTATATATATATATATATATATGCCTATAGTATTAATGATAAAACCAAAAATGGATGGAAAAAGACGACGAAGACGACGATGATGATCATAATTGTGTAATAATAATGTCAGTAATAATATAATAATAAAGTAATTCCGAAGATAAACGAAAATGAATCTAATCGTAGTAGTATATATTATATGATATAAATTTGAGAAAGGAAAACAATTAAGATCATTTTTAAATTGTAAATATAAACGATACGCTTGAGAGCGATAAGTATTTTTTAGAGCTAAACAGGGGTTTGAATGCCATCATGTAATTATATATATACATCTTAAAGTATAAATACTTTTACGGAATGTAACTTCATGACGAAAATATGAGCCCATGTCCTCATTTAATTCGTTCTGAGATTACATTTTGTAATCTAGTGCAATATAATGTTTAGTGAAAAATTTAATCGTTGTTCTTTCCTTTATATCGAAAATTTAGGTTTGTTATGTTAAATATTTGTTTTTTTCAAGCACTGTTAAAAATGTCTTGAATTTTCTTGTGAATTTGATGTAATGTACGATACTGGAAGTCAGTTCCAAATGAATAAAAAACTAGTATCTGAGGAGAATTTCATGGTTGAGGAATACTGTCACTGATAAGGTACTTCGCTCCTACTTGATTTCTACACTGAGAAAAGTGTATGGGATTGATTACCATTCGCTCTAGTTCTCATCGCGACTTTAGAATAAGAATTGAGTGCTGACTCGCGATTTGGTGATCATTACGATGTTAACCTATCGTTTCCATGGCAACGTAAACATTTTATCTCACTCACTTCGATTTTGAATAGTACTTATTACAATTTTGGAATATCTGTCACCTAATTCCTATTCTTCCTAGTAATGGTTACCGTATACTTCTCTCCGTGTACGTGGAGACAACGCGCGCCCTGTTAGTGACCATGTTTTGCGGGGATTTACATTAAATTAATTGGTATGATTTTATATCCAGACGCATAAAACTGATTGAATACTCATATGAGATGATTTTCAAATACCTGTTCATCAATTTCCTTGTATGTTCATGGAAATAGCTTCAATTATGTGCATGAAATTTGCTACAGAAATTCCTAACTGTGTATATTGTTCCATATCAATAACGCGCAACGTGAATAGATTTATTGTGTAGTGATACATGCTGATGATTTATAATATCCACACATCAAGGAGAATTTTGGCTCATTGATATTTGAGTGTAATGAGGAAAGAGAAATGTGTGTTTAGGTTTCACAAATGCTCATGTTATAAATATATAATAATAATTGAATTTGAAAAAAGAAAATGCTGTAATTATTGTATCAGTATGAGAGTACAAATATTTTATGCGAGATATATCGCGAAGAAAAATTATGAATAAAATATTTAGGTTTTTGAAATCTTAATGGTGTAATTTGGAATTCCCTGGATCAAGGCGGGCTAGTCTCGATAGCGTTTGAGTTCTAACAAGGATTACAAGCTTTAGGATCATCAGAACCTTGTTGAAAACGCGTTGGCCGAATCACTCAACGGAAAACTACTCAGTCAACAATACTCAGTGAGATCAACTCAATAGAAAATTGAAAATCGATATCTTAACAATAGAATAAAATCCTTGAACGGTTTGCTTAATTCATCAGTTGGAGTATGGAACAACCAATGGGATATAAATCACGTATTCTGGATCGTGTTGGGCTACAGAATTGGATATGACGCGTTACGAAAATTATTCTCATTGGACATCGATGTACTCGATCAGGTACCATAACCACGCAGAAATATATATAGAATAGTTCCTTTCCCTTCGGCCCCGTATGCAAAAATATTGTTGGGAACTGTTGAATTTCAATAGTTTGCACTATTTATGTCCAATGTTTCTGAATAGTATTTCCGCGATCACCATTAGGATCAAAAGTTTTTTCTTTATGAGGAAGTGATGATGAAAAAATGAAGATATGGCGAGATTGGTCACTAAATCACTTCAATTTCAGGTGATGAAACATGTTTCAGTAAGATTATTCGCTTAATGTAGCCAAATTTTGATGAGAACCACTAAATTTTTAGTCATACCAACAAAAAGATTTGGTGATATTTGATATTTGGCACATAATTATAAAATTTTTTAGTGAACTGGGAAAAAATGGTTCCCCATCAAATAAATAGTTGTCCTTTCCCCATAGTATATTTCTCGGGATTAATGAAATATTCAATCAAATCAAACAACAGAATGCTTATTTCTGATAAATTGGTCTTCTGAATGAATAATTTATTTGCCACGAGTCATTAATTTTTTCATTCAGTTGAATATATTTAAGTTCTACAAATAATTATTTTATAGAGAGAGGACAAATAGGTAGGCTAGGTAGTCCTAGTGTAGGCTAGGGCGGAGCGAAATTCCAAAAAGTTTCAGAATCGAAAAGTAATAGTGCGGAAAAGTTGCTACAGATCAAGACCTTCAAATTGAAAAAAAAAATGAAATCGGACAAGATCTTTAGGTCGCGCATTGCGTTCAAAGTTCCGAAAAATTGCTTCACTCTGAGCATTGTTTAGAATTCTCGCAGGAGATTCGTAAATGGTCGAATTAAAATAAGATTCGGGTTGTGACACCCCAAGGGAGAGAAATATTGTTGGAAAGTACTGTATTGAGGGAGGGAGTATAATCCTCGCCCCCCCCCCCTCCCCCCGAGAGAGAGCGAGAATGACCGAGAACCAATTCACAACGCAATATTCAATTCATCATTTTGTCATGTT
Organism: Gonatopus flavifemur; assembly: GCA_018340375.1. NCBI lineage: Eukaryota > Metazoa > Arthropoda > Insecta > Hymenoptera > Dryinidae > Gonatopus > Gonatopus flavifemur. The sequence continues at coordinate 47,212,120 of JAFFJZ010000003.1, read as the reverse complement.
GCTGAAGTTTGAATCGTTTATTGAAACGAATTTGTAACCGAATATCGAAATACTGAGGTGTGAAAGACCCCAAATCTTGCAGAGCATTCTTTGAACGAGTTTTCCGGTTCCAAGGAGTTTATTCGAAAAGATAAACACTGGTGGTTCTCCGATTTTTCCGATCCATGAGTTTTAATTTTCGTTTCGTTTCTGTGAACGATTCAAACTTCACGAATATATTTTGTCAGCACTAAATAGCGGATCATACTAATTCCCAAGTAGAATTGATCATGAATTGATCAAGTATAACATGTGAATTGATTCTCGGTCATTTTCATTTCACGATCTATCCGTTCATCACGTTATCCCCAGCCTACTGAGCGTGTATCCCGGTCTTCGGTCCGTGTACTCACTTATTTTTTTCCGAGCATCGGGTATTATAGATAATTGGCGTGGTCCCACGATTCAAAAAATCTCCCCTCACTGACAAGTTCATAATTATCGGCGCAACGAAAAAAGTCTAGTCAACAGCTGTTTTTCAGTTCCAATATATTTTTCTTGTCGTGTATTTTCCTTATTTGACAATCTTCCGTCTTTTTGCATTGGGATTGAGATCTTTCTCGTCCTATTATGCCTAAGGTTAGGGTCAGGTTCCGGCAGGGAATGGAATGTCCTTTTTTCGGGCAACCAAAAGATTTAAGCCCTCAGTATCTTCCGTCCAATGCTGACGTGCTAAGATCTTGTGCTCAGGTGCGATATGACTTGGCCATGGCGTCAATCTCTCCAGCTAGAGATGTTAGCTTTCCCACTGTAGCTTTAATAAAGATCCTCTATTTTCTGAGCAACAATTTCAGCTACAGTGGAAAAGCTAACATCTCTAGCTGGAGAGATTGACGCCATTGCCAAGTCATATCGCACCTGCGCACAAGATCTTAGCACATCAGCATTGGACGGAAGATACTGAGGGCTTAAATCCTTTGGTTGCCCGAAAAAAGGACATTCCATGTCCTGCCGGAACCTGACCCTAACCTTAGGCATAATAGGAGGAGAAAGATCTCAATCCCAATGCAAAAAGACGGAAGATTGTCAAATAGGGAAAATACACGACAAGAAAAATATATTGGAACTGAAAAACAGCTGTCGACTAGACTTTTTTCGTTGCGCCGATAATTATGAACTTGTCAGTGAGGGGAGATTTTTTGAATCGTGGGACCACGCCAATCATCTATAATACCCGATGCTCGGAAAAAAATAAGTGAGTACACGGACCGAAGACCGGGATACACGCTCAGTAGGCTGGGAATAACGTGACGAACGGATAGATCGTGAAATGAAAATGACCGAGAATCAATTCACATGTTATACTTGATCAATTCATGATCAATTCTACTTGGGGATTAGTATGATCCGCTATTTACTGCTGACAAAATATATTCGTGAAGTTTGAATCGTTCACAGAAACGAAACGAAAATTGAAACTCATGGATCGGAAAAATCGGAGAACCACCAGTGTTTATCTTCTCGAATAAACTCCTTGGAACCGGAAAACTCGTTCAAAGAATGCTCTGCAAGATTTGGGGTCTTTCACACCTCAGTATTTCGATATTCGGTTACAAATTCGTTCCAATAAACGATTCAAACTTCAGCAACATGACAAAATGATGAATTGAATATTGCGTTGTGAATTGGTTCTCGGTCATTCTCGCTCTCTCTCGGGGGGAGGGGGGGGGGGGGAGGATTATACTCCCTCCCTCAATACAGTACTTTTCAACAATATTTCTCTCCCTTGGGGTGTCACAACCCGAATCTTATTTTAATTCGACCATTTACGAATCTCCTGCGAGAATTCTAAACAATGCTCAGAGTGAAGCAATTTTTCGGAACTTTGAACGCAATGCGCGACCTAAAGATCTTGTCCGATTTCATTTTTTTTTTTAATTTGAAGGTCTTGATCTGTAGCAACTTTTCCGCGCTATTACTTTTCGATTCTGAAACTTTTTGGAATTTCGCTCCGCCCTAGTGTAGGCACAACCAAACAGTTTTCTGAGGGGAAAAGCATTCGATATCAACTGTATTTGCTCCCTACTTTTGTTTGAGCAAACGGTTTTGCCTTACTCGACAGATCTAAATTTTTTCATATTATGGTTTGTCCACACAATTGACCCAACACCAATTTTTCCAAACTAATCAGCGGAAGTGAGTTCCGGGTGATAATAGAATAACAGAAATTTGAATGTAGTTGAGCCAAAGCCCATTTCAGTTATCGAAATTTCAGCAACTATATCTAGTTGCGGAAATAAATTTGGGCTAAGAGTAACTAAATATTTCTTTTGGTATGCAAGAACGCTTCTAAAAGAAATAACTGTAGTCATTCTCTAGGTCTTGCAAGAGACCAACAGGCCTTTGTAAGGGACTTGCTAGGTCGAGTAAGGCCTCGGAATAACCTACCCTTACAGCCATCGATGTCCACGTCGCCTCTCCGTGGAGTTGAGGTGTATAAATGGGAAACGTGGATACAAGGCGGAATAGCGACGTAGAGGCGACGGAGAAATGTTCGGCGATCGGTAGTTGTGCTGTAAGGGTAGAGAATTACTAGAGGGATTTTCGCTAGGGGCAACGTGTACAAACTTCATACATGGGGAAGAATCATGTTAATATTTGAATCACTAAAAATTACCCTGTAAAAAATATTCCGTTGAAAGGAATTGAGAACCGTACGTATTAATACGATTTTTATATATCTTTCAATTCTAATGTTTTTCAATTCCTTTTCGAAGGTTCAAATTTCCATTCGTGAATTATTATTCTCAATAATAAATTCTTCTGAAATCCTTCTGAACCATTGAAATTTGTGCATTTCAATCCCTGTCAATTCCTAACCTCGTTTACGACTCAATCGGAATTTTATTCGCTATCGCAAAATTTCTAAAATTAATTGAAACAGTTATATTATTTTGAATGTAAATTACTCAATTTTTTGGTTCGCCCAAATGCAAAGAGCTCTCGAATTACATTTTTAGTTGAAACAGCTAATTTCAAAAATTAATTTGTATTTGTATTCCTCCAGAGGTATTCTAAAATCGTATCCGTTCTCATTGAAATTCCCGATTCCCTTGAATGCGGAATTTTTTACAGGTTAGCTATGCTGATTACTTCTCAGCTGCGAAAACAAAACTTATTGATGTAGTAGTTAAAACTTAGCTGTTGCAGGAATATTTTTGTAAAGCTAATTTCTAGTTATCCCCAGACAGTACTGAGACGTTTTGTAAACATTCACAAAACGTATCTCGTTACAAACGAAATGTTTCAGGAACTTTTTGTGACGTTTTGAGAAGGCCGCATGTATTTCTAAAACATGAAAATGTCCTCGTTTCTTTTATTCACATTCTCACAAAACATGATTATCTCTGCGGGTATTTTCATTTAAAACAAATCCTAAATCATTTCTATCCAAGTAAAATAATCTTGTGTGTAATAAATTACACCAGAGAGAAGATGAGAGAGCTCACGGCCGGGGTTCCATCGATAGTAAACATTGAAGCGCCCTCTTATTGGATGGAACACGGAACCTAGTCCATCAACCCCCTCTCTCATTTTTCATTTTTCTTATTCATGATGATGAAAAATTATATGCATTCAACGTCGATACATAAAATCATTTTAATCAAATACGTGTTAAAAAGTATACAAAAGAAATGCGCGATTTTGTAGTATTAAAAAATAAAATTGCAGTGTGTCAAGTTCCATGATCCAACCGTCAGAGGGCCGGTGGAACTTTTACTATCAGTGAAGAGGTGCCCGTGAGCCCTCTCATTTTCTCTCTGATTACACGTATAAGCTTATGAAGTGCTGGATTTAGTGGGAAAATAATTCGACTCTGAAGCGCTTCTTAATATCTTTGTTTGACTCTCTACAATATGTGTATTCTCATAATTTTTTATGTTGTCCAGTGAGAATCAGTTGATCATGTGAAAGTTTTACTACTTTTTGATGTATTCGTCATGTATCAAACTTCGAATATGAATGATTTGTACCATATAGGTTAGCGTAGCGTAGCGACGAAATGGGGAATTTTCATGAATCATACAGATGTTTTGACAATGTTTTGGAAACGTAATTGTTGGAATCAGAAGTCGTGAAACCATGGGTACGTTCCTAAAACATTCCGAGCACTCACAGTGTTGTCTGGGTCGTAGCGAATGATTTTTTTTCATGGACGAGATTTGCGTATGATGGGTCATTTAGATTGCGAATGATTACCCGGATAGCATCGGGAGGTTTCCTGAACGTTCATAAAAAGTACTTGCTCTCACAGAAAACGTCCAAATAAAATCCCAAGACGTTCTAAAAACGTCGCATGTACGTCCCAGGGACATACAAATGTTCTGTGATGTTCAATTTATGTCCACCATGCGACGTTCTGGGGACGTGTTCAATGAAGATGTCAATGACGTTCTGCGATACTACGTGTATGTTTGTATAGGTTAGTTTTCATGAGAGTACGTTTGGGAAATGTAACGAGAACGTCCCGTGGTAGATGAAAAAGACGTACTGGGAACGTATTCAGGTGCATCAAAATTGAACGTTCTCTGAACGTATTTAAACCTACTCCACGGAGACGAAGCGCGCAAAACTAAGGTTATGTTTCTAAAACGTCCACAGGACATTCAATGCTGTCTGGGTATATCCTTGACGTTTTTGTGACTTGCTGATCAACCGCCAATGCACCAACCATCATCCATTTTTTTCCTTACTGAAAAAGCCGGGCAAAAAACTTTTGTCCGGCTTTTAACGGTTTTCATTCCGAGTCGAAAAATTTGGACGGTTTTTGTCCTCTTATTTCATTTTTAGAATGATTTTGTCCTGATGGTTGAATAATGTGGACAAAAACAGTACTTCTTCAAGATTTCAGTCTGAATTTTTCCTGCAACGAATAAAAGTGATTGAGGGGAAAATCAGACTGAAATCTTGAAGAAGTACTGTTTTTGTTCACATTATTCAACCATCAGGACAAAATCATTCTAAAAATGAAATAAGAGGACAAAAACCGTCCAAATTTTTCGACTCGAGATCACAGCGAATCCGTTCAAAAATTCACAAACTTTCTACTCGCTTTTCATCGAAATCACCAACATTGGAACATTCTGTCTAAATTTGTTGGCAACATTTTTGTCAGTTTTTGACAGGAGGTTCCAATTTTGGTAATTTCGATGAAAAGCGAGTAGAAAGTTTGTCAATTTTTGAGCGAATTTACTACGACAAAAACTGTTCAAAGCTTGACAACAATTTTTACCCCAGTTTTGCCTAGCATTTTTGGCATGGTTTTGACATTGGTATTGGAGAGCAATGTGGAACTGATGAAGTCAGAGGTTCGAACCCCGTGTCCATTGATCGAGTAGCTAGAAAACTGCTTCAGTAATAAAAATCAGTTTTCGGCAACATATAATACGGTCCTTGCCACACCGAAAAAAATAATTAGTCAGTTACCCTTACTCCACATTAGTTCCAACAACTAGATGCAGTTGTTGATATTTGGATAACTAAAACGGGCGTTGGCTCAACTAAATTCAAATTTAATTTCTCCGACTTTAGTTGCTGTTACTAATTTGAAGTTGCCTTCACTACAGCTGTTATTACCGGCTTCTATTCTTTTATTACTCGGAACTAATTTTCACAACTAACTTCAGTTCATTCGGTCGAATAAATTATTTTTTTCGGTGCACGAGTTCAGTGCTATGACTGAATCGTTTGTTCAATGAAATTATGTTGTTTCCGCCTGTAACATAGAGTATTTCAAAGTCTCAATTGAATCCAAGACCATGAAGATGAGCATGTTCTAAGATCAAGCGCAGAATATTATATTTGTTCATTATTCAAATGAAATCACCATCTCCGAATAATCGAAAGGAAAAATGTTCATGACAGAACTAACGTGAAGTATTGAATAAATGATACATGTGTCCATAAAATATTTGTAAGCATTCATAAAAAAGCAGCAAGAACAATTCTGTTTGCGAGCAATGACCACCCCGATGCTTCATATTCCAACAATTATTACTATATTCTGTCAATTATCGCTCCTTTGCGCACACGCGACGTCTGTACGTACATTGAAATTGACGTTAATCTTTATGATGATGCGTTGTTCGTATCATAAAAGTTAAAGAGCGGCGTGAAGAGAAAATTCGACTCAACATCCATCTCTTCGTACACATAGAAGTTTTCTCGCGTTGATGAATCATACGTTTGTTTCTTTAACCTTGATACTTTTACACTTTCGAAAATTTTTCATCCCTTGGATTCGATATTGGAAGAATGACGAATAAAAATGTTCCGAGAGTGAACAAGGTGAAAAGAATATATATATATATATATATATATATATACATAATGATATAATGAAAGACATATCATAATAAAAATATTATTCATTTAAATTGCCTGACTTTGTAGAAAATTTACATATGTAAATATGTTGCGTGTAACTTGGACAAAGTGGAATTCTCTAGGAACAAAGACAAAGGAACAACAAAATACGCGTATGTATATGAATCAGGGAAGAATTTATTAACAATAGTAGCCGCCCATTCCACGTTGTCTTATTCTTGTTTAATTTGAGTCAAGTTCATATTGTCAAATATGAAATATATATATATATATATATATATATATATATATATATATATAAATTTAAAGAGAAAGAGTTTTGGAAAAGTTGTAAATAAAATAAATCATCGAAAAGAGAGATGAAAGAGAAAGTAAAAAAAATACAAAACAAAGAAAAAATTGTAAATCTATTTGTATATTGTTGAATGATAATCAATCCATTAGTTGAATTCTATTTGCTTTTAGCCAATAACCGTAATATACATGTATTCTTACCAATTGATGCATTTTTACGGAAAATCTCGTTATCCCGTTCATGAATTTGTTCCATAACTACTACCGTGGGAACATATTTTTCTAAATTAACTGACGACTCGCTTCAAACTACTGTTCCTTTTCGTTGTTCTTACGAGATAAGAGAATGATTATGAGCTGACAGACAGTAACAAAGGGAAAATAACAACCAACGTTCGTTCATTCGAGATAGAATAAATATGTAAACTAACACGTAAAAAACGTAGTGTACGTAAAAAAAAGCGAACGAATTTTTAATATCGAACTGAGTTAAATTAGTGATGAACGAATGCATTTCTTTTGTAGTTCATCGAATTGTGCGCAATTTCAAACAAGGAGAGAAAATAGGGGGAGAGAGAGAGAGAGAGAGAGAGGGAGAGAGAGAGAGAGAGAGAGAGAGGGAGAGAGAGAATATAAAAGCGAATTAACGAGAATTATACTCCTTGATATAATTGTACATATCATGTGCCATAACTAATTTATCATAAAACTTTGTGTCCAACTTTGTTCCAGGTACCTACTCAACTATAAATATTATATATTATAATGAAGTAAAATTCGATGTTATTGATAATTTTGTTATTTTATTTCAACCCATACATTTTTTTTTCAAGTGCGAAAAATGATTGAGGTGTGATTATTTACACGCGATAACGTATGGATCAAAGTCAAAGTCCTCATCTCAAGATTATGTCATCAAATTAATAGAAACGATACCTTAAATTTCCCCCAATCTCGTAGAATCTTGCACAATGTTCTGGTTGAAAGGAATTTGACAATTTTCAATCAGATTTGATTAGATTTCGTAGACTTTTTCGATTAAAAATCCATTGCGATTCACCAAATCTTATCTTATTGAAAAGTGCACTGAGAAAAACAACTTATTTCAAATTGACTTAAAAAAAACAAATTTTGACTCAAAGATGGTTTGTTAATAATTAATGAGCCTTCTTTGTCATAAATAAACTCTTCTCTCAGTGTGTAAAAACGTTGTTATCAAATCCGATGAGATGAGGGAATTGAATGCATTTAGTTTGATTTGAATGGATTTGATAGATTGGTTCAGGAAGTTTTTTTTGAAAATTGACATATTCTTGCATAGAAATGATTCGTGGTATTCCTTAGGTCTTAATTACAGGGATGGGCAGCCTCAATTACTTGTTGTACTTGAAGTACTATTCCTTGTCAAGTACTTTTGAATTTGATGTTTGAAATTACTATTTTATGGAAATAAAAAATACTTAAAATACAAAAAGTAATTAAGACTGCCCATTTCTGCTTAATTACGGCCTGGTGAGAATCTGATGGATTTCTAGCTGGGTTTACTAGTTTGTCGCAATGGGAATCGTTATAATAAATGGCAATCATTAACAATCATTTCGAATTTGTCAGAGTGAAACAATTGACACACAGCTTTTTCGAAAGGGTCGATACGTACAAGAAACTCATTCCCGACAAAAAATATACGTCAAAGGTTCTTGTTTGAAAGAACAGAATTCAACAGACCAACAGATATTTTGAATAAAATATATTATCCTTGTACATCTTCAACCCTCCAAATGTCTGATACATTTTGAACATGAGTATTGAATACAATACAATTGACGACTTTTGTTTTTCATAAATCACATCAATCCTAATAATAAATCCCAATTCATTCGAGATGTGTGTGGTCCTTACCAGTATCGAATAATAATATCTTCACAACTAATTATGCTGTTTCATAAATGATTGAAATTGCGGTACCAAGTATCATCGATACATCATCCTGACGATATTTTTACTTATTCTCGAGTCTAATTCTATTTTTCAATATGAATCTGGGTCAACGTACGTTTCGAATATCGAGATAAACGATAACAGGTCAATCGAATGGGACAAATTAAAAGACAGAATTTATAATTTGCGGTTACGGATATATAGTCGCAAATGTTGATTCTTGAAATAGTATAATCATATTGATTCGAAAAATTTCGCTTGTCAAAGCGAAGGAAGGAAAGCGTACTTTTCCAAGTACTATATGTCAAAAGAGATAATTATGTGTGCTGAATATATACACAAGTGCAAGAACATGCAATGTTATTATTGAACCGAATCTAAGCACGGTTCGAGAATTGCGTGTCACAGGATTATCATTACTCCTTGAAATTATAAATTTATAATGGTGGTGGGGGGGGACACGATTTCACCGTTAAAAAGATTATATTCGCCTAAATCAGAAAATCGTGATCCGGTCGCATGCTTCGTTTGCGCAAAATGTTTAACATTTCATGTTTACATCCATATATGTATAGACAGTTCGTCACGATATAGATCTTGGGATTATTTGAGAACATGTGATATGTGGAATATACGAATGACCACTCTTTTTGGTTCTCCAAGGAGAAATTGGGTCATCTCGAGGAGAAGTTATTCCACAAGAGAAAGTAGAATTTGTTCGAATTTCAATTATCAAATTAATTTTTTTACCTGTTTTGCAAAAATATTTACATCCAGAGAAAAATCACTTCCCTCCATGTTGAAGTTAATAAAAATGCATTCAAAATGATCAATGTCGATGTGTATGGAATAATATAAGAATCAATCTTCAACTTTTGTTTTCATTAGCTTGCCCGTTGATAGGCCTCACGCAGAGAAAAAATTCTTGCTGAAAGAGCGATTGCGAAAAAGCTGTCGTGCTAAATCAGCAAAACGGTTGCTGTTAGATCAAAAATATTGCGATTTTAGCAAGATATTTTCCAATCCAGCAAAATTTTCTAGCTGTCTGTATATCTACAATTCCGGATTGCTGAATGGCGAGCGCTTGTTAAAAGAGCAAGATTTTTGTTATGATAGCAAATTTTTTGGTAATTCAGCAACAAGTTTTGCCATATCAGCAAAGCAAATTTTCGAGGTTTGCTGTTTCAGAAACTTTTTTTCTCTGAGTGCTGCTAGTCTGATAGTATGTGCGTTCATTCACTAACATACTCACCCTATGACCAAATTGGAAAAACTGGTGGGAATTCATGAAGGTCTCCTGAATTGCTATTCGAATATTAATAAAATTGTGCTTATGCCAAAGTTTTTTGGAGTTTTGTTGTCACTTATCGTGGTTACAAGAAACAGTCGTGAGTTAGGAAACCTTGTTCCCAGTTATGCGTTGACAAATGTACCAAGCTTGGTGCCAAGCTTGAGCCAATGCTAGTCAACATTGGGCCTAGCATGGTTACCAACATTCGCACCACATTAGATTAATGTCTGAGATGATAACAATGTTCAACGCTTGGCATCCAAGCTTGGTTCAATATCAAGATTCAATATTGGTTTTATGTTTTGAATCGATATTGGTGCCATGATTGATATACAATCAACCTCAACGAATAGGATAGTTTTCTGATTGGCATCCAAGCTTGATTGAATGTAATATATTCCGACACATGAAATTTCGGAATACTGGATTTCGACACAGTCACTTTAGTCTAGATAGCACATAAGTTCTGAAAGAGTTCAGAATAATTGAAATGGATTCATAAAGAACTCTTTTAGGACTCTTGTGCTATCTGGAAGGACGTTGAGAGGATACCCGTATTTGGGCTGACGTACATTCAGGCGTATAATTTTTCTGGTACTGATTACCATTTTACAATAGCTGTCATTCCAGTTAATGAAAATATGCACGCTGTGGGCAATATCGACATTATACGTATTATTACGGTAGTCAGCCCACTATTAATAATCAAGTAAAAACACAGTTATTATTTAGAAGACTGATATAATTTGTTTCCGACTGTGTGCTCCCTTTTCTTTCTATTAACCATTTCATAACCTAATTCATTTATTTATAACCTCATTCACTGAAAAGCTTCGTGTGTATACACATGTCAATAGTTTGATTTAGGTTATAATCAATGAAAAAATCATGGTCAATATTACTTTATAGCATTGGATTCATGTTTAGTTGCATAGTACTGTCTCCAAAGTAACATGGTAATCATTACTATGTTAACAGGGCTAATGTTACCACATAAAATCGGGAGCATCACTATGTCAAGTGACTCGCACCATCTAAAAATTTTCGTCACCATGTCACATAGTAATCATTCCCATGCTACATTGAGAATATAACTATTCTTTTCTCTCCGTGTAGGCTAACGAGACTTGGCATATCAAGCTTGACGCCAGTCATGGTCCAATTGTCAGTCTTGGTATGACTTTGTGATGTGCCTACCAAAAACTTGCCCCCCTAATTTTCTTCTGATTATATGAAATCTCTTACCCATAAACAGGATAAGGCTTTTAATTCATTCAGAGGATATCATTAATAAATTGAACATAAGGATTATCAAACATATTCAGAACATGGTTCTCAAAAACAATTGAATTACTTCCAATAATAAACAATGAATTCAGAGGCTTCTCTTGTTATATGGGATATCCATTCTATTCATTTATTCATTAGATTCCCTAAGATAATACAGTTGAACTATATTTAAATAATTCAGACATCGAAGGTCCGATAGAGAACTCGCAAGGTAAAAAATATCTCACTTCAGCAAATACAATTCCGGTGAATGCAAATGAAAAAATTATCAATATCAACGATTTCTCTCAATGGTTTTCTCGGAGGAAGATAATAACTTAAAACATGTAAAGGAACTGGAAGAGAATTGTAATTCGAGAAAACACTTGAAAGAATGGAATGAAGTCAAAATATTTGAAACATAGAACAACCCCTCTGCATTTATCAGAAGCGAAAATGAAAGCGCGCATACATGCTAGGAAGGATAAACGAATTCACCTAAGATTCTCTGTCATTGAGCCTCCTGTTTTTCGTTTTACATTATTCCTAAACTCATCAAACTTCCTATCAAATAATTATTCCAATTCCTATCAACACAGTTTTATATCCTTCTTTTTACATAAAATTAGTCACTTCCAACATAGCGATATACGGAAATTTGCTGAAACTGCATCGAGCTGAGTCCAAGGTGACACGCGCACCTTCCATCCATCTCCTTCCTAATTCATTACTTCTTTCTCGCACACATTCATTGACTATTGAGCATGGTAACAGAGGCACGTTGACCAAAATCAGCGAAAATCCTATGGCGTCATTCCCACTCCCATCTGCAGAAGTCATCACTCTTTCAAATAGAGTGATCTTGATGCAAAAGGCAGAGTATACTTTCGGGATTTATCAGGGACACGCCTTGCAAAAGCAAGCTCGATAACACGCGGATTTACCAAGTTATACTGGGTCAA